>OV277352.1:3710000-4910000 GCA_922984085.1 Sicus ferrugineus
TTAAAAACAACACTGCAGTCATCTTCAGTCAATGAGATGAAAAACAACTTCAACAAAATAAAGTTATTTTAAGAACATCCGATCTGATGGAGTTATTTGTTTATTTATTTTTATCGTTTTACTGCATACAATCGATGAAATTCAACTCGAAAAAGGTGCGTCTCACTTAACCCAAATACGTGATTAAACTTAAAAAAAAGAAACACTAAAAAATGTGGGGAATACAAAATGCTTATTTCTGTGGCTTCGTTGCCTCGAAAGTTATCGAATTTTAGTTAAAATTCAGAGATAGACATTTGCATTCACCTTTTTTCTCATTCTTGTTTAGATTTATATAGACGAAAATACCGAATGATAATTTCGCAGAGTAAAAAAGGTTCTCTTTAGATCGTAAATTTATTAATATAAAAGTTTTGCGTGCTCAATTTATGCGAACCAATTCGTTACTTTTTTTTCTAATAACAGCAAAATCGACAGGCTCCTGCTCACCGTAGAGAGAGAGAGAGAGAGAGAGAGAGAACCGTTCACTTTTCTCACCCAAGAGGAAACAGTTTTCTCTTCTCACCTGAGAGAAAATCGTTTTCTTTGAGATTTTATTAAGAAGTCAGATTAAGAAAATTTCTGCTGGAACTATTAAAGCAAAATTCTGTTGAAAGTACAGCTTATATAATATAAAAAATAGATTTTGTAAATATTTTACATTATTATCTGAAATGTCAACCAGCATTTCTTCTTTCCAAGTGTAAACTGAGTCATTCATAGGCTGCGAAATACGTGAAGTCAACAACCTTTGAGTGGATTTGCAGTAAAGCTTCTTTTTAATTAACTCAGACGACTTTTAACCACAGGAAACCCGACACCAAATACAACTACAACAAAATAAATAAGTCTTTTCTTCCCTTATTGAGGCATTAAAATATTCAATCACTCTCTAAAAAAAAAACAACAAATAATTCTGCAGATTTTAGAAGTGGGAAGTTAACTAAAATTTCAGTGGTAAGCAAATTTATAATTGTGAAGTTTATTCAAAAAGCCAAATCATATTTAAAGAATTCATTTAACACTGACAACAGAAAAATTTGTTCCACTTTAGTAAGGAAAATAAAAAAGTTCCTCTAAAACCGCAAAATAGCAATAAAGCGAAAACAGTTAGTGGAGAAATGAGATTACAACTGCAACGGAGCGAGCTGAAGATGGGAGCAAAGAGCAGCATCTGCTGACTTCACTTGGCTGCAAACCTGTCTGGCTTGGGAAGAAACTACGGTCAGCAAGTGGTCGATGACGGCCTAAACGGTGTTGCGGCTGCAAGAAAACAAAGCTGACTTGCTGCCTTTGCAAGGAGAGAGAGAGAGGGAGAGGGGGGAAAAATATTCCATTCATTCAATGAAGTGCAAAAAATAAACTGTTAAAAATGAAAAGCCGCTCACGAAACGCATAATTTGAGCACAAGAATCAGCATAACCATTCAAGAGCGTAGAAGAAGGGGGATCAATTGAGGGAGGTGCGTGAGAATCACATTGTAAACTCTTAAAATTCCCCAATTTCTCCAAAATTTTTGTGTTTAAAAAAATTGTTGTACACAAGTTTTCGTTTTTTTCCCCTAAAAAAACAACCGCGGTACGCTTGCGAAGCCTTCGACTGAACTGTTGGCCTTCTTAAGCTGGTGAGGCGGCAAATCAGCTAGCAAGCCATGTGACTGCAACCTGTTTAGCAACAGCGTTCAGCAGACAGACGGGCAAACATACAGATTTCTGCGAACGTTTAAAGCTCGAAAATTCTTTGCGATGACTTTAATGATTAAAGTTAATCCAGGAAACAACATTTTTAACTCAAAACGAAACCAATTGCAGGTGTTCAGGTTGCACCGTCTGATTAATTTCTGATCTGGTTGGCGTGTCTGATTAATTTCTGATCTGCAGAATTTTGCTTTTTATAAAATTTAATTCACTTTATTACACTTATTTCACTTTTTCACTCGCTTCTGATTTTAGAGACGTCTTTAGTTGGTCTTCTTTTTTTTTTTTATTTTTCCCTCCGGCTTTCCTTTCACAGTTTTAATTTTAAATATTTGATTTAAAACGCATAGTAAGTTTAATTATTTTATGACAAACGACATAAAATGCTGCTCACGCACGTTGAGTTGCATTTGTCAAACGTGAACGCAACCACTTACGTGCGTAGAACGGTTTTTAGGTCGACGCGGACAGAGAGAGAGAGAGAGAAGCGCACTTTCTCTCATCGATAAATTATTGTCGAGAGGCGTGTATAATTTGTTGTTTTTTATTATTTATGCTTTCGAATTTTACTTATTTTATTAAGATTATTTTTTCTTTCTACACTTTATTTATATTTTAAATTAATTTTTCCTTATTTCTTCTTTTGATTCAAACTTTTCTTGTGATCCCACTTGCAAGCGTTTGCTAGTCGGCAAACCGCGTCCATCAACTCCGTACTATCAACTGAATTCAGCTTCAGCGCGAGTTTATGTCGAAGCTCAGCTCAGCTCAGCTCAGCTCAGCGTAGACCGGTATCTTGTTTTGCCTTGTTTGTTGTTGCTTATTTTGTGTGTTGTTATTACTTTGTTGTTAGTTTTATTTTATTTGTAAATGTTTCTGTTGTTATAACAGTTTGCCTTTTGGGAACTTTTTTCTTACACGCTACCTTCAATATATTGATGAAAAACGAAATTTAATTTGCAAAAAGAAATGCGTTTCAAACGCTCATTTCGATCTGGTGATTATGAGCTTCAAAGTTACAGTTGTCGGTGGGGGTGACGCGGTGTGTGTGTGTGAGAGAGAAGTGCTTTGGCGCTCTGCTGTCTTGTTAAAACAGGCGCTCTTCTGTCTTGTTAAAACAGGCGCTCTAATATTTCGAATGTCTACCGCTGGCTGATGCTCTCGGTAGACTCTCGCTACATTCTTCCAAAGTTTCGCAATCAAAAAAAAAGAGGCGACAAGAACCCAAACTGCACACAGGTGGCCTACATTTGACAGCTCATTCTGTTTCCTGCTTGCGAGGAGGAGGCGTAAAAACGACTACGACTGAAAATTATACTGTGAAAATGTTGGAATTCTACTACAGCAATCAACTTTCATTGGGATTTTGCGTGAGTTTGGTGTTCTCTGAGATGAAAATCTCAACACAAGCAAGAAATAGTTACGTGAAAAAGACAAATCATCGAAAATACCTCTAAACTTCGAATTACCTCTAAACTTCGAATTTGACTTCTTGCAACAATACTTGCCTAGTTTCTCCGTTTGTTCCCCGATACGAACTGACGTACATGCCGTCCAAACCGTCCAGTGACAGACTGTAGCTAATCGAAATCGTATACGGCGTGGACACGCGCAGCAATTCGTGCAATTCAATGATCAGCAGTTCGCGTTCCACGCTCAGATAGAATTTCTTCATGCGGATGCGCATGCGTGCCATCATGTTGTGAATGCTGATGCCATGGATTCGCATGTCCTTGGCGGCATTCATCGCGATCACATTGGTTTCCTTCTCCACTTCAACCTGCACCGACACGCTGCCGTCGCAAGTGCGTCTCTTCAAGTCGGGACGCCAGTAGATTCGGTACACAATGGGACGCAAATCGGTGGGTAAGCGATGGAGAATCTAAGGGGGGGGGGAAAATCGAAATTAACCAACAACCAATCTGATCCAACCATAAACTGAATTGAGGATCTGTTTGGCTTTTAAATTTAACATCTTCTGAGTGTTTGTGTTTCCATCTTCCCATTTTTATTCTAGTTGTGTTGAACAACAAATGAGAAGAAAAACTTGTATCAGCAGCCTCATAAACTAACTGAGACATCAGCATTCTTCTCATCATCATTGATTTACCTTCTCCGGATCTGGCAATCCAGCAGGTAACGTTGGCAATACCGGCGTATTGTGAGTAGTTGTAGTTGTTATTGTTGTAAAATTAAGAGGACCATAAGAGGAGGACTCTGTTGCAACCTCTACAGTTGCGGCTGTGACGTCGTCGGCTGCCGTTGCAGATGTAAACGCATTCAAGGCATCTTGCAATTCGCTCTTTAAATGCCTTTTTTCCACAACCAATACAATGGTTGCCACACAAAATGCGATTGTGGTTAAAGCAAAAAGGATGGCCAACACCTTCGCGCGCGCTATGATAGAATATTTAATAACACATTTAATAACACGTTTAATAACACGTTTAATAACACATTCATAACATTCTCTCAAATAAGGAGTTTTTAAGAAATTCTTTAGTTACTCACACGGCATTTTCAAGTTTCAAGTTAGCAAAAATTGCGCAATTATCTCTAATAATCTAAATATCTAATTCCTCTTTGCAAAGTGAGAGGAGGAGACCTGTGTTCAGCTACTCTTTCACTGCAAAACTAATTCTTCTCCTGATTTTCCCTAAACACGAAAACTCACATTTTTATTTCGAATATCGTGATCATAATCTGGCTTTATTGAATTTTTCATCAAATATTCTGTATGGCTATCAAACACTTGAGTTTAATTGTTCCTGTTTTCTTATCGTTTTATCGCTCACGCTTATTGCCGATCGCCGATAACGTTTTCGAGTTCAAATTTCATAATTTCCTCTACCAACGAATACAACTCATGACTGCTATATGTAACACGAAATATTATCTTGATATGATTAAACTTTTATCAAACTTTATAAAAGCGCAAGAAACGCTCGATCTTTAAAAATAAAAATTTGAAGCCAAAAACCAATTTTTTATATTTTCTAACAGGAGTTCGAAAAGAGTGAAACTGTTCTGTTAAAATAATGCGTAATCCTCTTTTATAGCTAACAGAGATGCGTGGAAGACCTAACAAAATAAGCGTTGCATACATTTAGGCTCTGCGGGGAATTCAACGTGCTTTCCAGAGTAAGAGAATATCAAGACCGAGACCGTAATTTTCGGTCGAGATGAAAATAGAGATCGAGACTGCTTTCTTAATTAAGAGGAAAATCAAGATCGCGACAATATTTTCAGTTAAGACGAGTATAGAGATCGAAAGAGCTTCTTTAATAGAGATTTCAACCGAGATGGAAAAATCACCCAAATTTGGGGAAAATCTAGATGGAGCAACGAATTGCCGTCGAGAATATGATTTCTTGAGGTAATTTAGAAAATAGATTAAGAATCACTTCGCATGCTACCAATCTATACTTGCTCACCACTCAGCCTTACGTATTATTAACGATAAACTAAATGCTAATTTTGGGGAAAGTCAAGGCGAAACCTGTAATGTTTCAAGAATAAGTAAATAATATTTTCAACTATATAGTAAGTATATAATAAAATCACTCTAACTGGTATATATGACATACGAAAATAACAATTCGTAAAATCAACTACTGACTTCACTTTATGAAAGTCTACCGCTTATCAATCGCTTTTATTGCGTTTTGCTATGGCCAACTATGAAATTGAAATAAAGTTTTTTATTGGGAATCATAAACTATGTTCCATAATAATTCTAATCTACCAAACAAAACTGGTGATTGTATCAAACGAACTTTTTAATTTTTGATAAACTAAAATTTATTATCAGGTAATAAGAACTTAAAAAATATGTAGCTACCGCAGCAACTTTCACCTGCAGGAACTTCAAAGGCAGAAAATAGACTACATTGTAAACAATTTTTATAAAAAAGTGAATGGATTTCACAAAAATCTCGAAAACTTGCGCGAAAACTAATTTTATGATTACTTTAAGTCGAAGTTAATGAAGATAAACCTTCCGAAATGTTCTTCACTGCACCAATTCATTCTCCAACCAGTTGTCGATCTTATCGCGATTCTTCTCCAGCCAGACAATATTATTCTTAACCCTTTCCAGAGCGCGCTTTCGGGCTGCCGTCCCAGCTCCCGCTTCGGGATATTTTCCGAAGAACTCTTGCATTTCATCCAGCTTAGTTTGTGTAGAGAAACGCGACGTAATTGACGGAATCAGGTTGCCCAAATAACGGTCGTTCAGGCCGAAACGGTCTACGAAACACGGCCAATTCTCACGCACGTAATCCCACACAAGAGGCTCGCCAATCGGATTGGAGGCAATAGATTGCAAACATGAAAAGTAGTCCTGACCACGCACATTGCGTTCATCCCAGGCCAGTTGTATGAATCTGTAATTGGAACAAGAGGTCAGGGTGTCTTCGCACTAGGTTCTCACGAAACCAGTTGGCCGACCATGTCACCCACCTGCTCAGAATCCATGGCACCTGCACGGCAGCTAAACCGGACATCAGTTTCGCTTTCTCACTAGCATCAGTTTCAGTCACATAGAGGTTCCAAACCTGCTCCCAGAACTGTTCGGTGCCTCCTTGCATAATGCCGAAGTGGTACACAATCTCGCGAACGTCGGGATGTGGGCGAGATGTGGTGGTGTTGCCTAACCAGGAACGGAATTGCAATGCCGCTTCGTTAAGACACTCAGGCACTCCTAACGAACAGGCAGCGTTTAAAATGGTGACACGCAGACGACTGCAAAAGATTGAAAAGATCTGTAGCAACCAATGCCTTCCTTCCAGTGGACTCACTTCTTCAAATGATCGTCACCCACAGTCCAGCTCACGTTGTGGTAGATGGGCTCCAACAGGGAACGTGCGTACATCCTGTACTTCATGAAGGTCTCCGTGTACATGAGCTGGTTCTTCCAAGTGACCAACTTGGACGCAGCCACAGACCAGGGAACGTAGTTGGTCTCCTTCGCCAGATACTTGGTCATGTCCAAGGCGATGTCGTATGAGAGCTGCGTTGAGTCTGCCAGCGAGAAGGCATCATTCAGCAGGCAAGCACGATCACCCACCGAGAAAACCTGAATGGGTTCGCCGTGATAACCATCGGTTTCGCCTTGAAGGAGATCGCGATTTACTTACCGTGGGAGATTTCCTTAAAGTTTTGGCTAGCCGCTTCCACATACTCGGCGCATAATTGACGCGGTAGTAACCGATCTGGTCATGGTTTAGCTTAATCCACTTCACAGCGCTCGGCACCGTAATGGTGACTGAAATTCCAATCGGGGAGATCATAGATCAATAGGATCGCTTTGAATGAGTGGAATGAACATACCTTCCTTTTGATCGTAATAAAACCAGGTACGCTGTACGGTGGAATTAGAGCTGGTTGTGTACGTAATTGGAATGGACCACGAGTAGCTGAAATGAAGGAGGATCATAAGTTTGGTAAAAGAGTTCGGACTGCCATGTACGAACTCACTTGAAGGGGGAATCATTATAGATTCCCTGGTAGTTAGCGGGATTAGAGAAGAATCGCTTCTGAGTCAACTTGTAGACTGTTTTGGAAATCTTCTCCACCTGCACTACGGGAACGCCCATCTGTTCCGTCCAAGTACGCATTATGGCTTTCACATCCATATCCAGACCAAGTTTCTCGATTTCGTTCAAGAAGTCATCAGTGACGGCGTTACGATATTTGAATTCGTTTAAATAATTGGTCACAGCTCGACGGAAATTCTCTGGACCTAGGAAATCCTCTAGCATGCGTATTATAGAAGCACCCTTAGAGTAAGTGATGGAATCGAATATTTCAGTAATCTGATTAGGATTGGCTACTGTCTGGATTATGGGATGGGAGCCTAGAGTGGAGTCAAGCTGGAGGACGCCATGCAAAGTGCCAATAATAAATTGGTCTCGCTAAAGAGAACAACAATTGGTTGACTTTTAATATTAACCAAAATTACAGCAACTTCTCACCATCTTCCACTCGGGAAATTTCGCCTCAACACCTTTATTTTCAATATAACTGGCAAAGCCCTCGTTCAACCAGAGGTCATTCCACCATTTCATGGTAACTAAAGATTCCAAATAACACATTTCCCGAGAGCGTTTTATAACTAGATTCAGTACAAACCTAAATTTCCGAACCACATGTGAGCAAACTCGTGTGCTATAACACCGGCTACCCGCTGCTTGTTAGCGGTTGAGCCTTCGCTCTCTTCGTACAGGAGGGCAGTCTCTCGGTAGGTAACCAAGCCCCAGTGCTCCATGGCACCCGACACAAAATCCGGAATAGCTATCATATCTACACAGAAAACAGGCCTCATTCGCTACAGACCTCGATCTACCATCGCTCGTACTCACCCAACTTCGGCAAAGGGTACTCAATTTGAAAGTAGTCTATGTAATACTCAATCACCGCCACGCCCACCTCCAGAGCAAAGTCAACTTTGCTCAACTGTTCCGGTGAGGCGAACACACGCATCGTGAAGGGCTCGCCAATGCCTTGTGTGTCGATAAGTTTTTGCTTGAACTGGAAATCGGAGATGATGAAGCACGCCAAGTAGCTGCTCATGGGAACACTTTTGTGGAAGTACACCTCGGTATAGTTACCCTGTGGCTTTTCCTCCTGCGTACGTAAGCGAAGCGTGAGCAAAGTTATAGCAAGTTTACCTCAACCTACGTGAATATTCATGTTGGACAGAGCATGATAGCCTCCATCCTTCGGATGCACCAGAGTGACGTCGTAGGTGGCTTTCATGGCAGGTTCGTCAAAGCAAGGAAAGGCCTGACGTGCATACGTTGGCTCAAACTTGGATGTGGCAATCGTTCTAAATATAGGGGAAGGGAGGAGGGCAGACCATTATATCTAATATCAATATCTTCTACTCGAACCTACTTTCTTGTCCCATCAGCCTTCAGATATGAAGAGCTGTAGAGCCCTACAATCTTGCCTGCCATACTTCCTTCGAAAATTAAACCCAGCTGGAAAAGCCGTTTGGCCTTCACTTGTTCGCTCAACCGAATGATCAGGAACTCTCTCTGAGGGTCAAGTTCGAAGCTTCGGACCGAGATCGTTGCACTGCCAGTACTGCTGAGCCACACGTTGCTTATCAGCAACTGATGTGCATGCAAGATGATCGTATCGGTGGAGTTGATGACTTTGATCAGGATCGTCATCTGCCCGGAAAAATTGCCAGTGGCAATATCGGGATGCAGGTAGAGATCATAGTGAATGGGTTTGAGTGCATCAGGCAAACGATAATTTGTCTAAAGAGAAACATCGAACAATTCAACAAAATTTAGTATGGATTGATTAATCACAATAATGTTAACATAAGTTTAAACGGATAATAACGAACCAATTTAGGTGGACTCTCTGTTGTTGTTGTTGCTGCTGCTGTTGGTGTAGCTGTTTGAACAGAAGTTGTTGTTATTACTGTTGTAGTTCCTTCAATCTCTTCACTTGTTGTTGGCTTTAGTGTCTGCTCAAGTATGTCCAATTTTTCATTTGCTTCTTGTAACTCGCTTTCCAATTGTGCTTTTTCTACTGCCAACACGATTGTTGAAACGGTAAAGGCTGTCAAGGCCAAGCCGAGACCAACGGTTACCAATTTGGCAGTACAAATTATCATTTTCCTCCAAATGCTATCCAAAAACACGCAGAGTCCACAATCTCGGGCCACGAAATAGTAACTGAATTAAGAATTCCGTCGACACTGCGGTGGACTTAAGCTCATGCTATCGGATTCGAAAGTTTACGATAACACACTGAAAAAGACGGTTTAGCTGTACTCAATTTACGGAAATATTTTCTTCGAGAATTAATTAAATATTATTTTAAACGTAATTTTTTCTCTAGATTTAAAAGAAAAGATTTTCCACTAAACTTAGTTTCATTCATTTATAGTAAATAAAAGAAACGTTTTCATATAAAAATCTCCTGCTTTAATTTACTTTCATTTCTATTTTCTTGTTTATTAGGCCAATTTCCAATAAGTATTTTGTTCTGTGTATTGTTAACTACTAACTACAAATCTAATCTACGTGCCATACTTCGCTTGTAATCGTCTTAAACACTTGTGACGATCAGTGATAATTCGATCAGTACAGTTTGTATTTTGGCCGTTTCGTTCTTATCTAAGCAACTGTCACAAACCTTAAGTAAGAATTTGGTATAAAACCTCAATAATTATTATAAGGAATTCCGCCACCATAATTCAATTTATGTCATAAAGTTAGATCAACAGTTACACCGGCCGGAAGTCACTTCAAACTTACTTTATTGAGGAAATTTTTAAATGTTGGTGAAAACTTCTTATCAAATACTCAATCCTTGATTTAAGACTTAAGTAGACACAATTTTTCCAAAGGAAAAAAAGGAATTTAGTAAATACCCTGCTGTCCTACATATTGAACCCATATGTGCCACATGTCGTCTATATCGCCCTCGTTTAGAAGTATTTCATAAAAATAAATGTGTTATCTTGTTTAAAACGTTTTCTTCGATGCACTTCGAAGGGTTTGAAGTGAATAACAAAAGTTAAATAATAACAATTCAAGATTTTAGAATGACATAAATTTGGGGGTTTTTAT
Organism: Sicus ferrugineus; assembly: GCA_922984085.1. NCBI lineage: Eukaryota > Metazoa > Arthropoda > Insecta > Diptera > Conopidae > Sicus > Sicus ferrugineus. Next base: position 3,720,331 of record OV277352.1, read on the forward strand.
ATAGAAGCAGATTCTAATGTTCTTTTGGCTGCTGAATTAAGAACTTTTAACGGAATTATCATAGCACGACCAATTTTCCAGGAATTCGATGTTTTATCGACATTTACTATTAAAGAAATAACATCTTGATCTCAAATATCTCGAAAACGGCACGTGATAGCCAAATTCTATTAAAAGTTCTGTATTCAGCACACGAAAAAACATTGGAAACCGTCATTATATTCGATAATAAAACGTGGAAGAATCTGAATATCTCTTCAAAATGGTTGTACTACAAGACGAAATATAAAATAGTCTTACCATTCATATCGCACGCATGGATATTTTGCATCATCACTTAAATAAAGAAAATCCAGAATTAACTATTATCGCTAATTAATTCATGTTTTTTCCGAAATGCATACTGCTGATAAACCCACAAGGATCGTATGCATCCTCATATGTAGACCGAAATTCCATTCCGACGATATACCTCTCAGAAAAGTCACCATCCCATATGTGATTGGATAGTAGTAATAGAGGCAATGCTGCCTTTTTCTTAACATTTTCTATATGTGAACAGTCATACAAGAGGGGAAATTATCGATATTTGCTACCTGCGATCAGAGAGAAGATTACACGTATGTATGTCGCCAGGTATTTTTGAGAAATTCCCTTTATTAAGGAAAAAACCCTTTACTGATATGTTCTTCCGAATCTATATAGTAATTGAAGGGATATATTTCAAATCTCAATTGTGAAAACCCATAACACTGAAATCCCCTAGATTACGTTGATGTTTGTATTGTTGGATTTCGATTTGTTATCATATCAAAGAAGACTATTAGTTAAAATAACTATCGTGTAAAGATTTAGCAACAAGGATTAGAACTGACCGAAGAATAATATTATTAGTCCTAATGGTATTAATATGAGAAAAAAACATGACATAGAATACCCTAATTGAAACCATGTGACGGTAGTGACAGCAAAGATTTTCTTTGAAGCAACAGTTTTACCCGAATTAAGATTTAAGAGTCGCATTGTGAAAATATACGAGTAATTATGTTTTTTTTTTTTTTAAATTTGAAGAGAAAACTTAATATGGAATATTGTAGCGAATCAACATTAAATAAATTAATCATATTCATTAGATTGAATCCTAATTGTAGAATTTGTGATTATGGTACGGTAATAAAGACTCTCAAGAGTTCATTTTAAAGTTTATTCTTATATAGTTTTTCCCCCTACAACCGCATTTTAGTTTTCTACACAACAGACCAATTCGTTGTCTTGTGCAAAAACAAACTTTGGCATTTATTTATGGTGATTAACCATTATTTCATATAGTCCCGTACAATAGATTTAGTTTCCCTAACAAACGTTTGGCACTTCAGATGTGTGAATTGTATTTCCTAAAGATGTCAATAAAGGCAGGCCAGTAATTAGAAGAGCCCGAAAAATCCTAACCACTCAATGAAATCAAGAGGAGAGTCGAGAAAAACCGAAGTGCTCTCAATGACAGGACATCTTTGGCAGGACCTACCTGGTCGCGTGGGAAAATCTGGGCATATCTGGGCGCCTGGGTTTCGTATTCGGGTTTTCGAAAATTTTGCGAGGAGAAAATCCAATACGTAACGGCTGAAATTCCGGTTGTTTGTGCTGGCTTCCAGTTTTCCCCATATGTTAAAATTAAGGGTTTTCTTGAGATTTGAAAAGTGATGAACCACGAAGGGGTACAAAAGCAGCGGCATTCGAACAACCAGAGAGCATTCGAGTGATACGCGTCAATGAGAGAAGAAGTGAGACTTTGAAATTTTAACAAGACAGTTTTCGTTAGATTGTGAAATAGAAGAATGGAACGAATGTTTGGATTGTCAGTTATACTGATGGGCTTTTTTATTGTCAAAGCTTGGCCCGCAGTTAGTACCGAATTACTGAACGGATTACCACACACTTCAATGGATCAAAAGAAAATGGTAAGATTCCTGGAGAGAATAAGGATAAGAGAAGCAAAAATAATATATTTCAGAATTCAAAAATAGAAAATATATTTACGAAAAAGAAAGAAATCAACCTTAATTAATAAAGAAATTTCTTAAAAATGTTAGTTTCAAACCCCACTTTCACTGGATGCTGCCATGACCACCAGCTCGGAAATGGCCGCTCAAAGTTGCCGCGACAGCTTCAGGTGGCAACGCTGGAATTGTCCGCGCACGGATTTCTTCATGCGTTACGCGTCACAGCGGCCGCTTCTTCCCGATCGTGAGGATGTCTATGTTAATGCAATCACCACCGCCGCCCTGCTCTACACCATCGCCAAAAATTGTTCCAGTGGAATCGTATCCGGCTGCGACTGTGAGTCTTCCAGCACCGCCGCCACCCAACCCGCGACCACACTGTGCTCGGATGACCCTGTCCGGAGCGAGAAGCTGTACGAGCGCCATGTGAGCAAACGTCTCACCGACAGCTTTTCCGACTCCATTAAGCAGCACAACCACAAGGTCATCACCAATCTTCTACGCAACTCTCTGGTCGACCAGTGTACGGGCAGCAAGGACGCACGCACGCAGGAGGCGACCATGTGTCGGCGCGTGTTGCGTCCCTTCGCAGAGATCGCCCACTCAATCAAACTGATGTACGATAAGAGCTTGCAACTCAGCACCGAAGGCTCCAACGCACGGATTATGTGGAAGAACATCCCGCTGGACGCATTCGTGTTCGTTAAGGATTCGCCCAATTATTGCGAGCCCGAGGCACGTCCCGGCTGGAATGGAATGCGTGGTCGTCGCTGTATGGGAGGCAGCAGTGGGTCGGACAGCGCGGAGGAGCGCCAGTCATGCCGCCATTTGTGTCGCGCTTGCGGGTACCGAGTGCACACTCAGAACGTACTGACGCAGCGGACCTGCAACTGCCGCTACACTTTGGGTGGCCTTCAGGCGCAGTGTGACGTCTGCGTAACGCTGGAGAAGCAGCATTCTTGCTATTAAGCTGCCGAAGAGGTTACATTCTTGGGTGAGAGAGGAGAGAGAAAAACAAGAGGCAGGAGAGAGAAAAAGACAGTGAAAATAAGTGGATCTTAACGAATCCAGCACGCCTGCTGGTGGGCGGATTTTGGATTATTTTAAAGAAATCATTTTAATTTAAATTTAATTTTATTTGTAAATTTTTATTTAAATTATTTTAAACTTAAGTTTATTATCTAAAATCTCAACATGACTTAAGCTGTGTTCCTCTATTTTAATTTAAGATTTTTGAATTTTTCTTTGTTGCCTAGTTTTATTTATTACAAAATAAATATTTACTAAAACAAAAACAGATCTTTTCCATTATCTTCATTATCTTCATTATCTTCAGCGTCTCCCGTCGCTAGTTGATCCATGTCGCCGGTTTGCCCTCCACGCGATAACCGCTGTAAGGCGAGGAGGCAGCGCTGGGCGGCAACTCCGAACGCCTACTCGGCTCGCCCGCCCAGTACGATGGTGCCACCTCGTAGGTCTGCATCTGCTTATTGCTGTTCCTCAGAGCCGAGATGATCAACAAAAATATGGCCAACTTGCCGACCAGCATCGACTTGATCAACAGCAACTTCAGTTTGGTGACCAGGAACGGTATGATTGCCGATTGTATGAGGAAGGGCAGGATAAAGAGAGGCAACACTTTGGTCATCATGTCGTACTTCTTGCCACGCCCTGTAAATCAATAGAGAAAAGCAACTGATAAGAGGGGAAAGAGATACAAACAACTTATACATCTATAATAGAGAATACAGAATATTACAATAGAGAATAGAGAATATGACAATATAATGATTCGTAATAGAGGGAAAGGCAAAGAAAGAGAATAGCAAAGAAGAGAGAGAAAGAGAGAGAGGTAGTGTTATAAATCGCATACCTTGTTCAGTGTGATCTTCTAACCAGGCACCCGTCAATAGTTCACGTAACGCAAATCCATCCAGTTTTACTTTGACGATATCGTTATTCATGTCGAGACTCATGTTAAGACCGGGACCAACTTTATAACGATACTGGTTGTCTGCGGCATGGATGAGTGGATCATCGCCGCCTGCTGGTGGTCGTATTTTAAGATGTTTTCGGCTCTTCGTTTTATGAGAAGTCTTACGTTTTCGTTTCTTCTTTGCTAATAATTGCAAATAGAAATCCCTCTCGGAAGATATCGATGTGGGCGACTGTTGTGAATGCGGTAAACTGATATCTTCGTTTTCCTGGCTCAAATCCAGGAAAGAGCCACCGACTTTTGTGGAGGGATCAAGAGATGCTTGATTATCTACTTCTTTTTCTTCTAATTTCTGAAATTCTTGTAATGCCTCCTTTTTCATCTGTTCTTCTTCAGTTAACATTTCGGCATCATCTTCGGGTTTTTCTTCATTATCCGGTTTTTCTACATCAGCAGGATTTCCTTCATCATCCGAAATTTCCGCATCATACGGTTTCTCTTCGTCATCCAGGTTTTCTTTTTCATTTGGTTTCTCTTCATCGTCCGGTTTTTCTTCAACCTCCGATTTTTCTTTGTTTTCCGTTTCTTTTTCGAATTCTCCAATTTTTGCAGACTGTTTCAAGTTATCCGGATTCATTACCTTCATGGATTCATTACTCAACTCTTCCGAATTGGCCACTTTCACCGATTCTCGCATCGCTAAAATGTTCTTAGCCGAGGCCGCGATACGATCTCGCAGGGACAACTTGTACTCCAGCGAGGTTCTGTTGCCCAGATAGGTACTCTTGTAGTTCTTATAAATTCCCATGAAAATGCTTTTCAGCGGCTTGGCTCGTTTTTCGAATGCAGCATGCTGATCCACAGGAGCTTCTTCATCTTCTTCCTCCTCATCCACGTCGTAGCGGTTCGTTATACCGCGTCCTTCCGACTCTCTTCGCAGTCTGCCGCTACTGCTCACGTGTTGCTGATCAGGTCTCTCCAGCCCGAAGTTATCATCGTTCTCAGCACTCAGCTTTCTTAGAACCGCACAAAATATTAACAAAAACCACGCCCACGTATTCATCTCAAACTCATTTCACGCAACACTTCTGTAGCCGTTGCAACAATATTTTCGGCGCCGTCTTCTCTTGCTTTCTTCTCAGCTCAACTGTTTTCCGATCTTGCACGCGACCTGCTCACTCGAGTGATCGTCCACGAAGTGCGCTAAATTATCCAGCGCCTACGATTTTATTAGCTCTCACCACGGAAAGATGTGGCATGCAACATCGTCTTCCAGTTGGCCGAATGCAACTGCAAAGTAGATTCGCACTCAGCCAGCGAGAGTCGTGCAATTCTAGAAAATCCAGAAGCCGCAGATCTTGCCAATGAGTGGCTGGTGGAGTGGCGGCTGGCTGGCTGGCCATCACAACACAAGTCCGGCAGAGCACCAAACATGGCAGCTGTCTGTGGAAGAAAAGCCGCCACAATACAGGACGACCGTTTGAAGCGGCTTCTTCTTCTTCTTCTTCGACTCGCTCCGGCATTGGAAAAAAGTGGGACAAACTTTGCCATCATCGTACTTGCGACCCAAAACAACGCTCTTCGCCGAAGTGAACCACTCGAGTTGGCCGAGTGGCCAACCATTTATTGATCTCTTTTCTGCGGACTTGAAAGCGTCTCCGTTGGATTTCAAGACCAACTCAAGCTACTCTGCTGCACCGGATTCGATACACGATCGCAGCCGCTCTCCGCATCTTGAGGCGCGCGTACGATGTCAGTCAGAGGTGGCTGGCGAGAGAGCTGAAAATGTGGACCATTTCAGTGGCCGAGTGGCCAATAAATCGTGAGAATTTTTACATAATATGAATTTTTTATTCACTCGCAGCTTAGTGAACAATCATGAGGCGATCTTTGAGAGGAGTTTACCGTTTAACGATCAGAAGCGCAATTTATCCGCACCAATTTATTCAATCGAAACATTAACACTGAAACGCCGCTGAGCTCTACTTTTCCAGATTCTACAGATTCTTCCAGATTTTGCACAGCTCTCCTTCAAGCTGATGAAAGTTGTGTAAAATGTGGATCGTTTTGATGAGTTCATTTTAATAAAAAGCTTGTTGACAGCTAGAAAACTCATCTTCAGACTTCATGGCAGACTGGACTGCCTGCTTGTCACTCATATAGTTTTCGGATTACTGATTAGAAAGTGGACGTCTTTACGAAATCCCTCGTTTCTTATTAAAAACCCGGTAGCGCTAACATACATCGAGGTCAACTACGTTCGCTCAGGTATTACGTACGTCATTACTTAAAAATTTTCCATTAAAAAATTTAAATGAAATGATTTTCGCTTACTTTTAACTTGATTAAATTGATCGTTAAAGATCGTTAAAGATCGTTAAAGATCAAGAATAAGGACATTTTTGCATTTCTGTAAAGTATTCTATTATAGAAAATCTTTTAAATGAGAATAAAAGTGAAAATCACTATTAGAGATAACTTAATTCATGATTCATGAAATGAAAGCGAAGTGCGACCGCATTTCGTCGGTTTTGACGGTTGTCCCCTTTTTTCAACCATCCTCAGTCCGCACAAAACCATTCTAACGTCTGCGGAGTTGTCTACCAAGTTATTTATAACTTGTAGTGCTATACTATGTATGTAAATGCAAGAACGATCGTTGTAAAGAGACGTATTAACACGTACGCTGCTCATGGGTTCATTTTTGCTACAAATTAATATAAAAACGATGCATGATTAAAATTTTTAATGAATCACAAAAGCTAAAACAGCAACCACGCCGAGTCTATTTCAGTGTAGAGTGAAATTCAATACAATCGAATCCTTATACGCTGAAAGTCTTCATATGCACCTCACAGCGAGAATTGAAGAAAACAACAACAACGAATAAAAAAATTAAAACTTAAAACAACAAGACGGAAAACAACAAAACTCACAACAACATTACTGAACTTAGTTAAGCAATTTTTATTTAGTAATTCATTTAAAATGTACGCATGAAAAGTAAAAGAATTTCTTTTACCTTAAATGCCTTCAACGCGACGATCCGTTAGTTTGCCACCAAAAATTCGTTTCTACTCTATATTTTTGTTGTTTGCCTACCTTTTCTGTCGCTGTTGGCTTTTATATTCATTCATGCATTTGTTGCGGGCGCGAATGTTTAAAAAACCCAGCAACACCCGAAATTCACATTCAATTGTTAACGATCGCTCAACGATTAATCAGCTCCGTCGCGTTTACTTTTCGACGTTTGTGGCCGGCATTCTGGTGGATTGAATTTTAAGGAGTCCTTTCTGTGCTTTAAGGAATTCAAGTTTTAATATCTTGTTAAATAGAAAAATGGCAGCCAATCAGAGAATTATTGCTGTGATCGTCCTTGTGTGCTTCATGGTCAACTGCGTGATGTGTCAACAGGCCGCCAACAAGACTGATTCGGATACAACTGATTCGGGTTAGTTTAAGAATTTATTTCTATATTTTTAAGCCTACAAGTGAAAGTTTTTGTGAAAGAATTCAGTTGATCTCTGAAAGTGATCGTGTAGATATTCATCACAAGAGTTTTTTTAGATATAATAACGTAATATGTCATTATTATCAAAATATTCTACGCGATCTCTCTCTCAACTTCTCTTCCAAATTCTCTCTCAAATTATCTCCTTCAGCCGCAGTTGGTCGATCGATCTCAGCGTGATTAGCTGAGATTCCTAGTTTGAGGAGGGAAAAATTATCTTAATTATCTATTTATTCTTTTTTGCAGGACGTACTTTCGCACATCATTTAATGAAGCGTATGAATTTCATAATGATTCCCTCTGCATTTGTCATTGGCGTGATCACCACTCTGTTGGCTGCCCTCACTGTCGTCTCAATTAAAGGTCTCGGCGTGGGTGTAAGTATAAAGATCAGAGAAATCAGAAGGACCTCCTCGGTCTAACATCTCCATATTCTTCCACTCCGAAGGTTATTCTCCTGGTACTGGCCATCGGTCAAATGCTCTCACGTGCTCTGCCTCAAGTACAAGCTGCCGCCTCCTACAGTGCCGCCGCGCCCGCTCCGGTGCCCATCGTTTACTCACACGCTCACACCCAGCAACCGGTCTGGCTGGAGAAAGAGTGGTGAAAACGGCATCCTTGACGAAGGACGACGGGTTCTACATCGATTTGCGATAACCAAAAATAATTTATAATTAGTTGTTAAGCTAGTTTTTATTTAAATTATTTATTTAGAATTGTTTATTGTAGAAGAAGTCGGTGAATTTTCGAGAAACAGTTTTTCTTCCAGGATATCGTAATTGCGAACGATTATTATAAAAGTAGTTCTGTTTCAATTGTAAAATCGGAAGTATTGAAAACTAATTTAAACTGTAATTAACTAATGCGATTAATATAAGAATAAATTAATTTATAACAAAGATATAGAGGATTTCTAAATGATATTTAATGCTTAAAAATTTAATTAGTGAGAGAAAAGAGGTATTTTTTCTCTTTGATAAATATAAGATAACAAATTTTCCAGAACCATCAATTCAGCCTTGAGATATTCGAATGAACTATAATTAATATAAATGGACAGCTGAAATCATAACTATATGACTAGTATTGAGCCCAAATCATTTATTTTCTTTAGTAAGGCTTTTAGAAACTTTTCGTAAGGATTACTTGTAAAGTAGCTACTTTTACAAAATTATTTATATCTTCTCCTCTTCATCAGTTTTCATTTTAAAGAAGTTTTCGCTAAATTTCAGCTCATTTACACGACAGCAAAATAAACAATCATACAAATAAAAAGTGAGATTTATGATGGTCATCACGATAGCATTAAGGGAATACCGTGTTTAAGTCAAAGCTGTGACTATCAGTCGCGAAACGAAAGAGTCACACAAATTAATATTCAGAGCATGTCATCCAAATTGTGGCTTTTGTTGAATTTTTTGTTGAATTTTTGTTGAATTTGTTTGGAACTGTAAAACGAAAATAAATTTCATACAGACACAACATGTTTCCGTACCACTTCACGTGTTTGGTGTTGTAAAGAAAGTGCTTCCGTGTATCTTGATTCCAAAATGAGTCAATTTCGGTTGATTTTAAAATTGAACCAATTTGTTTCATAGAAAACTCATTTTCGGGTGAAACTCAGAATTACAAACAAAACTAAGTGAAATTAATTTCATAAAATTTGAGATCAAATAGCAATTGAATTAAGTGATTCTTATGCTACATTTTAATAGTGCAAATCCACCACAAACAATTTATTTAATCTGCATAATTAGCAATTTGATTAACTAAAATTACGTTACGGTGTCATTATAACAAACGAGATCGTTTCAACAAACATCATCAGATTAGATCTCCTAATAAACCATAAAATAAAATGCTAGAAAAGTAGATTTTAACCGTAGAAAACACGTAAAAATGTACGGCTTCACTGTGTATCGCAGAGAGTTGTTTTAAAACTATTTTATCAACATTGCAATTGTCTGTGATTTACTGCTGGTGTATTGCCAACATTGCCAGACTTTCATTCGAGCTGGTCTTACGGACTTCTTGTCCAAGCGCTCCACAATTCTCATCATTATGTTCTATTTGTTCTAATTTCAGTCTACTCGAATTGCAATCATCTGCAAACAAGGCTTCGCAGACACGCTACAATGAACAGCAAATACAAGCATGACAAAAGTATCTGCTGTCATGTATGTCGCGACATCTGTCTGTCTGCGGCGTGGATGACTCTATGGATGACAATTGAATGGAATTAAAGTAATCGACTCGAAGAATGAGCTTTCATTTTAAACTGCTACCAACTTCTGTTAACTTTTACGTTGACCAACTTCAGTTAAACTAAGAGAGAAGTTTTCAAATAACAATAAAAGATAATGTGAATATTTTCAGTGAAAATAAATTGTTTCAACAACTGCCTTGCAGAGGACAACAAAATGTCGTGACTGAATCTCGTCGTGTATGTTGTGAGATCTTAAAATGCACGTTGGCCAACATCAATAATGGCCTAGTTTTGAAATGCATACTAAATCGAATACAATTCGAGGAGTTGCATTTTGTTTCTCCTTTATTACTGGTTATTTTTAATATTCTGTTCAGAGTGAACAATAATTTATATATGAGACAATTGCAAGAAATAATGTTTTCCTGTCGTGGCGAAAATGGAGATCGAGGCAGTCTTCTTTGGTCAAAATGGGAATCGTTCGGTCAAAATCGAATCGAGACGGTCTTTATCAGCCGAGAAGAGCTGAATAGACCGTAAACGGGTCGACAAAATTGACCATCTAAGACACAAATAAGCAACAATTCGCTTTTTCCAGACGATCAAGACTGATTTTCTCACTTGCAATGAGAACCAAAATCGTGAATCATGGAAATCTTCTACACTCGAGACAAGAATCCAGTTCGCGCCCGCCTTTTGAAGGCCACACACGAGAGGGAAGATCGGAAAATCTTTTTCCTCTTTTGAGATCGAACTCAAAGATCAAACATGAGATCAACAGATCCATAACAAAATGCACAGATCAGTAAAGTCTCATTACAAGTGATCATCATGAACTACTTGCACGATTCAGCTGGAGAACATAAATTGGGTCAGCATTACGAAGTTGGAGTGGCCCCCCCACTCCACTGAAGAAGAACCAGTTGGACGCTGAAGTGGTGCTTGTTGTTGCTGTTGTTCCATTATCGTTGACCAAGAATCCCATATGAAAACAATAAATGAACTTTTACTAGTCGTAGTTTGGAGGCAAACAGGTGCAGTTGCGGTCTAAAGGAAAGGAATAAAACAAGAACGTCCACAAAGAGATTCACAGCCACGATCAAGCAACAAACAATCCCGCTGCGAAGGCCATGAGCTGTCCGGCTTATCCTGGTCGGCGCAAGCGCGCAGTTCGCTGTTGTTCGTTTAACTGAGCGGAGGTGCTTCGTCTGAGACGATCGCACAATTTTTCTTTTAAAACGAAATTAAAAAGTTATTGACTTTTGCATAATTTAAAATCTCTGAAATTTCCTTAAACATGAGCATCATCTACGACAACATCATGTCACGCATGACACTAACGAAACTAATTGTTATTTACGTGACGGCCGTGACACTGTTTAGCACGCCCACAAACCAGCAACAACAAGAACTTGCGAGCGATACGCTGACAACAGACGGCGGCTTTTATGAAGCCGCGCGAAAGCTGCTACTAGAGGGCGACACTGAAACGATCGCCAGAGGTGCTGATAAAAGCGTGCCATACTTTCGAGCTTCAATTCCAATGCGGATTTTCGAATGTTTACGCGATTTCAGCGTTTTGCGCTGTACGAAACTCTTCATGCTACAAAAAATGCAAGATCGCACGCATTTCCCCAGCACAGGAAACGTCACGAGAGACTTTCTCGATCAGTTCTTCGGACATGAGGAAGAGATGGGAAGCCTCGTCGCTGGCACGCTGGCGAACATTTCGGACAGAGAGTTGAATCAACGACTGGTGTGGAATTTTCAGCGCTTCTTCAAAAAACGTGACATCCAGCTGCACTTCCTACCGGGCCTCATGGTGAAGATCATTCCCAGTAAAGAGAACAAGCTGAAGTTTGCTTTGAAGAAAAGTGAGTTCCAATTGAATTTGCCACCAGTAAATCGATATCGATTTTCTAACCGAGAAAATCGAAATATTGAATGTCCTTCTTGTTCGAGACGAGAATCGCAATCGCGGCAGTTTTGCTAAGCAAAATGAGGATCGAGGTCAAGATCAGCTAATTTCTCAAGAAATTTTTACCAAGCGGATCATCAATTTACTCTGCTCCTCTCATTTTCTCTCACTAATCGGATCGCACACACTTCTCACTCTCCTCCGTTTCTCTTTTTAGAAAGCACACCTCGCGCTTCATTCGCTGGGCGTCGTTCTAGAAAAAGTAGCGGCGAGACGGTACAAAGTATCAGCGCATTCAACGACGATGAAGTGGAAGCCGAGATGAAAAAGCAGGGTGGTGGTGGTGGTGGTGGTGGTGGCAACAGTGGGGGTGGCGGTAGTAGTGGTGGCGCTGCAAGCAAAAAACACAAAAAGAAACGTCATTCCTACAAGGATACCATCATTCAGATGGCTGTGCCCGTGATGATCATGCCCGCCATACTGATGGGCAGCTTCCTGCCCTTCCTGCTGCCCGTGCTCAAGATGGCCACCTTAATGTCAATGCTTCTGAATAATAGCGCCTTCATAGCCGCGCTTATCTATGCTGCCCGAACGCACGTCAACGCCCAGGACGACTCAGCGCAACATATAAATTATGGTCAACAGGTATATCACTGATCCCAAAACTCTTATCCACTTTCGCCGAAATGAGCTCAATTATATATGAAACTCATTAAAATTTCATTTATTTTATAAATAAAGAAATATGAAATTATATTAGAATTTCATTATGGAAGCATTCACTTTCCATCGAAGTGTTATTTTAGATTCAAGAATATAAGTGGACTTTATAATCTACGAAATCATGTCAGTTTCTTGAGTTCCATAGTTGTTTAGTAAATAACAGACAACATGTTCGACAAGTTCTCGACAACAAACTTGACCTACTGCAAGTTTCGCAATTGGTTTTGATTGGAATTCATGAAGTCGATTTTTTTATACTCTACTGACGAGTCTTTTATACGAGTTATATACCAGCTTTCTTCATATATTTCCGACATTTCGTTCTGCTGGTTTTCTGTCGCATGTTACCAAATTGCACCATTAGAAAGTAATGGTGCGATCCCATGAAATACCCGTCACAACCATGCAAATTCACTTCTCGATGACCCACATATTTTGAACCAGAAAATCTCGAAGGCCTGACATGATACGAAAATTATATTAACAGTTCTATATACACCATACAAAAAATAACAAAGGACATTCAAGCTCGTTCTTTACATCACTAAGAAAAAAAAACAAGAAAAACAGCTTATTTTACAGATTTTTATTTCATTGTGGTATCGAAAAATTTTTGGTTACCATGTAATGTTGTACAGATATTCTTCACCTTAATAACTAGTTAATATTCTCCTATAATTCGATTAGAGTTTATTTCAAAACCCTTAACAAGCAATTATATAAGAAAAAAAATATACTCTTTAAGAAAATGTTTCTAAAACTATGGAACTTAACTAACGTACGTATTAATAAGTGGAACCTCTTGACCATGTTCGACAGAAGCGGCCATCATCATCATCAGACGAAGATAAGAAAGGCTTATTATTGTATCACTTCTTCTGGTGTCTGTGCAAGCAAGAGTGTTTGAACTAGTAACAGAAACCAATTGTAATTAATATAATTAAATGCTCTCCTCCAATCAGCGCACCGCCACTACCTGCCCCCTATACATCCTTCTTGTCCACTATTTGAGCCGAGTTGCGGTCGAATTCACTGACGTCCTTATCGTCCCAGCCCCAGACGAGTGTCTTCTCGTTCTCATGATCGAGTTGTGCGATCAATTCATCAGTGATCTCTGTGTTGTTGTTGTTGTTGTTGCTGTTATTGTTGTTGTTATGGTCCAATACGGACGAATGACTACCGTCACCTGTACGCTGGACACGCTTTAGAACCATTTCCTTGGAAACGGATTTCAAGTCGTAAGCTTGACCTAAACAGAAGAAGACCAAATGTTTACCAAACGAGCATCAGGGAAGATGTGAAGAGAAAGAGAACAAGAGAAGGTTCAAGAGCGAAATAAAGTAGAAGGTTCACTCTTAGTGTTGAATCCTGAGGAAAGCCCTGCCAGCTTTCCAAACAACTTACCAATTTTGGCCATTAAATTAATGAATGCCGTGGTCCAATTGTACTGATATGTACCCAATTCCGCTGCCTTGTAGTCCCAGGGAAAGACGTGATGATAGTTGTGCCAGCCTTCGCCGAACGCAATCCTGGACACAAGCCTGGTATCCACTGCGCTAATTCTGGTGTCGTAGGGCTTCATGCCGTAGAAGTGGGCGGCGCTGTTGACCAGCCAGGTGCCGTGCAGGGTGATGGTATAACGAAGTATGGAGCAAACGAAGAAGCACACACGCAGAGATGATCCCATGCAGTAATAGTGGAAGAGGGTCGGAAGGACGAAGCAGCAGATGGGCATGATAAAAAAGTAGTACCTGCGATGGGAGAAAATGAAAGAGGATGGTGAGAGTTAGTCGCAGAAACTGATGTCGCCGTCCGCTGCTGATCGGTACTCACTTCTTCTGGAACATGACAACGGGATCGGCTTCCAGGTCGCTCATGTCTATCTTTCTGCCTTGCTCCTTGACATCAGGATGCTTCTTGCACATCAGCCAGCCCATGTGAGAGAAGAAGAAGCCGCGTTGAGAGTTGTGAGGATCGGCATTGGTGTCGGTGAATTTGTGATGAACACGATGATCGCGCGACCACTCGTATATGCTGTTCTGGAAGGCCAACGATTGACAAAGCATCAGGAAAATGCGGAGCGGTAATCTGGCCTTGTAAGCACGATGGGACCACAGACGATGGACGCCCGCCGTGATGCCCATGCCACCGATGAAACAACCGAAGTAGGCTAAGGACCGAAAAGAATAACGTGTTTGTCATGAGTGTTAATATTACTATCAACATTATTTTATATTGCTGATAAGTCTCTTCCTGTCATCAGACACTATTTATTCCTCAGTTTCTCTGAAACACTTTCGTTATCTTCTTCCTCTATATGGGTGCAAGGAATGGGCCCACCCAACCGTCTTTAAAAGAATGAAAAAGAATCACTTTCAGACGATCCCGTAACCTTTAAACGATTACGAATTTTCTAATTAAAGCTCTGATTTAATAAACTTATTAAAAATGCATTGAATACATTTGATTCAATTTTGAAATGCATTTGAATGCAGCTCGCTCCTTAAAATTTTCAACACACACGTAAAGTAAAAATTCACCTATGAATGAACGCGATCGCTAGAGATATGCATAATTTATATGAATTAATTGAGTCGACAGAAATACAAAACCTCACTTAGTCGACAGTAGTAGTCGATCCACAACTCGATACCCCGGTGAGAAGAAAGTCACCTACACAGCGCATGATACTCACCCAGTGGAACTTCCAGGTAAGCGTTCTCGGCGAAGACCAACCACACTCCGTACAGGGCCATCGAGTGCAAAATGACGAAGAGCACCACGTTCCTCCATACGATTTCGAGTTTGTAGGGTTTCGGGATTTGTGTACGGGTCGGATCTGATTGTGTTTTCAATCTGCTGGATTCGATTTGGGTGTCCAGGTCATGAAGAGGATTATTTTGGTTGGATGAAAGACTCTGATCATTGATGGCGTTGGAAGGGATTATGGCTGGATATGTCGTTGTTGTTGCTGCTGCTGTTGTCGTCGTTGTTGTCATTTTCGCACTTTTTTCTATAATGTTGGTATTTTTGTTGGTGCAGATAGTTTTGGTGGTGATGATGGTGGTACAGTTCGATTGGCTATTCTTGTTGTTGCTGTTGCCGATATCATCCTTGTTAGATATCGCCGTCTCAGCCAGAATGAAAGTGCTGCCAATAATGTTAGGAGCCATCTATTGGGTGAAAGAAAAGAAAAAACGTGAGATTAAAGACATCATGGACAGGCTAAAATTAGACTGAAATTAGAAGACGGAATGTTTATAATTGCCAATAATAATTAGACTTATTTTAAAGATATCCAACATAATAAAAATCTAGCCGATTGTTTATGAATCAAAACAAGTTTTAGAAGTTAATAAAAAGTAAAAAATTGGAAGAAGCCTTCAACCCGAAAACTTGATGCGATATAAAAATTCTAAGAGTGTACAATCAAACATTGTTCCTCATTGCCTTTTTTGTGTATATGTGGCTGGAATTATTTCTATATAATTAATTATTTCCATTTGTTTATATTTGGTAAACAAGGAAGTAGCCTTCTGTAGGGTTGCGTGCTACCTATCAACTTGTTGTCGCTCATAACTAATGCAGATACGACGCTATCGCTGGCGATGATGATGTCTGTTTTCTCATGGAATTGTTGACACCCTCAAGTCCAACGTTATTAGCATGCAAGACACAAAAACAGCAGCCGCTGGAGGTTCTTGTTTAGAATTCAATTTTGATTTGCCGCCAAAAGCTCAATTATTGACAGATACGTCAAAGATCTAATAACGCTAAGCGAAGATCGGTTGTGGGGGAAATGTGCTCGGGGTGGTGCTGGTGGGGTGCCATGCGCAGGTGACAGTGATAAACAAATGACAACAACAGCAGCACATCTTGAGAAATGTGAGCTAAATGACAAATTAATCATACTTTGATTAAATCAATAATGATTAATTGAGCCGCATCTAATCAATTCGGGAAGCGGGAATTGAATTATTTATTTGAAGTACACGTTTTAAGGCAGCCGCCCAGCATAAATTGTGGAGTGAATCGTGGGAAGGGGAAGGGGAGGGAGACTTTACAGTTGTCACTACTGAGTTGTCACTGAAGCAGTTTAATAAGTTTCCCTGGAAATGCATTAATTTCTAACATTTTACACCGGCAGGAACCTTAGATATAATCAAATTTTATATTGTATAATCAAATATTATACAATATCTACAACGTAACATTCCTGCAACGTAACATTTTGAAAATTAATGCATTTCCGGGGAAACTAATTGAACTGCTATCAGGAATTCTCTCTAATTTTTCAATTAGTAATGGATGTACTTTAAAAACACTTAGAAGGATGTCGAAACTTTCGATATTTTAAATTGATTTGAGACTGTTGCATGCTCGGAAGTTTTACATGTTGTGCCAACTTTAAATATGGTCCAAAAACCATATTTGAATATTGTTTAAAAGCCATACTCAAATTGCAAATTCTATTTTCAAGTTCTACACGCTTACATAGAGGCTCTACTTTGAACTCGCTTGGAATATATTAACTTACATATTTCAATATTGCAGTTCTCGAAAGTCAAGTCGAACAGCAATAATCGCATATTTTTGTAAATCACTTGTCGACCTCACACTGTTTTCCACGTGAATTTGAGCTGATTATTAATTAAATTGTGGTCTTCGAGTGGTGGTATGAATTCTATCAATAATTGTGTGATTCTATCTCTCTCCCTCTCTCTGTCTCTCTCTCAATATCTCTCTGTTTATCTGTCTCTTTCTTCCTCTCTTTCTCTCTCTCCCTCTCTCTCTCTCTCTCTTACCACTTCCTTCACCTCTCTATCAATCGCTTTTGCCCTTCATTCCTTCTCTCTCCTGCCTCATCTGTATCACAATTCCTTCCTCTCTCTCCTCATCCCTTTCTCCCTCTCTCTCTCTCTCTATCTCTCTCTCTCTTATCACTTCCTTCCCCTCTCTCTATCAATCGCTTTTGCCCTTCATTCCTTCTCTCTCCTGCCTCATCTGTATCACCATTCCTTCCTCTCTCTCCTCATCCCTTTCTCCCTCTCTCTCTCTCACTCTCCCTCCTTCCCTCTCCTTTTCTCTCCTCTCCTTTCTCTCCCAAATCCCATCTTCCTCTCCATCCCTCTATTCCACTCTTGCCACATCTCGCACTCTCCATCACTTTCCTTCTCTCATCATCTCTCTCTCTCTCCCTCTCTCTCTCTCTCTCTCTCTCTCTCTCTCTACCCATCTCCCTTTCGATCTTTTTCTATTTCTCTCTATATCGCTTTTACCTACAA
The DNA here is from genome assembly GCA_922984085.1 of Sicus ferrugineus. NCBI lineage: Eukaryota > Metazoa > Arthropoda > Insecta > Diptera > Conopidae > Sicus > Sicus ferrugineus. Next base: position 3,737,910 of record OV277352.1, read on the forward strand.
ATATCAGCGGTTTGTACTTGACTTTCAGACTGCTGCGTTTTTGGCCATCAAACTGAATATATTGTTGTTACGCTTTTCGTTCTGGCCACCACAAAATTTGTAATACACTTTATAAGTAAGCGTTTTGTTTTTGACTCTTAAGTTCACGTACAATTTTTCATTTCGCTTCTTTACACTTTCCGTCATTCGAAAATGAAATGCACAAATTTTTTTTTTTACTTAAATATTACAATCTATAATTTTATTTTATTATACCCTCCTTTAAATTATTGTAATATAGTTTATTTTATAATTTTGCTATTAAGTATTTGCACTATCTCGTAACTTAATGAGTATCTATTCTCTGAAATACTTGAATTACACAGCAAGACATACTGAATTCCATAACAAAAGCCAATGCCAACTTCTTTTCAATCGCCTTTTCGTTGTTCTTCTTTAACCTTTTAATATGCTATTGCTATTTCTTCTGGCAGCAGAATTCGCTACGAGCTTTTTTATATACACGAGTAATTATATTGGAGGTCAACACCTGCGGCCCACCTCTACTCACCTCTTGCAACCATCTTATCAATTTGAAACGTGATTTCTTTCCACGTTGTATATTTTATTGCTATTTTTGCTACCTAAATGTTCTTTGTTTTTTGTGACGTTTGGTGGAAATCTTCGGTTTAATACTAAACTAAAAAAATGCTAGATGTTAACTAGCCTGTTAATAGAAATTTAACTGCTGCAAGATTTGCAGTTTGTTATAAAAATATTAAACAAAAAGTGCCTACTTTTGAAAAGTAATAAATCGAAAGATTCTACTTGATTCTACTTGATCGTTAAATTCTCGATTAGTCTCCCAATAAATCCAACTATTTTAAAACTGCTCAAGGTTGACTTAAGAATAGTTAAATATTCCGTATCTTTCTTCAATCTACAACAGTCTGTATTCATCCTGCCGCCAACTTATGGTGTGAATGACGTCTCCATCCTGGCCATAGGCATCGATTTCGTACGCGATCGTACTGCGAAATGATGATGTCGCTGGAATCGCGCGCGTATGCCAAGCATCGTCACACACAGCTGTGTGGAGGAAGTCATCCATGCGTCCATTTGTTCCACCACATGGAGTTAATCAATATGCAAGAGTAAACTTAACGAAAAGCGCTCGCATCGAATTGTCAATTAGAGTGGACTTCAGCGAAATGAAATTTTTGTATGTCTTTGTTACCTTTATGGTCGGCGAGAGGTGGTCAATTGTTTCTGCTTTTGCGTGTTCATTTAGCGTGGTTCTTCGTGGTTTAATTTTGCTACATTTGCAATTTTATTGTTAAATAAATTGTAGTCGAAAGTTACCGCTGCGTGTTGCTACACGCGCAAGTAAACTTCATTCTTGTCACAGTTTAAAAACGTGGTTTTTGTAAACAAGGGACTTCTTCAAGTAGCAAGGGGCTTCAGGGAACTCAGTCCCCCCCCCCGCCTTACTCTACTATATATGTCGTGCTTTACTTGTGAGGTTCCATATTGGAGTTACCATTACTTCGTTTTTGGAAATTATTTATTATTTATTATTTATTATTGTGGGTTGCAAAGTGGAAAAATTGCTCAAAATATTGCCTATTTTTCCAAAATAATACTGAATTATAAATAATACTGAATAATAATGAATTTATTTATTATATCAAGCAGCCATTCATAGCTTCTTTATTTCATATTTTTGGTAGTTAAATAATGTAACAAATTTGTGACTAACAATATTTAATAAATTGATAAGTTTTCGTGATAGAGAATCTTTATAGTTAAATTGTATTCTTTTTTATAACATAACTTGACTCCATAATACATGAAATTGTATTACAATTTCACTTCAATAATTTTTGAAATGAATTTCCGTCATCCCACGTCATGTTTGGTTCGGAGATTTTAATGGCTGCCCCTTAAAATTTTCCGAAATACTTCCCTGTTTATGAAGTCATTGCAAATCAGAATTAAAAATCTTAACATCGGTAGGCAAAGCAGTCACAGACATATTGATATGGTGAACTTGGAAATTATATGTAAATTTAAACAAAAAGAATGAGGCGAGCAAATAATATAGAAAAGTGAAGATTCAGTGTAAAAGAAAAAGTTTCAAGTGAAAGCTGAATAGAAGAAGTGAATTTGGTTGAATATTAGTAGAAAAAACTTGGCCTCAAACTTTTGATCAATAGTATTTGATAAAAAATTGTTCTTTCGATTAAATACGATTAAATGTTCTTTCATTAGAGAATGGCAAAGAATTCTTTATTTTAACTCATTTTGTTTATTTAAGTTGGTTTCAATCATTTGTGCGAATTAAGTAGTTAGTTAACTGTATTAGTAATTTTAATAACTACTTAGGCAACTCAAAATCTATCAAGTCATTGATACAATTTTATATGAATCAGTTTACTTCATTAATCCATCAATTTCGTTACATTATGCGAGGATCTTTTATTGGTTTAACTTATTAATTACTTCAGCTGCTTCAGTCTTTATGATGAATTAAGTTCACTTTTTCAATTAAATTAATCATTTCATTAAACAAAACTAAAAAATATGCTTAAATGTCCTTAAATGTTTAGATTTTTTTTCCCAAAACACTTTTTTTCCCAAAACTCTTCAGTAGAATTTATCCGCTCACCTTTTTAACGTTGCCAACTGTTGTCGAAGTTCTCTTTGTTGCAAATATCCAAAAATTATCGAATTTAGCGGATTATGCACTTTCAATTTAATTTCGTTCTTTCATTGAATGTTTGCTTTTTCTTTCAACTATTTTTAACACTTGCTAAAATATTCACATTGGATTTTATTTCTTAACACTATTGTTTGGATTTCTGATAGTTTATTCAATTCGCGCAGGACACAAAAAACCAATAGAGTCCTTGCTGGGCCAACACTATAGTCCTTGCTGCTTCTGCCTGCCTCTGCTCGCTGTGGGCTGAACCGATCGCTCTTGCAACTGACTGCTGACTGCTGACTGCACGAAGTCTGTGTGCGAACAGCTCGTCTCAAAATAAGTACACCGAATTTTAAAGACAAAATTTTAGAAGTCTGCTCGGTGACGTCGTTGTGCTCAACGTGTGCGCTGAGCGAGCGAGCGGAGTGCCTCTTGTCTGGTTGACACCTTAGATTGATCGCTGCTGTCGACGAAGCCGCCGCTGTCCGTCTCACGTTTGCTACTCACTTCTCTGAAGAATTGCTGCAGAACTCCAAACCTCTCTTTGGTTTTATAGGGCGCAACAAAAACAAAAAAAAAAAACGAAGGAAATTAGCAATCGCGCCGATGTATGAACGGAATCACTCATACGGCACGTTGACATTCGTAGTTTTTTTTATGTTTAGCAATGAATTTTTTCTTTTTCATGCATGCATGGAAAAGCCGGTTGTTGTTTGTGGTGGTTTTCTATTTTTTAATGCAGTTAGAGAAACATTAATTAATAATGAGTACGGAGTGTTGGGTTTCTGGTAATTGGGAGTCTGGGATTTTCGAGCACGTATCACACATCCACATACACATTCACATTTTAGCCTATTGTGCGTTCAAACGTCACCAGGTGGCAAACGCGGCCTCATCAATGAGCATTCGTTGCTCTCAACTTCAAACATGAACACATTCTTGTTGTTTCAGTTCTAAAAGTGTTTTAATTGCTGGCTGCGTCCATTAATTAAAGGTGTTTATTATGAGTCAATATTAACTCACAATTGGCCAAAAGCAAGAAGAGTCCACCGTGCTGCTTAACACGTTTGTTGCTTTATTTCTTTGTTGTTATTTGCTGTGTTGCTGTTTTCGCTGCGAAAAACCTTTTTATGATTTTAAATGCCTTAAAATGAGCTAACAATAAAAATAATTTGTTTATTTTACACATAAAAACGTGAAATTCTATTTACTTTGCAATGATGTGCGAAGATTGTTGAACCAGTCGGTATTTCATGAATCTTTTAACACGATACAGTATTCAGTTTGTTCTTATTAATTCAGTAAAGCGAGTATTACATTCAAATATCATTACAATCAGATTGTATAACATTTACAACGCTTAGCAGATCAAAAGTTGTATAGATGTTGCTCGAAATGTATTGCGACATGTTAACTCTCTGTCGGTTTTGAAGTTTTCCTCTTAAATTTCGATATTTTTAACGCGCAAGAGTACAACCAACGATTTCATTTCGAAGTTGGTGATGACCGTCCACTCTACACGACTGTGAAGATGTCATCTTCGTTTTCTACTTCCCATTCGGCGGCATTCATAACCTAAAAATTCAATTGAGAATAAATGAATTTAAGTTAACCTAATTTTCCTCAAATTTGCTTTCATTTGTATTCAAGCCAACGAAATTCTGCTGCTGCTGCTGTTGCTGCTACTCCATTATAAGTGGCACAAACGTCGTAGTTGTACCATCTAATGAGCTGTTGAAAGTACAAAATTCGAAACATAAACACGCAATAACTTTCGGTCTCATACAACAATTAGTTGTTGAATGTGATTTGACTTCTGTTGAATCTTTGGAGACTCCTAAGTTGCTACATCATTTGCCACATTTTCAAAGCATCGCTGGAGTGAAAAATCGTGTCTCTGATATTTTTAGGTTACGAATTAAAAGAAATTATTGTACAATAGGCAAATATTACTCTAGTTCACAAAAACAGAAAGAAAACAAAAACACAAAAACACAAAAAATACCGAGTTTTATAATTTTGTTTTCTTATATCCATTTGCATTGTGTTTTGTATTGGATTTTGATGATTCTCAACTTTAAATTGTGTCAAATTGCAATGATTTCTTCTCTGGCACTCATTATTAACGTTATTTGTTGCAATACTGAGGCAAAACTACAAGTGCAACAGGAAAGTAATGATGTTGTCTATCATACCAGTATTCGTGACCAGTAATTAACCGCTAAAACTGTTGCATTTATGCTCTTGTATTTGCAGATAAACAAGATACAAGTTGGAGAGTCACGCTCATGACTTGTGGTTGTTGGGTTTTGTGCTCATTGTAAGCAAGGCTGTTGGGTCAAATGAGGTTATAATTTCAGTGCATGTTTTTCTTGTGTCCCACCCCACCCCCCCCCACTCCACCCAGAGATTTTTCATAAATAAATAAAATTAACTACTCAACGTAATATTTGACGGCCGCGTCAGCAGTTGATGATTGCAGGTATAAAAGCAACTCACTGAAATTTTCGTCCGTGTATCTCATGAAATGCAACAATCACTACAACTGCCAAAGGGTGTGAAGTTTAACTTTTAATTGCTTTATTTATGGAAAAATTACAAATGAAAAAGTATGAATGAGAATTAAAAATAAACGCCCACCCAAATAATTTCGTCCCCTATTAATTAGCAGGAAATACATACCTTGAACATATTTAAACCTTAATTCCGGCTTTCCGAATATCATGGATCATCATTCAATTTGATTTACACGCATAATGTTAGACCATCGAACTAATTTACACGCAACCATTTACATGCGTGTATATATTAGCTATATAATTAATGCTTTCAAAGGAAGTAATCAGTCGATTCGGTCTCTGACATCCGTCTCTTCTCATCATAATTGTAGGCTTATTCCATCTTGAATTATATTTAAATCTACAGCTTTTTTTCCCACAGCTGACCACTAATTAGTTAGTACACCTGGTCCGTTTGATAGTCTTGTTGTTCTTGGCCAACAGTCTGACCTCTAATTAGTTAGTACAGCTTGTCAGTTTGATAGTCTTTGCGTGTAGCTACCACTTTGCGAGTCCAGCAATTTGTGCGCCTAATAATTTTCCACCATTTCAGTCAACGGAACAAACAAACTGATTCAGAAAGAGTTTATGTTCACAAAGTAAAACAACACAACATTTTAATGTCCTCTAAATTTTTTACCTTCTTCACCTTGTCACCTTTTCAAATTATCATCATTTCTGCGAAAGTAAACACGCAACCTTAACATGTCGTTTTAGGAATAATATAATTTGAAAAATCCAGTGGAAATTAGAAAAAAGGGACTATTTCCACAAACTTTGCCATTTAGCTTTCAATCCAATAGGAATTCAAATACGTTTCAAAATAAGGAACATTAATAACAACTATTAAATTTGATTTCCTTCTTTACCAACAAAACATTTCCGTATTTCTCCATATTTTGGCTATTTTGTTTATTTCCTAGATTGTTTCAAGCTTTTGTGTGCTATTTCTCCATTCTTTTCGCCCAGGATTCGACGACTCATTCTTCTCCAACTAGAATTATAGAATTCAATAGTTTGCATTTACAGTCAGAATAATAAAACTTCCAAGAGACTTGATTCGCATACTAATCGAAAGTGAATTTCAGACTTTTTACGTTTTCTGTCCATTTGCGCAAACAAGTTTTGTTTTTCTTTTTATAACTTTATCTACCCATCTGATTTTTAATTTTAATGTTTATGCTATACCACGACAATCGAGTGACGCTTAAGCGATAATAGACAACTTCATCGTTATTAGAGGATTTTTTTCTAAATAGAACACATGCGAGCTTTTAAGGCATCAAGAGGCAACACTTACAAGGTTTTCGTTACATTGACATTGATCGTGCTTCACATAGATGAATAGCTCCTCGCCGATGAGTAACTGATGATCTTGACTAAGCAGTTTTGATGCGACATGAGATCAAAGTACGTTCGTGCGTATATATTTTTGCGATACGTGTGATGGATCTCGTCTCGACTTCTTTAAGGCGCGCGGACTACTTTGGTAAAAGTCTGTGATTTAGAATTATTAAAATTATAAAATGAAAAGTAGAAAGAAAACTTAGAAAATAGAAAATATAGGGAAGTTACTTTATTTCTCCAACAACAAATGATTAATGAGGTTACTAAGCTGAATGAAATCAATTTTATTAACTTAACGCGAATATAAACATGAGGGAATAAAAATCCCCCTCAAAAATTCCGCAAAACAGTGAGAGTACTAAAAAATCTTCGCAGAAATATAAAAAAACAAGTTGCATAAATTTATTTCAGTCATTATAAAAAAATCAGGAACTCTTCTAATAATCGAATGCAAATTATTAGATTTGATTTTGATTGCTTTTGCTGTCTTTCTGTAGTCACCAGCTACCAACATCATCATTACTCACATAACTTCATGCATTATAACCCGTTTTTATTGCTTTACCGTTGCGTACCTTTTACGAAGCATATCTAAAATCACAGTTCAAGATTTGTACGAAAGTAGTTATTGTTTGATTACAGTCTTGACATTGACTTTGAGTGGTAAAAAACGAACATGATAAAAAGGGGAAAAATGTGATTAATGCAATATAAACAATTTAGTTGTTTACTAAACCGTAATATAACAAGAGATACGCTTTTAAGGAGAAATGACTTTTTAATTATAATTAATTATAACTATCATCTCAATAATTAGTTTCGTTTGAGGAAAATTTGTTAAAATAGTTTCAACCCAAGAGAAATTGGATTTGTCGTTAAAACTGTTGACATTGTGAATAATTTAAAACCCCTATCAAGCTCACAATCGTGAGAATATGAGATCAGAAAACGATGCTTTGAAAACGATCCTCAGAAAATGGTTCCGCTCCATATATATTGTAAAATTTGTTTATTTGCCTTGTAGAGCATTTTCTGAATCTTTTCAGAATTATAATAGTGAAATCAGAGTGCTCAGAAAAACCTCTTTTAAATATGCTCAGAAAATATTCTTTTTAAAAAATATTCTTTTAAAAGAATTCTTTTACGCTTCTTTTCTATTATTCAGGGCGAACATAAAATGTGCAAAATATAATTCCATCCAGTTTTCTGTACATACGAGTAAATATGTATTTCGAACTGTAGCGCACTAATAATTTGTACATATTTATGAAGTTTTACGGAATCGAAATTATATTCAAGTCAAATAATAACTTGGCTGGCATGGTCAACCGATAGATTAGAAGTTTTTAAATCCAAACGACGTTATTTGAAACTACACGTATTTTAGAAACTAACCTTTGACTATAGAAAATCCGCTTCGCCACACAGAATCAACGAACTGCCTTGACACCCTTGATATGCAACTCTACCCATCACTTGTGTTACCAGTAACGGCCACACAAAGCAGGGGCGCCACTAGAATTTCAATACTAGAGCCAACTACTTGTAAGAAGTGAGGGACAATAAATATTTTCTATGTTAGCCATGTCAGCCCTTCAGTCATTCAGACATGCCAATAATTTGCTGTCGAAATAAGAGCAAACTGCACCAATCTGCAAGTATTTCTTCAACAATCAAAAGACTGTAGGATATAAAAGCCCATCATCATTTTTGGTATGGTCGACCTAGCTTACCATAACGAAATTTCTATAAAATATGCGCTGAAACGATATTAAGTAACTCGTAGTTAGTATATGCCTAGAATTTGATATTTCACCTTTCTTCCGCACGCGTCTTTTAAAATTCATCACGACACCCTGGTATAAGTATTTGGATACCAAAAAAAATTGTTTCTCTAATTTTTCGTTACTTTTCTTATACAGATTTCCATGTTACCTAAGTAGGAAGTAATTTCGTTCTATTGATACACATTTGTGAATTAGTATATTAATACTATTAATGCTTGATATCGTAAAGAATTTTGGCTATAATTAATTTGAAGTTATATGATATAAAATCGTTAAAATGCAAGCAAACGCACTTTACAATTACTTGAATTAAAATTTTATATAATTTCACAAATGTTCTAACCAAAATCAATTGATAACCACGCCCTCCACGTACTAAATATGAAAACACCAATAACTTCCTTAAATGCTTTCTAATTATATCTCATATGAAGCAGTAAGACTAAAATTTGTTACAAAACAAGTAGCGCCATTACTATAATATTACCATGGTATTTGCATTATTATAACATTACATCTTATATCTGAGCTGTCACAAATTAAAAATTATGTGTTGTAAAATGAGCGTGTTCAATTTATTTATGTAGATCTGAAGGTTGAGTTCGACAGAATAAAACGCCGAATATGGATAAAATTACGAACAGATGGCAACTATGATGAAAACTACTTTGTTTACTCATTTTAATTGCTTTTTGGTGTCAGCTGATTTAGGAATTGCAGTAGCGAACGTCAAAAAATAATGTAGCTTTTATCAATGCAAAACGCAAAAACATAGTAACAGATTTCCGGACATCTTGTGCACTTTTCGATAAGGTGAACATTTAAGAGAGAAAGAAATTGCTATGAAGCTAATTTATTATAATCTTTGTAGAAATATTGGTAGAGGATGTTGGTTTGCAAGTAAAAAGTGGCCACAGATCCAAAACAGCAGAGTTTCTTGCGGCCTAAATGTCGGCCGTATGTGGTATTGAAGCCATTAAATTGCACTTGCCACTAACGAATGACAAAATCAACACCAACGTCAGAGAAGAGCGAGGCCAACAAGCAGTACCAGGCTCTACTCCACTGCCAACAACAACCGACAACCGCACTGCGATGACTTCAGTGGAACGCTACAGGTAAATATTAAAGTGGATCCCACAAACGATGTCTGCAATTGTCACTGTTTGCGTTGCAGGCAAGAGTGGAGCACACTGCTGGCTGACTTGGACGATAGCTTCGAAAGGCTGCGTGATCTGGCTTTTAGCGGTGATCTTAAGGTGTCGAAGTTTCGCAGCGTATATTGGGCATTGTTGCTGCGCGTTCTTAACGCAGACTATCGTAGTTGGAAGGACCAACGTGAACAACAGCGAAAACGGTGATTGGGGCCGTTGTTTTCAAACCTTGGTTAAATTCTAATTTAAACCTTTAGATATGATCAGCTCAAACAAGAATTTGTTAAGAACCCACATGATATTAAGACGTCCGATGATGATCCGTTGTCGCAGTCCAAACAGGTTTTGGCATTCGCATCATTTGAGTTCCTAAACTTTTATGCTTCGTATTTCATAACTAGAGTGTATGGAATCAGTATTTTAGCGACCAGGAACTCTTCGCTGTCATCAAACAGGATGTTGTGCGCACATTTCCCGGAGTGGATTTCTTTCGCAAGAAAGAAATACAAACAGCTATGGTTAGTAACAAAAAATCTTCCTTTCTGAAAAGAATTCTATTCACTGATAATTATTTATGTAAAGAAAAAGAAGAGAAATCGATAAAGCTCTGCTTTTTATTACTTCAAGAATTCTGAAGAAGTAACGTTAAGAACATTTTTTCAGACAAATATTTTGTTCTACTTTGCTCGGGAGCACCCTTACATGTGCTACCGTCAGGGTATGCATGAAATTTTGGCGCCCATACTATTCGTTATGTTTAGTGACCACCAGTCTCTACTGCATTACAAAGAACTTGCCAGGACTACGATAAAGTAGGTATTTCAAAATATAATTTTTTATTGATCTATGTTAAATAAAAACTTATTTTTTTTACAGTGATGTGCTTTTAGACGTTTTAAATCCAGATTATTTGGAAGCTGATTCTTTGTAAGTCAAACAAGTAAAATAAGATATTGAAATGAGTGAAAGTTCGATATATCATCACACTTAATAAAGTGCTATTCGCATTCCTTTTTTCGTCGAATTATACGGTTTTATTACTCTTTTTAGTTCGATTTTTTCGCGCTTAATGGCCTTAATTGAGTCGTATTATCGCATAACGAACGTGGCACAAACTTCCAGCGATTATATATCAGCACAAACAGATGTAAGTTGCCGATACCTTACATTAAGTCCACCGATATATTTTACTTGAATTTTTTTAGAATAAAATTTCCTCCGAGGTGGAAGTGATAAATCATTTAAATTCAATACGTGATAAAATTTTGGCTAAGGAAGATTTGCATTTACATAACTATCTGCTGAAGTTGGAGATTCCTCTGCATATATTCGGCATGTAAGGGCTATGCAGTCACCTTTCAATAAATTAAAATGTTTATTATATCGGATTATCGGACTAATATGTCTTTCTCCACATTCGGATTTAGACGTTGGCTGCGTTTACTTTTCGGACGTGAGTTTGCGTTACTCGATTTGCTGGTGGTGTGGGATGCAATTTTTGCCGACAGCGATCACTTCGATCTGCCCAACTACATTTTAGTTGCTATGTTGATACGTATACGTGAAAAATGTACCAACTTGCAAGAAATCTGTATGCAAAAAATACTCATTCATTTCCTCATTACAGTGTTAATGAATGACTACATCACTTGCCTCACTCATCTGATGCGTTATCCTGCCAATGTGGATATCAATTTAATTCTCAGACATGCGCTGCATATGCAAATGCCGAAGGTTCGTCAAGTCTTGTTGTTTACACCTTAAAGACCATTCTTATTTTTGTATGTAGAAATTCGATCGTCCTCCCAATGCATTCGTTTACTGTACAATGAGTCCTGCTACCCAGTCCACAGCTGCGAGTAGCAATTTGTCCACAACCACGAATACGCTTGTAGATGTGCGAAGAACGCCTTCCGCTGCACATCGTTCAGGTGTTCATGGCTTGAAGTCTGAAATGTTGCAACGTACGCGCTCCATATCGCTGGGCTCGACAATGAATGGTGTTAAAATTGAGCAACAAATCGAAACGCTGAAAGCCAGAAACGCCGAAAACTCCGCAGCATTGGCGCGCATGCGTGCTGCTCCAGAAACCGATCGTGTTATTATGGACGGGCTTTCGGAAAACGTAAGGCGCTGCTGTAGGTTTCTGGTTCCTATTCGATTAATGAATAGCATCCAGAATCCTAGAAATTAAGCATTAAATTTTATAGTAAATCGCATAGTAATCAATGAAGCAATTAGTAATCAATGAATAGAATTACCCCATCGATTACTATTTTTATTGTCTTATACAAAATATTTAATTTATTCAATAATGATAAACATTTTATTACCTAATCGTATTGATTAAAATTAGTCCCTTAGTCGAAGGCGCTCGTATTTATAATTTTGTTTCATCGATTTTTAGTCTATGTGTCGTTTTATTCCACAGAGTCCAGAATTATTACGCTTGGAACTGAAAAACGCTCAAACAATCATCTCTGTGGCACGTAATAAATTGCAAAAATATCTGGATACAGTGCGCAAAAACATTGTCAGTACGAACAACAACTCAGTCGAATTGGCGCATGCTCTCGATGGTATCGAGGAACTTTGCAGCTTCCTCGATGTTAAGTTCATGTTTCCACTGCAGTCACGCACAGCACCGATCGATCCTGCGTTCGAAGCGAACGAGAATCATCAGCGGCAATCAAAGCCAAATCAGTGGATTCCAAATTTAGCAGCGACCAATACCAGTGAAGGCAAAAGTAGCAGCAATCAACAGAAGAAACAACACTTGGATGCTGCGAAAATGTTAGAAGCAGATGATGTGCTTAATGATCATCTACAAGTCAGCATTGGCGGTACAATGTATGAAAAACCAGACAACGGCTTCATGCGGTCTTCACATCGCATTTTGGGCAACCGAAAAGAAATCGAATTGGTGCCGATTGCTTCGGATGAACGGATAGAGGTGCCCGTCATTCGTAGCGGGAGTGCGAATCAACAGCAGAGTACGTTGCAGGGAGCAGCTGGCTTGCCTGTTGTAGATCCGCTGGGTCTACATGATGAATAGATATGACGTGGAGTTCAGAACGCCGGAGTATACAATAATTTGGACTGAATAAAGTTTTACTAGTGAATTCTTGTTATAACTTGAAATTTATGCAGGCAATGTTCTAATTTTTTAGCTTACATTTCGTCGAACTATTTGTTGGAAAATATTTTTTATTTCTGTTTTTCTATAATCTTTCTTCTTTGTGAAATCGAAGAAATAAGTAGAAGGAAATGTACTAAATATGAAAATAAGAAAAATTTCATTTATAAAATAAAAGCAGTAGAAAATTAAAAATTATGTTTTGAATTAGTGAAAAACAGACGTTGCTTGAATTAAAACCAAAAAATTGCACAGATTGACCCCGACGTGATTTGAACACGCAACCTTCTGATCTGGAGTCAGACGCGCTACCGTTGCGCCACGGAGTCATGTCGAGAAACTTCGCAAACACGCATAACAAGCAGTATTACCAACAGTATTTCTAATCCAAATACATTATTACCCACAAGTACTGTGGAGGAGGTAATTAAAATCTTCCCATCTACTTTATTACCCCACTCAGAAAGAATCTTGGAAATTTTATGATTAAATTGTTCAACATGGATCGCTTAAAAACAGAACTGATGTTTCGGTACTTTATATTCGTCCGAATAATTAAAGAAACTTTAAAATTTATATAAAAACTAATAACCAGGTAAATCACCACATTCATCGAGGGAAAATTTGCGGCACTAATTTATCTGCCAAAAGAATTGCTTTCCGCTGTTGTAGTGAAAGAAACCAATATCTGATTTGGAAATCAGGGATAGCAATTGTTGGCCTCTACTAGGATGTAAGTCACTGCTGCACCCCATGTAAAAGTTTAAGCACCTTTCAAGCCCCAGATATTTAGATCGATGTAATGAAGCAATTCAATCCAAAGACAAAATTTTAATTTTAACTAAAGCTTCTCGATATTTTCAATTGAAAGATATAAATAAATGTTAAAGAACTTGCATCTAATTAAATGTAAGCTTATTACAAAATCACAACTAAAATCTAATTGCAGGTTACTTTGTTGTGGACGCCACTGTGGAGTTCTGCTGTCCCGTTGCCTGTGCCTGTGTCTGTTCGCGTTCAGCGATAGCGCGAAGTTCCAGCTCTCCTACCAGCTGCATAACGCGTATCTTGCCCTCAGTGGCCAGTTTGGGTGGCAGTGCTTTAACACTCGCACATATGCTATCGAAAAAGAGTTCAAAGGAATCGCGTACAGTGGCGGATGTCATCCCCGTCGTTGGTACAGCAAAACTGGGCAGTTTCGAAATTGCATCGTGACTTGTTGCAGCGATGTTTTCAACAGCTGTCCGAGTTGAAGGAGCTGCAATCAACTGATGAGTGGCTTGCTTGGAGATGCTGATCGACGTGGATGCTGGCATAATTTTTGCCGCAGCAGTGGATGGGATTGAGGGTAGCGCTGGATGGATGGGCGGTGTGACTATGGGTGCTGAGATTTTCTTAATTGTTATTTTGCAAGGTGTCTGAGCAGGTGCCAGTGAAGGTGTTCCGTGTGGTTTATATTGATTCGAAGTGCTATGGATGGAGGATGTGAAGTATTGAGTGGGAGGTATGGCCTCCCGTATAGACAAGCGCTGCACCGAGCTAGCATCCGCAACAGTCATCTTCAGAGACTGAGGGTCAAGAATGCTAGAGGAATGCTGTGGGAAGTAATCTGCCTCTGATGGACGTCTCTTTGGTGGTAGTGGTGCGCAGGTTTCATCGTCGTCATCATCATCGTCATCGTCGTCATCTCCTTCTTCATCGTCAGCTGTGTCACCAAAAGCATTTTGATGAAAGTCTTGAAAATCACGTGTGCACTGATTCTGGTGAGTAAAATAATAAGCCATTTGATGTATTGAAGCGAAAGTTCAAAACTAACTTCATCCAAGTTTATCGGCGTGTCGCTTGTTTCCACCAGTTGTACTTCAGGTTCCTGCCTTTAAACAGAAGAAATTATTTACTGCGATTTCAATAATTCATGAAAAAATTAAACACATACTTTATATAAACATCATCGTCTAGGAAGTCTTCCCTTTGGTCATCGTTATCGTCGCCTCCAACATCACGACTGTCGTCGTCATCGTCTGAAGCCACATCATGTACCCCGTTTGCTTCTGTCCCTACAGCTTGAGATTCTAATTGCGGCTGTTGCAACTGTGAGTGACTGCCTTTTAGTACTACTCCTGTACCACCTTCCGCAATCAACGAGGCAGGACTCTGACCTAAGCAACCTTTTTTGGACGCATTCTCCGTGTGCTTCATGCTGCCTTCATGCTTGCCTAGATCAGACCGCTTGGCGCTCAGTCGACACTCGCACACAGTACAGAAGGCGAAGTAAGGATCGGTCTCATCCGGAAGCACCCAAGGATACAAAGATTGGTATTCGGGCAGCATCTTCTGCCGCGGATACTTGCCGCGAACGTTGCGATGTTTGTATTCTGAACGCAGAGCTTCTCTGAAATGGATTTTGTTAACTGGGGATCCTTTACGTCACTTAAAAGAAGGGCGCTCACAATTTTTCCTGCGTTAGATTCAGGTTGGACATTTTCTAGTCCAATTTAGAGGCGCTCTAATTTCTTGTTTATAAAAGTCAATTTTATGCTGGTACTTTCAGAAAATCTAGTGTACAGAAATGTCAGACGTTCATAAAACAAGAACAACAATCGCCTGGAAAACTATAGGAATTCCATTACTGATAGAGTTGCCAGTTCTTTGGGAAGCTTTGGTGAGTTTAGTATTACACACGTCATCGATTACTGTACATTACTGTATTCTTATAATCAAACTGAAATCTTGAATTAAATTCTCACAAGATTACGTCTTAATATCTGGTACCGTTTATAAGATATTGGCAAATTTTGTATGAGTGGGCGGAATACGCAAATTTCTTGAAAATATTTTGGCATTGTTGCTATATGTTCCGGATTACATAAATTATAAAATATAGAATCTAAATATGTTCTGTATGCATTCCTACACCATTTCCGACGGATGCGAAGATTTCTGCATTTTTTTTGGTAATGAATTGAAACTCCAATCGTTGGTCGACAATAGATAATAGATATAACACGCATTTGACTTACTTTGTCTAACTGAATTTTTAATAGTGTAATTTCTAATAATGTGTAAAATAAATTTCTAATAGTTTGTAAAATAAATTATAATAATGTTAGTTAATTTATTAACAGTAGTAAAAAGATATTAAAATATCGTTCAAATATATAATTCCATATAAAGCGAAAGCAATTGGTCGATCTAAACGTAAAGCAGGAAAAGAACAAAAGTCATCACGAGCTTCAACAACAGAGCAACGGCAGACAAGCCGTTCGAGTAGAAAAAAAAAACATTTTCTCTAAACCATTCGAGTACGCAGTGCTCAAGCCCATTCCTATGAAACAGACGAGCAACAGGAAGTAAGACTGGAATTATTTTGGGTAAACAGTATTTAATATATTTCGTCTTAATATCTCATACCGATCATGAGATATTCCTATTTTTGAAAAAGTGTGTTTATATTAGATACGAAAAGTGGTTACGGATATTAAAAGATTTCGCTCATTCTCAATACCAAACTGCTCTACATAACACATATTATTTATCCTAAATAGCAATACCTCCTTCAGTTCTTTCGAGGTCGTGATTTCAAGAGACAGAAAGACGCACGGACGAACAGGGCTCGTCTTTTTCTCAGCGTTTGGAAACGAAGGGTATGATAGGGTATAATAACATAATATAACATACATAATTATTTTAAGTTTGTAATTGATTCTCTTGATAGTATATAGTATTTATAGCGACGATTACAGAGATAATTCGTAATAAATGGACAGACTGGCGTTAAAAACCCATAAATACAAGTTCGACATTAAAATCCGTAAGTAATAGGACTTTTACTCGAATATTAACACAATAATCGAATTAATTTTTGGAAATGGCAACTATATTGCAATAACCTCGTTACTATTCCACTCGCACCACTCGCAAGTTGAATTCTACAGAAACTATTGGAAGCCGACTCGCGGCATTTTGTCAAATTATTTCAGTGGTTTTAAAACATCGGAAGCAAAATTTGTGGAAGTTGGTGAAGACGCGAAAGTTGTTTTCTCTGCTAATTAATTTTGAGTTTATATTTGTGTTTCAAATATTGTGATTTATCAAAATATAAATGCATGCTATTTCAGTAACAATGTAAGTTGTACTTATGGGTAAGATTTTTCCCTTATAATAAATTCCGTTCGGGCAGGGAGACTACGGCTTCCTCGGGCACCGAATTTGTGTCGGTACCACTGTTGCTGGTGAAGGACGAGCCCCACGACGACCCTGAAATGGCGGATTCTAACTTTGTATTAAATGACGCATCAGCAACCAACGAACCTGATCCAATGAATCTGCTAGACCCCATGCGCGAAATGCAAGCCTTAAACGCGTCCGAGACTGTTTCGGACCAGCTGTCTACTACGGCATTTACGCCGGAGGTCTGGCAGTCGTGGATGGCCGAGTACCCTTGGCTTCTGCACGAGGATGCAGACGAGCATTATGGTTACTGCCTGTATTGTAACAGTAAGTTGAACTTTAAAGCCTACAGGAACCCAGCCAACCATGCGCAGAAACGCACTCATCGTGAGAACGAGGAGAACTACTTGGCGTTCAAGCAGAGTCAGGAAAATGCCAACTTAAGGTATCGTATTAAGTCACTAGTTGCAAGCCAGGTTTATTCCGTTGAATTTTAGTACCACCGACAATGGAGTGACAATCAAGCAGGAATTCGGCACGGATAACGACATTTCGGCCATGAAATTTAAACGCATGTCGCAAACCGAACCACTTTTCAATTTCAATTGGCGCCGCTGGAAGTTGCAGCATCCTTGGCTAGAGCGGGACAAGAACGACATCACATACGGTTACTGCAAGTACTGCAAAATGCGAATACAAGTTGAGTACTCGTATATGCGTCAGCGGCACGAACTGAGTGTGAAGCACAAACTTGCTGCATATGAGTACGGAAAGCGAAGTAATGAAGGTGAGAATGATGAGAATGCCAGTTCGATCGGAAAGCGATCTGAGTTGGACCGCCAAGCCGAAGAAAGTGAAAGTGGAAACGGCAACGAAGACGATACAACGGAACAATCCAATAAGGAAAGCGATGGCCAAGACGATGAAGAAAATGCGGGCGGGGAAGTACAGAGGGAGAACACCTTAAAAAGGAAGAGAAATCCCAGGTAAATAAATGTCCATGTTTCGTTCTGCCAAAGCTGTATAATTCCTGAGTAGGGGACATCTGTTCAAGAATCCTTGGATAGAGCTTCATAATAACTATCCACGAACCTGTCGATGCAAGTTGTGCAACGTTACGATGATCGCAGCCAACTTCAATCGGCACTTGAACACGCAGCTTCACTTGGAGGGTGAAAGGAAATATAAAGCAAAAAACAAGTATGTAAATATAAAGTTAACTGTACATGTATGCCTTTCTTAAGCACGTCCCCTTCACAACTGAGATAGAAACTGTAACAAAAGTTTTAGGAACTTAGTTCCATTTACAGATTGAAATGCTTCTTAGAAGTGCTGAGCACTTCAAGTTTTCACAATTGTGTAAACTTTTCTTTACTTTTAGATTCTTAAAGTAAAAAAATCCTTGCGACTTAATTATTCCAAAAATTAATGAAATTTAAAAAGCTTTCGTCACTCTTAGTTTAATCAATTAAATATCCATGAAATCACATAGATCGTTAGCAAACAGTGTTAAACAAGAGAGGCCAATAAAATCACGGAACTGGAAGATATACGCAAAAAGACATCCGTGGCTAATCCCAGATCCCGACGACCCGCACTTTGCTTACTGCAAATTCTGCAAGAAGCGCATGTTATACGCCATACATCCCGTGAAGCGTCTGATTCACGAGAGAGGTGCAGGTCATAAGAACGCTGAGAAGTTATACAAAGCCAAGTTGGCTGAGGCAAGGGTCAAATCAGGCGTAAACGGAGAAAGCGCTGATGATACTGAAGAGGACGTAAACGTGGGTGAGGAGAATAATGACGAAGCCGGATCAGATGAGAACGCTGAAGGAAACGAAGGGGATGCAACGGAAGATGAAGAAAACGAAGAGGAAAATCAAGGAGATAATGATGCTAACCAGACAACTAAATCAAAGTATATTAAAGATAAACACATTGTGCACATTTTACGTTATTATTTGTACTTTTCTTCGTATTGAATTTCAAGAATTAGCCGTATTCCAAAAAATACTGACGAGTGGTATGCCATGTTTCCGTGGTGTGAGAGATACGAAAATGATCCGAAGCACATGTGGTGCTCCTACTGTCAGACAAAATTGAAGATGACGTTTCGCCGCAAGCAGCACGAAAAAACTTCACGCCACAAAGAGGCAGCCAAAAATATAAACGCTTCTAGGAAATTAACCCACCTGGAGTTAGTATATTAAAATTTGTCCCTTTTAGCACACTTAACACACAAAATTTTCGACAGACATGTTCAGAGTAACAGACGCGTACGCTACTATCCATGGCTCGTTTACACTAATAACCCGCTGTATGTTTTCTGTAAATATTGTCGTGTCCGACTCCAAAAAGTGGTCAGTCGCACCAAACATGAAAATACAAAACGACACAGAGAATCGGCCGAACAGTATATCGCAAATACTAATGGGTACACATTTATTCCATTACATTCCCTGCAAACATTTTCGATCGCGCCAGAATCTTCTGCAAATGTAGTTCAAAACCATCGCCAGGCTTGCCATTTCTTATATACTTTAATTTGAAAAACGATATTGCTTCTGTGTTTATTCCATTCCAATGTTTACTGTTCGTTTTACAGTTAATTCTGCAGAGCGATCGTGGTTTAGCGAATTGTTTTGTGTGTGGGGTCTACTATATCGTATTGTAGTTGTCCGAAAATGGTTTTTTGATGGACTTGTTCTCTTTGCCAAGAGGAATCTTCAGATGTAAATTGTTCAACAAACATTGTATAGATAACGAAAAAGCACGTACTGACATCGCTGAAAATAAATCAGTGTGATTCCTCTTGCAAACAAGAACCATTTGTTCACAATTTTCTATCTAACCCTGCAAAGATCTTGATTGCTCGGCAATACACGAGGAAGACTATATAAATCGCCGACGATGTAATCCTCCGTAGATAAATTTCTTCAATTGTTCTTTAGCCAATTCAAAATAACCTGAGCGAATTATTGCTCTGAAAATTCTCTTCGAGATGCATTAGGAAAGAGTCACATATACCTTGCGCAAATACACAGCTACAGCTCTCTTCCAATCACTATTTAAAGTGTTTGCAGGGATATAATATCACTCATGCAAAAATGTAGGATTAGCAAAGTAAACTAAATGCTGTTAAATTTTCAGAAAAAAATCTTCACATAATCGATCAACTGACACAGTCATGCAGAAGCCGACTACATCAAATTCTAATCCAACAGTTAAACCGGTAATACCACTCGCGCAACGTTCCGTTAAGTACAAGGTCACCATGTGGAGGAACAGATTCCCCTGGCTTACCTACAAGCGAACTGAGACACAACCGAACTACGGTTACTGCAAATACTGTGAAATGCGCGTATACGTTGCTACGGAGAAGTTCGCTTTGAAGCACCAGAGATCCCTTAAACATGTACGCCTCAGAATTCAGCTCAGACGTCAGAACGTTCAGAACCAAGCAGCCGAGGTAGAGAAGCAGATCGATATCGAGAATATGACGGAAAAAGCACGGAATGAATTGAGCAAAAAGTACTCATGGATTGTATTTGATAAGAAGAAATCTGGTTATGGGGTCTGCAAATATTGCAAGATACGTTTGAATATTTCGGGAGTCTTAAAAGATCGCCATGAAATGACAATAAAGCATGCGAGGGCGAAGTTGGATTACTTCGGGAAAACCCCGAAGGAGGGGGAGAAAACCGATCAGGCAGAGGAACAGGATAAGTCAGCCAGTGCTGTTGTGGTGGTGGAAGATGACGTTGTCAATGAAGAAGCCAGTGTAAAGTAAGAACTTTTAGCCTCATAATTTCCTTAAACCTTTTGAAAAACTTAAACTCGTCATATGGAGAGATCGAGTCAAGTTCCCCTTCTTTTACTAAAATGTGTGTTTAATTTTTTTTAATTACTTACAGATCAGAACCAATGGACGAAGATGATGTTCTTAATTATCTGCTACAACGCTCAGTAAGTGATCCGAAACGTACTATGAATGAGCCTACGGATCAAGCAGTTAAACGCCAGAAAACACCTGGTCAACATGAGAATTTGATCGAGCGCGCCAAACGCCTAACATCAGCTCATCTTGAAATTCTGCGCTTGTCACGTGACCTCAACGATTCCAAAACTTCAAAGAAAAACGACCACATATCTCTGCCGTCCAGCATTTTTAACACTTCGGCAGCCATTGCTGCTCTGCTTTCTCCACAACAAGCTCCAGCACCCCCACCTAACGCAACTCCGCCCACCCGGAACAACTTTGAACTCTTCTTCGACAGCGTCTGTGAAAGTGTGAAGACACTGCCATCAGATCTAGCTGCGGAAGGCAAGATCAAAATTGCTCAGCTTGTGGCGGACTTGGAGCTGCGTGCATTGCAACGAAGCCAATCGAAGGATCAAACAGTCTGCAGTCCTTCACAGGCAGTCGGCAACCAAATGTCGAGTACGACTGCCAGTTCGCCAGCTTTGTCAGGCGCCGATATTCCCAGCACAACCACGAACGGCTTGGAGAAGGATGAAACCTCGCCCACGATCCCAGCTGATAGCGCTCAGCCGCCCCAGGCCTCTTCGTCGTTCTGCATGGATAGCAACGTGCGTGTTGCTCCAATGAGTTCCACACCCATAAATCGACACTCCGATGGCAACGCAGGCAGCAGCTTCCATCGCATGCAAGCGACTACGTCACAGTCAGATACCAGTTTCAAGGTGGTGCAAATGAATCCTCCTACACAACAATCGGTTCGAAAACCTCAAAACGAGGTTAATATTGGCCGCGTGCAAACTTACCATAACGACACTGCTAAGGCCACAACTTCAAATGCAAGCTATATGCAAACACAAAATCGGAACATTAAGCCTTATTCGTCTCCATCACAAGCAAACTACCAACCAGCTCGCCAGACATACCCTCAGCAGTACTCAGTACCATCAGCTTCGCCGGAGAGCGTTACCACGCACCGCTATGCGACGCAGACAGTAAAGCAGAACACAACAGTGGTGGACAATGGCTTTCGGCGTATACACCTTGGCGCCAGGATAAACCAGTCACCGTCGATGTCAACTCCAAAGGAAATGGGCTTTCGGCGCATTCACATCCCGATGAAGGGTTCCACCACCATAACAAAGACCAGTCCTAAGTTGCCCACACCCACTTATTACGTTAATCACTCGAACAACGCTTAAGTTTTGCTAAGATCTGAGATTAATGAGCGTATACCAATATAAATTTATAATAAATTTATATACTGATTGTTGATTTAGGGTAAGTAAAAACTACATGATCCTACTTTAAAGCAGAACAACATTATTTATCTTCCTTTAACAAACTAATTTTTATAACAAAATCTGCATTCAATGAGTATTCATAAGGACACAGTTATCAAATAGTAAAAGGTGAAGTTTTGTCAAAATACCTAATTGTCGAGTTATATTTTTACGTTTGATATTACAAAATTTTTTGCGAGGAAATTACTTAAACGAGTTCTATGTTCTTTATTTCAACCATTATTTTTATAATAAACGATTAATAGTTACATGAATATTTATGTAAAGTTTACAGGGAGGAATTGAGGCTTCCCGAATATAATTTCTGTTTGGATTAAATATTAAATATAAATAAAGAAGTAAAGAGAATTTAGGAGTACTTAATTTATTTACAGTTAATGATAAGTGCTCGTGTGGGACTGTACTCGAGCATACACAATTGAGTCCTCAATAGCAGCTTTTGCCTGTTTTGGCGGGAGAATCACGCTACATCGAAATCGTATAAAGCTGAAGTCACATTATCAGCCAAATTATTGATAGTCACGATTTTTTGTTGTTGGTTTGAATGAAAGGATGTCAGTTATAATCTGGGATAAGAACTGCCGTAACCAGTTATCATAAAAGTTAAGGTTTTTCTTTGAAAGGTATCTAAGGAAGTTATACTTTATTTTAATTCCTCCAGTTTACAAAATGTGCGTAGCTATCAGTTAATACGACCTTAGTATATTTCTGTCCCAAAAAATTCGTTACAAGTTTGGTTTGGGAATTATTTTTCACTCACTGATGCCCTCTTTTGCTACATTTTCATAGTACCCTAAACCTGAGTAGCTAAGGAAAATAATAATTTTGCCAGTTGACAACCTTTGTATAAGTAGGCGAACCACACCCATTTTTGGCAAACATTTTGCTACCATCTCTAGCTACCCCGGGATAAAAAATGGGCGTGGCACGCTCATATATATACTTTTATATATTTATATTGTCTCCTTCTCTGCGTTACAAACGGAAGAACAAAGTGAATTTACCTGAAAACAATCAATACTTATCGAACTTTTGGATTTATTTCTAGATAACTTTATTAATCTGCAATTTTAATGAACCAAAAATCTATTTCCATCACATTTCTTTAACCATTACGTACTAATTGTGATTCTGAAAATTTAATTTTTTAATAACTTTCCAAAATCAAAGCCCCTCATTAGCAAGATATTCGCCTTCGAACATGAAAACTAGGTAAGCTTTTGTAGTTTATCTTGCGTCATTCGGTCGCTTTTGTTTGGAATGTATAAAAAATCTGTGGCGCTGATGTAATACCAGCTGTAGTTGTTAACGTTTCATGTGTCAGCTGTCCGTCAACTACATTTGCTTTGGTGGATGATTCCATTACTAGAGATGACCCACCCAAATCGTCCATAATCGTAGGATTTTCAAGGGCAGCCTCGCGCTCACAAATCGCTCGCAATTCATACTCTGCTACGATTTGAGAGATGCGAATCTTAATTTCAGCAGCAAGTTTTGGAGGCAACGTTTTGACGCTGGCGCTCACGCTGTCAAAAAACAAGTCGAACGTGTCGCGCGATGGCGTAGACTTGAATGCCGGCGATGATGACTGCCGCTGCCAGTGAGAGTGGTAATACTCATTCAATTCTCGCCGATCGCGATCAATGCGCTTTAAAAGCTTCATGCGATCCAGCTTCATGGTCTTCCGTCCAGAAAACCCAGATTTGGATTTACTTCTCCTCATGTGCGATTGTTTTTCTTCTTTAATGTTATCGATATTCTTGTAATCACATTCCAAGTTATATTCTTTGTCCACATCTATTGAGTCATCATATTCATTTGTCTCTTCCGCGGGTTCCTGCCTATGCAGTAGATTAAACGTCAACCCCTCCATCAAAACGGTCGAAAATTAAGTCAACTTACTTTCCACATTCCAAGAACTCAGGAGCAGTAGGCGAAGTCGTATCACCATCTGCATCTACATCATCCAGGAGGACGCCATCGATACCCATTCCACGTTGGTGTTTATACGTCTTCTCATGCCGTTCCAGGTGGCTTTTCTTGCAGACGAGTCGCTTGTCGCATACCGTACAGCGGCCGATACTTTCGTCCACATTGTCAGGCTTTAGCCAGGGAAAGGAGCGTTCCCAATCGGGACAAAACTTCTGCCGGCGTTGCTTCAGCAAGATGCCATTTTTTCTGCTGCTCTTTGTTGCGGGCAAAGCGAAGTACCTGAAAGCGGGTGAAAATTCGTCCGTAGTGCAACCAAAATGGGGATTTTTCGAATGTTGCATTTTTATGGCGTATAAACAAACCTCTCTTCTTCCTCCTCGGAAGTTAAACCGTTTCTCTCATTTTCGCTATCATGTATTTCAGTACTCATTTTATGTCCTAGTATATATTCCACAATTAAATATACTCTGGATTAATTTTTCACAGGCCCATATTTTCGGCCTTTCTTTTGTAGATGCCACACAGAGGGATTTTTTAATGTGGATTTTAACTGTAAGAAAATAATGAACGTTAGAGTTGCCATCACCTCATTTAATCTGTCGTATTTTTTGACTTTACGTTTGCAACGATAGAAAATTCTACAGAATTAAATATTTCTAAATCGTTAAAAATCTTTATAAAGCTTCAGATAAAATGTAGTTTGAATATCGTAACTAATGGAATAAACTACTTATGTGAAATAATTAACACGATTTCGTTTCAAAAATAACTGAAAGAACTGAAAATGAACTCGGCACAACTTGGTGTTTTCGCCCAAAATTGTTTCACTAAAAAAATTTAAAAACTTCATAGAAAAAGAAAACTTGTTGGTTAGTAAAATTTAAATTGCCTTCATACAAGTACCAGACGTACTTCATTTATGCATATTTCTTGAATATATAGTTACTGTTACTGATTTCCATTGCTTTTAATTTTATGGTCATAAAAAATATACAATAAGAAAAAGCCGTTATCAGTTAAAAATCTTACATTATTTTCTACAAGTTCAAAAAACATGTGGGTGAAAATAATTCCCACGTAAATTGAAAACACAATGATTAGGTAAAACAGAAACGAATTTTACAGGGAGAGGTATTACTGTAAGTACAACACATGAAGAAACGATCGACCGAAATATGAAATTTTATGTTTTGCTTTTATATACGTACTTTTTTCACGGCGAAAACTCTCATTATATTTATGTTCTCACTTAAAACTTTAAAATTTTCAATATAAGCGTTATAATTAAAACGTTCTAAAAACTTTGCCTGATTGGACGTTCCGATGTTGTTAATCGATGTAAATCCATGATTATTCTTAATAAATCTGGACACTTCAGTAGATAATCTAAATCTACTTAATTGTTGAAGGAAATTATGTCTTCTCATCACTTAAGAATATACAAAAGAAGAAATACATTGGCCGAAAATCGAACCCCGCGTGGAAGACGAGCATCCTACGACTGAATCACCAATGGCCAACATCAATAACGGAGACCAAATAGAGGCTTAGATAACTCTGTCGTCTAAACCATTGCTTAGAATTTATTAGAAATAAAATTATTACATATACATTTATTTTTACAAATTTTTATCCTCCATGTTGTTAAAATCCTAAATTTTAAAAACACAATGATTTTCCTTGTTGCATTTGCTTTTATCTGCTCCCGTTTTGATTTTCCGAATACGGCGCGATTCTCTTCAACTAAGTGCCTCATAGTGATGTCCATCTTCGTGCTGTTCAGCGGCATCCGAATGCTGAAGTACTGTAGCAGCCGGCTGACTGATGACGTATGAGCTACCGACGCCACCTGCACCCGGGGCCACTACCACCGAAGCATTCATTCCTCTGCCATTCGCTGCTTCGCTTTCTGTCAGCGCACGTAACTCCAATTCGCAAATGAGCTGCGAAACTCGCATCTTGGACTCGGCAATCAACTTCGGTGACAGTGCTTTGACGCTAGTGCTGACGCTCTCGAAGAAAAGATCCACGTGATTCTTCTCCTTGGGTGGTGACTGCGGCGCAACCGAGCCACCCATCAGCTCTTTGAATGATTCCAGTAAATCGTTTTTGTCTTTCTGTATTTGCATCAAGAGCTTCATGCGCTCCTTTTTTACTCCGATCCTTTTTGTCTTGGAAAGCATCCCAATATTGTTGCCCAGTTTGGCGTGCGAGCGCACTGGAAGCGGATCTCCACTAATAACATCTACCACCTCCTGTTTCAAAACGGGCTCCTCGGTGTAGTGGTCGCCGGGCCCTTCTGTTTGCACAAATTGGAACCCACCTTCGCCGTCGCCGTCATTGCTATAGGAACAGAGATCGAAAAAAAAACTAAGCAATTGGAAGCAGAGAGCACATACTTTGCAGAAGGCAACGTCTCGTATACGTACTCCTCAACGAACTCCTCCGTATCCATGCCCACGTCGGAATCGTCGTGTGATGATGCGAGTGACGAGTTGTGCTTGCGTTTCTGGTAGTATTTGTTGCGCTCCTGCCGAACATTCAGGTTCTGTCGTGCGGCGCCCTCGCCCTTGTTGATCAAGATGTCCAGGTTACGCGCGTGTTTTGTGGTGCGCTCGTGTCGCTGCAAGTGGCAGCGATTGCAGTCCAAACGACACTGGCACGCACGGCAGAACGGTTTGTTAGCATCATCATCACAGCGCGCCAGCCATGGATGAAAGATGTTTAGCCACTTCTCGCAGAACTTCTGGGAATACTTCGGTTTATTTGCCGACTGATTCTGTTCCTGCTTGATTATTTTGTCGGTTTTCATTTTCGTATCTTTCCTAGCAGGGAGAAAATGGAGAAAATGAGGCTTCTAGTCATTTTCCATAGTCCAGACCTAACTCACCACTCGGGATCAGAGGAACCTTCAGTAAAACTCATTATGTCGTACAGTATAAAGTTGCAGCACCCCGTATATTTTTTGCTTTTGGGAATATATATTTTTTCTTATTTGTTTGAATCACAATTTAAAGAAAACCTCGCATCAGCCAGCACAGCGCCGCGTCTTTGTAAAACTTCGAAGCTTCACTTGACAAGCGTTTTTCGAATTTCGAAAAATTAATTGAGGTGGGATTTCATTTCATTACACCATGATTTTCTTTTTTCATGAGCTGTGAAAAATATTATTCATTGTTGCCATCTTCAAAAATTTTAATTACAAATGAACTCGTAGTGACCGAAAATTTGAATCAATTGTAATGTTAGCATTTTAGAATGTTAGCAATTAGAAAAGCAGAATTTTATAAAACTAAATTTTTCACTAATAATTCTTACATTGTATGACAGATATTCAATTATTCAAATACATTGTGTACCTTCTTTAAAAATATTCCTAGACAGAACATTATAGACTTTGATATTCTAACTGCATAAAAAAATTGTGTCTAAGTAAAGCCTGAATTGAATTGAACAGAATTTTTTTGCACAAGTTACATTAAAAGTTTCCGCTAGAATGAATTCTTTAAGTAGATGTTTAATATTTGTCTTCTATATTGCTTTACTGTCTAATAATAACAAAACATTTACAATATTTTTCATTATTATATGACAGAAGCTTTTTTGTTATAATGCCAGTGTAAAATCGAACATAGTGCCTTATCGTTCGCCGATCTGTTTTTCGTATAGTTTGGAGTGAACTTTAACTTCAAATTCAAGTCAAAATATATACATTCCGAGTTAATAAAAGGAATTAAAATTTGTAAGGAAAAAGTTACGTTTTGACATTTGGAACAAATCCACTTTACTTTTACTTCATGCGAAATTATTTGAACTCTTTTATTTTACACTTTTACAAAAGCCAAATGAATGTGAAGTATTTTTTGATATGTCGGTTTATATAGTACATGGTTAAATTCTTAAAAGAATGGTGGTTTGTAACGTGTTAAAAAAAGATTGTTTAATAAAAAAAGGGAACTTCTCCTTTTCCGCCACGAAGACTTATGACGTCTACTTTTAGGCGGGGGTTTTAAAACTACAACCCACCAATATAGATACCGGTATTTATATAACCCACCAATATAGATACCGGTATTTATATAACCCACCAATATAGATACCGGTATTTATATAACTCAGTTTTCGCCAAAATAAAGACGTGTTTAATAAAAAAAGAGGAGAACTTCTCCTCAACTTTTCCACCACGAAGATTCATGACGTCTACTTTTAGGCGGAAACCTTTCAAGTCTGTCGGGAAATTAGTCTAAAATCAGTTACAAAATTTGTACCCGAACAGACAACAAGAAAGCGTCCTAATAAAAACGTTTCAAAAAAGAAAAAAACCTTTTTTGTACTTGCTTATATAATCGTATATTTCTTTACAAATTTCTTACTTTGTTTACTGAATATTAAAGCCACATTTTGCAAATCCTTTTCTTTCTTAAAAATCTCCTACTTATACAAATTTTATCAATTTGCAAAATAAACTAAGATAAACATATAAATTTAAAGAAAACATACTTAAAGTAAAGTATTTTTATAATATCCAGAAAAATTACTTTTCGTTTCATATTAGGAAGGAGGTAGACTGCTATTTCTCTTATCTGATTTCTTATCTTCTTTCAACATACATTCAATCCATTCGTTTTCGAAGAACGCATAAGCGATTCGCATATTATTGGTAAAGCCAGCGCCATCCTTCCAAGAACTCAATATAACGAGAGGATCACCAGCTTCTATAATTCCCATTTTCTTGCCTAGCAACATAGCGTACTGAATGCGGCTCTCAGAATCTTGAAGCCAATCGTTATTGGGACTTTCTGTTAAATATAAAATTACGAGATCTAGTGGAATGTTTAGTGTATGGATTTTCATACTTGGCAGGATTAATTGCAGTATTGTGATTAATCCTGCCAAGGAAGAAATCACGACGAATATTTTAGAACTGGTTCAATTTCCAACCACTACTTTTTTCACAGAGTTAATGGTGCGTAAGTGTGGGAATTTCCGAGATTTAAGCAACCTCCATTTCGATCAGGTACGATCACGATACGATTTGATTATACAATTAATTAGTCCATAAAAATACCGATTCTTTACAATATCTAGGCGATGAATTCCTTCGCGATGAATTTTTTGCAAGACCCGAAAGTTAACTGATGAATTAATAGCACCCACCCGTATACAGGATCGGTGTTATTCCACGATGTAAGTGAACCTGTCGTGCCGTGCGCGCACAACGTGTTACCGCAAGGACGGCACAGCGCGGCCTGTACTTAGCCAGCAAGTATGCAGAACGCCCTGAGTTGGTGAGTACAATAATCGCAGTCGCCAAGGTCCTTTTTGAGGCTTCCACTGCACTAATGGCTACCGCATGTGCGGCATCCACCAGCGCAGGTCCACGTGCAATCATGTCAGCTAAGAAGTCCTGATACCAGACAGCCGATTCGGCTTCACGACACGTAGTCGTCAAGTACTCAACACACTCCACAGGGTAGGGTCCGATCGCTGTTTCGCTGGACAGCATGATGCAGTCCGCTCCATCCAGGATCGCGTTGCCCACGTCGGATATTTCGGCGCGCGTTGGGCGGGGCTTAGTGTACATCGAGTCCAGTATCTGTGAGGCGCATATCACTGGCTTGCCAGCGCGATTGCAACGCGCGATCAAAGCCTTCTGGGCTAAAAATATCTTGTCCATCGGTATCTGGACGCCAATGTCCGCACGCGCCATCAAAATTCCATCCGAAGCCGCTATGATTTCGTCCATGTTCTCCAAACTTCTGTTGTTTTCGATCTTCGAAACAATTTGTATATCTCTTCCCTTTTCGCCCAGGGCTTTGCGTATTTCATGCACCGCCAAGGGCGAATGTACGCAGGCCGCGAACACGAAGTCGATGTTCTGGTTAACGCCGAACTTCAGGTCGGAGCGGTCTTTCTCCGAGACCGGGGGCAAGTCTACGTCGACATCTGGTATTTTAACGCCCTTGCGATTGCCCAGCATGCCACCGTTCTCGATCTGGCAAATCAAGCAGTCCACGGCGACTTCCCGGACGACTAAGGAGATGGCACCATCGTCAATGAAGATGCGTGTGTCGGGCAGCGCTACATAGATAATGTTAGGATAATCGACATAGATAATATCCCGCGAGCCCTTGTCTACGAGATCCTTGTTGGTCGACAGCCGAACCATGTCGTTCGTCCTCAGCTCGATCTCTGTGTTGCCGTCGATAATGCCTGTCCGTATCTCCGGTCCCTTGGTGTCCAGAGCAATAGCGACCGACACGGGGTATCCTATCACCTCCGAGTACTTGGCCGCTGCCTTGCGCACCAGCTCGATGGTCTTGGCATGAAAGTCCTGCGAATCGTGGGAGAAATTCAGTCGCACGATATTCATACCGGCCTGTATCATCTTGAAGATTGTGTCGAAGTCCTGTGAGCCCTTGCTTATGGTGCAGACCAAGCCAGTCATGCGACGATGTGTAGATGGCGAGCGGAAGTCAAGCCGGCATCTGTGCTTTTGCATTGTTTCTTCCTCGATTAAAATGGGCTGTATTACATGCTTCTTGCTTTTCGCCATGGTAGAATTTCAAATTATTTTTTTATGCACCTCACTCAAATTATTTTTTTATGCACCTCACTGAAGTTAAAATAGGTTATTTTTTTTCACTTAAAATTTAAATTACTAGTAAAATTTGGCACCACTTGTTTTGTGAAATATATTCTTTATTTTGATTACTTCAAAAAAGAATGCTAAATTAATGACAAGCTCAATTTTTTTTCAGTATTGTGTTGCTGCACAAGTTGTACAACATGTAGTGTTATTCGTGATTAAAAACAGCAAGAGGTGCGTTTTAACATTTGCTTCTGGCAACACTTATATAGTAGAATAGCTCAACTTCCCGTAACGTTTGCACGAACTATAAAACGCAAGAAATTCGGACGAAGCAGTTTCTTCCGAGTTTTGAATCGCGCGGAATTTCTGGAAGAAAACGAAGAAATCTTTAGTTCTATATGTTACCCACTATACAGATATTACGCATGTATATAAAACTTAATAAATTCCCGCCAAGTTCCAAGTTTTAATGCACACTTAAATAATTCAAAAGAAACTGTTTTGCTTTCTTGTGTTCAACATTTTTATTTATAACATTTAGGTACACTTCCATGAGTGAATTCCTAAAATATATATGCATGTCGAATGCCAATGTTTGTTTATGGTGAACTAAATATTCATCTAAAGCTTTATATTCAGTAATATTATATTTTGGAAACAAATCGCACTTGAAACAGATTATTTTTGCAAATTTTGCCAAAAATAGACAAAAAGTTTTTAATAAGATGGTTTATCGAGGATGAGGTGCATGTGTCGTCTGCCTTGCAAAGAGCTATTCTTTCCAGCGATCAGGGTCTCGTATTTATTCCACAGTGCTAGGAAGAGGGAAGTAAGAAAAAATTAGTATTCTCTTTGGATGAAGAAATCAAATCAACGATTCACACAACTCAAACATTTTTACAATCAATCCACCTCCTTACTTATCGTCTCATTTCACACCATCAACAACATCTCTAAGCATCAACATCACATTAATTCTTTTCACACTCATCGCATGCATCTCCGCTTCCCTTACAGTCATCAACACTTGCGAACTCATTCTCATCAGTAACGTACACAATGCGCATGGTGTTGGTGAAGCCAGAGCCTTGCTTCCATCCGGTGACAATAACGACTGAATCACCCTTCTTGATGAAACCGTTCTTCTTGCCGAGCTGCAAGCCGTATTGGACACGTACATCGACATCCTTCAGCCAGTCAGAGAGTGCGGGTTCTGAAAATTAGAAATTTCAATTATAGCAACGGGACAGTCAGTGATGCAGACGAGACACCATCTCGACTATTTTCGATATCGTCTCAAATTTGTCCGTACGCATTACCGGAAGCAATTCAACTTGACTGCGTACACTAACCTGTATAAAGCAGTGGCACCAATCCACGATAGAGATGAGACTGCCTTGCAGTCTGCGGATAACGAGTGACCGCAATAATCGGGCAACATGGTCTGTACTTGCTCAGCAAGTATGCCGACTTGCCCGATGTGGTGATAACAATGATAGCCGATGCTAAAGCTTTGGTAGCTGCCTCAACAGCAGCAATGGCCACAGCGTGAGCAGCGTCCAAGCTTGATGTGTTGTCCGAATGCAATAAATCGGCGAACAGATTTTTATGCCACAAGGCAGCTTCGGCTTCCTTGCATGTTTTGGCCATGGTCAGCACGCATTCCAGTGGGTATTCACCCTTGGCTGTCTCTCCGGACAACATCACACAATCGGCGCCATCCAGAATAGCATTTGCCACGTCGGATATCTCGGCACGTGTTGGACGCGGCTTCTTTACCATCGATTCCAACATTTGGGTGGCGCAAATGACTGGCTTGCCGGCCTTATTGCAGCGCGCAATCATCGCCTTCTGAGCCAAAAATACTTTCTCGGGCGGAATTTCAATGCCCAAGTCACCGCGTGCCACCATGATGCCGTCAGAGGCAGCAATGATCTCGTCCAAGTTATGCATACCCTGCTGGTTTTCTATTTTGGATATGATCTTGATATTCTTGCCCTTCTCGCCGAGCACGCCACGGATTTCTGTCAGTGCTGCTGCGTTACGAATGAAGGATGCGAAGATCATATCAACTTCCTGCTCAACGCCGAACTGCAAGTCGGACTTGTCCTTCTCCGATACGGCAGGCAAGTCGACCGGTACTCCAGGAAGGTTGACGCCCTTGCGTGAGCCCAGCGAACCACCGTTCTCGATCTTACAAACCAATGAATCGCCGCTGATTTCCTTAACGATCAGCGAGATCAAACCATCGTCGACGAACACACGGTTACCGGGTTTCACCACGTTCACAATATTGGCGTAGTCGACGTAGATGCAATCCTTGTTGCCCTTCTCCAGGAACTCTTTGTTGGTGGACAGCTTAATGGTTTCATTCTTCTTCAGCTCGATCTCAGCGGTGCCGCTACCTTCTATCAAACCGGTACGGATCTCGGGTCCCTTGGTGTCCAAGGCAATGGCGATGGAATACTGGTAGCCCACCTTGGCCGAGTAGTTCTTGACGGCTTGACGCACATTGGCGATGGTCTCAGCGTGATATTCATGTGAGCCATGTGAGAAATTCATGCGTGCAATATTCATGCCGGTAGCCATCATCTTCTCCAGCATTTCGACGCTACGTGAAGCAGGCCCTATGGTACAAATGATGCCCGAGAGACGTACATGGGGTACGGGGGAATCGAATTGCAAGCGGCACATATGATCGAGTCGAGTTTCTGCCTCAGCGGCCATCTTTTGAGGAACTTCGTTCATCTGTGCAGAAAGAGGGATAAAAAGGATTTTGAGAAAACTCTTTGAAGTTTCAATTGCAACATAAAAAATTAAGTTTAAACTAACGGTGCCATTTAAGATTGAGAGCTTTATTTTATTAGAAAAATTTAATCTTAGTTTCTCCGATTTCAATCCTCTTATAGAAGTTATCAATGTAATTTCAATCTTGGTATTATTTTTCCTAAGTTCTCAGAAAGTATTTTGATTTTAAATCAGTGATATAAATAATTTTGCCATCTGTTCGAGTGACATTCATATATGTTCGCATGTATGTTTGTACTGATGGATCAGCTTTTTCCGGCAACAACATTGCGTGATTGTTTGCGATTCTCTGGCAGCTGATCAAAAAATACCCTAAAAACATACTTCCCATTGCATATATAGATATATACATACATAAACATATCTATTCGCCACTTTTAAAACCAGCGAGAATTTGGCGTACATATAGCAGAACTAAGCAGAATCTTGTATATCTGTATGTATGTTAAGATAAAAAGAGTGTGAATGCATGACAGGGATGAAAAATGAGCTAAATTTTAGAGGTAGAAAGAACTACAATATTTTATTATTTGGTCTAACCATCGAATTTATCTAACCATCTTTATTCCTACCATTTGACTTTCTCTGTACTTTAGATATACATACATGAACCGATATATACATAAGTACATACTCATATAAAGCCGAGAAAGATAATATTACCTCCTCCCAACGCCCACCTATGTATTGTTCAGAGAAATTAGAGCTAGAATGTGTATATATGTATTTACTCGCGTATATGTAAATTTCTATGGTTGCAGTTTTCAATTACAATTCTTCTAAATTATAATTACGATGAGGGATGAGACGCATTTGTGGCTGACATTTAAGAAAATTTCTAGAAGCAGATGTTTGTATATGATGTTGTATCTCGTAGATAACGTTGCAAACGAGCAGATTAATCGATATCTATAACTATTAAGATATAAGCATCGTTGCACGTCAATAAAACGGTAGGAATTTTGAATTTAACAGAGTTTTTGAGGCATTGCATAATTTTTCCACCAAATATCGATGAACCGTGTGTTTAATAAACTTATTGCAAACCCTGCGTTTGGTTCAATGGCTGTATGTATGTCTTGCGCGAATGTAACGTTCAACATGATGACCTCAAGTGAAGGTCGAATGAGCGGTGAAAAATTGTAGCGCGACGTACTTGTGTAATCGTGTCTCCTCTGACTTTTTGTTTGCAAAAGATGATTGCCTTCCAACTTTCAAAAGTTTTTCATACCTTTAAATTCGGCGCCTCGTCGTACTCGCTGATGTTAACCATTTTAATGCTTGCGATGGTTTGCAGATAACGGTGAGGTTTAAATTTTTGAAAATCTCCACCGAAAAACCGAGAACCAGAGCCTCGTATAGCAAGGAGGAGATACCTACTTCTTGGCCAAATTGTAACCTTAAATTGTTCGCTTGAATTAGTTCTTTTTCGCGCTTAAAAAATGGCCGTTTGCACTTCCGTCTCTGGGATGTATGTGCTTGCGAGCGAATATTTTCTCGAATAATTTGTAGATAAATATTTATTTTTATATCAATTCAGAAATGAAATAAACTTTTATATCTGCTAACAACGTCAGAGCAACCGAGTATCTTCGATGACAACAAGCAAGTAGTGTAAAAAAGTTCTGCTTTATGTGAGCCGCAGATGAATGACGGACACACCAAGTTGTTCTGCGCGAAAGCAAGTTTCGCCGTTGCTCTCACGACAGAAGGGGTGCGTGTTCGCGTTGCCAACACGGCAAAAACAACCGCCAGCACTCCCGACCTACTAATTTTTCCCAGGGATTTTTACGAATTGTGTTAAGGAGATTTCCTGCAAATATTATGAGTGTTTAAAGAACCTTTTCGACTTGCAGCTCAGAGCTTTCGTGCTTCGAAAAGAATCTTTTCAAATGAGTCCGATATATGATTCTGATATACCTGATATATGATAATATTTAGAAGCGTTTTTCTTTTGTTTTCCAAGGTATTTAATAAATAAATAAATAATATTTAATAAATAAATATATAATATTTAAATAATAAATATTTCACTGTGTGCAGCAGAATAAATTTTGCAGGATCAACAAAATCCATATATGAAAGTATAGAACAAAATAACAAAATGCTTTATTTATTTAGTTAATGAAATTTATTTGCTCAAGTAAATTAACACGAGTAAACGTTTCATTATTTACTGCAATCTTGAGAAATAAGCGGTGCGAATTTGTATATATATACTTATGATATTAAATTCATCCATCCAGTTTAACCAATTGGATATTTTTAAAGCTCTAATTTCTGTTTACAGCAAACGTTGTATATTGTGTGGTTTCAAATTATCATTTTAACTGGCTAATTTAGTATGAGAATTAGTTAATGTGAGGATGCGCGAATGCGAGTACGAATTGGACAGCGAATGTGTTTTCAATCTCATTACTTAAAAGTTTTTACTTCATATTGTAAAAAAACTTTAATGCAAAAAAATTTATTTCATACCATCCTCCTTTTTATCTCATGTTAAGTAGAATTATAATTATAATTGTGTCCGGGAAAATACCACGTCAGGAATCTCCCTGCAAGTTTCCCTAATATCCACAGCAATTAAAAATTGGAGCATTAATTTCGCGCGTAAAAGTAGTGGTGGCTTTGTGTGGGTTGTTGGAATTTAGTTGAGAGCTTTTCTCCCCTGCTAAAAAAAGTGTAATTTCAAAGAGAAACACCAATTTATATTTGCATAAAATTCGTGCCAAAAAACTATTTATTGCATATACAATACGTCTGTCCTAGAACTTGAATAAGGAGGACGTTGTTTTAAAATTTAAGATGTACAATTTTACGCAATGATATGCATTTCAATCAAATTTTAGATTTATTATTTCCTTTTTCCATCTTCAAGCTCATATTTCTCGATTTCTTCCTCGAAAATAATTTAAATTATCCGTTTTGCTTTTTTTACTTTTTTACTAGCCTACTAATTTACAAAATAATATCTAAAGTTTGTAACGGATTCATATTCTGAGGCAAATTTATTAAAATTAAAAAGTTCTTTGCTATACTTTTGATAATAAAATAGGTGCTCTGCTATGTTGAGGTAAAGACAGAGGTTTGTTTTATCAGAGAGATTTATGTGGAGAGTATGCAAAGTTATAACGAAGAGGCACACTCGTTAGCTTCAGAGCAAATTTGTTGGCAGAGCGACTGCTGCGACGCCGGTCAACATTTTAACTATACAGAAAGAATTCTGGAGTTCAGTGAAACTCTGTTAAAATGTTGATCGGCTTCGCAGCAATCGCTCTGCCATGATAGTCTTTTATTAATTTAGTTTTATTGCATCATAGCAGCGATTCTTGCAAAGGTTGGCACATGTTATCAACTGATATAGTTAGTATATTAGAACAGGATCCACAAGTGGCAAGAAATGCACGAGCAAACAATTAAGTTAGATAGATTAAATTAGGAAAACTAAATATATATACGAAAACTTTTCCTCTTCCTTTTAAATTTATTTTTTTTAATAAAAATTTGTAAATTTCAAAACAAATATGAAAACAAGTTATGAAAGCCGGGGCTTTAATGTGGTGTTAATGACTCAATCATATACATATTTACATACCCATAAAAAAACTTGATATTGTTAAAGCAATTGTAGTTACGTATGTACAGATATGTATGTATGCGTACTGTTTCTGTTTGCCGGTAAATCATACGATGGGAATGCTCTTGATAAATACGTAATTTTAACATACACATTTACATACATTCTTTAGAAGCTGAGACAGAGGTAATTAAAGGCATTTTATATTAACTCCTATTATATTTGGGTTTACAGGACACTAAATTACTGAACAATACAATTAGTCAATGTTTATACATAAAACCGCAAGAAATTCCCCAGTTCTAAGTGTCGCCGTCATAGTTGAAACGTTTTGACTTTTATTTCACCTTTGCTTTTGTTATACACGCGTCCCACACATATTCTTAGCGCCTCCCTCACGAACTTTTTATTCCGATTTTATCAAAAACTTCTGTGTTGTCTATCTTCGTGTATAAAACACCTTAATAATACAATAAAATATCTTCTAATTCAATTACAGTACATATACATTACCTTGATATATTTGTTGTAAATGCAAAAATTTTCTGATAATTTAACTTGTGCTAATTTGCGCAAACACACTGGAATTACTTAGCAGAGTGATTAAACTGCACAAACACTACTCAACAATACCAAGCTGAGGAACGAACTGAACGATTGGGAAAAGCGAGATTCCAATCTAGATTTTATAATGCTCAAATTAATGCCTAAAGCCGGGATGAAGTTTTAAGATGAGCGGCAGCACTGTTTGAGGTGTAATTCTGGGGTGTCACACTATCAGTTAAAAAACTACCCAAAAGATCGCGAAGTTTCAGCTCAAAAATACACAACGTCAGAAACAGGATGGAAATTGTCAAATGCGATATATAATACAACATGTGTATGTAGTACATTTTAATATGAAGTAAAATAATACACAG
Source organism: Sicus ferrugineus (assembly GCA_922984085.1). Classification (NCBI taxonomy): domain Eukaryota; kingdom Metazoa; phylum Arthropoda; class Insecta; order Diptera; family Conopidae; genus Sicus; species Sicus ferrugineus. The sequence goes on from OV277352.1 coordinate 3,775,857, forward strand.
TTTCTATTTAAACTCTTAAAGAATATATTAAAAAAAAAAAAAAAAACGGTCGTGAAGAAACAATTATGCTAGTTTGAGACTTTCAACTTGGACAGTGTTCATTAAAATGCCGGCAGAAAGTCTGTTATTTGAATGATAATGTAAATGGCCTAAAAGATCTGCAAATATATGAATCACAATCAATCATAACTGGAGTCGGAATACAGGTGGCCACCCACGGTCGTGATCGATCTACCCAGTGTAAGCACAGTTTTGAAACCACTGTAGAGCGCTGTTACAGTAGTGGGTAAAATTTAAAATTTTTAAGGGCCTTATTTTGTATCTGCGGAACGGTAGCGACGGCAGAGCTTCTGCTTCTGTTCCCGTTGCTGTTAAAACCGTATTTTGTAACTCTTACGTTGAGCCCCGTTGAGCGCACTGGGCTTTACGTCATTTGCGTTCCAGTCAGCTGGTAGGGAAATGTTGTGTATTTGTTGTACACAAAGACGACATTCACACGTCTCTTTCCTTCTTATGATTAGATGCATGCAATGAATTTGTTCTTATACCTGTTTTCTTTTGCCTCGATCAACTTTTGTTTATCAAAGCCAGCTGGCAGGCAGTGTGTTTGAAAACGGGGAACAAATCGCAAATCGATGCTTAGAGCATTTTTTGAATAATAATGCAAAATTTTTATTTTGTGCTGTACTTTTATAAAGTAAAAATAAAAATGTTATTCGATTTGTTATGAAGTGGCTCAGACCAGGAAAATGACGAGGAAACAAACATTCCAGCCAGGGTACGCAACCCAGCATTGAAAAGCAATGCATGGATTTTAGAGGTCACTTCAAAGAAAATTGCAGTTACACTTTCTTCGAAATTTCCATTATATTATTTTATAATAATTATTTAAATTATTTTATTTAATTTTTTTTATTAAAAAAAATACCTTAAATAAAAATAAAATGAAAAAATAAAAACAAATAAAAAATAACTGCACAAAAGACTCCCTCACTCGTCGAGCTCTACGCACAAACTGTGCGAACGGCAGCATTTTAGCTTCCGCTTCTCTACAATGGCCACCACGAGCGCTTCTGTTGTTACAAAATACCATTTTCCAGCGTAAGCACGTAAGAAGTATGCAATTGTTGTTGTAAACCCAGCTGTACGGTAGCGCCAACAGTAGCGTCAGCGGTGTGCATTTTGTGCACACGTTTTGATCAGCTGTTTTACGAATATAACAAAGAGGAACGTAGAAGAGCCGTACCGTTCGCAGATACAAAATAAGGCCCTAAGTATAGAACATTAAAAATTATCATAGAAATTGGATATTAAAAAATAAATTAAAATTACATATAAATTCTATTTTATTTAATTTATCAATTCCCCCGAGAATATCAAGATGCAGTCTCCTTATTAACTGAATTCTTAAACCTATTTCTCACTTAATTTTAATTCTAAAACCGCACAAAAGCAATCTTCTAAACTACCGAATACATTTCGATTAGTATTATTATAAAAATTGTAAGTTAAAGTTGTTGCCTACAATGTTGGTTAGAGGAGTTTTGCTTTGCTTCGTTTTCGCTTACATTGCATGCATATCCTTCTCAGCTTTCACTTTGTATTTAATCAACTTCTGATAATCCGTCAAAAGCCGCTCCCAGTAACATTCTACATCTTTCATGCGTAAATGTTTCCAAATGAAGTCATAACCCCGTTCCGCAATTTGAAGTGCCAAATCATCGTGTTGTTGAAAAAATCGCACCATCGACTCCAATTCTTGTTCTGTGGGATAGCTTTTCAATGGTACATAGTGCACCCAAGGCTTCATGGCGAAATAGAAAAACTCATTCCACTCGTCACCCACATGGAAGACCAACGATTTACAGAGAAACAAGTGCTTTAGGCGAAAGCTTGCCGCCACGCCGCGAAAATTGAAAAGATATTTATACCGGCAGTGCTCTTCGAAGGAGACCTCCTTCGCTGGCTCTGCATTGAGAGTGTCCTTGGGCGATTTCCAAGCTTGATTTTTTGTATATTGAGCATCTACAAGTTCAGGCGCACGTCGCGAAAGCAACACCAAAGCATCGCGTTCATCAGACGTGCGAGAACCACGAAAGAAGCCTTTTGAGAGTTTTTCCATCCAAGGAACTGCTTCTGCTGCTTGTGTGATGATTGTTCGTTGCAGATCCCACCGTCCAATGCCAGTTGGATGCAGTGAGATTGCAGGTCCACCAGCCCAAAAGGACCACGCTGGGTACATTATATCGCTGTAGTCCTTTGTTTTCGAGAAGGAGAAAACAGGATGTTTTGGTCCAAATCCTGAGCGAATTTGAGGCCAATCACGTGTGTTAATCACCAGATCCATATCCCCGAGACGCTGCAATAGTGGTTTGATGAAGTGCTCTATGCCGCTGCAACGTGCTGGAAACATGCATTGCTCTTCGCGATAAAGCTTATGACCCAAAATTTTATACCTGGTGCCGTACTTAGAACTGGATTTTATAAGCTCTTGCGTGACGCCTTCCTTTCGAAAGGGCTCCAGATCGCTGGTGATAACGGAGGCATGGCAAGTGCAGTTAGCGTCATCATTTAAAGCACAGGATGTGTGATCTCGCAAAGCGCGCTCTACATTCTGAACAATTATATTCGACTCTGAAATTGAGATTTTTGTTCAGATTTTGAGTGTTGAAGACTCGGAGGTCTACCTTCCAAGTAAATTTCATTTGGTTGCTTATTTTGCGTTTGATCACGTTCGCCTGGGCGTCCTTTATTACATTCTGATGGCTTATCGACTTCACAAACTCCGCGCTCGCCTTCTGAATTGACATTTTTACAAAATAGCAAAATTAAATAGAAAAGAATCCAATAACCAAAATGTAAACAAAAAAATTTGCTCATTGCAAGAAGTCAAATATTTTAGTCAGCGCCGTAATTTCAATGATACCGTCGTAAAGCCTGAAGGAATCTAATTAACGGAGTTATTGATTTTTAAATTATAATTATAAAAGTTTTAATTTTTAGTCAAAGATATGACAACTCCGGGGCTTTCACAAAGATATTATTTCAAAATCATGCATCCGTATTTAAAGAATATATTTTCACACATCAAGTTATTGCCTGAATCCAACGATGTCAGTTTGCATTGGTTTTCTGAATATGGTAATTCTACCAATTATTATAAACTATTTAGTTTTTTTAAATAATTTTATTATATACTTTTTTAAATAGTAGGTTTCAAATATAGAGCCAAATTTTTGCAGTTGCCTTATTGTTATGAAATTTTTTAAAAGGCCGCCAGCATGAAATAGCATAGTCTGACAGCCAACTCGTGAATTTCAGACGTATTTGCGTTTAACTATTACTGCTAGATCCATTTTATTTCAGTAATTTAATTCTTCAATATTCAAAACAGACAATTTCAGTTGATATAGCAATATTAATAATTTCTTGCTCTAATACAATTCTTTCTTCTGTTTGCCTTATTATATTATTAACATTTGTTGCCCTCCATTTATAACTAATTCTTTTTCCGGCATTCGTATAATCTACGACTTGACAGGGCTGCCATATCCACATATACAGTTTTCCACATATTTCAAGTAAGAAGACGAACATCCCTGGCTATCCTAATAAGGCGGACACTTGTGCTCGATGGACACAGGTGCTCGTTGGGCACAGGTGCTCGTTGGACACAGGTGCTCGTTGGACACCTGTGCTCTTTGGATACATTGGCTTGGCGGATACTTGTCCGCATATACAAATAGAAAGTTAATTCGAGTCCTTTCAGTCAGTAGTCCTCATGAAAGAAATACCTGGGAACTAATTTTAGTTATTATTTCTTTCAAATCAAAGCAACCTTAACCTAAATGAAATAATCAATCAGTTTATTTTGAAAACAATGCAACTGCGCAAAAAACGCACAGACAATTTTTATTTTACTATATAATTCTACATATAAAAGATATATGTTTTTTTAGCGACTATATGATTGTTTTAATCAGCCAAAAGAACGGCACATCACAAAAGAAATAAAAGAAAAAAAGAACGGCGATTTCGCCTTTCCCTGCGGTCGTAACGAATTTCGTGAGTATTAGTTAGTTAGTCGGAAATTTTATGGGGTGGCAACCAAGAGCGGCCTTTTTTTAATTTATTTTCCAATACGAAACGATCCACAACGAATACGACAACGACGACGGTTCGTGTTTTATTTTCTTCGCAAACGTTCTCTGCCATTATTAAAAAGTTTTTCATGTGAAATCGATTGTCCGCGTAAAAAATTATGTACAATAAAATGAAATCTACTAAATTACTTCCAAAAATGCATAAAACGTATTCTGCTTACTCATGGGAATGAAGGAACAACTAAAATAGTTACACTAAACAAAAGAAAGCAGGACTCAGAAGTTCTGCTGCCACTTTCTGACCAAGAAAAGGGAAAATAAATAATTTGGTGAAAAACGAGGATATAGAAAATAAACCAACAGTTCAAGTTTTATTGCATTCAGTAATTTGGGAAGAATTTCTGCTGAGAAATTGGTAGCTGGCAGCTGGAAACGTAGAGTTCCACGAATCGCTCGGTTCGAGAAGCAACATCAAATTATTGATTGAACGACAAAGTGTTTGTTGAGAATATAAGACGCCTCAATTGGTGAAATAAAAGGTGAGAATCATACATATTATTACGTTTTCCCAAACTAATTAAACAACTATCACCAAGTTGAATAGTTGCCACCTTGCGCTCTGCTTAAAATTTGCATAAAACTAATAATATTGCAATCTGGATTATTAAAAGATCTCACATAAAATCCCACAGTCATAAAAATCCCACAAGTAAAAGTTAAACTCTTTATACGAATAAAATCAATAGTTAAAGCAAGCTTTTCAAATAGTGATTATGTCGATTGAAAATAATCATATAACGACGATAAGACTCAAGTGGCTTAAACGTTTTGTATATATAAATTCCAGCAGTTCGAACACAAAACCTTCATTTAACAAAAGCACTTCATGCCAGTTAAGAAATACCACAACTGGGAAATGTCCGGCAATAGAGTGATGAATTTCTCGAAGAAATTATTCCCTCCAAATTTTTTCAACAATATTGCCATATTTTCAAATAACAAACATTAAGCAGGAAAAATAGTTTTCAGTTGTTTATAGCTTTTTTCTTTTTCTTCCTCATTTCGACTGGCCACTCATTAACTTGGAATGGGTCTCTGCTGTGGTAAACTAAGTTAAGCAATCTCCAGTCGCTACTCCAGCCAACTCGTTGCAAAAAACCAGCAAATTCAGATTTAACTATGTGTGTGTGTGTGCACACGTAAATCTAATTTAAGCTTTCATTGCTCTTCCAAACATACAACTTGTTCACTTTTTTATTAAGTGGTCAGTGCACATTTCCTCTTGTTTTCAGCCATTCATGATTGCCAGAAAAATATTTACCTCGCTCGATTCCCACAAAAAAATACATTCCATCGTTCCGCAATAAAAGTTAATTTTGCTAAAATGTCATAAATTCTTAAAATGCCATTCGTCTCGAGCGTAGAATCGAATTACTTTCCTCAATATTCGGTTTTTCTTTTGAATTGAAAATAAAACGAGCGCTGACGGTTGCATTCCAATAGTCAAAAGGCAAAAGTTGTGTCTAAAATCTGATTCCTTCTCAGTGGCTGAAATTTACATTTATGCAAATCGTATGTCTTCTATGAGTAATACATACGTAATTATTAAGCAAGCGAGCGATAACGTTGTATTAAATAATAAAATATTTCGTAAAACATAAGATAACAAATTAACAGATCAAGAGCGATTTACAACTGTTTTTCTCATGAAATGTTTGGTGTGGATGTTTTTCTCATGAAGGTGTGGCGAATGAAGTAATACTTGAAATTCTTAATGTTGTTTTTTGGATAGTTTTGATTGATTCTCAATAGTTCTTCGCAGCTGCTTTTGTTTTTATATTTGATTGTACCTACTCAAGCGAAAATAATTTCTATTTCTTCGTTCCCTGCGCGCATTTAGAAGTTGCTTCTCCTTATTAAAACTTGAAATATTATTTTACAGTTAAGTGTATTATTTCGTATCGCTTTTTGGCGTCTATTAAGTCATCACTTTTTTCCATTCAACTCTGCATAAACGTCAGTTTATGGCTTGCTTGATTATACTCGTGCTTGCCATATCCATGCGTGCCACTTTTTATTTTTAAATCCGAAATTAGATTTCGAGCCTTGAACTTTATAATAGTCCGAGTTTACTACGAAAGTATGATTGTTATTTCAGTTTTATTAAACCGATTGATTTCTGTTTTACTAGTTTTATTTCAATAGATAATAGAAAGTCGGCTGCAATGTTTTGCTCATGTAGCCGATATGCTATACAAAATACGAACTGCTATAAAGTCTACTTGCCATTGTGGACTTTGTTGCTTATAAAAAGGCAATATAAACATCACAACTCTTGATTTTGATAACTAAATCTAAATCTAATTTTCAGTTATGCTCTTAAAAATATTACAAAAACAGCTTATTAATAAGCTGAGCAAGCAAAATAACAACAATTCAATCATGTGGGAGAAAGAGCGTAATCATCAGATTCCTTACGGTTCATTAACTTCTCTCCTTTAGGTAATCAAATAAGAGAAAAGCAAAAGAAAATATTTTAGTATATACAACACAAGAATTTCTCATTTAGGTGAAGGCCTTACGGGAGACTTTTGTTGTTGGTATTTTAGTTTTTGTGGTTTTCGTGGTTGCCTTTAGGAAATTGCAGGCAACAATATAATTAAATTACACAGTTTCTTTTATTTCAGCGCGTGCGTTGCTATAGCAGATGAAATAAATGAGTTCTTCTACCTTAAATTTTGTGGATTTTTAAGCATACTGAATCGAGAAGACATTTTGTAAAACAAGGAATGTTAACGTTAACACAAAAGATTGAAAACATTGAAAAATTGAAATATGCAGATGTCTCCCTTCAGTTTGGCTGGATTTCTACATTTCATGACTCAACTCAATACAAACATCACAGAACTTGAACTGCATTCACACATCTCATGCTTTTGGTATGGGTTTGAAGTGTTTTTTGTTACCTTTTCTTAACCAACTGTGATGATTCATAATCACAGTATTATTTTTGTGAATCTTAATTATATGCAACCCTTTTATAAGAATTCTTTAGTTTTTTCTTTTCCTTTTTTTTCATACAAAAAGGTTTTCGGTAACAGACGCATTAAATTCGCGCATGCTGTTTAGTCTCCCGACGGCTACGTAGAGAGAGCTTCGAAGAGAGCAATACGTAGTGCTCTCTGGTGTGGTGAATTTTGGAGTCTGTTGAAAAGGGTACACGCGGCTATATAGTAATACAATATTTGCTGGAAGTCAGTAGCTACAGTTAATAATTTAGCGTTCAGTGTCTTCTCAAAAAAAATGTGTAACGATTTGTGTTTGTTTATTTATAACCTGCAACTTGCTTATTGCTTTAATTCAGTTCCCCTTACGTATCCTACGTATTGCTTTAATGCAGTTCCACTTTCTTGCCTTTTACTTCCAGTTTTCCACTTTCATTTTCTTTTCATCACAGTGCGACTTCACACGATACCGCATGTAACGCAGTTTGTAGTGTTTTTCAGTGGCATGTCGTGATAAATTAAAACAAAAAAACTAAAAAAGAAAACAAATCTTATGTTATGCGTCAGATTTTTCAACCTGATTTTATATATTTTAATGAGAAAATTATGGCGTACGCAGATCCATGTCTAAACGGGCTTGAAAGCTTTTTATTTGCACTACTTTGGAAGGATTTCTTATATTTTAAGGGATTTTTTTAGGTATTTAAGTGCTTGAAATGCCCAAGAAGCCTAGAAAAATGCTACGACCCTGTATAATTACAGGTTGTTCATATTCTAACAGTTAGCTACCAAAATGACATACTTTGTGGTGACACGCATATTTATTGATATTGTTGTTTATTGCATTCCACGGCCTGCTAAATATAGGGGGAGATTTCTTACTTAAAGCCGTCCCTTCCTTTCAATCTGCATGTATTTCCTTCCTCTTCTTATTTTTCTTTCTCTGTCTCACTCACTTTGTGAATTGTAATTTACAAAGCTTTATTTAATAAAGAGCATAGAAACTCACCACATTTAGTTAACTCGTTTTAAGTAAATAGTTTGAGAGAGTTTAGAAACATCGCGAGAGAACATCCAGAGACATAGAAAAAACGTCACACCACACCGAAGCACGTCACAAGTTAGTTGAGCTTTAATTCAGCTCAGCCCAAGCATAAACTCACCATGTCTGCTCTAGTTTACGTATGTCAGATGTCAGATGCAACATAATTCGCTCTCTATCCTCTCTATCACCGCCCAATCGGCAATCGGTCCGAGTTGTTCTTGGTGCCATGAATTGTGTATCTTTGAAAGGAATTCTGTGTTAAAATGTGATTAGAAAGAAAAGTTGGATTCACTCAGTTCATGTGTTGAAATATTCTTTCATTATTTATTCAAAGTTTATTCTTTGTTTAAAGTGCTTCGAACAAACAATTTGTGGGCATAAAAAGTTTTCGAGAAATTCTAAACAATCAACGCCTCCGGCTACCTTTAGATATCTACCACCTTCCGTAGCTCTCCAGCAATTCACCAGACTTCAGCTTACATCTTCGATTTTGGTGGCTTCGTTGTATTGTAAGCCGCTCCAGCTTTGTCAGTGCAATTTTTTTCGATGCGTTTGCACGTCACGGTGGCGGAAGTATGATGATGAAGTCGGAGAAAAGTCTTGTGGAAATACAATAGGAAAAGAGAAAAATGCTCGTTGGCTGCTGCAGGGAGTGCACCACTTTTTCGTTTAAGACTTCCTTTGTGTTCTCGATGTTTTACGGATGTGTAGTTGTGCGAAATCTGTAGATGTGCAAAACTAAATGTTTCAAAACTAAATTGAAAAATTAGTTATGACAAAAAATTTCGACCATTTGAAATATATGTGATTTGAATTTTATTAAAAAATTGTGCGTGTGAATTTGTGCTGTTTATGTTTTAGCTATAGAAAATAGCTTGAATTTATAAATATTTAAAAAATAAAGGAAACACGGAAACTTATTTAAAGAGCTTTTCGGTGCTTAATTGATTATTTTGGCCAGAACGCATTTAACGCTTCATACAATAAAATTAAAATATCGTCCGCACCAGTTCAAGGATATCCTACAGATACATATTGGCAGAGGTTGTGTATTCCTTGATTGCATTCACTCATTATAATGTATCTGTATCTATCAACTGCGGAGTTAGAGCAATCATTGACTGAATCCTTGTAAGGTTTATTAAAGGTAATTTTGACATATTTTGTAGACGCATTTTCCTATTAATACTTCTGTTTCATAATTTCTTAGCTTCTTAAGTGACGTAAGAAACTTTCTTCTTTCTATCTTGAGGTTTTCCTGTTCCTTTCAGCCAAAATCATTTACACTGACATTCAGTGCTTTCGTCTGAGGGAAAAATCGATTTTGGCTTCCGTGTTGCTGCTGGTGGTGGTGCTTTCTTGTTATTGTTGTTTTTCGCATTGCTACCGTCTCCGTTTTATGTATTCCAAGCTTTCTATCTACTATTTGGACATGAAAACGGTTCTCTTTTTTCGTTAGAATTTCTAGAAATAATTTAATTAAGCCAAGTAATAAGTATTTCATATTTAATTAATTGTATTTTATTGAAGACTTTTGATTTTTTTACATATGTTTACCACATTTATAGATTTTGGTACGAATAATCAAAAGAAAATCTTTATTGTGGTTTCAACAACTCGGTTTTTGTAGTTTTCGCAGCTTATTTAAAAGGATCTTTGTTGCCATTTTAGATTAGAAATCCCACGCCTCTGAACAAAGCGTTTCTCACACGCTTAACAAGTATGACTCGCTTAAGATCTACAGAAATTGCAACTCAGATTGAAAAGTTCTCTCTGTTCTAAAAACAGCTTCCTACATCTTTCTTTAATATGGAGTGGCAAGTACGTACTTACAAGTGCTTCAGTAGTATATTCACGTCTTAGCTTAGTGAGTTTTCACTTGGTTGAAACTTATAGTATATAAATTTGTGCCGTTTTCTACTAATTCAAAAGTAAAGTCGCTTTAGTGACAGATGTGGCTACCTAATTTACAGTCGTCCCTTCTGTCCAACTTTTAGTTGCCAAAATAAGGGTGGTACTTTCAGAGGGTGACGAAATTGTACGTAGAGTGGCTGAAGACACCTTTAAAGTGTCTGCTGAGTTGTTGAGTCGAAATCACGATAATGAAAGAAAACTTGGAAGTAAGGAAAAGAGGCAAAAAGAAAAAACCAAAAATGTTCCCAGCACATTCTGTAAAATGTGAGTGTCCTTCCTCGTATTCACACACTTGGGGTTGTTTTCAAACGATGGCAGCCATATTGGGCGTGTGCACTTTTTTCAATTATATTATGATATTGCAATTGCCTAATTTTGAATGTAGTTCCAAGTCTGAAGTATTGGATATACTAAATAAAACATTCCCAAATTAAAAAACTGTTTCTGACGACATACAAATTCCAATTAAAACTCCTACACTATTTTTTAAAGTCAGGCTAGATTACTTAATCAGAAGATTATTATAGAATCAATTTGAACGCACCTTCTGAATGCTAACAAGTATTAGTTTCCTCGTATGCACTACAAAATTAAAGAAAAACTTAACAAAGCTTGTTGTGTTGAATTCTTTGTAAATGATTTTCGTAATCGAACACCCACGACAGCAAAAAGTATTTTTTCTGAGTAAGCTAAACTGTGAGGCAAATGCTTTCAAATATTTATTTTAAAACAGAGAGATAGAGAAAGAGAGAGAGAGAGAGAGAGCCAGAGACAGAAGCAGTCATTAACTTTCTAATAAAACGTTATGAAATATTAAACATAAACAATTTTATCATCTCTAATTTTCTTATTTACATTTCTCTAAAATAAAAAAGATTTTTAGGTTACACGATTACAGTTTTTATAAAGCACTTGTAATCGTCTTTATTTAATTACCATGTGATTCCCGACTGCCTGATAAATGCACACAATTCACTTAAACGTTATTTTGTGAGGTTTTCTTTAGTTGTCAACACTTTTTCATCTGCAATCCACATTAAATTGTGGTTTAAAAACATACTTTTCTTGTTTTCCAGTTCAGTTGCTACATGCATACATTAACATTCTTCTCGAATTATCAACGTCGCTACGGCGGCTGAAACAGTTTCTTTACCGTCTCTCACTGGGGTTATAATAATGTAAACACGTTCTTCATGTCGAATAGTAGGCCACTATTTGTTATTTATTTGCTTCTCTTTATCTGCATACTTCAGAGTTTGTTGTCCCTCCAGAAATGTGTCCCAAAAACACTTGGGTGTTCGGGTGCCATCTAGACAAGTAGGTACAATATTATTTCTTTGCATAGGATATCCAATCCCAAAAATGTCTTCACATTCTTACAGTCCGATTTCGACTAAATAACGCTTATGGAGGCAGAGTAAATAAGACTTCAACAAATTATTTGAATAAGGTCCTCAATTTTCCCAAAAGTTTCTTGTAAGTTTCTTTTAACAAATTGAGGGTGGATTACTATTTTCTTAAGAAAACCATTCATTCCAACATCCATTTCAACTCTCAGAAAGCTCTGATCCTCTCCGACACTAACCAAAATCCATTCTAAAATGTTGTTTTGTACTCAAAATACTCGTAGTTGTGCGTTTTAATTCGTTTAAATTTTTGTAACGTGTCAGGAATCTTACTTTATTTTTGTGTTTCGTTTAATGCTTAACCGCTACAACAAATAGACGCGCAAATTTTATTACATTGAAGCACACAATTACATCGCTTCCAAAAAAGGGAAACTCAATAAATAATTTTTATACTTAATATTTAAATGACTTCCAAGTTTGTTTGGCTTCACATTTATTCTAACTCTAAGCACTCTTCTTCTTCTTCATTTTCCTTTACTGTTGTGTGTCTAACACAGCCTGCCTCACTTTATTTTTACATATATGTATTCACTTCTCAGTTTGTACTTTTAATTATTCATAATAATTCACATACGACGTCGTAGCCGTCATTAATGTTTACGTCCCGAATATTCAAGTGAGGTTAAGTGTACGATTTAAATACGCATTCGCACACATGAGTAAACAACATGCGTTGCTATTTACTGAAGGCGACTTTAAAACAGAGTGCACTTTGCACCGTGCTTCCCTTAGTGGGCTTTATGTACTTGTTGTTGTATGTTTGTCTCTTAAGACTCATCGTTCTGACATTTTCGCTTGCTTACTGAGAGAATTTTGTAATAATATGGCTGCATTGTGTGTTGAAAATGCACTTATCAACAGGAGGGTTTTTTTTTTTGAGGGGGGTGCTGTAAGTGGTTGTTAATCTGAATTTGGTTTGTGAAAGAAAACCTATTAAATTTTTTTAGACATATACGTAAAAACCTAAAAACAAAATTAATTGGAAAAAATTGGAAAAATAACTGAAGAATATAAACATTGAAAAACTTTTTTGTTGTGAAAATTTTGAAAAACTTTTATATGCAATATTTTCAACTGAAACTGTTAATTTGGATTTCACTTCTAATACTACGGGTAAATTTAAATTTCCTTATATGAAGGATAATATGGATTTAATTATTTGAAGTAGGTCAGTGTTTCAGTAGAGAGCGATAGAAATCACTTTCAGCTACAGTGAGGTCATTTTTTATTACCTTGCATGACTTGTTTACACACATACTAATCATTTTGTACTAGAAAAAACCTTACAAGTTTTTATTGCTTTTTCTAGAAGTAATTTGGAAATTATATGAATAGTTTTACTCAAATGATTAGAAGTATTTCTAATTAAGTTTGTGAAAGTAAATGATCTACGGTATTGAACACCTATTCCTACCAACTTCTAGTCCAACTGAAATCCTCTTCCAAAAATAAAATTCGGACCCTTTATCGCCAGTTGTCAGCATTATCTTGCTTTTTGAATATTGTATATACAAGTGTATTTGAGTCACTAATCTTGTGTTTATCATATACGAGTACACAAACTCAAAACCGCAAAGAGGAACGCTTGCCCGACAATAAATAAAGACGTCCATTAAAAACGTCCGACCAACGCGAAGGACCACACCTCGATTAAATACATACAGTATTTCCTTCAGAGAAGACTCACTGAGAAGAAGAGTAAAAGAAGGAGATTAAAAAAGTCCGTAGGCGTTGTCACAAAAATTAAAAAGAAAGAGTAAGGAAACAACACTTGCCGTTTATATAACCAAGTATACTTTCCTGCTAAATGAATGATAATTGCGAAGTATGATATCCAAAGTATGATAATCCATAAAAAGCTATTCTTTCCTTTTCCTTATCCTAAAGGAATGTGTATTTATTTAAATAGTTAGTAAATCATTCGAATTCGCAGCCCTCCATTGAAATGAGATTTATTGTAAATCAAATCAAGGCCACACCTCCTTAAAATATCTTCTATCTACAGTACAAGACATTTTCTATCCACTTGCTTTATAATAACATTAAATTCTTTCGCTTCACATGTGACAGATTCGAAGTCGTCGTCGTGTGCATTAAGTGACATTTTTTCATTGTCGCTGTCATTGTTGCCGATGCTGCACGTGCCTGTAATCGGAATTAACAGCGTATTGTATACGAAAGTGACGTATTGAAGACTCTCTGTAGACAATACTGATGCTGCGATGTTTTTATGAACGTCTACTCCCCTCTTTCTTTCTTTCTTCCTTGTGTGGTCTTAAAATACCATCTAGCAAAGAAGAAAATGCCACTTTATTGACAGCTCACGTTAGTTTCCAATTAATTTTCTTTTGGTACGAGTAATAACAAAGTTTTCTCCCCTAAAGTAAAACTCTGAAGAGATATGAAAAATTTATAGTAGTTTGCTTGCTAATCAAGACGCAAAAGATGACAGTAACTTCTTAATTTACTTGTTACAAAGTTGTGATATCTTTCCTCCTTTCGAAAACTTAAACTTCGCTCTTCAAAAAATAAGTAATTCAACTTATTTCAGAAAATATCTCCAATATGTACCGATTACTTATGCACTTTATAATATACTTTATTACAAGTTTTAAACATCAAATTAATAAATTTCCACTTCTCCATTGTAAAAAAATGGGAATAAAACGACAAAAAATCTTCTAAACTTGTTCGTATTTCTTTATATTCTTTTATGACGCAGTCCTACCGTGGAATGGTGGTTCCATTCGTTCTTGGAATGCCATAACTTTAGAAGTCTGTCGAATTAGCTTCGGTTGAATCGCGCGCTACGGAAAATATTTCATCAAATGATCCATATAACAAGACCACATGCCGAAACAGCGGGTAATTTTCGTTATATGATCATTTATTAAAAGTTCTTATACTTGTTATTTCTTTAAGAAGTTAAATATAGTATATCCTGCATTACTCAATTAGATTCTGTGACGTTATAAAGTTTTAATGAGATCAGCAGACATCGCTTGATTAAAATATGACCAGAATTGTAACAGGGAGGGATCATTATATCTCTTCCTAGAACAATTCGCATCATTTTGTAGTTTAATTAATTACCTATCATTATTGAAACGAAATTAGTGGGTGGCCTGTGTATAGTATGGATTTCTGTATAGATGGACTTCTAAAAGTTGAATTTTCAGAATGTCGCTAACGATGATAAAACAATCCTAATAATAACAATCGTAACTATCTGAATTCGTCTTATTATTAACTGTTTTTTCTATTATTGTACATTAACTATATTTTTTATAATTAATACATGAAAACTCAAAATATTTTCTGCGTTTTCAACTTTTTGACAATTTTCCTTTTTTATCTTTCAGGTAAGTCCGTCTCCTTACTTTCTATCAGCTCACGACATATTTATTGACAGCGTTGTTCGTTGAGAATGGTTTACAGTAAGTAGTAATATAATTTTTCTTGCTTTTGTCTTAACCGGAAATGCGTGACTGATGATATCATTTATTTAATTGAATCAATTTATTAATTTCCTTCTCCATTTCACGTTTTCGTGAGAAAATTGGCAACGACGAGGTCTGTTTTCGATCAGAACAAAACAAAAAGTTTAGACATCGTATATAGTATAACAGCAGAGAGGTAGAATAGGCTAATAAAAATCCTTTATGAGGCGAATATTATTAGTCAGACAGTATTAGTCATTTTCATCTTGATACTTTTCTTTTGTCGATTTGAGTCGATTACCATTTTAAACAGACATTTGACAAATCCCATGGCTGACCATGAAATTCTATTGTTACTAAAAATAAGTCTACATATAGATTCCAGAAAAAAAATTTGCTTTTATATTATATATCCAAGTTATTTTTAAATCATGAATTTTATGAGTTTTACTCCAGCATCTTCAGAATGTTGTATGCGGCTGCTTGTTACCATATTTAGAGTCCTGTTTTGCTGCACTCAAGCCATTTCGTGTAGTGAAATAATATTTTTCAGAAGCCAAAAACAAAAACAACAAGAATATTCTTTTTATTTCCAAGACGCTAGCTAGTTATAAATACGCCATTGTTGTCACCTCATGCAACAAAACAGCTCGTAGAGTTAATAAACTCTACGACAGCGTAACCTTGAGTTCTTTTCCATATGAGTTCGATTTTAGCGCAACTTCCTTGCAATCTGGCTTTAATAGTGGTAAAGTAGGTTTGCCTTATTTCCACAAAAAATATAAAAATCCTTACTAATGGATTTCATTCGTATTTCATTTGTATGTAGCTTTTCATAGTTTTTTTAATAGCTTTCTATACCCAACTGCATTACTCTGCTGGATTGTTCGTATAAAACTGACCTAAAAATGAATTGCAATAAAATTATTTATGAGCAAATTTTGGTTAACCGCAGTGGTCGTTGGTATGGTGAAAAAAATACATGAAAAAGTCTTCAATACACAAAACTGGTTATAAATATGAAGTTGAGCTTTAATTTTCCTTCCTTTCGATATTAATTTCACCGAAACATAGTGGTTTTTATTAATAGAAATTTAGGTTCAAACAGATATAAAATTATATTGTATAGAAAGTACTTATTACGACCACTACCCGCCATAAATAAAATTTTGTTATTATCATAGACACGTTCTTTGATTAAGTTAAGAATACGTTTTCCCGATTTTGAACCTTCAGAATTGGATAATTTCTTCTTAGTACAACACACATTTATCACCACGATTCATTTCTGTTCCCGCAGGACAATTAAATTCTCTCGCGAATTCCACAAAGTTCGACAGAGGTCCATTAACTTCATACCGTTCTGCCGTATGTTTGTCCAGCGGTAAAAATTCTGCTGTAGTTTGCTCGCTGTAGACCGCCGAACAGTGAGTCTGAGCAAAATTGATAAAAAATAGCTGAGTATTCGTGAAATTCATATCGGGCAACGTTTCTCTGGATAACACTGCTCGATTCGATGGATCGATATAGTCCAGCCAGCCCAGGTACGCTCTGAAGGCCACATTTAAGCCGCTGCTATCGGCGATTAGTTGCCGTAATTTGGTTGCATTCCGAAATTCGTCAGGATTGTTGTGTAAATAATTACTGTACTGAGTGCGAAAACAGTGCGTGCGATTGCGGAAGCCCTCGGCCGTCTCCTCGCCCCAGCGCATGGGGCTCATTGGATTGCTGCTCCAGCCCTGCTCGTCGAAGGCAAGTGTCAGCTCACGTGCCAATCGTTGTCCCAGCATGGCATACTTGAGCGCACTCGGGTAGAGCGGGTGGAAGAACGGTGGTTGCAAGAGACCCCAACCCACAAGTAACTCGCTTTCCATGGGTTCGAGGAGAGCATTCACCGCAGGTGCCTCCAAAACTTCGGTGCCGCGATCGCGGTAATCAGTGCTGAAGAGCCGATCCAACTCCTGCTTAGCGTTATACCTCAGCACGAGTTCCAGCTGGTGCCAATAGTCGCGGCGCTCGATAGGCAGATCGTTTATATCGGCGGGAATCTGATACCGCGGGAAGCGCACCTTGAACTGAGCCAGTTTTTGCTTCGCGGCTCGTCTGGTGTTCTCGTCCATCCACTCGACGGTCAGACTGTCATCGAAGGCTTTGCTAAGCTGTTGGAAGAGGGCCTCGACATCCGTCTGCGTTTCGGCGCGACTGTACTTACGGCTGTAGATGTCGCCGATGAACTTCGGAAAGTAGCGCAGCACCGATTCGATGCAGTACTGAGAACGTTTGCTGCGCAGGTCTTCGTCCGGCAGGCTGAGAGCGCTGAGGGCGCGGTACATGATGTAGTTGGCCAGTGTGGGTTTGCTGGTCGCCTTGATGAGGCGTGCCAAATGGGTAAAGTAGACCTCGTCGCGCAAGTAAACGTGATCATGGATGGAGGTTCCGAAGACAGTATCGACGTATTGCTTGAAATCGATGAGTCCTCCAAAGTGTTGTGTCAGTTGTTGCAGACTATGCCGCGTATATTGATCATTGCTGTGACGATTGTGGTGATATAGTCTTGCTTGTCCCGTGCGATATCGAACGCCACCCCTGTGGAGATCCTCGTCGACTTCTGCGTCGGAGTTCAGCGCTGTGAGCAGCTCATTTTGACGCGTTTTGCGACACAAATTAAACTCGAAGGTTACGATGTCACCCGCAATGCGAGTGGCATCGTTGGAACGCATCGAAAGCCAATTCTGGAGCTTTTCGGCCACCTGTTTCTGTACGAGTTCGTACGGCTCTTCATTTATGTCCACGCGACTCAACGTCTCCGCACTACAGATTTCAGCTGGCAACAACGTACTTGCGGGTTCGCTTAAATAAATGCTGTTGCCGCGTTTGGTCTGCATATTCGTGTCGATGTCCAACCCAATTAGGATGTCCATGCCGTAGTTGGCGCGCAGAGTTGCGACCACCTGCACCCAATCGTAGCTGGGGTGCCAATTGGTCTGCGGCACGGGCTGCATGCCTCCATTCTTTTTGACGAAATGCAAAAAGAATTCTTTCTCTGTGTCGGAATTGCTGCCGGCCGCTACACATGACAGATAGAATTCCTTCATCTTACGTCTGCTTCGGACATCAAGCAAATTGTAAACTTCGAGTAGCGTCTGAAGATCCTTGCTTACCTGCAATTCAAGTTCGCTCTGCGCTGTTTTCGGCTCACATTTGACGGGCGGATGATATACGGCCCAGTTTCCGCATGCGAATTCGTAAAAATCATTGCAAGGATCCACACTGAGGTTCATATACTTGAGCATCTCTTGGGCTTTAGCCACACGTAACATTTGTTCTTCACTGTGAAATGTTGGAAGCGATGATGATCCACGTTTAGTGGATGTTATGCCGATCGGTTTTCTTTGTCCGCAGACACATGCGATCAGGTATGATATCACCACGATCAACAAGCAAAGGCGTTGATAATACATCGTCCGACACACAATCGCAAGTTTGAACATTTTAACACAACGGTGCACCATTTCGTACTGATGAGATTTCTGGTTAAGAAGGTAATCTCATTCGTGTATAGCGATCAGTTGGGATGACTTGACTTTGCTTAGATTCGGAATCTCGATTCCAGATAAGACAGCGTTGATGTTTTTAAATTGCGGTCCCAGATTTAAAATGTAGTTCAAGTTCTAAATAAATACTTGAGAAAGTTGGAAATGTACTAATTTAAAAGCTGTCTAGTGATTGGCTAATGTAAGAGGTTATCAAGAATTGAAGGTGAGGTGAGAAGAGATAAAGAGAAAAAGCAAAGAGATTGCGTGAATTTTTCAATATATTTTTTAAAATTGTTGTAGATAATTTAATCAAAACATAAATAAGTTGGAAATGTGTTGCTCTTTCTCTTAGCATTCTATCATGATCGTATTATACGCACTTAAACTGGATGATGAAGTATAAAATCTCTTTAAATGTACAATTTTTCATAAATTATTTTTGTCTCGCTCTCTAATTATGAATGAATTTGACTTAGTTTCCTAATAAATAACACATTTATCTACAGGATGCATTTCGCTACCCGGCGTACATTTAAAATCTCTTGCGAACTCTACACAGTTCCTTAGTGGTCCATTGACCTTATATCGCTCCACCGTATGTAGTTGCATTGGCCAAAACGCTGGTGTACGCTTCCTCGGTTGCTGACTGCGTTGGCAGTGAATCTGTGCAAAAGCAACGAAAAAGAGTTGAGTGTTTGTCAAATTCATCTCGGGCAAGGTTTCTCTCGCAAGGGTCGCGTGGTCATTATTGGGACTCATATAAGACAACCACGAAAGATACGCATTGAAGGCAACATTAACACCGCTACTACTGGCCATCAACTCACTCAGCTCACTATTGTTACTATACTGCAGCGGATTATTGACCAAATAATTGCTTAGCTGTTGCCGAAAGCAGTTGGTACGGTTCTCGTACTGTTGAGCTGTATAACTGTCCCAGTTTGAGATACCCGTCCTATCTGAGCTCCAGCCGATGGCATTAAAGGCCAAACTTAACTCACGTGCCAGCTTTACACCGACCAAGGCATACTTCAAAGCATAAGGATAAAAGGTCTGATAGAAGGGTGCCTGTAGTGCTCCCCAACCCATGTCCAGCTGTAGCTGAAGAGGACTATATTGCAAACTTTGTTCGTAAGACTCGACCTGGAAACGTGGTTTTGGTACGCCGTTCTCGTAAAGACGTTCTAGTATGCGAGGCCGATCCAGATTCAGTACTAGGTCCAGATTACGCCAATAGTTAAAGCGTTCTATTTGAATATTATTCAACGAGACTTTCTGATCATAACTGGGGAAGACCAGTTTGATGTCTTTTAATTTTTGTTTACCTATGCGACTTGTACCCTCCTCAATCCAGTCAGCGTTTAGACTTTCTTCGAAGGCTAGAGCAATTTTAGCGTAAATACCATCTACATCTGCCTTGGCGTTCGAGTTACCGTACTTACGGTAATACATCTCGCCCAAAATTTTAGGAAATGAACGCTTGATCAGCTCGACGCAATGTTTGGGTCGTCTGCTGGGATGATCGTTCAACGGAAATGCAAGTACGGAGAGAGCCCGAAACATTATGTAGTTTGCTACCGTTGCGATCGGATGCTGTTCGATGGTTTTGATCAGTTGGGTGAAATACTTTTCGGAATTGGGATGCATAAAGACCGGTTTGTAGACGGGAAGATTAAAGCTGATCGATACGAATTGATTAAAATCAATGATATCGTCGAAGTCGTGTGTGAATTCAGTCAGAGTTTTGCGCGTGTAGTTGGCATGCTGAATGCCAAGCATATTCGTCTCCTCTTCTCCCTCCTGAATAGCCGTACACAATTCGAATTCGAACGAAATTATGTCAGCCGCCAGCTCCTTAGCAACGGATGGCTTCAACGAGAGCCACTGTTTTAGACGCTCAGCCACTTCTCTCTCCAACTTCTCGTACATATTATCAGTTATGTCGACACGCTTGGTTCCCTCTGTACTGCAGAGGTGCGGACGCGGTATCAGTGTGCTGGGAGCTGTCAAGTAGATGCTATTTTCATGCAGATTCTGATAGTTGACATCCACAACGAGTCCGAGTAGGATGTCCATGTTGTAGCGGTAACGCAGCTGGCTCACTACTTGCTGCCAGTTGTACTGGTGTTCAAAGTGCTGCTGCCAGTTGGAACCGGGTACCGCCGGGAAGCCACCATTGGCCTTGATGAACTCGCTGAAGTACGCTTGTTGAGCGTTGCCGTTGTGTTTCGCTCCCAAGCAGCTGGTGTAAAACTCCTTGACTTTGCGGGCCGTGGTATCGTCCTCCAAAGTAACTTGTTCTTCGAGCAACTTGTGAAGGTCTGCGCTTATTTTGGCATCAATGAGACTTTCTGTTGTAGCATCTTTTTTCGAACCGCCAGTTTGTCCGAAGTTCCCGCAAGCGTATTCGTAGAAATCGTCACATGGATCGGCATCTAAATTCATGGGACGTAACATTTCACTGCTCTTAGCATTGCGCAGCATCTCATCTTGATTGTAGATGGGTTGGAAGCTGTTCGCTGCTTCCACTGTTTGGATTCGGTTGCAAACGGTTATCGAATAGACGAGAATGCCGACAATAACGTTGAATGAGTCCACCATTCTAACGCAACGATGTAACTGCGGAAACTGTTCGTACTTGACGTGAACAAAAGAGCTCTAACTCCCCTCAGGGTAAGCGACTGATAATAACATAGTCCAGTTGAAGATGCTGTTGCTCGAAGATTTGTGTGGCGGTGGGTTCAGCGGGTTATCTGCCAATGAGCGAAGATAGAAGCTTATGACGGGGAAAACTGGTCTCGTTTTTTGTATGGAGCAATAAATACGATGATGGAAACAGTTGACGGTGTACAGATTTGCGGGATAATAACTAAAAAGTAACATAATAGTAAAATCCTGTTGATTCTAACCTAATTTTAAAATAAAGACTTGCGGCTTTTATTTATTTACATAACTTATTATTGGTTGTGTTTAATATACATCATATCTATATTGGCACGAACTTCTTAATTAAATAAATGACATTTCAACTCTGGGTTCATTTTGCTATCCATCTCACATTTGTATTCCCTGGCAAAATCCACTGAATTGGCTAGAGCACCGATAACTCGCACACTTTCTGGTACTTCGTTAATCTGTTCTACTGTTACATCCGCAGGATAATCTGCGCACCACAGCTGAGCGAATCCTATAAAGAACAGTTGGTTCTTGGTGTAGTCCAACAGCGGTAATGACTCCATGGCGGAGAGTTCCTTGTCAGCCACATATTTCCACCACTTCTGATATGTATTGTAGGCAATCGAGATGCCGCCGTTGTCTGCTACACCGGTCGACTGGATCTTCACACCGGACAGGTCCTTACCGTGGAATTTGTATTTAGCATACTGATTATCAAAGCAGAGGGAGCGCTGTGTGAGTTCATACTCCGAGACGGTGTCCCACCAGGTCCGTTGATAGCCGTAACCATCGTAGCGATGTCCAGTCGCATCGAAACCTCGCACCATTTCGTGAGCCAGCAAGAAGCCAAGTGTGCCGTACTTGAGTGCGTGTGGATAACTGACATCCCAGAAGAAGCGTGACTGCAACATGGTGATGGGAATCAAGATTTTATTTCTGCTAGCTTCATATTTCGGCAGCTGCAGATGCAGATCCTCACTGGCTTTCGGTGACTGAACTAATTTGGCAAGATTTCGATGTGTCTGCCATCGTAGAACCTCAATCAGGTTCTCGTAGTACGCTCTCCTACGAAAACGGAAGCCTTCCATCTCTCGAGCGAAATTCTCATAATTGTGCGACGTAAACTCCAACTCCATGGCGTCCAGTTTGCCCACGGCCTTTTGTCGTACATCCTGTGCCATCCAGTCGAGTTTTACCGAGGACTGTAGCTGCTCCCGGAAGGTCCTGCGGATGTCGGCCCACACCGATTGCATCTCATTGATCAACGGCATATTGTTGTAACTGCGGTAGAATAAGCTCTCCAGCGGATCGGCGAAAAACTCCATGGTTTTGTGCACACACCAGAGATCATTGTACGGCTCGTTGACTCCACCGGCGAAGTCCACGTGTTCCAGTACACGCCACATTGTGTAGTTGGCGATGGTAAGCTTCGGAGTCTGGCGAATGACCTCGACCAGTGAGGACATATAATCCAGCGGTGACTCGTACACCTGCGCGTACAGTGTTTCGTTGAAGATGAGGGTCAAGTAGCGACTTAGGTCCACGTAACTCCCGTAGGCGGCTCTCAATTCGGCTACCGAACGTAGGCGCGAAGTTTGCTTCAAGGTCAGTCCCGAGTTGTCCGGTAACCCATTCGCTAGCTGTCGCTCCAACTCCAGTACCTGCTCCGCTACCTCGGGCGCCCAATTGTCGGCCATGTCCGGGAAGAATCTTCTTAGCTTCGTTTCGATATCCTGCTTATACTGCTCGCGAGTGGCAGCATGTTCTGGCTTGTGGTAGACATCCTTGCTTACCAGTTTCAGCTTGGGTGCACCGACCATTATGCGGTGCATATTAATGTCCTCCAGGTCAGGAATGACTTCCATGCCGATCAACACATTAACGCCCAATTCTCTGCGCAATTCGGCGACTACTTTCAGCCAGTCGTATTCATCTTCATACCACGGGACCATTTCAAGTTTTGGCCAGCCGCCCTTAAAGTTGGCCACTCGTATAATCGCCTCCAAGTTGAGTTTCTCCGAACCCTCTTCGTGGCGACACGACTGATAGAAGTCCTTCAGTCTCATTTCCACGCTCGAATCGATGCGACTGTCACTCTTCAGCATCTCGGCACTCTTCCGCACGAACAGATCCTGCAGCTCTTGCATAGACGCGGTTTTGCCACTCTCTTTACTGGCCGGTTTTAGTTTCGTCCATTTACCGCATGCGAATTTATAGAAATCTTGGCAAGGATTCACATCCTCGTCGAGATAAGCTTTAATGTGGGCAGCCTTTGCGGTTCGTAACACATCGCTGGTGTAGTTTAGAGTGATGGGATTCTGTGAAGTTATCCTGCAGAGTTGAAGCCATACAAATAGCGTTCCAATCAGCACTTTCGGCTTTGCTGACATCCTTTTTTTAATAAATTTTTATTTACCGCCTAAACGTTACTCGCTATCGTTGACTAAATTGTGACTGAATCTTATTTCAGTTCATGATTGAATCTCGAGTTTAAAAGCTTTTGTAACCTTGTGTGATTTTACTACTAATTATAAGAAGAGAGACTGAACGATTAATTAATTCAAGATCTTCTTATCTCTTGCTAGCTCACTAAGATCTTGCTAGTGTTTCGAAAACAATTACTTCGCACTCTCTAATTCTCCACTCTTTTCTTCCTCTCTTTTATTCGCAATTCATAGTTAATTTCTTTTCTCAGTTAATTGTATTGTTATCTCAAGAATTCTGTTCTGTACAATTTTTTGAATAGGCGTACGAAAGTATGACCTAATCTGACATTTCTTGGCCTTGATTTTATTTACAAGTTCGTCTCAGAGAACACTGAAGTTTAGTTGGTTCTTGTAATTTATTTTTGTTGAAATCAGTGATTAAATGGATTTTATGAGAGCCTGTCAAGGTCGGCTTTGTTCTAGACAGAGAATGAATGAGAATATACTGAGAATGATTTTATATATTCGGCAAGTAGAATACCATGTCAGCACCAGAGAAATCATGAGATAAACATATTCTGTAGAGCATTTTTAATACTAGAAAATATATTCCTGGTCCATTCCGTGGATATTACGATCTCAATAATAATACAACATTTACATAACTTTAGTAAAATGTAACTTTTCCTTCTCTTTTCAGGCAAAGCTTCAAACTATATTTTCTATATATACAAGTTATAATTCATATCAACTTATTCCCTCTCTTGTATACACATCGGTGTACAGTGCTTTTGCGTTAGCATTGAACGAAAACTCATAGAAATTCGCATACATTCAGAAGTTATAGAAATTTACTAGTTCTGAAGGCTTCTTGCATACGAAAACGAAAATCCTTAAAAAATATACATCGGAAACAACACTCAAACGCAATAAGGAAATTCAAGCAAGGTTTGTTCAACATTTTACTACAAATTTTTATAAAAATCTATTTTATGAACGTACAATATGTTGCACTTAAACTCAGTTTACTACTGGTTATCATAGAAGGATCTTTAGTTTTCACGAAAAACTCCGTCAGTTGTCGGTTAGCCAAACAACTTTTAGTCTTGCCTTTTTAATACTTTTCTCTAAAGTACTCTGGAATGATATCGAAGTATGTAGTGAAAGAGTTTAATAAAAGTGGAGTAAAAGTGCTAACATGTATGTAGTTTCTTCAGCTATTGCATTGGGACTTTTTTTCTTATACTTTATACTGAAAATCATTTAACTTTCCTCAATTTCTCACTAAGATTTCTAACTACAATTATCGTTTTCAATGAAATTCACTGAAGAACCATTCAGTTCTATTCCTCCAAACTTTAAACTGAAAAATTGGCTGAAATAAAACCGTCACATTCGTAAATTTATTTATCCTTGTGATGAATGCACTCGACATTATCGAACCAACTGCAGTTTTCAATGCAATGCAGTTGAAAAAAAGCTCCCAGATCGATTGTTCCAATTTGATTCTCCCCAGTTGATTACTTTGCTTTATGAAGTAGTAAAAACTGAGCTTTCAAAGCTAACTTATACTATCACAAAATGTTACTGTATGCGTCTGATTCTAAGATTTTTTTCAAATAAAGAAAATTTATTATTAAATTCCTTCTCCTTTTTTTGTGTACCTTAAATTTGTTTACTATTTTGAAACAGTTTTATCTGCAAATTTGTTTTCTAAAGTAGTTTGTGTATCTCTAAAACTTTGGAGAGGGGACGGTAACGTAAATTTAATCTGCACATTTTCTTGGCAGTAAAATGTTTTAATTCAAAAAGTTTTAATCAAAGTGCTTTAATTTTAAGTTAATATTAATTTAATTCTAATAGAGAACAAATAAAATTACTTGTTTTTTATTAGTTCGTAAAATACTGACGTATATCCCCTCTTCAAAATTTTATTTTCAGACCATTTTGTGTTTTTATAACTACTTTGTACGCGCGCCTTAAAATATGCAAGGTAAAATCTGACATGTCGATATTAATGCTTAACGGTGGTGGTGGAAAATATGAAACTACAGTAGAAATTATAGTTTAAATAGAACTTAAACACGCTCTGCAGAGGAAAGAAAGAGTAGCAAATTCAAGGCAAGAAAAAAGTTAGTGTTGTTTTAAATGTAGAAACTATATATGAATCATAAATCAAACATAAGAGAAGCGAGGAAGAAGTAAATAATATTCTGAACTAATTCGTTGTCAGCATGGGTGCCAACGTTTCTCAGCTGGAGCGCGAAATCGGCTCCGATTTCTTTCCGCCCAACGAGCACTACTTCGGCCTCGTGAATTTCGGCAACACTTGCTATAGCAACTCGGTGCTACAAGCTCTCTACTTTTGCAAGCCCTTCCGCGATAAGGTGCTCGAGTACAAAGCGAAGAACAAGCGTCCTAAAGAAACTCTGCTCTCCTGCCTGGCCGATCTGTTCTACAACATCGCCACGCAAAAGAAGAAAGTCGGCTCCATCGCACCCAAGAAGTTCATAGCGCGCCTGCGCAAGGAAAAGGAAGAATTCGACAACTACATGCAGCAGGATGCCCACGAATTCCTCAACTTCCTCATCAATCACATCAATGAGATCATTTTGGCTGAACGCAAAGCCAGCAAGAACGGAGGCGGCAACCATTCCGGCGCTGTCACTGGTAACGCCTCCTCCGGCATGGGTAGCCATAGCAACAGCAAGTCGTCCTCCATGTCCTCGACCTCCAATTCGACTAACGGTGTCGGAGGCGGCATCAACACCACCACCACCACCACCGCCGCCGTCGCCGCCACCAGCAACAGTATGAGCAGCAGCACTCTGCTGAACGGCATTGAGACCTCCATCTCTTCATCTTCGAACAACGACAACGGTGCCGCTCACACTGAACCCACGTGGGTGCACGAAATCTTTCAGGGCATCCTCACCAGCGAGACACGCTGTCTCAACTGTGAGACTGTAAGCAGCAAGGACGAGCACTTCTTCGACCTACAAGTGGATGTGGATCAGAACACGAGCATCACTCACTGCTTGCGCTGCTTCAGCAACACCGAGACCCTCTGCTCGGATAACAAGTTCAAGTGCGACAATTGCTGCAGCTACCAGGAGGCTCAGAAGCGCATGCGTGTCAAGAAGCTGCCCATGATTCTGGCCTTGCATCTGAAGCGCTTCAAGTATATGGAGCAGTTTAATCGTCACATCAAAGTATCGCATCGTGTCGTCTTTCCGTTGGAACTGCGGCTCTTTAACACCTCGGACGATGCTGTTAATCCTGATCGCTTATACGATCTCATGGCGGTGGTCATACACTGTGGCTCCGGACCTAATCGTGGTCACTACATCAGCATCGTGAAGAGTCATGGCCTCTGGTTGCTTTTCGACGATGATATGGTGGATAAGATTGAAGCTTCCACCATCGAAGATTTCTACGGGTTGACGTCGGACATACAGAAGTCTTCAGAGACCGGATATATTCTGTTCTATCAGTCGCGAGATTGTGCCACGTAGATGTGAAGTCTCAAGGAATCATTGCTTGAAGTCACTAGGAACTCTATATTTTTTATGTTGAGTATTAGTTGTTTTTATTGTAGATACTCGTATCGTAGTTGATAAACCTATCAAGTCTCCGAATGTGTTTGTGTTTCACAATCATGTTTAGTGAAGCCTATTCTATTTAAGATTTTTGTCAACTGTTTAAGTAGTAAGTTAAAAAATAAACTGTATTTCGCTATATATTTTGCTACATATATTTCGTTCTATTTCAGTTAGGAAAAACATGTATTTTTTTCGTTTCAATCTAAATTTTTGTGAGAATTATATTCTAAAAACTTATTTGTATTACGAAAACTAACGTTAGGTTTATGATGTCAACCATGTATTGTCCCAATAAGTTGCGATTGCAAATTTGTTGTTAGCAAATTTCTTAGTTTAAATTTGTGTTAAAAAATTATGTCAACATTATTTTACCACTTATCGCAATAAATATCATGTTATCTACGCTTAAAATAGAGTTTATTTTCGATGGGATTCTGAGGAATACTATATATGTACAATATATCAGGTCTAATGAAAATTCCCTGAATTTCAAGTCATCACTAAAAGCTGATTAAAGTTTCGGAAGTTTCTCGAAAAATAGCGATCTGTCAATAAAACTATGGAAAATTTATATGATAACATAAGAAATTGACCAAATATAAAACTTAAGAAGCATGCAAATATCTCTAAAATTAAAAAAAATTAAGGAAGTGTTTATTTTTATTAAATTTAAATTTAAACCAGTTTTAAAAACGATTTCAATTAATTGAATAGCTTTTCGTTACTTAAGTTGGAAAAGTACTCTACTTGATTTCGCAATCCAAAATATGCAATTAAATACAATTAAAAGAACTAAAGAACTCCTAAATCGTTTAGAAGCTAATAAAAATTCAATACACTATGAGCAACAAATTGTGCCTTGAGGCATTTAATAAATATTATGTGTTGGCGCCAGGAATACAATATTTTTATTTTGTTTTTTACTGAAGTGTCACATAAAATTGCACTTTGCGGCAACGCTACTTGTTTGTTCGTTGATTCGATTAAAATTTATTAAAAAGGCAGTGGCGACATTCATCGATTATTATACCGTATAGCCGTTCTTTCGTTTGTTGTATGTAGATAAATTTATCGTGTGGAATATAGTAATTAAATATATTGTAATTTGTTGGAAACGAAGTAGTTAAAGGCATTCCTTTCGTGTTAATAAACCCGTAACCCTCCTTAACCTCACATTTCTGTGTAATGTAATAGAATGTCGATTGATTTATGCATCTGAGGAATAATAAATCTTTTCGTTCTACTCACTGCATTCTATGCAACATTAATTTAAATTTCCACAATATTGAAAACATATGTGACCGAAACTACAGCTTGAATCACTCTAGATATTCTTTGCTCAAGTCGTGTATTTACGGGATACACATGTTTCTTCAAAGGCCTGGCGGTGGCAACACCATCCTATTAATCTGCAGTATATAAATGTGTTTCTCACATAGCACTTCTATTGCAATTAACTGGTAGTACTTATTACAAAACCCTTCGCACATTTTAGAATTTGTGGACTAATAAAACTACTAAAATCAGTCGTAATATGTTCTGATGACTAATTTACAGTCGATAGGGAAAATTTGATTGTGTGATATCATCATGGGGATTTCATTTATCATTAGTGTTAATTAAACTGGGCATCGTTCAACTAATTAAAAAATTGCTGTGAAAACATTTTTGCACTGTTTAATTATTGCAGTATAAGAGAAAATAATTTCTTAGTGAAACCTGTAATTGTTATAGAAGTTTATCACGTATGCGATCTTATAATCGTTCGAACGATTCTGTTAAAACCATCTTTTAAATTGTGTGTTTACCCGAAATTAGGCGCTTTTATACAAATCCTACTTATAATTTTATACACGTGCATGGTAAAAAAAATTTATTATAGCGCAGATTTCTCTTCATACTTTCCACACAGAATAAGAAGATTTGTGGTTTTGTCGCTGAGGCGATCATCCTTTAAATGGAATCATAGATTATTACAACTTTGTGAATATGATCTCGAAGATGATCTCGCTGAGGTTTAAATATATCTGAGAATAACTCAGATGATTATGATTAACACATTTTCTTAGATTTTAGAGATTAAAACGACTGGTTTCCTTTTAATCTCTCAGATGTTTAAACGTCATACGCGGTTTTGTCGCGCAGGCGATTTACATCTCAAACATCCATACTGAGATTTAAGAAACACTATGAGGACTCATCACAAATACATATAATCGCGGATTTGTTTGAAAGTTATCCATATAACTTTGATTTTGGATTAATATAGCTTTAATTATATATAAAAAATCTATTTTGTATATATTAGAATCTTTATTTTAAACTATTGGTGTTTTTTTAATACTAAATACAATCAGTTGGAGCGGAAATTACCCTATTACGCTCCTTACAACTCCTTACAAATTATATAATTTCTACCGGCAAACATTCACTTAACTAAAAACTTCGCTAACACGACTGCTTAGATCAGTCATGCTTATCAGCGATAAATCAAAAAACCAATTTTTTTTACTGGTCTTTAATTATTTTTCAAATCCACGAAGCGTGTTTAACGTGCAAAACCAGTGAAACTTTAATGCAGAAAAACGCGTACGTCTATAAAATGGCAAACGCATAAGTTTTGTAGGCAGCTTCACTCTACACGACGCTCCGAATACATTGAAGAAAACGCGTCCGAGTGGGGTGGGACGGGGTCTAGACTGGGTTGGGGCGGCAATAGCGTCGAAGTGGGAGCTACAGTAGGTTGTGGAAGAGGGTGTGCGGAGGAGGAGGAGGAGGTAAATTGAGGACAGTGCGTGCTGCACTGTCACGTTGCAGTTGCTGTCGTTACTGCTGTCAGTGCGGCAAAACGTGTTTCCTCCGTTCATGCAATATTGTGGCGGAGGCAGACAATTAATGCTGACGCATAAACTGTAATGATGGCGGGTACGCATAGTTACCAACTCGGTTTCTACAATATTAGCAACGGCTCTTTCCTTATTGCTTATGATTGTTGAAAAGTGACAATTCCTCGCTTTGCGAGTAGCTTTTTTTTTCTTACCTTTTTTACCAATAAAATGCGTATAAGCGACTTTCTCTGAAATGCATTAACAAACACGGTATTCCTGCACCATGATAATTTTATCGGTGTTTAAAGTTGTAAGATGTAAAATAAAATGTTACTGACCCGTTTTATTGTGTTGGAAAGTATTTTGTAAAATATTTTCTCATTAAATATTTTATTTGCGAATAAAAGCAGTTCATGAAAAATAACAAAATATGAAAGTTATTATTAAAAGCCTTTTATTTGATTTGTTGGCCTTAATCGAAATCAGCACAAAGCTTAGAGTGCTGAATGTTTGTGTAGGGTGTACTTATCGATCCGAACGACTCATTTTTTCTCTCTCTCTCTCTCTTTCTGGCACGCTCTCAACAGGGTTGCCGTGTCTGCCTAACGAGGCAGTACTTATTTTATACCCGTATTTAGCACACAGCGCCTCATATTTGCTGCTTTTTTAGTTTCTTAATTTTTTTTTACTTTTTTATTGCATTTTTGATTTTATTACTGTTGTTGCGCTGCATGTTTGTTTTTTAGTTTTCCTTTTTTTGGTTTCGCTTATGCTTTCGTTCTCATTCTCAGTATCGTTTCTATTGATTTAATTCTTTTGTGTTAATTTGTTTCATTTTTATTGCGTGTTTTTTAGTTATGTTCGTGCTTTTTTTCGCCATAGCAGGAGGCATCTTAATTTCAATCGTTGCGTTGGCGGACGTACTTGCGGTTTTCTCCATATTCTTCACATTTATTTTTGCCATTTTTCCCCCCTTCATTTTCAAGCAAAATTATGAAATTGTGAATAACAAAAATTGAAAAACTATTAAGTTCATTTATAATTGAAAATGCAAATAAAAATCGCGATTGTCGCCGTCGTAATTAAAATGCAAATAGAATTTCCAATAAAGAATTCAATAGAGCGATTAAAATTTTATAGTGAACTTTATTAGAACTTCTAAAGTGCTAAAAAGACACGTTTTAGACAAAACTGGAACAGAAAGCTTTTCCATTTAAACTGAAAAGCGACATCGTGTTGCTTAATTAATTTAAGTTGTTCAAATTGTCCCAAATGTCCACCTAGTCACCTCAAAAGTCAACCAAACTTGATTTCATGCTTTTTTTTTAAACGAAAGTAACTTCCAATAAAATCATGAAGTGAATATAAAACTTGGTTCGAGTTTTGAAGAATGCGATTTTATTACATTTTTATTGTGGTACCATTTAGTAGTCTTTTCAATTTTCAACACGTTCGTACCATAAAACGAACTTTTATTGCTTCAGTTGATTCTTCCCTTTTTAAGTCAAAAGAATTTTCTCACTTTTATCTGCTCATAAAAATTGAAATAGTCAGTGTTGTCAGTACTGCTTGAAATTTAAGAATGCGTGAATTAACGATAAATGTGTTGCATTGAGAAGAATGTCGTGCTTGTTGCTGTAGCTGTGCTACTGCGTACCATATGGGACGCGGGACCGCTTGATCTATGACTCTATTTAGACCTGCCCTGCTTTTGCTATTTTGTTTTGTTTTTTTTTCTTTCTTTCACTTTTCGTGTCTCTCTCACGAGGCTTGTTGTTATTTTCCTGTATTTACTCACGTACTTTCTATCCAGATGCTGTGAAAATAACGATTATTCGTGAAAATAACTTACGGAAAAATTTCTTCTTGAGTTTTATTTTTCACCTGGCTAGGAAAAGTTATTCTGTGTATAAATATAAAAAAAAAGGTTATTCTTCAAGGTTTAGTTTTATATTTTCGAAATTTTTAGCGCCAGCTAATTAATGGTCTGTCCGTACTTCAATATCCTTGTCTCACGAGTTGATGGTGATGGTGATCCTCGTACCTTCATTCCGCCGTCTGTAGTTTTTACACGTACTTGAGTTTTATGCCGCATATCCTTAAATTTTCACTGCTCTCTTGCCAGGTTGTCTGCGGCAAGGAAAGCAACTCTACTCTTGATATATTTATGACTCTGCAGCTCTGACCTTTTCTGCCCCGCTTCCTCACTTTGCACTTCGTGGTTGTTTATTTGTTTGTTGTTACTTGATATTTGAAAGGTGGTTAAAATAGTTGCCGGCGTTGTTGCTGTTGTGTTTCTTCCGTTTGCCCGTGGCCGCTCCCACCAACACTAGTATTTCCTTCCTACTTCTGGCGAGCGGACGACCCATGATATCGTTTAGGATTCCATTATCGTGAGGAGCTGGTACTCGGTATGAAGAACTCGGAATAAGGAACAAATAAACACTCAACTCAACCGAACCCAACCGCAGCTGGGTGTCGAGTCAGTCAGTGCTTACTTATTTTTAAATTATGCACTTGGTTTCGGGTCATTAGGGTCGCGCGTACTGACGACTATGTAACTCGAAACTGCGGGAGTTGCATGAGGAGCGACAGAGGAAAAATTTAATAAATCCTCGCCCGAAGTAATCAGCGAACAGACTTCTAGCCGAACTAACTTTAATTAATGGGACGTCGTAAATGTGTATTAGTATTTTATGTGTGGCGTTTTGCCATGGGCGATCATGCGTAGTATAGGGGAACGAATTGTACTTTGGATTTACATTCAGAGAATTGCACTTTGTTATATTCTCTTTTAAATTTTTGTGTTCGTCCCACTGTACGTATTTTCTCTCCAGCTAATCAACCTCACTCCATCTTTACAACAACCACACATACATTATGCAGGCACTCGATGGTAGCGTCAGAATCCCCAGCTGCGAAACCAAAAGCGGAACCACGACAGTATCGCTGTGTTCTTGTAATAAATGTCGCTGCGACTTTACAGCACACAAAGTTGACGTGCATGCGATTAAAAGACTCTTGTGTTCCATAAGTTCCACATGTAGTACACATCAATTGGAACGTGGATTCTGCTGATATTCTGCTCTTCAGGAATTCTCAGAGCGATAGCATTTGACATCAGTGTTCGTTTTCGTGTGGTTCTTGTCGTGTCCTGCAATGCGTGTACAACGCATCCTTATTAGATATCGTAGCACAAATCGAATAGATATAATTTTTTCGCTGCCAGAAAAATACAGATGATTCCTGTGGGTGGGAGAAACGACCTGCCAAGGGCATCCTCCTCCAGCTGCACGCTTAAATAAATGTATCCAGAATTCGTTTGATTGTGCTTATGATTTTGTAGCTGGGAGTTTTTATGTGTATTGAGTTTATTCGCAGTAATTTAGGGTTATTTTTCTACATCGCCGCGTTGTATAATCAAAAGGCGAGCGAACAATCAAGGCAGAAGGAATCAAAGCAAGAGCAGAAAGAGAGAGAGAGAGAGATAGAGATAGATAAAGAGAGAGAGAGAGATAGAGATAGATAAAGAGAGAGAGAGAGAGAGAGAGAAATAGAGATAGAGAGAGGAAGAACATACAACGAGCATGAATAGAATTTATGCTCGTTGGAACATATCGTCGCCGAGTTATTGGCGAGAGCAGAGAACGCTAGCGAGAATCGGCAACTGAGAGTTGGCTCTCTTATAACTCAGTTGTCGGCATTTTCTTCGATTCGATTCAGTCTCTTTGAGTTCGTGAAACTGTGAAATTGTGTACACGCGTGAAAATAGTTTTCCGTCTGTTTGTTAATTTTTCTTATCTCAAAGAATTTTACATTATTACTGTTCTTGCATTTGAGAGAATTTCTGTAAAAATCAAAATGTGGTTTGTCATGCAATCAGCTCGTGTAAATTCCTTCAATTGAGACTTTTTCGGTTTAATTTTCGTATCAAGCGTAATTTTTGTGTCAAACGTAACAACAACAATTAATTAAATGTTTATCTAAACTGAAGTGTTTGTGGTGAAGTGAAAAAACTTGTCTAACTGACCAAAAACTTTTATCCTCCCCTTGAAACAACCCTGAAAAAAGAAGTCAAATTATCTGCAAACGCGGTCAGTATGTAGATTTCAATAAACTGTAAGCACCCTGTATTCGTGTGATATTGCAAAACTAACTAAACCAGAAACTGTAGAGTGTTTGTGACTGTCGGTGTGTGAAGACAACGAATATCAACGAATTTCTAAAAAAATGGAAAAATATTTAGTTGGAATCTCAAGCAGAAACTTCTAAAAATGTCTCAGAACTGGTAAAATACTTTATTTCTTTCTATTTTTGCTTTATACCTTAATATTTTATGAGTTTCTCGTATACAATCTCGTAGTATTGGAACCAATATTTTGAAAACACCGTGAATATTAGAATTTCTCGCAATAGAAACTTGAAACTTTTCAATGTTCTTTTATTAACTTGCGAAATCTGTTAATATTCGGAAAATTTGATATCGTAGAGACCGAAGTATTAAGCGAATCTTCAAATCACTGGAACTTTAGCTGTATTTTGGTTTTACTTTATTTTTATTTTCTCCTCTATTTAGTTTCTTCATCTTATTTCGTTTTATTGCATTTGCATTTTTAGTTTGTTTTGTTGTTTATTTTATTTTGTTGTTTATTTTATTCTATTGTATTTTCCTTCTCTTCATTTTTTTAACTCACTTTAATTTTATTGTAATTTATTCTTTAATTTTTTCATCTGATTTTATTTTATTTATCGTAGAAAATGCAATTTACAAAATATTGTAAGTTAATCTTCAAATTTTCTCTAACTTTTATGATTTTTCCAAAGACAATCATAAGAATTCATTAAGAATGAGCCAGAAAAATAGGTTAACCGATATACTTTCAGGATAAAATTCTATCTCGAAGTCTTTACAGTAAGAAGTGTTATTTTTTTCTGATTTTCCCCCTTTGCATTTGCTGGCTGCACTTAAAATTGTGCACACTTGCGAGCAAAAGTAGGCCGAGTAGTGCATTGAACTGAACGCACAAAACGGAACCTACTTGGCACCACTAAAGCTGCTGCTTTTGTTGCATTAAACATGACCAAGCATCAGGCAGCCTGTCAGATCATACGAATGTTTTTTGAGATACGATTACGAACAAGTTTTTCTAGCATATAATTTTCGCGGCTCCACTACACCTAAAAAACTCGTACATATCGCGAAATTAAGTAATCTGACTTCAGTTTTTTCAATCCTTGCAATCTAAAATCCTAACATTGAAATTTATTGTAATTTAATGTAATTACACGGGTCTCTGATCGGAACTGTAGAAACTTTAGAGAAAATGATTACTTTCTTATATTTTCGATCAATTTGCTGTTAGGTTATGAAGAATTTATAAAAAAATCTGGCAATAATGTGCTCATATCCCTGATGGGCTTCATTAAGGATTTCTCAGAGGATAATTTAGGTGTTTGAATTTCCTTCTGAATTTAAAAACCAGACTTTCTACCTACTCGTTGTTATATCATTTTTACATGATATTTGATTCTGATTTATAATCCTCTCAGTTTCTATTTCTTACCACTAAAATATATAGTTCTCATATCTCTAGTCTGATTATGATGTTATGTACTGAGTAGAATTGCTCTATCTCTCGCAGGATATTCCTCAGCTTTCTTCTAATCAACAGTTAATAGTATCCCCTTTTTTCCCAACCACTACTCAGGAAAGGTAATAAAAAAATCGTAGGAAAATACCTCATTATCTGAGGAGAGAAGAAAAAATGTTCTAGAGCGGGTATCAGGTATTTCCACCGATTACGATTGAGATCATCTGTAAATACAGTTGTATTGTACTCTAAGTAGAGGTAAAGTAATAAAATCATAAATGTAGAAGATATGAAAATCTTGGGAGTTTCCCTTTTTTGAATTCCACTCTTGCCAGGTAGTTTTTTGTCCTGTGATTATGTGGAATTTTCACGTGCTTCCGGACGCTTGTAGAAACGTGTTAAAATACACCAATTAACTTTGCTTTCCTGGAAACGAAATAACTATTTTATCAGGTAGTTATCAGGTAGAAAAAAATATTGCTGTATTTTTCAAAGAAAAAACTTTCATAAGAAGTTCTTTTGTTTATGAAAATTGCTGTAGGAAAGAAAAGTCGGCTATAATAATCACAAATTTTCTATTACACTTTATCTAGAAACCTGATAATGAATTCTAGATACCTTAGATTAATATTTGTTTACATTCTAAGGATAATTTCTAGAAGCTTCGTTATCTCTCATCTCTCAGATTGAGTGCCAGCACAGCTATTTATTTACTTTATCGTTTGGTGGTACCTTCACACTCCTATTCGATCCCTATCATTTCGAGCAGATCAAAAGCTATTGAACTTTGCTGTTCATTATTGTTCGAAGCTGGCGCTTCCTATCCGCTACTGGCAAAATGGTCACATCTTATCATCATCATGGTCCGACCACACACAAGGGATCTGCACTGTCAGTACTCATTGAAATTTTAATTCCCCACAATCGAGAAGATACAATAAAATGTAATATATTTTCGTTCATATAAACCGAAATGTTGTATTCGAGAAAGTTGTATGCATGGTATTTTCATGGTATACACACACGTACACTATGATTCAGATAGATCAGATACAGATACATCTTTAAAAACATATATTTTTAGCTTTTATTGAATTGATAAAAGGAAGGCAAAACAGAACGAATACTGCACTGTACTGAATTTTCTTACAATACCAATCGATGCTCGTAATTTATTTGCTTATCTTCTTCACTCATTATTGGCGGCTACAGATACTCGCATACTCGTGGATACGCATGTAGATGGAGCGCGATACACTTTGTGATGTCTTCTAGAGAGATAGAGAGATGCTCACCTTCTTGTTTTAGATTCTTCTTGTTCGCTTCGTATTTCTTTTGCATTGTGTCTGTGCAAAATAAAAGTTTTTGCTCGCTACCGTATCTGCAAAATAAAGGATGTTGCTGCAGTGAGCTGTTCTCGAAACGCTCTTCGCGTTGTTGTGCAGTGAGATGTGTGGGGAAAATTATTTCAAATGTGGCTCATGCTAATGTGATGCGTTCCTTTGGCCTTTGAGTACACAGCAATCTATTTTCTTTCCTTCATTGCACGTTCTATCTACGAGATATTTCTTTTTCTTTCAACTGTAGTCGCATTATTTTCACCGCTACTCCATCAAGTGGAGCAAAGAAGCAAAAACGATGATGCTGGTGTACAGTATGTATCAAATGGTTGCTTTTTTACCCGCTATTAGTCACGAATGCTGGCAGAATAAGATAAAAAAGTGGCGTATCTCTCAGTAGTAAATTGTTAAAGGTGTCCATTTTTAATTGAAATTTGTCTGCGTTGATAGTGAAAGCGTGTTCTTTCTTTCTAACAACGAAAAACCATTAAAAATTTTAATGATTTTAGAACACTTGTGCACAATTTTGCCAGAATTGAATCTCAGAAGCTTTTTCATGCCTTTAAGTTTTCTACCGCAAGACTTCATTCAACGGATTTAACGTTATTGCAGAGACTTCAGCTGATTTCGGCCGACTTTAATGGAGAATAACTGATTTTAGCGATCTAATCGGACTGCAACTGATTACAGCAACTTCAACTGACTTCATAGACTTCAACTGACTTCAGAGACTTCAACTGACTTCAATTGATTCTAGCGTAGTCGATTTTAAAAATGTTAATGTAGGAGAATCGATTTTAGTGATTTAATTGGACTGAAATCCACTTCAGTGACTTCACTTGATTTCAAAAACTTCAACTGGCATCACTGATTTTAATGGAATTTGGTGTCCTACAAATTTGTTTTTAATTTTACAAAAAAAATCCTCTAAAGTCAACTTTTATTTGCTTTGACTGATTGCCACAAAAAAATGTACGTCTGCCCTCGTACGCTCGTTTATCCTTCACAACTCCATGCAAAAAAGTCTTGTGAATTTTTTCCTTTCGCTCTACTTGCTCGCTGCTCGCTATCGTCCTTATGATGTCCGGTTGAGAGCGAACGAGTCGTGTTCACAGCAAAAAAATGAAAAGTACTTTTGCACTTTTTGTCAGCTAATAAGACGGCTACTAAACAATTCTGTGCTGTCATTTTTGTAACTCATCCGACCCCGCTCCTCACCTCATCACACTTCATCGTCTCACATTCTCACATCCTGCTGCTGTGTGAGTCCTGCTGATACTTTGTTGTTGGCTTAACTCATTCCTAAAAAAACTTGTAGTTAGTCAGGCACGTCCTCTGAACTCCCACACACAAACCCATGCACTTGCATACATACATACATACAACAACCACCAAACAGACAAAAAATGGCGTCGTTTGTCCTCTGCAGGATGTGCAACTGAATGCTAGGATCTCCGCGATGAGTGTTTAGATCCGGAGACTGCTGAAGTTGTTGGGAAAGAAGAGGCTGTGGAGAGGAAGTGGGGGTGTGAAGGGTTTTGTATCGATCTAAATGTCGAGGGCAGTCAGAACTTTACGATGATTTCATCTCTCGTATTCGTAGCCATGATACTGCAGACGATACCTATAAAATCGCGTATAAACGACTGACTTTCATTTCCCTTTATTTGTCTGTCTGTCTGTCTGCTTCTACTGCAATGTGGTATCTATTGGTGTTGTTGATTACAAGGTTCTATTTACGTAACAACATTTTCTACTGTCTCGTCCTTTCTTCAAAGTCTGTCCGTCGTATCCCACACTTTGCGGTCGTAACTGAGTTAAGGGTTTCATGATGCCCGAAGCTTCAATTGCGCATGCAGGAAATACAATTCAAGAATTATGTGGAGACCAGAGACGGAACCATAGAATCCTGCCCTCAATTGTACGGACGTTTAGCGCTTCTGTGAAGTGTTAAACAGTTTAACAATTAAAATTTTTCTACTTTTTGAGATATTTTAACACAACTCTAAGTTTAAAATTCCAAACCATATTGCGTATAAATTTATATTACATAATTTATTTATTTCTGTCAGGTTTATAATCATATTTCACATATCAGAATGCTTTCAATCTGAGAAGAAATATATAAAAATCGTGTTTTTTCATTCCTTTTTGATTTAATATTACTTCTGTTTTAATATTATTGTTTACCGAATAAATCTGACCTCAGTCGCTGATATGTAGATCGTATTTTGTTATTAAAAAGAGTAAAAAAAACTTTATGTGAAGTAAATTGAGTAAAAATTGTTTGCATTAAGAACAATCCTGAATGTATTTTTCCGTTAACGCGATTCATTCTGGTTTAGACAAATATATAGACAAATATTTTTTTTTATATTTATTTTGCATTTATTTTGTATTCTAATTTATTTTTATTTTTCATAATTATTCCCATTTAAAATCTCTACTCACGAATATATCTCACTTATTATTGCTTATGATTTCACTGTCTAAAAATATTCCACTTCTGCATTCTTGCAGTATCTGGTTTTTCTTGCGACGACGCGGTAAAAGCATGAAAACACATTTTTGAATTATACAAAAAACAATAGAGATAATTTTCAATTTGAAAATAGCCGCTACAAAAATTTTAATTTTAATTAAAGAAACTTGCTTATTTCGAATGAAGAGATTTTCCTTTCTCCTTTTTGCAAAAAGCTTTTGTAAGTAAGATGAATTCATGTATTAAAATTAAATGTTTGACAACCTAATTGGCCTCATTTAAATTTCAGATACGTTACATTAAACTAAGATAAACTTTAATATATAATAGTTTCAATTTTTGTAAAGTGAAAAGTCTTTGATTTACATGATTGAAATCTTTGCCACTAATAGTTTATATAATTGAGTTATATGAATTATTATAGACCAAGTCAAAAGTAATTGCTTATCATAGACGCAAACAATAACCAAGAATTATTTGATTACTTTTTACGTACATGAACCAAAAGGAATAAAAAAAGACTTTTTATCATGGACATAAACGAGACTGCTACGGGTATGAACCGCGGACATGAACCAGTAATTGCTACTTATCACGTACATCAACCAGGACGCACAGAAATTTGTTTTTTATCATTGTAAATAAATGAAAATGAAAAATGAAAATTAACAGATTGGTTTTCTTTTGATCACAAACATAAACGGTAACACCCGACCGTTTAAACAGAATAAATATAAATTAGTTTTTCAGCATGGACATAAACCGAGACGAATAAGAATAAAATTGTTATCATGGACATGAACCAGAACAAATAAAATATTTATGAATTGCCATTTCTGTCCTGAAAGTGTGAGGTGACATAAACTTTTTTATTTATATATAATTTTAGGACTCGGAATTTAAGGTTAATTTTTTAGGACAGCAGAAATTTATTGCTCGTGCATTTGCAACTCTGAATCAGATAAATATAGAAATTAAGTTTATTGTGCGGCAACACTAAAACTCGAAAAATATTACAGCAAAAATCAAAGACTTTCCGCTAAACAAGTAGCGAAATTTAAACACTTGACAGAATTTTGGTTTTGTTTTTTTAAATACGATGCAGAAAAAATTGAAATTATCAGAGTAGGCACTGATACTTTCAGAAGATATACGTACATAAAAACGCATACAGCGGCGATTCTAAACTTGTGCCAGCAGCAGCAAATTCAGGCACCTCTCGAAAGTTGTTTTCGAGAACTAATTTTAGCTTCGAACAACAAGTAAACACGATGAATGAATAAAATTTTCGGTTTCACGTTATAAACGAATATTGGTTCCAAACAGAAGCGAAAGAAAGTCTGTTGAAATACGAAAACTCATAAAATATAGCTTACCGAAATATATTTTTGGTGGGCTGATTTTTTTTTGTTTTACAGAATCTTAATTTTGTGTAAATTTTAGAATCTAAAGAAAAGCAGAGCGCAGAGTACGCGAGTGAGTAAAGCAGCGGCAGCAGCAACAACATATAAAACAAAAATTCAAAAATAAAATAACATCGGGAAAGAGAAGAAACGAATTCAGCTAAAATAAAATCTAAAGAGGAAAAAAATTCGAAAAGATGTTCACGTCAAAAGCGAACATTTAAATGGAGTTGAGACTCAAAAAATCAAAATTTTCTTGGCTAAAAATAATTTGTTTACAAGTGAAATTAAAGCAGATACAGTCACGGAGTTAACTACACAACAACAACAGCAGCAGCAGCAGCAGCAGCAACAACTTATCGCCGCGTTGGTCCAAAATTGATTGGAGCCAAAAATACTCATTTTCATTCTTAAAAAAAAAAAAAATACTCCTACTTCAAAGAAAATATTATAAAATGTAATTTTAAAAAAAATTTAGCATCTTACCAAATTTCAAGGAGACGCAACATCAACAACGCAACAAATGTTGCTGAAACATTTTAAATAACTAATTTCATTTCGGTTTTCAATTAAATGTTTTTACTTCTCCTCGCCTTCCTTATGAAAGTCGTCGAAAATAGAAAATATCTAACACAATCGCCTCGCTCACGCGGCGTTGACGATAATAACAGTGGAAGCAACAAAATGGCCTGGCAACATATTGCATTGCGTGGCAACAAATTTGCTGAGCACTCGAACAGCAGCAGCACCAGCAGCGGCTGCGACAGCAATGGATCGTCGTCTTCCTCCAAAGAAAATCACTGCGGTGATGAGCAACAGCACGCTTCACTTACGCCACAGCAACTGCAACAAATACGTTACTACCAGCGGCTGCAACAGGAGCAACTACAATTGTTGCAGCAACAATTGTTGCAACGGCGCCGCCTGCAGGAGCAACTAAGAGCAGAGGGCGTGTGGAGCGGTGGTCAGGGCAAGCCGACGTCGTTGCTGGCTTGTAATGAACAATATCGATTACAACAACGCCAGCAGCAACAACAGCAGCAACAGCAAAAACAGAAGCAGCAACAGTTGCCTTCAAATAATAATAACAATTTTTCGCAAAATGCTTATCACAACTTATTTTCTTTGAATAACTATAAAAATTGTGATAATAATTATGAAAACAAAAGCTGTACGCATGACAACAATAGCAACAGCAACAACATTGTTAACAACAAGTATGACGTTGCTAACTTTCTACGTGGTGGATTGGCAAAAGGTTTGCGTTTAATTAAGTTTTTTCTCAAATATTCGATTTTTCCTGTTTGTTAGTTCTTGAATTTCTCATTTTCAGTTTTTATTTCATCCGTTTTAAGCACTTTATTTGTTTCTTGTTACTTTGTTCTTTTTTGGACGTTTCTTGTGCTTCTAATTTTCCTTTTCAGTTGACCTTTTCAGTTAAGCTTTTTGTCCTCTATTTTTTCACCTCGTTCATACAGTAATCAAGTTTTAATCCCACTGCTGACTGTCATTTCCTTCCTTTCCTTTCGTTCCTTCATTTTCAACGAATTCTTATTTGCAATTTCAAAAACCAACAAATGAAATTAATTTCTTGTTTATTTCTTTAACCTCCAACTAAATTTGTTTTATTTTATTTTATTCTAATTCTCTACGCTAAATGCGATTCATTCCAAAGTTTGCTTTGATTAAACAAACTTGATTGTTATGTTCGAATTTGTACTTACTACTCAGATATATTTAAACTATTCGCGGATCAGATAAGGTCTCGTCATGACTTTGATATCGGGCGCCAAAAATCGCGTGGTTATACTATTTTTGCATTGTATTGTATCTTGTCAACAAAAGGGGAAAGCAATTTTTGCAATAAATTAGTCTGCAGTTTTTTAAAAATGATCTCATCTTCGAAACCAGATTTTTCACTTAATTATTTGTTAACAACGTCTGTAGAAAACTCAAAGGATCCGAATTAAATTATTTGATTACCTACTATATATCGAGGTAATTTCGAGTGTTGTTTCGATTTGATTTGAAATTATTCTGAGTTCCTATTCAGAAATTTCAAATATTGTATATTGAATAGGTTTCTAAGTCGAATTGGATATTAGGTTGGAATATAGCAGTTCGACCTTAAACTTCTGATTTCAAAAATTTCCAAAAAAACAATTAAAAAAATGTTATTTCTTATTAGAATGAGAACTCTTTAGAGAAATTTTCAAACCAGAGGGAAATTTTCAAACCGAGAAGATCTTTATTTTCGCTGCAGTACATAATAAAGTGTGGTTGCTGCTTATAACTTTACGCATGGATAGAATCATTACAAATTTACGCTGTGTCATTAAAAACCAGAGACATTATGGCGTATTTTGTCTTAAAATTCTTTCGAGAAAGCAACCCAGTAACGTTTCCCCTCACATTTCTGTATTTTCTGGTATTTGGGTTAATTGAGTTGTATAATCAGTACTGAGTTTAGTTTGAGAGTAATTCTCGCCCTACTATTCCTCGTTTGACGATCGATCGCCGTGTACCCCTCCCCACAATTGTATCATTAAATCTAATGTGACTGCATTTGAAATGGGGGAAAACAAGTACAGCATTCCCCTCTTCGTATTTTTGTGAAAATGAAAGGAGGGAGTGCAGATTAGGGGATTAGGGAACTTAGCTAGCCGGTGCTTTCTTGCTTAAAATTCTCAAGTGTTTCTTCTGCTTTCACTTGCTGCGTTTCACAGAACAAGTGGTGTCGTGTCGGTGGTGGTGCTGTTTGCTGTCAAAATGTCGCCATTAAACATTTTTGGCATGTGATTTAGTTTTGTTTTTGCTTTTGGGTTGATATTTTTAATATGGTGTTGTCATTTGGCATATTTGTTCGGGATTAAATAAATCACTCGGAATTTCTTACAACAATACGGTCCACATATGTGTGGCATTAGAATCTTGTGGGGTTCTTCAAGTGAATTTCTTCAACTAAATCTTTTGTAGCCAACTATATATTGTAGGTTAAAAATGTATATATTGACTATTTTTATTAAGAAATCAGAACTAACATTAATAACGATTTGATTAGTTTTAGATTTCAAAAACAATATCATTCGCCATGTTATCATATATCATTGCTAGTTTTCTTTCCAGCTTTTATTCTATTGTAATTACATCATATCGCGCTAAATACAACTTTTAATACAAAACTCGTTAAGAGTTTGTCTGATATTCTATTTAATTTAATTGAGCTGATATACAGAAAACTAAAAAACCACTAAAAACTCACTAAAAAATCACTTAACTTTGTCACCTTCATTGTGTTGATGCATTTTGAATTCTTTTTCATCGGCTATAAAATTTAGCTCTCCATACCGCTTCTTCAATATGAACTTATTAAGCCTTTTTTATTGCAGTCCCGCCCCCCACCCCCCGCCAACCCCAATCTTTGTATATATTTTTACAATTTAGTTTCCAATGCCTTTTGTGAGGATTACTTAATTTTGTCTGCTTTTGAACTTCTCTTCCTCTCGTACAATAAAATCAAATCTCAAGTGCTTGTAACGTAGATATTATTTTTCTTCTTTTCCTCCCCGCTTGCCAACCCCTCCCGCTCCTTCTTCCCCACTTGCCAGCCCCTCCCGCTCCTTCTTCCACACTTTACTCGCTTTCTGTTAAAGAAAAACT
The DNA here is from genome assembly GCA_922984085.1 of Sicus ferrugineus. Classification (NCBI taxonomy): domain Eukaryota; kingdom Metazoa; phylum Arthropoda; class Insecta; order Diptera; family Conopidae; genus Sicus; species Sicus ferrugineus. Next base: position 3,820,317 of record OV277352.1, read on the forward strand.
TTTAAGGGCGCCTCGCAAGGGCATCCAACCGCAGACATCATTTCAATTGTGGTTGCTTGCGTTTTCTTTGATTTCATTTCTCGTCCATTCGGGTAGTAATGATTATTGATTGCCATAATTGAGAATTGACAGTATTTCAATGAGAATTGGTTGTATAAGCAATTTTCTCAAAGTGATTTTTAATGGTTTCACTTACGCGTACAAGTAAAATTGCTTAATGGCAGCTGCATACAATTCTTATCTTCGTTCCGTGTATCTGCTGTACGGTAGAAGTTATCTTGTGTTATTAGGTTATCTTACAATTAAAAAAGACTATTTAAAGAACACGTTTCAATGTATTTATTTATGTTTTATAAAAAGTGAGCCCACTTCCGCCCATTTGAAGAGTGACGTGACTTGGGTGTACTTGCAAGTATGCAACTTCCTCTCGCTGTGTTCCATGTTGCTCGCAAATAACATAAAATTTCCATAAAATATAGAAATATTTCTTATTCCTATCTTGCTTTACTACTTTCTTGCTTTAATCCGATGTTTTCTCTATTTGCAGGACAAACAACTCGACGTGGCATGACAGAATTCTCAACAAACAACGACATCAGCCGCCAAACACATCAAACTCAACCACTGCACACGTCTCCGCATCAACCGCTTAATCGCCATCACTACCAACAACCATCGCCACTACAGCACCAACATAACAACTCACCTCAGCATAACCTCACTCATCACGGCATCCACCATCAGCTTCCTAACCTTAACAATCACTTGACATTCAAACAAACACAAAACCACAAAAATAACCAGCAAACGCTAACCTTAAATTCTTCTGCAAATATAAACCCCCGCTCGCCCATAACTTCGCCCACATCGGTGACGCACTCGTCCGCCGTACCCTACAAGAAACCCCTCAACAGTCCCAATAACTCGCCCTTTGCTTACGCTTACTACGGCGCCCAGCAGCTGCAGCACCAGCAACATCTGCCGATCGCGAGCACGGCAGCCACGACGCAGCATCAGCAACAATTGCGTTTGCTGCATAGCAAGTTGTCGCAAACCAACTACCAGCAACACTTGAATGACTTGTTGCTGCAGCAGCAACAGCTGCATCAGCAGCAACAGCAAGTGCTGAACGCAGCTGGCGGCGCCAAGAAGGACGAAGCTGGCGTCCATGACGAATTGAGCGATGAGTGCTTGAAGCAAAATGTTGCCATTGTCCTGAACAATTTGGATCGCTACAACAACGCACTGCGCAGCGTCATCCTGAACGAGCAGGTTAACAACAGCCTGTTCGACGACAGCGTGCTCGACTTGAGCAGCATCAGCAGCAACAACAACTTCCTGCTGAGCGGCAGTAGCAAGATGGCGACGCCAGCAACGCCCGAGTCTGATTACAACAGCAATGCAACCACACCCGGATCGCGTGTCGGTAGCAACATGTTGCCTACACAGCAACATCTGCAGCAGCTGCAACAGCAGCAGAATCAGCAACATGACAACGTGGTAGGTTTCGCAACATCGGCTGCATGTGGTTTCGGTGCTGGTGGTAATCTACGTAGTGGTGGTGGTGGGTGGGACGGCGTTGGTGGTGGTATTAATGGTGCTGGCAGCAACCTGAACTGCTCGCTCGCCTCGTCGCACGACTTCTCTACCGATAACTCCGATTACCAGTGGTTCCTGGACTACGGATACCGAGATGGCTGCGGCATGCAGCGCAGTGTCTTGTCCTCGCTTTCCGCTTCGTACAACGGCATCGGCGAGCTGTACTACGACGATCTGGCCAAGAATATTGACGCCAACCTGGCTGAAGTCGATATCGAAAGCTTCCGTGCTGAGGACATCCACTCACTGCTGTCGCGGCTGCCTTCGTACTGCAAGACTCTGGGCGGAGGCGGCAGCATCGGTCTTGGCGCCAATTGCAGACTGCAGCAACATGGGTCGCAGATTTCGTCATCTTCGACCAACGAGCTCATCGACAACTCGATCTGCAAATCTGAGCTGCTCTTTTCGCCGGTCAAGGAGTCGCACATATCGGTGGACTCGCTGGATCTGGATGCCTATCCGGACGAGGGCGACATCATACTGACATGCAAGGCCAACAAGGACAACTACACGATTGCCTTCGAGGGCAGTATAATATACTCGGATGAGAGCTGTTATGGTAAGTTCAGCGATTTCTGTTCTATGAAATCAATTACGATCAAAAACAGAGAGGACTGGATGCAATTGTAAGCATAAAGAATGAGAACTGTATAGGAATCCAATCAAGAGCGATGCGTCCGAGTTTCTTATACATCTTGACAATCGAGTCTGGTTCCAAATTCTATACTAGATTTGAGAACAGACGCTGATCGTAGTCAATTACAGCTCGGTCCGGCATTCATTTATTCTCTCGGTTTATCTTAAGAACTAAATTAACAACTGTAATAACCGAACCCTTTTGCTTCCCTCTTTTAAATTGCTATAGCTGAACCCAACGAAGTTTCGCTGAAAAATAAGCAAAATTGCATAAATTTACACAGTAACTTAGACGACATCGTTAAGCGAAAATCATTGGATGTCTCGATGTCACGTTCGGATCATCAAATGACAACATGGAGCAAGTTGAAAAAAGGCAATGTATTGCAGAGGTAAGAAAACAACGAAAAATATGGCAAATTTGATATGAATTTTAATTAAAACTAAAAGTTGCGTTCCAAATCCAAATACAATTTTCGTCAGCGAAAAGTCGAAAAGAGGTCCGAATTTTAGTTGTTTTTCCTTTTCGTAAATAAATGGGTCTCTTTGATGATAATACCCACCCTTTTAGTGCGAATTATTTATTTTTCATTCCTAGAATTTCAGTTGAATTGAACTCTGTTGCTGGTTATCTTCCGCTACGCCAGCAAATGTTGTTTCCGTTTCGAAGCGATAAGACTTGAAAATGAATCAGAAATGCATTGGACAACAGAAACAGTTCGGCGTGGTGGGTAGAAAGAGAGAGAAAATCGGCAAAACTCGAACACTAGCTGGGGTCATTTCAATTGAATCAATTAAGCTTCGTTAGAAATAATAATCGAAATGAATGAAAATAAAACTGAACAGTTTTTATACGTCTACAACAAACAGTGGACTCATTGAAGCCACTACAGTATTTTATTTTAGTTGGATTTGTAAAATAAAGCAGTCAATTTCTTTAAAACACTGCAGTCTTGATGAAGACTTCAAATTATTTCAGATTTAGAAATAAAGTCGGATGATTTTAAAATAGATTTTTGAGATCGGAATTCTCACTTGTAACGATTTCAAGCGACTTGAAAGCATTCAATTACTTACTAAGTAACTACAACTAACAGCAATCTCATCTCGTCAACCGCTTCAACAGACTTTTCAAGAGTTAAACCGACTTAAAGTTCTTCGATACCATTTGAAAGAAAAGCTACAAAAGCTACAGCTACAAAGATTTCAATTTAAACGATTACAAATGCTTTAATCACTTTCGATGGATCTTATAGACCAGATGTGACTTCAACTGACATCAAGAAATTGTCACGATTTCAATTATCTCATGCGAACTTTAACGATTTTAAATTATTTCAACTGACACCAAGCATTTTAATTGATTTAGCTTTAAACGACTTCAACTGATTGCAGTAATTTTTTACGATTCCAACTACGCGACTTAATTTTAGCTTAAATCAAGAATTTTAACTGATTCAAAGGTTTCAACCGACTTTGATGGACTTTAGCGACTGCATCTGATTTCCACCACTTCATATGACCTCAATGATTGTTGTTGAACTTAAAGATTCAATAGGCTTTAAGCGATTTTAAAGACTTCAGACTACCTCAATGATTTCCAATAATCTTTATACGAATTCCAATGGCTTAAACTGATTTCACTTGATTTTTAAGACTCTGTACTGATCTGCAAGACTTCGCTGTTTCCAGAAGACTTTAATGATAAGAACTTTAACTCCATCTTCACAGGTATCCTTCCGGTAACAACAACACCGCCGATCATGGTGCACCCACGCTTCACGCACCCTGTACAGTACGTAAAAGCAGCAGCCTACCGAATCTGCAGTCGAAAACGGATGCACCATCATGTAACCGACAGCAACTGAATGTCTCGCATGTCAGCACTTCGACGGTGAGTACCAAACGAGTCCACCTTGAGCAATCAGTTCTCAGTTGCAGCTCACCCTTTCAGCTCGATTCTTGTCGTCTGCGTAACCTTCTTCCCATGTGCCAGATGCCCATCTCGTGCAGCTCAACAACAGCTTCTACTAGCGATCGTGTAATGCAGCGCTGCCTGAGACAGCCGTCGCAACAACTGCAACACAATCAGCCGCAGCAACAGCAACGCCAACACCATCATCACCACCATCGTCAGCAGGAGCAGCAGCAGCAGCATCATTACCACCATCAGCACGCTCAGTTACAAACTCACGATTCCAGCTCAAGCGCTGCCTCTGCGTCCTCAGCTACGCAGCAGAAACATCAAAGTGGCAACGGCAACACCACATGCGGCACCTCGGCGACTTCGTCCAACCAGCCGGCACTCAATCTAGTCAAGCTGTTCATCAAGCAGAAGAGCAGCAGCAGCTCCACTGACGGCGAGAATCATGCCAGCGCTCACACCTGCATGGATGTCTCCTCGGGCTGCTGGCCATCGAGCGACGCGGCCGGTTCGGGTGGGAGTAGCTCCTCGTTCGAGCAACGTTTGCGCAAGAAGAGCATGAATGATTCTGGCAAAGGTTCGGCTCTCAGTCGACACGATGAGGAGGACACTCTGTGTTGCGCTGGCGGCTGTAGAGAGGATGCGGTTGGTGTGGGTCAAAGCTACGTGGTAGATGCTGGAGGCGGAGGCGCTGATAATGAACGTGAGAAACATGATGTCTTCTATGAGGAGGATCGCACGCTGACATCATCTCCAGCGGCACAGCGAAGGCTAAGTGTACCGCCTCGTCATCCACAAGTTCGACAGCTGGCACAACGTCATCAAAAGAACAGCAACAACAACGGTTCATCCGAAAGCAGTCTGCAGCTGTCAGATGCCAGTCACAGCAACTCGGAGCCGCTAACGCAGGTTTTCATGTCGTCAGCTGCCAATAAAGACAGTCGCTCCACAGATCGCGAAAATGAATCAATCATGCATAAAGAAAATAACGTCAGCCAATGCCACGACTCCACCAGCTCGGAGATGATCACCCGCTCCATGCAGACATCCTGTGGCACTCTGTCCACGCGAAGCAGCCTCAGCGAACGCTTCCGCTTTGTGCCGCCCTCATTCCTGTCCAAGCTCAACAATCTGGGCGAGGAGAAGCAGGCGCCCATCTACGTCATCTACCCGAACTACGCGCTCCCAGACCTGGGTTTCGTGAAGACGACCAACACGCCGGACGTCATCTTTTCTCCTTTCAACTTCAAAACGCCTTTGGAGGGCGGTGTTAATGCCGCCTCGGCAAAAGACCGCTTCAGCGAGGACGAGATACTCAAGAATATCGATTACAAACACATTATAGACTGGAAATCGTTGGTCACGTTGTTGCCGACGGAATATCGCAAGCGTTTACAGCACATTCCAGAGGTTAGCAGCCTCAACCTGGAGCAGGGCGGCGATGCCCCTCCACAGAAGCCGCTGTTCTGCATGTCGCCTCCCATACGTCGCCCACAACGCAGCGCTCATCTGTGCGATTGCGCACATTTCTTCCAGCAAGCGGCGCAAACACAACGCGAGGGTTCTTCCAGCTCGGGTTCCAGTCAACAACCGAGCTCTGGCTACCGCGGCTCATCGACGATACTCACCGACTCAGAGCTGGGCGATACGCCAGCAGTAGCGACATCGGATCCGCTGAAGCAGATGTACGTCTATCAGTACGAGCAGCACCAGCGTACAGACTCCGGCGTGGACTCCCCTTCTGCCCACAGCCCGGCCAGTAAGCCGACCCCACAACCTCGCGGCATTCTGCGCAAGACAAATCCTCCGCGTGGAGGCGCGCGCAACAAGCGCAATTCGATGTTTGAAGAGCAGCATGCGAAGCTGACGAAGCAAGAGAAGCGTCGCAGTCTACAGGAGCCGGCCTACAACCATTACTTGGCTGGCGGCAGCGGATCGATGGACGAGCTGTATGACGCGTTGCCGGAGGAGGAGGTATTCGAGGAGAATTTGGTGCAGGCCTATTTTGCCGGCATGACGCAGGCAAATCAGAGACTTTCGCGCAAAGATTTGGATGCCCGAGCACGTGCCGAAAACTTTCTATCCTCGCTGCCTCGCTCTGAACTCAAGTATTACGCTGAAATCGCTGCGATTCTGGAGTCTTCGGAAGAGCAGCAGCAGGCTGCAGCTGTGCAGTACGATGCGGCAGCGTTGAAGAAAGAAGTCAGTCGCGTGCTGAGTCAGCAGAAGAAGGTGTCGTTCAACGAGAATGAGCAGCTGTTGCATCCGCAACCACCTCATCAACAGCAACAGACGCAACAGCAGCTGTTGCCGACTGACGCACGTCATAAACGCTTCTCAACGCCACCGAACTCACCCAACATTTCCATGGCAAGCGGCTTGCGAATGCCACCAAACAGCGCGCCACGACGATGCTCGCAACTGGATGCGTATTCGTCCAAACGCAAGCCGGCGGCAACAATCGATGCCCGAGAGCAGATGAAGTTAACGAGCAATCGTTTCAAGCGCCTGCAAATTCAGTGGGAACTGCTGAGTAACGATTCCAGCATGATGTTGAAGGATTTGGCTAGTGAGCAGGAAACGAAAAGTGGCAGCTCAACTCCGACGCAAACTGCTGGAGGCAGCGCTGGACATCGGTCACGCATACCGAGGCCAGTCAGTTACCCGGCTGGGAGGTAAGTCGAAATTGGAGACAGTGAGGATTGTAGTTCCTTGGTTGAAATTTACTGTGGATTCATAGCAAGTGGATTTTCACCTTAAACTTTTCTACTGTACTTTTCAAGACCTCTTTATTTGAATATTTATTTTATGATTTTTTCCTTTTCTCTTCTTTAATTTCATGCACTTCTCAATGCACGTTTTTCATCTTCCTTTTGGTTTTGCACCCTCTTCTGTTCTGTTCTTCTGCAAACTCATGTAGACGCGTAAGCGAACCACTGAAACCGCCAAAAGTTTCAGTGAAACCTGTGCCAAACAAGGGTTTCGCTAAAATTGTAAAACCTGTTGTCTCTCCCCGCATCGCCAGAGTGACGCAGCACGGCCAGCAGGACGCTTCAAAGGCGGCCACAGCGACACGATCGCCCAGTCGTATTGTGCAACCTAAACGTTACAGTATCTCATCACCAACCGCAGCGACAGCAACTTCACCCGGAACTTCCAGAGTCACCACACCGACGTCAGGAATGCCGTCAGTGGTGAGTCGAGCACGCACGCCAACTAGTCGACCAGCTACGGCAGCAACAGCACCGAATACACCAAAACGTCGCGTGCAGTCACCGAGGTGAGAAATAACTTAGCTTTTTTATTAAGTAAATCATTTTTAAAACTCTTTTCCTTACTTTTCGCTTCGAACAGAACCATTCCGCGTGTGCGTTAGGCCCTCGCCACCTGTTGGATGGCCGTATATTGGCCTGGAACAGTACACTCGTGTACGCTGTGGGCGGCACGTATTAATCTACAATGTTGACAAACTCTACATACCATGATATCTTCAAACACGTCTATAATTTTGAGACAAAACCAGCTAAATATTTATTAAAAACGCATAATTATTCAAGGAAACAAAGTGAATTACAGCAGCAACGTTGCTTTGTAATTTTATATGTAGAACCATCTAAAAATTAGGCTTCAATCGCAGTGAAACATAAAAGTGGAGAAAAACAAACCAAACAAATGAATACGAATCTTTTTTGCTATCCAATCAACACCAAAAGAGTGTGTAAAACCTGCTAGTTGTCGACTCTAAAGTTAAGTTATTTTAATTTGCTCAAATGCTGTATTAAAACTTAGTTTTTTATTACCACAGAAGAAAAATGTATTAAATTATATTAATAATCACTATGAGGAATAACTTATTTATACGAAAATACAGAAATGAATGTATCAACTGAACAACATTGTATAGAACTTTAATGGCATCCCTTAAGGCTGGGAATCTTTGGTAATTTTAAGTTGCTTTATTAAACCGAAAAATTAGTTATTGACTAGAAAAGAAAAGAAATGAAAAGTCTCCCGTAATTAAATGCTTACAGCCTCTAGTAAGCAGCCAACAAGTTATTGTAAAAATATCACATTTCATTACAACTCAGCAGTTAGTTGAGGGACGTTGAGAAGAACAATTGAAATGCATGTCGCTTAAGCGTAAAAAAAAAGAAATAAAGTGAAATTTACTGGGAATATTCGATCTGCAAATACAATGGATTTAGTTTTGTTTTTACTTCAGTTTTTCTAATTTTAATAACATTTTCACTACTAATAAAATTGTTTCTTTTTGTTGAGTGCAGGTCTTGAAATGTCAGAAACTTTAAAAGTTCTAAAAAACTGCAAAATAAGTTTGTAGAAATCTGTAAACTGTAATTACTAAATTCAAAATTTTCAAATTGTATTGTATATCTGATTTTTCTGTTTAATTTTTCCTTCTCAAATAGAAATAATTTCTTTAGAATTAAACATTTACTTGTATTTAGAAAATAAAGCTTAATTTTTATATTCCAAAATTTTAAATTTTGAGAAAACTTGTGTGCTTCTTTAACAAGTGATTAAATATAATAATTTAGCATTATTAAAGCTAGTATTTTTGCTTTATATTCTTCCTTAAAAGTTTATAATTCTTCTTGAATGTTTTTTGCAAATTACGAGACTCTAGTTTAATCATATTTTGTATCCTTGCTTCCCTTACTCTGTATACTGGATCGTCATTTATAAGAATATTTGCAGAAGAATTTATCATTATAATAAACTACCAAAAATAATTAAATTACCATATGTAAAAAATGAAACTTTAATTTAAAAATATATAAAATAAATACGATTAAAGTATTAAATTACCAGCAAATGTTTGTGTTTTTATTTCTTGTATTTTCCCTTTAAAAAGTCTTGGATTGAATGCAGCGTGTTGACATTAAAATATTCAAATATTAAAGCCTAACGGTAACTTATAAGGCTGTTAAATTGCTTTAATATTGTTGTGTTGTTATGGGATAATCAGTTTTATAGGTTTTCCTTCTTAATAAAGACAGATAAATGTTCTTAAAATCTAGTTACTTCCAACGATAACATAGAACCTTTAAATATATTTTATATAGTTTAAACTCAGTTTCCCCGAACTTTATTCCTCACGCTTGAGAACACAAAAAGAAGTCCCTCGCCTTAAGTAGTTCAATGAATTCATAGAAACTCTGCTAAAAAAAGTATTTAGGAGGCAACTCTGATTGCAGACCAACCATGAATTCCTTCATTTAATTTGTTGCACTAATGTAGCGGCAGTTAAAGAAGTTCAATGGCTCCAAGATCCAATTGAAGTGAAACAGTGGCGGTTGTTTAATAAGCTCGGGTTTTTAATAATTTAAATTGATTTTTCAATACACTCTTTTACACTCTGCTTTTGCATTTTTTCAATAATTTTTAAAACCTAAAGTTATATGATAAATACTTTATTTTGCATTATTAGTTATAGCAACTTGAAAGATTTGAAAATATACCGCCCCTGGTAAAGTGTTATTGGTTGTATTTAGCAATTATGTGTTCAACTTGCTTACTGTGAAATCGCACAAAGAAATTAAATGCATTTGAAATGTGTTAAATAAGCGTGAAATTCTGATTTTTATAGAGTGAGGAGATTTTTTATAATCTATATGCAGTTCTTCTCCATTCTCTTTAAAAAGTCTGTATAGCTGAGAGTACGAATATCACACTAAGATAAGATTGCCGGTTAAACCAGAGAACGAGTAGAAGAGAGTACGAAAATACTCTTTAATAAAATATAAATTTTTAATATCACTTACGCGGTTATGTTATTATTTAGAAATGTAAATTTTCTATGAAACGTATTCTCGGCCATCATTATGATATTTTTGTACTCTTCTGACTCATTGGAATTAGTATTGTATCGCACTTAAACTCATATAAAGCTCCTTCGCTCAGTTCATGAGAGACTTTATTTCTACACTCAGCAGAATGTAGTTTCTCCTGCTGTCGATCAGTTGTGCTTCTGATCTCCAACGTGTTATTGGGCGGCTCTGCTGAGATTCTTCAACGGTTCTCATGTTGCAAGTGTTGAAAAAATGACTTAAAAATTTAACAACGCTAAAAATGAATTTTCGAAATTATTTCCTAGTATTTTATTGCGGTTTATATTTCCTAATAAATCTCCAAACACAAATCAGAGCAGATTCGGTGAGCGTCGTAGAGCTCACCACAAACTGGGAGCTTACCAATCAAAATGGATGTAAGTGTTTACTTTAAACTGGAAATTTCAAATAATACCAAATAAAAAAGCTTGAATTTTATTTAATTCCAATCGGTATATTGATTTCATTTATTTGTTAAAATTAATCGTTTATCAGACCGCATGAAAGCAATCGAAAGATATCGACACAGTTCTGTTTTTGTTCAAGGTTCGTTATTTTTTGTTTACCATTTTTATAATTCTCTTACTCCGGTTGTGGAATTCGACACTTTGAAGTTTTTCACTGAAATGTATAACAAATAAAGGGTTAAATTTAAGTGGTTGTCATATAAGTTTTACTAGAAATAAACGCATAATAGTTTCTGATAACGATTATTTTTCTTCCAATTTCCTCGTATTTGAAAGGTAAACTGTTGAGAATCTTATCTTATACACGATATTAACACGAACCTTCATTCCGCATAATTGTAAACGAATTTTGGCATAATATGTGCAAGATATGGGCGCGTCCTGCAAATTGTAATACCGGTTAATGAGAGCTAATGAAATTTCACCCACATAAACCCACTATAATTTTATTAAATCCGGGTTTTAGTAGAGAATCAGAGTTATCTTTCTTTTTTTTTATGTTCATAGCCATTTCCAAAAGTAACCTGAAAATCCCCACGGGTGTCTATAGCGCCCTCTATGGCGAAGAAGTGCTTCAGGCGAAGAACGATGTAGATATGCGCTGGATAGCCTACGACAACTGGACCTTTACACGATCATTTGCATGTGAATACAGAGATCATATGTTATATCAACCCAATTCTTCCATAATATAAACCATCTCTAAACCATTTCTTCCCAGTTAACGAGGCCGATTTTAGTAATGTACGCTCGGTCAACCTTACATTTTACGGTATCGATACCGTTGCCGAAATACGTCTCAACAGTCATGTAATCGGGCGTACGGACAACATGTTTGTGCGGTACTCTTACGATGTTTACGAAAATTTGAAGAGTGACAACCTACTGGAAGTCGAGATCATGTCGCCAGTTATTGCAGCCAAGGCGAGGGCGGATACATTGTTACACCAGCGCAATGTTACCGTACCGCCCGCTTGTCCGAATGCACGCTATAACGGCGAATGTCACGTGAATATGTTACGTAAAATGCAGGCCAGTTTCGCTTGGGATTGGGGCTTGGCGGCTCCATCGATGGGTATTTGGTGAGTTCCGCTCTTCGCTTTTCGGAGAAGTTGTATAGGGAACCATAACAGGACCATCCACTAGGAAAACCGTGACCCTGGAATACTTCGAGGTGGCTGTCATCCGTGATGTAGATGTTGTGGTGAGCAAGAACTCAACGCACTGGAATATGATGGTGTGCGTCTACATGGACACCGGCCTCAAGCGAGATTTCTATGCCGAGCTGACCTTTTACGCGGTGTAGGTTTGATTTTGTTTCAAGGTAGCGCTCTGAATTTAACGTGGCCCATTTATTGTTCCTCATCCGTAGCGAACTCTTAACGAATCCAATCAATATCAGTCAACATCGAAAGATGCCAATTAGTTACAAGGCGGCGTTCATTGAGTTCGAGCAGGCAGTACCAATTGTAAGTAATTAGCATGATGATTGTGGATATCAAGATAAACTAGAACGCGGGATTTGGTTTTAGGAGAACGTAATTCCTTGGTGGCCCAACGGCTATGGAGAGCAGAAACTCTACCCACTTCATTTCACTCTGAATGCCTGGGTCGACTATGGGGGCCCCAGCTTGCGTGCCAAATCGATATCACAAAAATCGGTGCGTATAGGGTTTCGCACTTTGGAGTTGGTCGAAGACAGCCTAGGTAATCTCTAACAAGTTAAACAATTATAGTTTTCTTTTTATTATCTGTTTCTCCTTAGGAAACGGCAACACTTTCTACTTCAGGGTCAACGGGGTCCCCATATTTATGAAGGGTGCCAATTATATACCCTCACATATATTGCCCGAAATGATGAACGATCACGATCGAAGTATGTTTTCTCATTTCGTACTTTTACTTTCCCACTTTACTCCCCCTACTGTTTTCAGTTAAGCATCTCCTCCGATCGGCCAAAGATGCCCACATGAATATGTTACGGGTCTGGGGTGGCGGCATATATGAATCGGAGTTCTTTTACGACCTCGCCGATACCCTTGGTATTTTCATATGGCAGGACATGATGTTCGCTTGTGCTATGTATCCCGTGGATGATGATTTCCTTGCCTCCGTCCGTATCGAAACGTTGCAGAACGCCAAACGTATCGGTCGTCATCCCAGTATAGCGATTTTTGCCACGAACAATGAAAACGAGGTAGCACTGGCTCAAGATTGGTACGGTACCAAGAGCGAACTGGATCGCTTTTCAGCTGAATATCGTCAACTGTACATCGCGAATATTCTACATGAGTTAAGAATTTGGGAGAACGGTGCCCGTCCCAGACCGTTGGTGTCGTCACCATCGAACGGCAAGCGTGGTATTGAGGACAACTATATATCGAAGGATCCACAGGACCCGAACTTCGGTGATAGTAAGTTCAATGGTATTGGAAAACCTCGAATTTATTATATTGTTGGTTTGTTTTTTAGTGCATTTTTATGTAACAGTACAAGATGGTTGGAATCCAAACACATATCCTCGTCCACGCTTTGCTTCAGAGTATGGTTTCCAAAGCCTGCCGATGATGCAATCATGGCACCGCAGCATGCGCGATACGGACGACCTGATGGATTTAATCTGGCATCGGCAACATCATCCCATGGCAATGCTACCCATTACCATACTAGTGCAGCGACATCTACCTCTTCCACCTGAGAGTGATGAGAACTACGCGGAAGCACTGATTTACTTCAGTCAAGTAGCTCAAGCCATGGCTGTGAAGGTCGAGACTGAACTGTACAGAAGTTTGAGGGACACTGAACATCGCACAATGGGTGCCTTATATTGGCAGCTGAACGATGTCTGGGTGGCACCGTCTTGGTCCAGTATTGACTTCTATGGCAACTATAAGGTAACAACTAATTGTAAATGGTGAAGCGGTAACTACCACACAATTTTTGCTCCGGCAGTTACTGCATTACTGGGCCAAAGAATTCCTCGCTCCAACAGCTATAATAGTTCTCTACGATAGTGCATTAAAGACCTTAAATGTTACTTTGGTGTGTGATGAGTTGAAGCCAAATACGGATGATCTGCAAGTAACACGCAATATTTATCTCTGGTCCGAGTTGTATCCGAAAAGAACGACCACTTGGCCGGTGACTTTGGTAAGATTTCAATGAGATTTACTACGATTTTTCTATTATCTACCCCGATTCACATTTTGGATGGAAGAAGCTGTTCCTCTGCATTTCAAAATTTTTTGATATTCGTTATAACCGATTTTACATTATCATAATATAGTTTCTCATTACACATTATCATTACATCCTTCGATCGTATTGATTTTATTCTTCTATTGCAGTTTCCTAATGGTGTTCAGTATGATAAGGTTACACCGATGAACGAAATTCTAATGGATGGATTTACCTCAGATAATTGTTTCCTTGAGTTCATTTTACAGCGTGGTACCAACATTATATCACGAACCTACTACTTCCCGGGCTCCATACGCAGGGCGATTGGTATTGGGGATCCAGAATTAAAGGTGCGTACAACCTACATAATCACGGAGCTGAAAATTATGCTACCTTCTATAAAAAAACATTTCTTCCAGCTCGATATATCCTGGCAATATTGCAGTAAATCGAATAAAATGAATAACTACAGCTTGACCATCACGGTGAAACGTCCCGCTGTTTTTGTCTACATCGAGGTGATCCATCCGCGAGTGACAAAATACAAATTGTCACGCAATGGCTATATGCAAGTTACTCCCGTACAAATGATACACCTGGAGTTCGAGGATTATGATTGTGTGAACCTAATGCCGAAACACTTCAAAGTGCTCACCGTAAATCTGTTCATGGAGTTAAGTCAGTCGTAAAAATAAACATCGCTTATCACAAGATCGTCATATATACCGTCACAAAGAGTGTTTATAGTGACATCTCACAGAAGAGGATTAAAGCAGTTGGAAGCGGGTCAAGATTGAAGACAAAAGACAGAACAAATTTGAATTGTTTTTTTAATTAAAAACGACTACTAGTTGCTTAATTTTCACTTAATCTAAATGAAGGGACTAAACTTTTAATTAGAAGGGGAAAACTAATAAATTAAACTAATTAAATCAGCCGTAATGGGAAGTTTATGGGTCACAATCCCGTTCCGGTCGGGTCTATCGGTCGAATGTTGGAATGAGCACTTTGGGGGGCGTGTATCCCTGCGGATATGGCACGAGTTGGTTGTTCAGCACGCGTGCGTTGCGCCAGGTTTTCATGCTGTCCTCAGGCGCATCCGGCTCACGTACGCCTTCTATTACCGTGACCGAGGGACCATCGACGATGACGGATTCCGGCACCGGTGGTCGGCTTTCGGAAATGGTGTTAGTAGAGATGAAATTACTTTTAGTTATTAAATTCTTTGGCCTGGAGCTTTCGCTGTATAGCTTTGGATTTCGGTACAAGTTTTCCAGACGGGCACTTGATGCGGGCGACAATTCAAGGTCGATGGCGTAGTTGAGGGGAACCATCTGTTGGTGAGCTTGTCGCAGATCTTGAGTACGCATCTCACGCACCGAGTCCGGACTCCATTGGCGAGGAGCTGCTCCTGTTCGCTGGACGGAAGCAGTTGTGGCTTCTGAATGGACGCCCGATTTCGTGGAAAACGAAAAGTTTTGTCGCTGCAGTGGTATGAATTGGGGCTGATAAGTCACTTGATCGGTCTGCTGTTGTCTGTTTGCTGTCACGTCGCGCAAAAACATGTCTTCGCTGTACTGCTGGCTGACGTACGGTGCCTTCGTGCTGAAGCTCGGCTGCCATGAAGTCTCTGCCGCCGAATTCTCTGCCTCCGGTCCGGGATACTTCAGCTTCCTCGCCCATCGGCTGCGATCGCGATTCGCACTCTGCTGCACGGCCTGCTGAATCGCTTTGAACTGCAGCTCTTGCAGGTGGCGCCTCTTCCGCTCGTCAGCCTTACGCTGCTCGTACGCTTTGGCCTCTCGTATCAACCCGCTTTGCTGCAGCAGAGTGGGCGTGTGCTGGAAATGCAGGCCTCCCGCGTAGCTGGGCGTCCAGTCACGCAGAGTGGTGCCTTCACTCCCCACCGTGCGCTCTGTGCTGGTCGGCGTACGCATCTGCGATCGGTGCACAAAGGAAGTGCTCGCTCCGGCACGCCCCTTGCGGCTGTCTCTGCCCACTAGTATCTCGACATCCTCACCAGCGTTCGACTTGACATTCACCACGCGCACCTTTTCCGGATCCAAGTTACGCCCGAAGCGTAATTCGGTGCGTATGATCGCCGGCTTAAAGACTCGCGGCGGCTCTGCTTCCAGCCCGCTGTGCTCCTCGTTTTGCGGTCCGGCCACTGACTGTGCCCAGCTTAGCGTGATGGTGGCGACCGTGGTGAGAAGCAGAAGGAGCAGCGGTGCGCCGTCGATGAGTGCCGATGATGATGATGATGATGATAACGATGTCTTCCTCCGTAACATGCTGTGGCGCGCAGACGCGATGACTGGAAAATTAAGTGAAAGAAAGCGTGATAATCGCAATAGAAATGAATTCGGTGTAAAAGAGAAAATTATTGTCAATTAATGTGCTCGCTGGAAGCATTTAATTTTCGTGAAAGGAATGAGGTATCAGGGAGAGAGAGGGGCAGGAATATAGATAGCTGATTACCGATTACTTTCCATTCTCGAGTACGTGCGATTTACAAATGCCAAGTATTTCAGAAAATAAGCATGAAAAACGTTTCAAGTCGTTTCAATTTCAAGTTTGCACTGAACTTGCCAATTACAAGAATCCGCAAATGTCAAGTATTTTTGAAAATACAGTTACTTCTGAAAACTTCTCGGCACTTTAAATTATTCAGATTTATCTCGTCTCGTGCATATTTTGATTTAATTTTTCTAAAACATACAATCAGTAATAAACAAAGATTTTGTTCGGATCATTTGTCTTGCTTAATGTTTCTCTGCTATTCCATTCCATCCCATTCCATCTTAACTTGTTTTCATTCAATGCAAATGAGTCGTCGTGGGATTGACTCAATTTGTTTTTCGTTAACATGCTAATATTTTTATTATTATTTATCGTCTTGAGCTGATGAGATTTTAATGAATGAGATGCTGTTGAACGTTATAGCGTGGCGGGGTTTTTGTTTAAAAAATTAAAATTGGCGAGAAATATTACCATTTTTATATTGTCTGATTTTTTGATCTCCCGCTTCATGTTCGTGTCCCACAGTGATTTTACAATGTCAGTGGCGGGTGTCAACGGCAGTGTGCAAAATTTGTATTATTATTTCTTCATTTGAAAGATGCAACACCAACAACAACAATAACAGCACAAACGTCAACATGAAAATAGCAATCCACGCAACAACAACCACAGTAATTAAAATAAAAATTACAGAGAGCATCAGCCAAAACAACAACCAACAACAACTGCGACATGAACATTAATATTAACATCGGCATTAACTTGAACATTAAAAATCGCAGCAGTAACAGCAGTAGCTGTAGTTACGGCAACAACAACAACAACAACGATGGCAGCACCAACAGGGTTTCCATTGCTTGACTGCTACGCGACTTTCACAACTTTCACTTTCACAACACGGCCAGCTGTTGTTGTCGTTAGTGCTGCTGCTACTGTTGTTGTTGTTGTTGGTGTGGTTAGTGCTGTTGCTGACCGGCACGCATCATCATGTCGTTGTTGTTGTTGCTGCTGCTGTTGCTGTTTAATGTTACGAAATCGTGGCCACACGTAAAAAAGACCAAAACGATGATTATAAAACATTGGAAACAAAACGAAACAACAACAACAACAACAACAGCAACTTGAAATATTGCACAAAATCCGGTTTTCTTTTATTGGTTTTTTCCTGCTTTTGATGCTCTTTTTACGCAGACTCTACAAAGTCATTGAATGTTAATTTCATGTTTTGGCCAAATGTTGCTGCTGCCGTTGCTGCTGCTGCTGCTGCTGCTGCTGCTGTGAACGGTTGTCGGTTCGTGTTTTCGGCCGATGGCCGATTTTTGATATTAACATTGTTGGCCAACAATGAGATGATGATGAGTCAAGCAGCCAACCAACTCAATGTCACGGCTATCGATGGCACACGATGATGCGTTGGTTGTTGTTGTTGTTGTTGTTAATGATGGTCGACTTAAGATGACCCATTCAGTTAAGACGTTGTTGTTGTTGTTGCAGTAGTTATGATGTAATCAGAAATACGAAGAGTTGGATGATGAGCAAAAGAAGGAAGAAAAAAATTATTTTAATGGCTTTCCGGCTTTTTTAACATTTTTTATTTAATTTTTAACAGCTGTTTCGCAACAGCAACAGAGTTGATGTTAGATTAAATTATCTCTTGAGAGAGCGAATACAGTTTACAGTTAACTGTTGAAAGCAATAGAAACGGCTAAACTTCACATTAAATCGTATTTGAAAGTATGTTTCTTTCACAAGCTAGTAATTAATTTTCAAACATAATATTCACAGTTGCAACAACAACAATGACAACAACACTCACACTGTCAACACACCGTCAACTGCACCCATTGTGCCTCCCTCACTCCAACCTCCTCACACAATTAACTGCTCCAACAACACCCAACTAACCTCCAACTTCAGTTGAACTCCTCCAACCATCCCACCCCCCCCTCTCTCTGACACACCCAATCCTTCTCTTTTCACGCTACACTCCGCAACACCTCTTCACCCACTCATAATAAATTTGATGCGAAAAATCTGCTGTCACCGCCGAGGTTGGTTACTCGCAATGTGTCACTTTCTGGTCGTCACGGTTCGTTCGCTCGCTCGTTCGTTCGTTCGTCCGTTCGGTGTTTGGTGTCTTGTTGAGTTATTTTCACTTTTATTATTATTACTACTTGCAGTTGGATGCAGCTGTTGTTGTTGTGTTGTTGCTGCTATTAATCCGTTCACCTCTTATTTTCTTCATTACAAGCTTACACAGCTGCATTCATACGATGTACAGCAATGAATTGCAATCTCATTAATACTGCTTTTGTTACGTTTTGTTGCAATATCTTTGTTATTTTTAATTATAAACTTTTCGCCTAACTACGATATGTTTGTTACGTAGATATGTATGTATGTACGTATGTCTGTATGTATGTATGTATGTATGTATGTATGTGTGTAGTTGCAAATATATCATCATCTTAGGGGTGTTCGAGTCAACTTTCTCATTTTAATGGAAGAAATGCAATCAAAAATGTTCGCAAACATTAACATGAAAACCGAACCCTGCTGATGATTTCTTGCGTCTTTTCGAATTAAAAATGTTTATGTGATTAATGTTGCCTTAAGTTTATATATCTCTATGTTATATAAGAAGTAAGTAAATAGTTGCGAAAACCTTCAAGCGACTTCGCACATTCGATTTCATGTAAAAACTGAAGTTTGCTACCTTTAAAATTTCTTAAATTAACTTTTTTAAAGCTTACGTAGTACGAAATGTCCGCAGTGAACTGATTCGATATGAAATAAAGATCGAAAACCTTTGGTTCGATTTGATTTCTGAAACAAATGGCTGACAAAAGTTTCTCTCACAAGATTTTGAGATTTCGAGGGTTTTAATTTTGTTTTCTGTTGAGAAGAGAACTAAACAACTTTTACAATTGAATTATTTGTGCCGGAATATATAAAATATTGCACATCAATTGTTACAATTAATGAAATGCTATATATTTAAAATTAGTCTATTCCGAAACTGAATAAAATAATACGATTTGTTGTTAATGGTGCGCACGAGCGAGATAATCCGCGATTTGGGCGATCGCGATCTCAGCTCTTGTCTCGATCAATGAAAAGACGTTCTCATCTTGATGTCGATTCATGTCTCGACTAGGAAACGCCATCTCCGTCTCCTTTTCTCGTCTCAATTCCGAGACGAGAGGAAGGCTGCGTCGATCTCGGTTCTCGTCTTCACTAAAACGAGTTGTTTCGATCGAGAAGAGCAGGAGAATTGTCTCGCCTCGTGCGCATCAGTAGTCATCGGTTCCATTATTCCGACGGACAGAAATATGAAGGTTGGAAAATTTCATATCTAATTTAAACATTCCACAGATGAAAAGATGCGAGTGTCCTTTCAAAGATCACATCATTCACATCATCATGACTGGGAATGTAAGGAGACGACATGATTTACACGGAAACAAATTAACGCATTCGTATATAAATGCATTCATAAATTATGTCTATCTAATCATTGCGAAACGAATAAAACGACGTCTGTTCAGTAGTATTAAAAATTTTAAATATTGTTTTGCATTTATAATCGAAAATTTCGCTTCAAAACATCTAAAACTTTTAAAATGTTCAATTCCACTCACTTAATTGCTTTAACTTGGACAAAAAGCAGAGACCGAAAATCAGAAAATGTGTCGAAATGAAGTTTAGACTGCAAAATCGCGCAGCGAATTTCAGGAATTCGACGGAACGATTAATTTTAAAAGCGGCAGATCGCTGCACGTACCGAAAAGCAACTGAATGAAATTGAAAATCTTTTGCTTTGAGGTAAAAAATACGACAGCAGCAGCAGCAACAGCAACAACAACAATAGCAACAACAACAACAACCAACAACCAACAACAACAACATATGTATCGCACGAATTCAACAGATTCGTATGTGGCAAAACAGTTAGGCTGCCGCAACTTGTCGATACAGCCAGCCAACAAGATGCAGATACACAGATACTCGCACACAAACTTGCGCAAACACACGCGCACACAACGCATACAAAGAGTTTGCTTGTAGGTGTGCATTAACGACTTTTTCAACGCTGAACGTTAACTTCATATAAGCCGACATAAAAATGTATCTGAATCTGGTAAAAAACCAAAGCAGAGTCAAACTTACAGATGCAAAACGCAACAAAAACAATAAGAGAAGCCAGTTGAAAAACAACAACACTCATTATTGCGCAATTGTGACATTTAACCGGCTTTATGTGAGACCGGCGGAGAGAAAGAGAGTCGACGAGATAGTGAGGGAGGGAGAGGGAGGGAGAGCGCGGTTCTGACACCGGTACAGAAAGCAACAAATCGATTTCAGACAGATTTCACTTTGAAACGCAATGCATTCTGATAATAAAACAAAAATTAGATTAACTTAATTGATTGATTTTTAATTTATCAACTCATTTTATAAAGAATTTTAATGGTTTTTAATTATATCTAGCAAGAGTTTGAAAATTTTTCATTATGGTTATCATGGAATATTTAATATTCAATAATTTATAATATTTATTGTGCATTAATAAACACTCGTAGTCAAAAATCTAAAAAAGAAAAACATGAAAATCACTCGCATTTCATTTGAAAGCAGAGCAAAATAATATTTTTAATTAGACTCCCAACAATTGCTGGGAAAACCCATTTGTTTCCATTTCCATACGTTTTTCTTTGCTTTTTCTGTTGAAATCCATCGCATTTTGTTACCTTTTTGCCAGTCGCACAATTGAACAAATTTATCGGCGAACGTTTAGCGTGTATTTCAAATTTGTGTCAATGCTAATGCAACACTTGCGCGTTCTTAATTTCAGACTTTTTTAACGACATTTGTTGACATTATCAATTGTGTCAGAATTGTTGGTTTCGCCTCGCTAACTGAAAACATTCAAAAGTACTTAAAATGTTAATTTTGCGGTGTTTCGTTTCAGAATTCATTAACTGCAAACATTTGTTTTATATACTCGAAACTGGGTCATCTTGAAGGTGTTGGAAATGGTGTTGAAAATGTTTTCAGTTTTATGTACTCGAAAACAATATTTAGAAAAAAGTTTACTAAAAATGCCAGAAAACTTGGGAATTTTCAAGGTTGAAAATAATTTTAAGAAAAAATTTTAAGGACAAATTGAAGTTTACAATGGTGGTGTCTGGAATTTTTAGAGCAAGTAAACTTTTCGCGTCATTCGAGATCGAAATGTGGAAAAATTCCATTTTTTAACATACGCGGAATGATCATCTCAAGATCATTTCATTTTCAATAATAAGGAACGACAAAATATAATTTTAGGCTAATTCATTGCAAACAATTCAACGCAAGAAATTCGTCGACAGCAATTTATTGCAAGAGAAATTCATCGTGCCAGGAATTCATCGCAAATAATTCATCGCAAAAGCAACTCATTGTGAAGCAATTAATTAATTGCGTGTAGCAATACATCGCAGCAGAAATTCATAGAAAACACTTCATCGCAAGAAATATTTATCGCAAAGCAATTCATCACAGGAACAATTCATCCCAAGTATTCGCACAATTACCGTTAAATTCCGTTCAACGCCATCTAGCGAGAAGTAGTGAGAACTCTCTCTCTCTCTCTCTCTCTCTCTCTTCGTTCTTAGAAAGCTTCGAAAAAGCGCTCATTAAAAAAAAGCTTTGAAAATCGAAAAAGCAACAATGCGCGTGTACTGATTTTTGACAGATTTTAACGAAAGCTTTCTAACAAACAACAAGACACATCAGTTGAGTATCCTTATTCGGTGTTCAGTTGCAGTGAGTGTGATTCGTCCTGCGAACGTTGAGCGTAATGGTGTCAGCTAGTCAGTCAGCAAGTCAGTCAGTCAGTCAGTCAGTCAGTCAGTCAGTAACGGGTCGTGAGTGAATTCGGAAGGTTTTCGGTTATCAGAGGAGTTTCACGGTTCGGTAGGAAAAAAGTGCTGATTACACGGGTGTTTATGTGTGTGTGTGTGTTGAAGATGTATTGTTGAAAATTTCAATGTAAAAATAAGTTTTTGTGTGAAGGAAGATAAAGAGTTGGCAACCCTTTTTAAGACAAAAAACAAACAAAAAATCGAAAGAATCTGTAAACGCGCGGGAAAAAATCCAAGTGCTGGAGAAAGAGTTTAAATTGAGTTTCTGTTTTATTGTTTTAATAAATTGAAGTGAGTTTTCGGACAAATTCAAGCGCTGTGATGGACGTTTTAGACAGTATGTGTGAAAGTGTGTGTGTGTGTGTGTGTGTGTGTGTGTGTGTGTGTGTGTGTGTGTGTGTGTGTGTGTGTGTGTTTGTGCGTAAGAGTGACTCCAGCCTCTTTGTTCAAATCATTCTTTTGATTCCAGCAATCTTTTTATAAAGCTACTTTTTTACTAATTTTTTCTTTCTACTTACTTTTTTATAACTTCTTTATTTTTATATTCCTTTTTTCTTAAAAATATTCATAAACGCTAATTTTTCTAATACTTCAAATTCAACGAAAAGCATTGAAAAATAAAAAAAAAACACTGAATAAAGTAAAATAAAATAGCAAAATCCGTAAAAAAAGGAAAAAATGGAGCAAACATTTAATATTCTGCACGTTTTAACTGCTGTTATACAATACCCAGCAACAACAAAAACAACAACAATAAGAAGTCATATTTTAAACTGAAATTACTTTGCCACCGGCTCTCGACTGCTGATGCCAGCTCTTCAGCTAAACAGCGACAGTATTTCGCCTTCCTTCCCCTTCCCCTTCACACCCCCCCCCCCCTATTCCACCATCTATCAACCCCCTCACACCGTCCTTCCATTCACTTAGCAATTCAAATCCTGAGTTCAGCAAGTTAGTCGCCGAGTTTCGCTCGTTACATTCACTTTAAGCCCGCGTGTAAATATTAATAACATTTAAAACCCAACCAGTTAACAACGTTTTTTCTGATCACTACGAAACTGAAGCGCTTCACTTCCGTACCAACCAACTGAGCCGATCCAACAATCCTGCCGCCGCCGCCGCCGCGCCACCACCTCCGCCGACACTCATTTGTATTCAATGAATTCGCTAAACGCTTCGCTGTGCCATCCATTTAAATAACCGCTAATGCTCGCATTTGCGAACTGCTGGCCGGCCATTTACTGCTATTGCGGTGAATGAAATTTGCCTCCCTCGAATTAACGTTAAACGGGGTCACGCTAAAGTGTCTGAAATGCTGCTGTTGTTGCTGTTGAAAATCTTCAACTTCGTGGTGCCGTTCACACAATGAGAATGCGTGAGATGAGAAATTTGTTGCATACTTTTAGGAGTAAACAAATTTGTAATTAAGAAGTTTTCAAGGAAATGCGCAGCGACTTTCGATTTCGAATAATAATTTATTTCGAAAACCTTTCGATTATTGACGATATAAGATTACAATTTGCATTAATTTCTCTTTTCTCAACTTTGAAATCTTCGTTTTAATTACGATTACGATTATAGTTCCTCCTAAAAGTATGCTATGCATTTTCTCCTACTAAAAATTTCTAGTTCACCAGAAAGGAAACAAAAGCATTAAAGCTGTAAAGAAATTCAAGAACGTTTCCGTGTCTCTCTATCTTCACCTGACCTGCTGACCTTGTTAAAAAACTCTACTAAATCATGCCAGTCAGCAACATAAACTGAAGTCACTGCCAACATGATGATATTTTGTGTCTTTGCAGTCAAGTCATGAGAAACATTAGAGCAGCTGCAGCAACATTAATGGCATTAAGAGCAACACAACAGTAAATCGACCTTAAAAGCAATCTTAACAAAATTGCAGCACCAGCAGTAGCAGCAGCAGTAAAAATCGATAACTTTAAAGAACGTTAAAAAATCGTAAATGCGGTAAAAAATGAAGAAGAAGCGAAAATTTTAACGAATTTAATACAAGCAAAATGTATGAATTCAACTAAATGTTGTTGAGAGGAAATCTGCGTAACATTTATGATAAAGCGGAGGGTGAGAGGGGGGGGGAGGCGCGATGCGGTGCTTGTAATATAAAAATAGGAAAGGAAATATGAAAGATTTTAAGTGAAAAAGTAGATGAAAATATGAAATAAAGCGAGCCAACACGAATGTGTTGTAAAATAAAGTCTAAAATTCGTGTGTTGCATGCGGAGAGCTGCGCTTTCCTTCTCTTGGGAAGCCGCTTGACTCTCCACGTCTCCCCACCCCTCGCCGGCATTTCCATTTCAGACTCCTCTTCTTCTTTGCACACCATTTTCCGTGCTTTTCTTTTTTTTTGTTCTCATAAGACGCCCTATTTTGTTAGCAGTGTTCGTTGCATGTTCCACGTCGTTGTTGTCGCCTTCGTCGTCGCCGCCGCCGCCGCCCTGTTGCTGATGCATACTGTAAATTTTCATTAGCTTATTCCTTGGCACAATAACTGCAACAACAACAACAACAACGACAACAACAGCGACAACAACAGCGACAATAACAGCAACTTTCAAGAAACTCTCTCATCGCGTTCGCTATTTGTTGCTTACATTTGCCTTGCATATTTTGTGGCGCGTCCACATGTGGCGTGATTTAGTTTATGATTTCTGAAGTCTTCTCATCCTGCTTGGAGGAAAAAAATTCAGGACGCGGTTTTTAATGTCGCTGCACATGCAAATCGCTTTGTATTCCTTCGTTGATTCTAAGAAGGAGGAAAAAATGGAAAGAATTAGAAGAAGCATAAAAGGAAGTCATAGTCTTGAACTGGTTTTTAATGCATTCTTCAATGACTGGCTACCATTTTATACATTTTTATTACTTGCTAAAAAGCCTTTACATGCATTTTAAAAGGTTATTTAAACTTCCTTTCTTTTTTTATTAAGAAAAACATGTAATAAAAAATGTATGTTAAATTTTTCGGGGAATAAATTTAAATTAAGTATTAAATAAATTTCATATAAAATTCTCAACACAATTAAAACTAGAATATTATTTAAGCTTTAACAAATCTTGTTTTCACTTTTCACAAAATTCCCAAAACGCAAAATTGCTCTTCGAATCATGAATCTTAAATAAACAGAAGCAGAATAATATGAAGACTCATTTTTCATTCAGTTTCTTTCAAACAAAAGCGTTTAAGACATACAAAAGTATTTACTTCTCTTTTCTTTTCATTTTCGAAGACTTTTCGTCTTTTTTTATTTTCTGGGGAGAAAAAGGAAGATAAGAACCTTGCGACATTAAAAACAAAAACAATTACACTCAAATAAAATGAAAGCGTAGAGAATGTAAATATTTCTTTTTTCAAATATCATTTTCTCCATAATAATGAGATGTATTTTTGCGTCCTTTAAAGATACGAATTTTATTTATACGTTTCTATTCAAACGGACATTTTTTGTTCTGTGTTTAGTGATGCGGAAAGCTTTTGATTTATTAATTCTTTCATTTCTTTCCATATACAAATAATGAATATTTATAAAAAGTTGCCAAAGGGCTGATAAAAAATTGATTACGCAAGCGAAAAAGTAAAAAAATCGAACCAATAACATCCCCTCCACGGAAGAAATGATTTTGCGTTATCTTGAAACAAACGAAATTATATTACACACATAAATAACAAAGAAGAATTTGAAATTAAAGCTGTTTCAATTAAAACTGAAAAAGAATAATAAAATCGTTGAACTTTTACTTGATTTTCAAGTTCTAAAGTTACTGAGACATAAAGAAAGTGAGATAATAAAGAGGGAGAAAAGCAAGATTTTTAATTCAAAACTATAAATTCGATAAAACAAAAATTGCAAATAATATCAAATAATTCTAATAAAATCAATAGAATACAAAAAGTTGAAATGTAAAAAAAGAACGAAACAAAACAAGAAGTGGATAGAATTAAAAATGCACAAAGTTAAGTAGAAAAGAGAGTAAAAATTGAATAAAAAGCGTGCAATGCAATTAAATTAAAAGTGAATTAAAAGAAGAAAAGATCTGGAATTAAACAGAGGAATTCCAAAGTCAACAGAAAGTCATCAGAAGTTCTGGAACTTGCAAATTTCATTTCAGAAGTTATTTTCTGAAAAGCAAATATAAAATATATTTAAAAAATGGTAAGCAATAATAATTAGTTTATAATTAGTCTGTTATTAGCAAAAAAACGTGTTTTCTTATTATTAATTTTTAATGTATTATATGTAAAAAGTATATTTTATTTTGGAAATAGTGTTCAATCTGCTATATTTTTCATGATTATTGCATTTCGAAAACCGATTGCAGCGCATAAGCTTCGCTGAGAAGCAATTATTCAGCAATTCTCGATTTACTACATTTCGATAAAAAGAAATGCAGTATTCAAGTTTCGAAAGTATAATTTCAGCAGATAATTTTATAACAAACTTAAGATTTCGAAAGGACAGAAAATGAGCCACGAAAATGCCAGAAAGTGTTGAGTTTAATAAAATGAAATCCCGGTGTTCATGAAAAGTTAATGAAACCAAAATGGAAAATAAGTTCTTATTATTTTCTATAAAATTCGCATTAATAATGATATCCATAAACGACACAAGTTGACTTGCCATTCTGATTGACAGCAAAACATCCTTTTTTATATTTGAATTCCTCGTTTATATTCGTATAATAGAGGAAATTTTACAATCAATTGCAACAAGCAATAATATTTCATTAGCTTTTATTTCATATCGTGTGTGCCTTAGAAATCCACTCACGCAGCATTTAAACATCAATCATTAGTCATCATTATTAATGTGGGCTGCGATATCGTAAAATTGAATACGCTATAAAATGTGTTCGGTATTCGTTTTTACCTATCGAGATACATAAAATACTTGAACACAAAAGAAGAGCCACAGAAAAGAAAAAAGGAAAACAAATCTAAAATCCTGACAAATGACGCGTCTGGACATTTTGGGTCGGAATGGAGTGGGGCAGCGCCACACCCGCCCCTCCTACTGCTACCAGCTAAGCAATTTTTTATTTTTTCCGCCCCTACATCGTAAACATTCATTCCTTTCTCACAGATTGTTAAGTTGTTGTCTGGTTCCCGCTTATCTTAGTTTACGACAGCCAGTGAGGGTTTACTGCTGTTCGGGGTAACTCTGTGGCAGGACGCACTTCGGTTGGAACAACGGAAGCGGGGGCAACTTGGTGCCGGGTCACACTTCGGTTAGCGTATCTGAGACGTGGCTGGATGACAAGGACTGTGTAGGCAGACAGTCACTGGCTTATGGCTCAGATTGGACGAGTACTTCCTCCAGTTCAATTAAATTATTTCTTGACTGTCATCTGAAGAGGCCGAACGAATATCTTGAGCGCAATAGGAAAGTCCTTGCCAAACAGATGTGAATGGTTGCGTTATGGTACGGAGACTATGAAGGAAGTATGAAGGAAATATGATGGAAATTGAATTTCTGTTGATAGAATCTAAGAGAATAAAATATTTATCAACATAGTTGACGTGATGTTGAATATATTACTGCTGAACATGCTTTTGAATGGCGAAAATATGCCTCTTCAAAATTCTGGGGGGTATAAATATTACAGTAGACTCGTAAATAGCGAGAATTAGAGAGTGTATATTAGTTTCCATAGAACTATATGAAGTGTTTCGCTTAGATTTGCTTACTTATTTATAGAAAATCGTTAGTATGCAATATATATTTCTTCATATGGACGCGAAGATAATAGAGATCGATGATAAATACCATCTACAGAATATATACACTATATTCCTCCAGATACATTTGCTTTGTATTGCCATTTGTTAAAATTTAATGATATAGAATCTCAACTCTTAATTCAACTAAAATTTCTAATAAATGCAATCATATTTTCTTCTCTTACAGTATGGATTCGTTAATTATGCCCTGGAGCTTCTGGTGCTGCAACATTTCGGCGCAGAAATATGGGAGAAAATAAAGTAAGTCTAGATAAGAATCATAACAACAGATAATAACTAACTAGCGACAATGATAATTTTATAAGTTTTCAAAGATTTTACTTGGCAAAATTAATTTCTTCGGCTTTTGAAGATTTTTTAGTTAAATTCGGTTTATATATTAATCAGTGTTGTACGTATTAATATACAGAAATAACATTTAATTTATTTCCAAAATGAAATTCTTCTTAAAATGCTCAAAATTCACAATATAAGCGCGATTAATTAACTTTCAGGTCGACTTTTGGCATCGACAAATGAATTAAGAAACTAATTTCATTACTTAAATACAGCAACGCTTGCAACTGAAAAGATTTCCTACAGGAAACCATAAACTCATTCACAAAACAATAAAACAGAACACGGAAACAAGAAAAAACTGGAACCAAGTACAATCAATGAAAGGATTTCCGGTTGTTGTGTTTTTGAACTTGCAATTCACTTAGCTTTCTTGTTTTAGTAGTTGCTGTTGTTGTTGTTGTTGTTTTCATATACTCTGTTTAAAGTTCCTGTGCGTCGTGCCTTCGTACATGAAACATTTACTTGACCTACATAACAGGAAAATGTTTGTTTTAATTAAGTTTTCAAAATTTAAGTCTTACAATGCTACAGCGAATCCTCTTGCAACGTCTCAGTTCCTAGCAAGGATGATTTATGAATTTCTCGTCAAGTGAAAAAAACCAGAATTGCGTTTTAATTTTGCATTTTTTCTTGGGCCAGGATAATGACGGTATATTTTCCATGATTTTATGCTCTAAATGTTTTCCTGTATTCACAAAACACCAAATTAGTTGGCGAATATTCAGCGTAATCACTTCTTAATGGCTTCAAGGAATGACTTCGGTTTTCCATTTTATGATAAATGATTTCGGGATTGTATAAGGGAACATAAATAACTTTATTGAGAGTAGTGTGGATGTGGTAATCGATTGGCAGTGAAAGCACGAAGCTTGCTTCTGTCTGAAAGCAGATTTCAAGGACGTTTTAATCATCAAGGCTAATTTTATAACTCAAAGTTCTGATTGGCAGACGATACGTATGATTTAACTAATGAGAAATTTTTTCATTTTGTAGCTATAAAGTTTGCTAAAGGAATTTGTGTAGAAAATGAATTAAATCATCTGCTGTGAAATCGTTAAGAATTAAAAATCCCGCCATGTATTACTTCAATGATCATCTAAATTCAGTTATTTTTCCTCAAAACAGGTCTACAAAGTAAATGCATTCGGTTTAAATGTTACGTAAACGCCGTGTGGCACCAAAAGTTCGAAACTTTAAGTTTTAGGCGAAAAATCATTCGCTAAAAATCATCCCTTACAATCCTTTCTCTAGAATTATGAAATTCGAGAAAGAAAAAAAGAAGTTCAGATGGAAGCAGAAAAAATGCCACCACGCTATGAAAAATTTCCGGTCAGGTTTACAAAAGAATTCCTTTTTAATCGCATTCCGAGTTTTCAGAGATTTCGTGGACTGGTTATGAAGAAAAACTGTGAATTCCTACAGGATTTCGTAAGCTCTGTTGGGTTTCATATATCTTTACTCACCTACATATGTATGATTTAATTTCTTTGTAGTGTATGAAGAGGATATCTTTGTCAAATACATGTACATTTCAACAAACATACATACATACATACAGACATGCATCAAATAAAGGATGATATAAGAACAGATATTAAGGCTGAAAAGGAATCCACCATAAGAATGTGCGATAATGCGTTGTTATCCGGGTTTGCTTTGCCAGACATCTGTTCGCAGTTGAGCGTTGAGTACACTGAGAGAAATGCGAGCAACGATTTCAGCAACAAATCATGACTTTCTTTAGTGAATATTTAATAAAAATACCTAGAAATCACAGAAACTAGAAAATGAAAACGGAGTCATAATTATTCACTTGTACTTTAAAGTTTCAATAAATTTGATTACAGATTTCCCTTCACAATATAAGTCAGTAAAAGAGTGTTGTAAAAATAAGTTGTATTTTAAAGTTATATATTGAAAATCTACCCATCTAAAGATCTAATTATTGCTATATATTTGAAACTTCTATTATATGGATTTATCTATCCAAAAATTAATACATACATTCACCATATGAGAAGCTTTTTCTTCGCTTTTTCTTGCATTTTATGCGTCCAGACACCAAAACAGGTCCATCATGCGTGCTATTAAAGCAGTCAAGTCGTTTTATTTATCATCACATTCATTACAGTCGCCTCTTAGTACCCCAATCAGCAGTCTAATACTTGCCGTCTGCTATAGTCGGCTATGAAAATGAGTTCATCTTAACATATCGTTTCGTTGGTTTTATACAGCAAAAATAATGATTTAACTACAAAAGCAATAAAGACCGTCAAGAACCCATTATATCTTTTTTTATATATCTATTATAAAATATTGTTCTAACTGTTTTTGTAGTATTAATAGTTGTTGTTGTTTTTGTTGTTGTTGTTATTTGGTTATTAATAACTTCCCTAATGGTCAGCAAACAGGTCACGCTGGCACTCCGTTTCATCGTCTTGTGAGGACACTTCAAGTGGATTAAATATTATTGTTGCTTTTAGATGTTGCTGCCTATGCTTATGTTGTTGTTGTTGTTGTTGTTGTTGTTGTTTTCACTGTTGTCTTTGTTGCTGAAATTGTGTTTTTATTAGACATTTCAGCCCTCGGCTGCCAGCTTAATTTTATCGTATTCCATCCTTAAGGCGATTGTCGTGTTCGCTCGAATATTCGAGTTGATGCTGCCCATCATTCGCTTATGATGGCAAAAAAGGGTCCATTTTCATCCCTAGATTTATTATTTTGCCCCTCAGAAATGACTGAATTTAGCAAGCTTCCATTTTATTTTTGGAAGTTTGAAGCTCAAGGCGAAATTCGGATCACAGCACTTCTTTCATTTGATTGTTGTCGTATGCGAGTTTGTTTGTGACTACACAATGTTTGAGGTACGGGGAAGCATAGATTTTGTGTAATAATATTGTATCAGCAAGCAATTGAATGATTTTGAAAGGAATTTCATTACTTTCATTGTTAAAAGTTGAGTATTGATGTACTCAACTTTGTTTTTGATGAACGTGATGAAAGTTTGATCAGAGGTACAACAAAGTCTTGACTTTTTTAACACACTTCACTTTCAAGCGCCAAAGGCTGTCCTGCTTTTCGTGTTTGTGATAAACTTCTCATTCTTTCCTTTCCTCCGTGATTAATTACATATCATTCGCACATACGTGTGTTGCTGTTCTTGTTTTCTTTTCCTATGCGTCCATTTCTGTCTTTCCCTTAAAAATCTTGTTTTCTTTGCAGAACTTTGTTTGTGTTTACATATTGTTTTTCTCTATTTATACTTCTGTGTTTATATTTCTCTGTTTGGCTTGGTTAACTTGATGCTTGACGAAAATTACGAAATACACAGTCGGTGGCAGTTGTTGATAGCGTTGGGAAGCAAATAAGAAGAAATGGGAAAAAGAAAATAGAGAAAATAGAGCGAAAGCAGAAGAGAAACAGCATACAACAAACTCAGCAATAATGGCAGCGGAAATCCTGACGAACCTCAGATGATTGCGTTTGTCTTCTTGGCTTTGCTTTGTTTTTCTTGTGTTAGTCGTTATTAAGTGTTAATTCTGGATGTGTTGGTATTGGGGAGTTGTTGTTGTTGTTGGTGGTGGTGGTGGTAGTGTTGTTGTTGCCCTTGCCGTGTAGGTATTTGAAGCCGTCACAATCCGTCATTCGTGCGGATTTCATGCTATATGGACAATCAAATTATCAGTGACGCGGAAGTCAAAACTTGACTTCCGTTCTAATGAACTTCTTCTAAATTCTATTTAATGGCTGTCTTGCTTCGAATTTCACTCATTAATTTCTGCTTCTAATTGCAAACCACACGGGATTCTGTGATATTCAGATCAGGATAGCAAATCTCTCAATAATAAAGAATAATTTTTGTTTTTTTTTTGTTTAGTTCTGTTTTTAGTTAGTTTAGTTCTCAATTTCTATTATTATTGTATTAAATAAAGTTATTTCACATGCAATGGAAATTCTGTATAGATTTTAATACGCAATTAAAAACCAAAAGTCGAAATGAATACTAAATTAAATTCATAATTAAAGAATCAACTGCCACACCGAACGTGTAATTTTGAACATTCAACGATTTCATGCATCCCGGTGGAGCCGAATAATTACAACTACAACTGCATCAACAATATCAATAATGAGTGCCGAACAATAAGTTAAACCAATAAATTAATATTTGTCTTGAACACAAAAACAAGGACGAGTTTTCGTTGTTGATAATTCATTTGATGGCAACAATTAAAGTGAATCCATGATTTCGGCTTGAAATATAACTTCTCAGTTAAATAAAACTCATGTTTGTGTTGTTTTTAGCATCATTTTAAGGAAAAATTACTCGTTTAAAACTTTCGATTTATTAAATAACTTCTTTCTTCAACAAATAAACTTCTAACAATTTGTAATTTCATGAGAAAGAGAAATATTCAATTTCATTGTTCACTTAGCAACGAATTTATCTTTGAATCATTTAATACTTTTTTTTTCAATTTTGGGAGAACGCTTGTCTTTCAACAAAATCTTACAATTGTACGCACAAATGTAAAATTTTGTCGACACATCACGCAAATACTCACACACTCTCTAATCCTCTCTCTCTCTCTCAGTGCCACTCACTCTCATTCTCATCATGACCACCAGTTACACACCCACTTCAACCGCAATGCCAGAGCTTTCAATGAACCGAAACTGCTGTGCGCCGCTTTTTCAAATCGAATTCGATTGCAAGTTGAAGGGAACAAATTAAGGTTGCTTTAAATCGAAGTTTTTGAAAGGTTGTGGTGACTTTGGATTGAATTTTGCATGCGAAATGTCATTGTCTGCAAATTAATAATTACTAAAGGCTTTTAAAGCGTTCAGAGAATTACGAACTTTTTGTTTTATTATTCTCAGTTCGTTTGTGCCTCATTACTGCCTTTTGCCGGCTTCACCGTCGACTTCTTTAACACGCGATGGCTTCCGTTCTACTTTTTCTTAATCTCTTAACTCACACCACAGCCCACCACCACCACCACTTCTAAAATTTTTTAAGGCTCGTTTTTTCCCTTTTTCCCTCCACTCCCACTTTAGACTCCATTAAATCTGAGTGAAATTCTTGCGAATTCTCGGCGAGCAGACAGCTGGGCTTACAAGTGCCACCACTTCCACTCCTTTTTCCGTCCTTTCTTCCCATATTCAATTTACACAATTCTAAAATGCCTTTTTTATTTTCATCTCACACGCAGCACCTCACTGAACAACCCGAACAACAGTACTCGTATTTCTCTCCATCTCTCGCCCCCTTAACCGTCTCTTCGGCGAGAGTAGAGTACAGTTTGCTCAGTTACCGCTCAGCTCAGGAGGCAATCCTGCTGGCGTTCTGGCTAACAAATGCGTTTATGCAACTGACGCTCCTGACAACAATGAGGCTTTGAATTTAAATTCAGCTTGAAATTTTTAAGCAGGCTGCAATTTCGTATTTCGGTTCACTGGGTTAACTGCAATTTACTGTAGTTAACAGCGTCAAACGAGC
This sequence comes from Sicus ferrugineus, assembly GCA_922984085.1. Lineage (NCBI taxonomy): Eukaryota > Metazoa > Arthropoda > Insecta > Diptera > Conopidae > Sicus > Sicus ferrugineus. Next base: position 3,853,992 of record OV277352.1, read on the forward strand.
GTCAAACGCTCGAAGAGAGGAGGAGGGTAGAGAAGGTTGCTGAGCGAATAGCTCTCTGTGAGAGGCTTCGAAATCAGCAAAAAATCAATGTTGATCAGCAGGAGTTCAACATCGCAATATTTTGGCACAAAGTGTCCTTGCCGATGCCCTCAATGTACGAGTACTCGTACATACACGGAAATATCCTCAAATCCAATTACCGTGTAATGAACTAAACAGTGTATTGCGCAATAAACTGCTCAATTTTATGGTTGCCAGTATCTGACGTGTCGGTTTCTGAACAGAAGAGAAGCGGGAAGAAAAAGAAAGAAGATAAAAGAAAGAAAACAGGAGAAAAATAAAAATAAAAATAATAAAAACTTGTGAAAAGGCCTTAGAAAAACGTTACAACTTAAAAATGGCATGAGAGATGAGAGAAAAAGAACCACAACAACAATTATAAGAAAACTAAATTTCTCAAAGTGCTCAATTTTAGCTTGCGAGAGAACATACAACACGCGAGGGAGCGTATGATTTAAAACTTCGATACGCAAATCCTCTTCGCTTTTCTCTTCAATCCACAGAAGAGACGATGTGACATTCAGACAGACAGCCAAACAGATTGACATTCAGACAGCTTGACGGACAGACAGAATTTCGGATAACCACACAGTATGAAAAGTGAAACTCCTACAACTTTCATAACTTATATGCTGGCATTATTGTTCTCTCCTCAGAGGAAGGATAAGATTTTCCGTTGTCCTGGGAACTCAACAGCAACTGCTACATGCATGAATTTTGTAGGAAAATCTATTGAAGTCTTGGCAGTGAAGAGACGACGACTGTTTTCTGACAGAAGTCGTGAAAAGAACAAATCATGCGGAAAATATTGAAACAGCTTTGCAGCATCTGAGTAAAATTGGGAGAAGCAGGAAATTCAGTAATGTTTTTGTTCTCTGGATAGTACGTTTATTAAACAGTTGTAACGTTTAAATTACTCCATTTTTGGGACACAAGGACGCTACAATAACTTGATTTATAAGGGACGACGCATTTATACGATGGATGCTAATAGAAAATCTTGCCGAATTGAAGTCTTCAACGCAATTCAACCATTCGTGTAAACACAGCTAAGGGTGGGATTAAATCAGAACCCAACCAACTGGAATCTTTTGTTACTGCGGCAATAAGTCCGACATTGATTTGAAAGCATTGAATTTATTTATACAAAACCATTTCTGGCATCCCAGATTTACACAGTCATCAATCACGAATGCCAAAGGAAGAATATGGAAAATAGCGGAGAAAAAAAAGAGTAGAAGATTAAGTGGAAAATAAGTAGTAAATCTAATAAGTAGACTTATTTTAATAAGAAGATACTTTAATTAAGAAATATATAAGGGAGAAGACCTTCAGAAGATCGTCTTTCTAAATTTATTAAAATAAAATATCTTCTCAATCCATAACCGTCAGTGTTATTTTCCCCTATTCTAACAGCTTAAAAAACACGCAGCAAAATAGATTCCCAAGTTTTCAACACCAAATATACCAAAATTGTTTCTAAATGGAAAATGCCATCAAATGAGATATTAAAGAAAACATATTTCTTAGAAAATCTTTGTATTTTTGGGAACATTAAACCCTTCCAACAGAGAATCCTTTGCCTCCCCGTAAACATCAACACATAGACAGCATAGTCAACTGGACCAAGTTAATGTCCTGTCAAGTTTATTGCTAATTTCGTCTATAAACTGGTCATCATCGAAAAGTGGAAGGAGAAGAGGAGTTTCTGTTGAGCATCCTATATATAATTTTATTACTAAAATAAAACTTTACATCTCTTTATACTCGCAGATGATGAAACACAACACACATTCAACAAGATGTTGAAAGTCAACATTATTTGTATCGAAGTTAAGGTTAAAAGAAATAGCACTTTCTTTACATTCTCTTGCAAATAAGAATGATCGTCCTTTCGTTTGTATATAAAAAGCATCCTTATCTAAATAAATCCTTTCTAATATAACGAAAACTTTCACTCAGAACGAATATGAATTCCTAGAGACAAAAAACCAGAACCTGAATAATGAAACGACAAATTTATTCAGACTTGGATTGACAGTACAGAAACAAATACCAACTAATTAAACGCAACTCCAGCAAGCATCCTGAGGAGACTCCCACATCCTCGCTGCATCTCAGAATAATCAATCCGTAGTATTGAAGTTGATTCAATATTACAAACGATTGCAATAAAATTGACAGCATGACGTGAACTGAATTTATTTGATTGTTTTTTTTTTGCAGCTGTTGTTATCGCCTTTAAATTAAGTGATGTAAGATTCTGATTGAAATTCAATTTCCTAAATAATTGAAGTCGTTTGCATTCTGTGAATTCGTTTGAAGTCGATTGAGGTCTTTCAATTATAGTTTACTTGACTGAAGTCAGTTGAAGTCGACGAGGTCGTTTGACGTCGTTTGCAGTCGGCGAAGTTGCTTGAAGTTGGTGAAGTCTATTGAAGTTGGTTGAAGTCTTTCAATTCTATCATTCTTAATAGAAGTCGTTTGACTTAAACGACTTAATGACTTAATTTAAGTCGTTTGAAGTCGGTGAAGGAAACCACTCAGTTTTATTTTACTTCATTTAAACAATTAAAGTCGGTGGAGTCATCTGATTTCATTTGCAGTCAGTGAAGTCAGTTGAAGTCTTAGTTTTCTTCATGGAAGTCGGAGATGCCGTTTGAATTCGGTATATAATATCAAATTCATAGCAAAATCACAGATTAATTAGATAAGTAGAGGCAACCCAAGCATTCTACGAAAGCTCCTCCTACGTTCCAACAACATCCAGCTGCGGAAGCGTTCATTTTAACAATTTATATTGAAAACACATAAAAACACAAAAAGCTTTCGCTATCCATGAAAATGAGAATGATAATCATGGACTTGGCGTATTTGAAATACAGTTTCAAAGCATCAACAACCCCCATCATCATTAGAATCCCATTGAAATCCTGCCGAAATCCCCTTGAAATCTTCCTGAAATCCCTTTGTGAAACCTTTGATAAGTAGAAGCCATTTCATTCCCCCTACAAATCCATTAGACGCACAAATTATTCAACAGTTTAGTTTTACATAAAATCCAAAAACCTACGCAACACAATAATGTGATTGGGAAAAATTCATGAAACTTTGCTAAAAACAGCTAAACACGTTTTTAACCAAGCGGAAAATTCAAGCAGACACAATAATTTTTAGCTGCAATCTTCTGGGATTTTGGTTTTAATTACAATGAACGTTAATTAAAAACAGCGAGGGAATTCTATCGACAAAAAGAAAGAGATGCAAAATTTAATAAGGAAGATTTCGTTCAACACAGAAATGGAAAAAATCTTAAGAGAAGAAGAGTTTTGAATGAGAATGGATAGGAAAAAACATTTTGAGGGTGAGAAAGAGCAAGAGAGAGGGAAAAGTATTCCACGAAAAAGGAAGAGGAATTCATTTAAGGTCAAAGTTCGCAGCTTGCCTCTCACAGTTTGCTCAAACAGCGTAAAGAAATACTAAAAAGGAAACGCTAATAAGAACGGGAAGGAATGAATTATTCTTGAAGTTCATGTACGTCTTCATTCGTCAGCGACAACCACATAAATGCAAACTTTTTAGTAATTTTGGTAGTAGAAATTTAACGTGAAAGAAATTTTAAGGAACAAAGAAAAATGACAAATAAATCGGTAGTCAGCTTTCAAAGGTCGCTTGCTAATGAGGAAGAGCAGAAATCATTTATTACATTTATATTCGTATTCCACTGTCCTCGCACACAGACACAAATAAGGACGACACAGCGACAAGATGCAGATACAGTTGCAACAGCATATCTCCGTCGTGTCCCCGTTCGCCGTAGTGATCAGGGTTGCCTACTAGACTGTGTGCACTGGATTGCGGTGGCTCAATGTCAGCATTTAAGTGGCAAAAAATTACTGCATGCTTGGATGCTGTCGGCTGTCGACTGTCGGAAGTGGCAACGAGAAGTTTAGCAAACGTTGGCGGAGAGAGAGAAAGAGAGAGGAGAGAGAGGAAATTCTGATTTCAGCGCTGCCAATTCAAATTTTTATGCTCTCATTAGTAATTCTCTTTTCCCGTACACTGATATTAAATTCGCACGGGAACTGTGGAGTGAAAATGTATAAAATTATGGAATCAGTGCAAAATAGTAATTACTGACTTACTTTTTTAGTATTAGTATACAGAAATTAAGAAATTAAGAAATATATAGTATACAGAAATTAAGTAATAATCATGGGGAAAAACAAAATCCCTCCAGCAGTTAGAAGAATCCCACAGCTCCGATTTAAACGATGTAACTGGCAGCCCTGACTGTTTTTGCATACAAAGAAGGTTGTTTTCTCATCTTTAATCTTGTTATTTGCATTATTAGCCTTGTCTGAAAAATAAGCATACACCACACTGTCTAGTTGCGAGCAGGACACGGAATACCGCTGCCTGCAGGGGGTGGAAAAAGGATGGTGCGAGTTTGAATGACGTTTAGCAATGTCAAGGATGTGTTGCATCCTCCGTTTGAATAGCTTTCAGAGATAATTATGATTCAAAATTGAATTCGCAATTGATAAAATTTAAAAGCTTTAGAGAAAATCATAATTAAATTTATGAAATTACAATTACTTTTGATTTTTCTTTGTTTCGTCACGTGTAAAGTTTCTGTGAAAATTTAAACAACTACAGCCACTTGAGGCGAACATTTGCACCAGCTATAATCGAATTTCAAATCCCACAGTTGCATTTCCAACTAAAACTTTACCCAACTCTAAATTTTTCTCGGTCTCGCTCGAGTTTCTCTCATGTTAGTTTCTTTACTCTTCTAAATACAACAAAAGCATTAAATGTGATGAAAACAAAAAACTGGAATCCAAGTGTTCGAGAGGGATTATAATGGAAAAACTTTTCTTTAACTTATTTTAGTTGCTTTTCTTTTGTTTCCGAATAAAATAAAAAAATTTCAACAAATAAAAAATTAATACAGGTGTGAAATTTCTCACGAAGCTTTCAGAGCAAAACTGAATTGAAAAATCATTCTAGAAAGATTCAAAATTATTCAAAGAAAGATTCTCTCTCTTCCTATTTTTGACAAATTTATTGAATTTAATTTGAACGTTGAATTATTAAATTAATTAACAGTTAATAAATTCAAGTTTCTGCATACATTTCGCAAATTATATCAGAAATTGTATATAATTTGTGAAATATTACGAAATCGTAAGAATTATTGCTTTGCCTGATTTTATTCTTTGCAACTAGATAAATTTATTTAAGTTTTTCGATAGTTTTCTGAAAGTTTGATGCCAAGAATTTTTTCCGACCGTCTTCGATCGAATTCATTGCTTTGTTTTTTCTATTTTCTCTTGTAGAAAGAAAGCCATGGTGACCATGGAAGGGCAGTTTTTAGTGCGCCAAATTTATGACGATGAAATCACATACAATCTGATCGGAGCTGCGGTGGAGATACTAAGTTCGTGTTTAGAATGAAATGTCACAAATGATGAAACTAACGTTTCGGCTCTTGATTGTATTTTGCAGACATACCCGCCGACGATATTCTGGAATTATTTGGTAAAACCTTCTTCGAGTTCTGTAAGGATTCGGGATATGATAAAATTTTACAAGTGCTGGGAGCGACACCGAGGGATTTCCTACAAGTGAGTTAGTGAAATCAATATTGTTAACTCTATTAAACTCTAAATTAAACAGAATAGCGAAGAAATAATTTTTTGTTTGTATATCGTTTTTTCTTATATGAAATTAATTTCCTTATTAAGTAGATTCCTAAAATTTCATCCCTAAGATTGCGCGACAAGTTATGACAATACCTTCGAAATATCATCGCAATATCCTGTAACCGCATTTTCTCATTCTCTGCAGCAACACCGTAAAATATCATATGACTTTCAATCGCTGTCGTTGTTGTCAGATTTTCATTTCATTAGATTTCGATGAAAGTGACCCACAATTTCCACTCTTTCCAGTGATGGACGATACCGCTGTCCATCACTTTACGTGGTTAACGTGATTCCATTTGAGCTTAATAAACTCCAACGTTTTATTTACTGTGTCCTCATCTTCTTGTCGCTTCTTCAGCTTGTTCTCAATTCTAGTAATTTTAGTGTTTTCGGATAGCATTTCTGGCATCCACGAATGGTTCAGCTGCACGTGACAGAATCACTATTATGTTTTGTATTAACTGTACCGTTTCTTTGACTTCATTCCCCTCTGCTTCCCCAACCCCGCCCATCATCCCCCGACTCATTCTCATAATTAATGACTTCTTAATTTAATGAGATTATTTCTGGTATTTCATTCGCTCTGATTTTTCTGGTATGATATTCGCCTCCCTCCTTCCCCTTCTCACTCTTCGCGACCGCAGAACTTGGATGCTCTTCATGACCACTTGGGCACCCTGTATCCGGGCATGCGAGCGCCCTCGTTTCGCTGCACCGAGAAGGACGGCTCTTTGTTGCTGCATTATTATTCAGAGCGTCCAGGACTCGAACACATCGTGATCGGAATCGTTAAGGTGAGCAGGTTCATTTTTATTCAACTTTTATGCATGAAGTTATGAGGAAAATTATCGATTACATTAAAGTTTGCAGCTGGTATCTCTATTTAAAAAAATATTACAGGAAATATAAAATTATATTCAAACTTTTTCTATTCTTCATCAATTAAAAATCAACTCGCAGGCGGTTGCGTTGCAACTGCACGGTGTTGAGGTCGAGATAGAAATCGTAAAACGGAAGGGGGATCCGATTGATGAGCATGAAATGAATGACGAGGAGTTCGGACAGCAACAGGCGCAACAACAGCAACTGCAATCATTGAGCGCCAACAACCCAACAACAGCATCAGTAGTAACAACATCCGTAGCAACACAAGATAACAACAATCACAGTAATAACAATGTTAACAACAACGAACAACCAACAGCAGCTAATTTAATAGAGAGCGAGTTGCCAACACACCGTAATGCACAACATCTCCAGCAACAACAGCAGCAGCAACAACAGAGAATCCTACATTCCAAAGAGGAAGAAGAAGAAGAAGAAGCAGCAGAAGGTGAAGCTACAGCGAGAGGAGAGGCAACAAGTAGCGGCGCTCGCAGTAGAGGAGAACAACAACAAGGTGAAGTAATGTGGACGCGAATCAATGAGAGCACCACAAAACAAAGCAAACAATTTGTTTACTTTTCCATTACAGAACAACCAACATCCTCATCGGCAACAGCAACAGCAACAGCAGCAGCAGCAGCAGCAACAACAACAACAACAGCATCATGTCACTTTCTAAGTAAAAAATCCAAGTCATCGAACTCCCTGTCAACTGCAAAAGCGGGCGACAGTTTCGATGTGGACGCCGCCGATAAGGAGCAGAAGTGTTTGCGGCTGCTGAAGAACAAGAGTGACGACATCGAGCGTTACGACCACGTCCAGTTCCTCATACGTGAGGTGTCGGCAAGTGCTACGCAATCCTTTAAGACGGAAGACGTGAAGGAGCCGCCAGATGAAGTCGACTTTCTCTGCGATGGTGAGTAAATTTGGGGCGGTGGAGCTTTAATGGATCGACATTTCAAGATAGCGTTACCTTGAAATTTTTCAGAAATCAGTTTACGGTCGATTTTTTAATGTCACTGTTGCTATTTTTATCGCTATTTTTATAATAACTCATTTTTTCGAACAAATTTCAATGAAAAATCCTAATTGGAATTCAATTTCTACGGTTTTTACACCCAATTTCTCCACCCAATTTCTTTTCCAGTACCTCTCATCTCTCCGGCAACATTTTGCAAAGTGTTTCCCTTCCACTTGATGTTTGATCGCCAAATGAAAATCGTACAGGCCGGGAAATCGGTGTCAAGGGTGATACCAAGGTAAGCGCGTCTGTATCTTCAGTTACGTATGTAATTTAGGAGTCGAATTGTGCTTCTGCTGGCATTGTCAAGTCCTTCTTAATGCTTATTTTGTTGTTTAATTCTCTAGAGTGGCCGACGAAAACTATTCCATTCTGGAGGTGCTCGAGGCCATACGTCCACATTTGCAGCTTACATTTGAGAACATTCTGGCGCACATCAATACGATTTACGTACTGCAAACAAGGCAGGGCGCCATGGGGAAACACGAGCGATATCTAAGGTTAAAGGTGGGTATTCGGGCTTTTCGTATTTAATTCGCTTAATTAAATACCAAATTTCTGAATACACTTAGTATTCAATTGAGAAATATTGCCATTTTTGTATGAAAACTCGATCAACTTGAATAATGGAACCAAATCTATCTGCTGTAAGGGAAATAATGAGTATTTATTACATTATTACAGGGGCAAATGATGTACCTTCCCGAATCCGATCGAATACTCTTCCAATGCTATCCAAGTGTCATGAATTTAGACGATTTAGCCAAGTAAGTACGAGAATATATTATATCTGATATTATATCATATCTGAAGTCTAATACTTCTCACATTTAAATTTTTAAGCATAAAAATAAACACGTTTAAAAACTGTTTGACAAAACGCGTTGTTTCCAACAACGAAATTATCCTTTCAGTAATAATATCCTCAGTTATACATCAGATCTTTTATAGTTTTTTTCAATCGGAGTAATGACATTATATTTTATGGTTTTTGAAGCGCATTTCCCTCCTTCCTCGTCAAGTTCGGTTGTTTTCTTTATTCGTTCCCTATTTAATAGATAAAATAATATTCATAATACAACGATGTGAACTAATGTTAATTTATAATCTGAATTAGTATATTTTTAATACGGGTTGCATTGCCAGAACCGATTTAATAACTTCACTTTTAATTTTTTGAGTTCCCATTTCATGTTTCCCGATTTATGTCATCCAAATGTCAGAGATAACCATTTTTCAGTTTTTATAGCTCATTCCTTGTTTGTAATTTTTGAATTGCTTGAATCGAATTGCTGCATTTTTTAGTGTTTTTCAGTTTTTAGTGCGCTACGCTGAAGAGTGAAACGATCTTCATTTTTATGGTTGTCCTTTTGATTTTGGCTCTTCGTGTTTTGCTTTCCTTGTTATACTACAGCATTTTCACACGTATTTCTCTCTATCTCTCTCTCTCTCTCTCTTTCTCTCTCTCTGCCTTGTCATCTTAACTCGCGGTATTTGAAGTGCAGAAGTGTGCAGAGCTTAAAAATTAATGCGTTTCCTCTCTTGGTTGAGCTCAATTTGTAGAGAGCGGTTTACAACATCTCGCCGCTGTCAGTGACACATGGTTTTTGTGTCCATTTATTCTTGTCAGAATGGTTTGTCATTGCAAAGAGATTGGTTGGGTATTGGTAAGAGAGTGAGAGAGGTAGAGAGAGAGAGAGAGAGAGAGAGAGGAAGGAAAAGTCGTTTGTCACTTATTAACAGAATCTGTCATAAGGAAGCATGACCTCGGTTTTAAATTTGTAGAGAGGAATTTCAATAAGTTTCTCATTTGCGATTTGGAGGGCGATTTTGTTTCAATTTGGAATAATTGATATTCCAAAATCTATTACTTTTCTATAACTAGTAAAAGATCTGAAATGGATTTCGCTTCTATATCAAATATTAGTATAACTGCATCTTTTCCGAAACCTTTACTATTTACTTACTTGCAGAAAGGGACTTTTTATATCTGATGTACCGTTGCATGATGCTACTCGCGATTTGGTGCTTTTGTCCGAAAAATTCGAAGCTGAATACAAGTTGACCAAAAACTTAGAAATGCTAACGGACAAGCTGCAGCACACCTTCAGAGATCTGGATAGTGAGAAACAAAAAACAGACAGGTAGGAAAGTACAAAATTGGGTTGTGTGCTGAAAAGTTGGGTAAATTGCCAACTCTTGCAGGCTTCTCTACTCCGTGCTGCCCAAGTCGGTGGCGAATGAATTGCGTCATCGCAGACCTGTAGCGCCGAAACGGTGAGTTTTTCTCTGTTTATTCAATTATATTTTTATATTAACAGGCTGATTTTGTAACTCGAAAGAGAATCCAGTGAAATTTAAGGCTGGAAACAGTCCAACAAGTTGTCGAACACCGCGGCGCCTAAAAGCAGGCAACGAAATTTTCGTAATCGTTTCAGATGCGGAATAATAACTTTTAAAAATTGGCAAGATCTAATTTTTCAATAATTTTCTTCTCATTCTAGCTACGATTCCGTAACGTTGATGTTCTCCGGTATTGTGGGTTTCGGCCAGTACTGTGCGGCTAACACGGATCCTGAGGGCGCTATGAAAATCGTGAAAATGCTTAACGAACTCTACACTGTATTCGATGCCCTCACAGATTCCAAACGCAATCCCAATATTTATAAAGTAAGCATACAAATTGCAATATATAAAATATAATAAACTTTTTATAAATAAAGAGTCCAATTTTTTGCGTCCTTTTAGTGTTTTTTAATAGCAATATTATTTCAAATATAAATCGCATTAAGGATATTAAAGTTCCTAACTTTAATATCCTTAAAACCTTTTTCATTACCTGCATAAATAAACTTGATTTATATTCGTAGATGCTGAAAGACATAAGTTAAAAATAAAATTCCTCTTTATTTTCCCAAAATTTGACCTAAATGAGTGCGTAATAAATTGAATAGCTTATGTGTTTCGGGTGAAGTTGAGCACTCCTTCCGAACACTCATTGCCACCGCTAATAGCCGCCTGTGTTCTTCTGGCAGAAACTGGGTCAGGCAGTCGTCAAGGGCGAGTTTTTATGGCACTCGCTGTAATTGGCAAGTGGAAAGATGCAGCTTTTAATTGATTTTTATTGCTTACCCATCCTGGGACTCTGCAATAAAATTAATGAGGAGTTTTATTTGAAATTAAATTTATAATAAATTGGAATTAAACTCTCTGATATGTTAGATTTCTTGTATATTAAATTAATAAAAAGGAAATATTATATATTAACTTATTTTATAGTTAAATAATTGCCTTTGTAGTTACATATAAAAATTGTTTTTATTATAATGTTAAAAGATATTTATTTTCCGTTCTATCAGGTTGAAACTGTGGGCGACAAATATATGGCCGTTTCTGGTCTACCCGATCCGTGTGTCGACCATGCCAAGTGCATCGCGCGTCTGGCTCTAGACATGATGGACATGGCGAAAAATGTCAAGATGGGCGCAAGTCCAATGGTGAGTGTTAAGTGTGGCTAACGTAGAGGAAAAAGATAAAGAATACTAGATAAAAAATCACTAATCTTAAGATCTCAGACAGCAATTTTGAAACAGTAAATTTTATTCCCATCAATTTATAGTGTTATTGTGATTGAGTTTTTATTGAAAAACTTCTCTCCATTCTGCCACACAGTCCGATATTCGTTGAACTTCCCGGAAATTTCTGAGAACTTAATAAACTCAATAAAATTCCATAAAACATTTCAAGTAGACAGTCAGCAGACGCTACAAATGAAAGAGAGAGAGGGAGAGAACGAGAAAGAGAGAACAACAAATAATAATAAAAAAAAGACAAACAAAAAGTTTGTGAAAAAACTTTGTAATAATAAAGTGAGGAAAGTTTTTCGCTCAGGAATTAAAGTATCATCTCGTTGTTGAAAATTGAAATCCTCATCCTCGCTTCGTTCAAAAAGTTTTGCTTCGAAATTATTAAATAGCTATGAAATATCTATGAAAAACATTTCAACTACGCTTAATTTTCAATCAGCTGAAATTTTAACTCGGCCTTTAAAAATCGGGATTTGTAAGCTTGGCAGGGATAATGAATGTCGAACTGGAGGGAATGACAGAAGTTTTAATGTGATGACATAATAAAGTAGACGGAAAAAATTCTTTCCCTGCCTTCTAAAGTGGAAGACGTGCACATGTTTTCACACGCTCCTGTTGCTCTACACTCGCACCGTCATGCATGCAGAAACTGCTCAAGTACAAGTTTAAGTAATTCTGAAGGATATCATCGAATGTTCGTTGGCTTGGTTGGCTTTGCGCTTGGTTGTCTCACACTTGTGAGAAAGGGAAATTGAGGGGAAAATCGTGATTCGATTGAAGAGAACCCGGCGTGTGTCGCATTGACATGAATGGATGGGGGGCTGGTGGGTGGTTGGCTAAGGCGTTCGGAAACTCATTACAAACTACGTGATGGCCAAGCAGAGCGTACGGAACTCAGCATTTTGCTGAGGCGGACATCCATACACAAACTCTGAATGGTGTTGCTTGGCTGTCTCCTCTGGCTTGTTATATCCGCTCATTCCAGTGAGTTACAGAGAATCGAGACATTGATTTGAACAAATTGGAAAAGTTGAACACACATTAAAGCAACATGGATCGAATGGAGGCTGTTATTCGCCCAAAGGCACTGTGAGATTTGATGTGAGATTCGGTCTGCATGAGTTCCTGTGCATCTGATAAGGAATCAACGTGTTCAACAAGAAAATCAAGGATTCCTGGTTAAAAACAGAGGGGGGAAACAATATCTAAAGGACTTCCATAAAAGAAGTTGAAAACTTGGGTTAAAAAGCTATAAATGACAAGAGTATGAAGAATTATTTCGGAAACTAGGTCTTGTAAGGATTCCACAGCTTCTAATCCTGAACAATTTCAGTGATTTGAGCTGTCAAATGTTTGCAATTAATTATTGAAGTCCTTGTATTCAAAACTACTGTTGGCACAGAAATTAAATTTGGTTTAATATATTTGTTAGGCTAACTATTTTATTTTTAACTGTATATTTTACAACTACAAGTATAGATATTTTCTTAAAAATAAATACTACCGATTGCTTAATACGACTTTTTTATATTTTAATATATCTAGTCTAAAAAATTGCTTATTTTTTATTAAAATGTGTATTATTTAGTAAGTTCTCAAAAATTTCTATTACATTTTTGGTATTATATTCAACGTTATTACATTTAATCCAGGAAATTCAGCATTTGTACTTATTTTAATTTTTTATATTTATTTTGCTCTCCTTTATCGTTCCTCAAAGCAAACGATTTGCGTATATATATTCTTCTACTCAACTTCTACACTTGGGAAACCCTACTGAATAATCTACATTCGCAACTTCTTCTCTTCAACTTGCAGCAAATAACAATCGGCATTCATTCCGGCGAAGTGGTGACCGGCGTCATCGGCAACCGCGTGCCCCGGTACTGCCTGTTCGGCAACACGGTGAACCTGACGAGTCGCACGGAGACGACCGGCGTTCCCGGGTGCATCAACGTCAGCGAGGAGACATACAAGTGAGTAGAGCGACCGGTTAGAAGAATGCAATGGAAGTGTAGAGTTAACACTTGTTAGCGAAGACCTTAAAATATCTTCAAGCTATCATTTAATTTCATTAAACGTACTTTACTGCGACTCAACACAACTGTGACTTAAACCGTTAATGGTTCGGCTCGGCTGGCGCGTTGGTTGCACCATCCTGCATTTGGCTTTGACTTTGGCTGTGGCCGTCGTTGCCACTCGCCGCACGCTTGCTATCGTTGTTGTCTGGCTTTTTCCGCTTGTCAGCAGCGTTCTTATCCTTGATTTTATTTTTATTGTTCTCGTTACTCTTGTCGTCCTTCTCGGCGTTGCCCTCTGCTGCCTCGAGCTCCTCCATTAAGTCGATGTAGCGCTGCAGACGCTTCGGCAGACGTAGCGTATCAATGCCATCCGGTAGCTGGCAGTTGATGCGCAATTGATCACGTATACGGCAGCTTCAGATTTAAATACAAATTTGATATGTTAAAACAAATAGATATTCAATGAAGATAGCAATATTTTGTGAAAATAACGCTATACATAGCAACAAAATGGAATGGAATGCAATGAAATTTAATGTAATCAAATTGTAGATTTGATTTTAAATCGCATATTTCAATGTAAATCTTGAAATATATGTTAATTTAACGGACAGGAGGTGTTAATTGATCGCGCATTGATCAAATTTAATAGGTTTTTTAGTCAGCTTCACTGCCACATTTCGTTCAGTGAATGCCTTTCTATTTCTTTCACTTTCTTTTCAAACACTATTTGATTTTATGTTGAAAAGGTCAAATTCTACAGCGTGTTAACCAGAAATATAAATCATTTCAATTGTAGCGGTTATGTATTATGCATCAGAGAGAAGTATTTTTAGTATCCTTGTGTCCCTGTCCGCCTTGAAATCCCTAAGGATTAAAACAACAATGGTAGACCGCTGTTTATTTCAGGAGTTTTCGAAGCTTTTGCAGTTCATTAATTTCGTTACTGTAACTAGTATTCGTGTGCATTACAAGGGCGAATATCAATTACGGTTATTTATATTCCATGGAATTTAGAGTCGATTTCAGTGAATCAAATTATAATTAATGACTTGTACTCATTAGTGTCGATTGGATTAGTTTTCCGCAGCCGGTCTTCACTTATGACAATAAATCGTTGCGACAAGGAATATTTTCTATATAATAGCACAGCTTTAAATGGAAAATTTAGTAGATCTACAATTCCCCTACGAGAAAAGAGACATTTTGATAAGAGAAAATGTGGATATTACTAGCAAAAAATCCCATTGGCCAAACAATTATAATGACTCTCAGTCGAATAATACGATATTTCTCCAGAAGATGTATAATTCTACCACAAACTACAAGTTTTCCTCGAATTCCATATTGTGATACTCACCGGCATAAATGCCTCAGAGACATGACGCCATAAACTTGCTCCTTGCTTAGTATTTTGTCACGCAAAAGACTTCCATATTTCTCGAAGAAGATTTCTCTGCGCGTACTGTAGGGAACTGACTGAGATAAACAAAAATTGCAATTATTTCATTCAAATCAAAGAGTTATTTCATTATTAAAAACAAATCACTCCACAGCAAGACAACATTCTAATAGTGATTAAAAAGTGAAATAAATGAAATCCATCCGACAATAAAAAAAACTTACCATGTACGGTATCTCGATCTGAGGAATGTTTCGCAATAAAATCTGCAAACAGGACACATTTTGAAAAACGTAATTGCGTCCGTTTTCTGTTAACTTGTCAAGTAATGCCATGACTACAGATGCGCCGCCATCCGGTGGGTTTGGCTCAGCGCCATATCTGACAAGAATAAAGTGGAGAAGAGAATAGCATCGCGAATTATGTTCGGTTCTGAAATGTGGTAGCATATACTTGTATACTATATAAATTTAATGATTTATTGAGTCGATCTTATATAAAAGTGAGACTTTTAACAAATTCTAAGGAATGAGTTCACGTATCTTCAGAAATATGTGAATATTTTAAGAAGAACCCCAGAAAACCTTCATACAAACTTCATAAGATCAGAGAGGAAGCAATAAATTATCATTAATATTGATAAATGTCGTAACAGATGTCGTGCGCACGTTTCTGAAATACTAATCAAGTGTGAAGAACGTCCCGATGGGAACTGAGGGATGTAAAACTGTCCTGCTTTCACTGTTTTGCGGTTTAGATTTGAAGGTGGTTGAGGGTGGTGATAAATTGTCAATTTGATTAGTGAGACGGGATGTACTGACTAATAACACTTCCTGTAGTGATGATGCCATTACTCAATTATGTGGCCTGTATTTTGGAGGATATTATGAGGCAATAGTAATAGCAAATTTCTCTAGATAAACTAACAACACCTGAAATTAACGAAGATGTAATTGAAAACTGAAATCGCTTATAAATAAGTTTTTAAATACAGAATTATTAATTTTATTGCCAGTCTGAGATTTTCTTTTTCAAGGCAATTATAAAACTCAATGTGAGTCTGGATGCCAATGCGTGTGAGTTTGTAAGGATCTGCCAGAATCCTTGCTGTGCTTTAAATGATGTAGTTTATTGCACAAAAGATAGAAGCGTTTCAGCAGTACAAGAAGTTGATTAAATTTATTCCGAAAATTTCACTCCTAACGAATATCGAACAAATTGTTACTCCTCGAATTCGTACAGCAGTCAGTTGCTCGACTTGTATGCATAAAACTTTCACTTTCCTACGGCCCAGACAGGATTTCTGCGATATTCCTGCACCGATTCACCGCCCGTTTCTTATTCCACCGCCCAGCTGGGCATACAAATTGTTATAAATGCAATAATTGTGGGAGTGTCGCTTGTGTGCGCCCTTTGTGATGTTCCAGTTTATTGTTTTCTGTGTCATCATCGGTTTGCATTGCATACTTCTTGGCGCTCTCCCAAGCAGCGTTCGAATATTGAGAGCAGAAAGAGTTTAGAGAACTCGTCCGCAATGAAAAACAAACGAGGCGTGGCATTTGCGGAGTGCGCAGCAGTTGTAGGATGCTGATAAATGGCACTCTTGTGTGTGGCTCAATAAGGAGGATGTTTACAATTTCATTTTATGGCATTTCGTCCGCAACACTTTGTGGTCCTCCACGAGAATGGAGGGAGTTGTAGACGAATGAAAAGTGAAAAAATAAGTTTTGAAGTAGCTGCACTACAACTACACTGGAGGACTGAAGAGGGTACTTGTAGTTGTACTTGTAGTTGTAGTTGTAGTTGTACTTGTAGTTGTTCGCTTCACTGTGCATAAATAATACCAACAATTTTGCCATATTTGTGGCAAATTCCATCATTCTTTCATTCTCCGTAATGCATTGAATTGTTCATTTTCCCCCACTTGTTCGTGTGCATCTGCGAAGCGTGTGTTGTTGTTTGCTGGGCGTGGAGGGGCAGCGGGGAGCTGGGCATTCTGTGAAGTGCTGGTTTCCTGCCAGGATGTGCAAACCCTGATTAGATTCTATTGGTTTATCGTAGGTTGGCAGGCCCTGAGACATACTGGAGACAAGTTTGCCCTCGTTTAGTGTTGTTCTAAGCAGAAAATGAATATCATTTCAAGAGAGGATCATTGAAATTATTGCGGAAGTGTTTGAAAATGTGTTTTCTTATAAATGGCATTCGAAATGGCAAGGAATTCGATTTCTAGTCTCAAATAATCAGATTTATAACTAGACTTACCTCAATAAAATGAGCAGTAGATCTGGCGCACTTGCTTGTAAGGCCACGCGTAAAGGCGACGATTTGCCGCAGGACTCGATAGGGATGTCTATGAATCTAAAGAAATGTTTGTCAGCATCAGCGATACAACAGAACGTAAGAGTGTTTTAAATGTTTAAAGAGATTCATTAAGACTTCGAAAAGATGTACTGATTTTTACTACAGCTTTTACAATAGTTTTTCTCGATTTCCACAGTAGCCCACCCCTTCTTCTCTTCCCACCCCCCAACCTCTCCACCCGCACCAACTTACTTTATCATTCGTTCCTCTTCATAGCGCGCTATAAATACTGGCAACTCCATTCCCAGACTGGTTGCATGATGTAAAAAGTACACCATGGCACGTGTGTTTTCATCCTTGACGAAAGAAAAAAGAAAACAAACTGTTCAAGAGATAAAAAGATAGCAAATTTCAACCAAATCTTTAACCTGATCACGGAAATCACTACGCCAGCCGGCAATAAAATGCGGCGCATTCGGTCCAAATAAGGCGCCCAGAAAAATGCGCTCAAATGTTTTCTCACACGAATAGATTTCCTCTGAAAGTAAAGAAAAAGCAGAGTGGAAATTCCTACATAACTTAGTTAAATATTTATTAATGCAATTAAGGAACAACCTGAGATTGGATAAAAAGCAACAGCAAATTTTACTTGTTGCACAAACACAAACATCGTTTCTCTTGGCACACATAAGCAAACCGTTATAAAAAAAAAAAAGAGAAGATCAGATTCAGCTTCTCCAATTCATTTTTCATTCTTTTTAATAGCAATTTCGGAGGCGACAAAGCATCCCATACGAATGCATAGCCATGAAAGTTGTACACACACACACACAGGCAGACGGAAGCACACACACACACACACAGTCTGCCAGCTACGAGACCAATAATAAATAAAAGAAATAAAGCAATGAAAAAGTTGCACAACCTGCAGCGCACACATCGCTGCCAATTTCGCCTGAGTTGCCAACACACATAAAAACAACTCAGCACCTGCGATACTATGTATTTTTTACGTACATATACAAACTTTCCTCTATATGCATGTGTGTGTGGGCATCTGTGGAAAACTCTTAAATTTTCATTTTCAATAGACTCCAAGAAAATTCTCCGACTTTTTACAGCGCAGAAACTTTTAGGTTGATTGCAATTTTCGTTGCCTACTTTTAGGCTTGCTTAGAAATGTACGTTTGTTTGCTGATTAGCTTATGCGCTCGCATTGCTGTAAATTTCGAGCGAGAGCTTAGAAAAGAACAAAATCGATTTTCTTTCGCTACGTATTAGTTTTAGCTAACGTTGTGGTTTTATTTTTCTGTCTTCTCGAGTAACACTTTTAATTACACACGCCTAAATGCAGACGGCACACGGTAAAGTGCAGATTATGGCTTACCTAACAGCAAAACCACGACGGCAGAGTCTCGCACACCCCAATCCCAGCACGTACGCAGCGCAATGTATAAAATGTTGTGAAATTTCCCCATCAGACACACCTGAAATGTTATTTAGGCCAAGTTGAAGTCATTAATTCACACCGTAAAAGCAGATCATAGCAATTAACGACTTATTTCCACCCTTTTGAAGATGAAATAAGATTGCAAACAAATTTTCAACAAGTTTCTAAATTAATAACTTAAAAATCTGTATAGTAAAAAATATTTTTTTTGTATATTTTTTTTCTAAATTCCGCAACAATTTTTATACTTACATCACCATTGGCATCCTTTTTATCACGATGATAGCGCACTGCAGCCAAGACCGCCATGCGTGCCACCTCTTCGGTGTGCATATTTTGACCTGCAGGTTTTGAACGAAATGAAAAGTTAAAAAAAATATTAAAACAATATTATTTGAAAAAACCCACCATCACTGCAACCGCCAATCACAGCATTCAAATGATCCAAAACATCGCGACGTGATGAGCGATCCTGCAGGCCATTTCGAGTGATTTTCTCAAAAGTATTCTCGAAGAAGCACTCAAAAATGAACTCCATTCCGACAGACGACCTCCGGTGAGAGAGAGCGAGAGAGAGAGAGAGAGGATGATGGATACTGAAGTAGTTGATGGAGTCGCTGATGCTGAGAAAACAACGACTGAAATAACCGAGCGTTATTGCAACAGAAGGCAGTGAAGGTTTCCGATTTTACGGCATTTCAATGCATTCCTTTCATTCCTATTCTCAGCTTTTTTCCTTGTTATTGGGAAGCCGTACAAACGATGACATCCATTCTTAATTGAAACAAGTACAGTTCAATATTAAATTATTGTTAGTTATTCCACAGAAAATTCCTTTCTTCAAATTTCAAATTAAATTTAAACTTGAGTGAAACAAATTCCCATCGAGCAAATTTATATCATCCCGTAACCTTTTTCGCGCGCACTCACTTCGTATTTATTTTCAGAAAACTGAAGCTGAACTAAACGCAAATTAAGCGCGTAGCAGTTTGTTTGGGGAAATTTTTAGAACTTATCAGAGAGAGAGAGCAAAAGATTATCAGAGAGAGAGAGAGAACAGAGAGGTTTAAGTAAAAATTCGACCTTAATTTCTTAAATATGCACGAATCCTTACAAGTTACGAAAGTCTTACAAGTTATAAGGGACGATTTTAAAAAACTAACATATAATGGATTATATTTAATAGTTTTTTAAATATTAAAATTTCCAAAGCTTCATAAATAAGCAGAAATGTTGTTTGCTACACCCTGTTTATCGATTCTTTTAAGCTCTTCATATACTAAGCAGAGAGTTACTCGCTTTACTCAATTCGTAAAGAAATTCTCTCTGCTGTTAAAATCGACTACGTTCGCGTCTCAGCAACTGCATCTGTGGTTGTTTACACCTGGTAACGCGGCACCGAAGCCATAGAAAACATTTGGATTTTTACAATCATTCATGACTTTAGTACACGAGATTATATCGACTTTTATCACATAGAAAATGCAAATTAAATATTCATTTCTAATTTGATTAAACGCTAATCACATCAACATACATAAAGTGAAAAAAAAATCATTGCAGGTGTGAATGTTAACGATGACCTCTGAAAAAGTAAAAAATTAACACAACATTTAATGTAAACAAATCCGCTGTTCACATTTTTGCAACATTTTTTCGTTTTTATTCACATTTTTTAGTTACTTTATTTTGCATAACCACTGAACTGATTTTCAAGCTTAAATTTTCTTCAATGTGAGTTTAAAACTAAGTAAAAATGCATAAATTCGGTATTTAATCTCATTACATTTCCACATTTCTCTTCTGTTATACTCGGCTGAAATTCCTTCTCTTCACTCTCATTAGTTTAGGAAAAGTTATGTTCTGGAATTTTAGCATAACTACAATATATTTCCAATAATTTCTTGCGAAAAATGTTTCCTTTTTCGCAGTCAATACCAAAACAAATCTCCGCACACAAGTCCACCCACATACTGAGCTGTCAAAATCAGCTCGTTGAATGTCAGCGGTTGTGTTCAACGCGCATGGCAGCTCCGAACATTTCTAGCGGATGCGTTCAGAGTGATTGTGTTTTGAAGAACGCCACAGAAATTCGTTAAATTTATATCTGAGTTAACTTTTATTTTATTTTGTTCTCTTATATTTGACTCTATTTCTATTTTATCAATATTATTTTAAAAGAAAAGTTCGTGGGAAAGAACGAGTAGAAATATCGCGATAGAGTCTTCAATCCTTATTATCACAGGCATGAAAACAGAACCAACTGTTCAGCGATAATTGCCTTGTCATGTCGCATAATAAATAATTTAATAAATATTATTGCCAGCAGCTAGATTTCTTTAACCATTCGACAGACACAACGACAGACAGTGACAGCGAAAGCAGTTGTGATACTCGTCCAAATCCATGAAAATCCAATTCTGGATTTCTTTCATTTTAAAGAAATCCAATTTCAGACAGATTTTTAAAGTGGATTCTAGTTGAGTTGAGCTCTCAGAGGTGGGAATAAATTTGAAGTAATTTTTCGAAGCAAAGAACGACTGGAAAATCCTTCGCATCCTGGACGGCAGAACATTTTTGCTTGCAGCTGCAATAAATGACATCAAAGGCACTGAACGTAAATTTAAAACTTTACTAGTTCACCCTCCCCCCTCGTTCACGATGCGCGGGCGCTTAAATTGCATATACCGTTACACACACCGTTCGTCTGCCGCCCACACTCACGTTTCTTCTTCTGTTTGAAATGCGTTCAGCTGTTTGCTCACAAACTGCAAGAAGAAGAACAACAGCAACGACAACAATAAAACTAATTCAATTACATGAACTCGTATTCGCTTCTTCCATTTACAGATTACTCTGCCAACCGATTAACCAGGACGACTCGTTCCATCTGGAGTATCGCGGCCCGGTGGAGATGAAGGGCAAGCCGACGCCAATGAATTGCTGGTTCCTGACGCGCAACGCTGATGCTCAGAGTGGCGACTCGCCCTTGCGCCCGCTCACGCCCACAACCACAGCGGCCACAACACCGGCCACCACCAGCACCACCATCACCACCTCCACCACGCACGTCGTTCCCGTACGTCGATCTTCAGCAACGCGTCGTGCTTCAACTTCAGCACTTAATGCGTCAACATCAGCGCGTGCATCGCGTACATCTTCCGTGTCTTCAACGACATCGGCATCTTCAACATCAGCGTCGTCGGTAGCCACAGTGGCGACAGGCGGCGTTGACGGCGGCGTTGATGGTGGTGGAAACAACGACGGAATGTGCTGCGCTGCACCGAATGCAAATGCGTCAGCGTCAACGCAAAAATAGAAGGAGTGCAAGGATTCATCGTGCTGTTGCTGAAATCTACTGTAAGGACGACGGGAGGAGCGTGGCGGGATATGGATGGCATGGATAGGGATGACGAAATAGCAGCGACAGGATGAGGATGGCGTGACGAAAGATGGATAAAAATGGAAATTTCAGCACTGCACGCAGTGGCAACAAATTGCTGCCTGTGCGGTGGCATTCGTGGGCCGGCGTCTGCTTCGCTGTTGCAGGTAATTCATGGCAACTCGTCGTCTACTTTGCGGGATTGTCAAGATTTACAGCGACGAGCACTTTGCGCCCCCAGACTCCCATTAACACTCAGCTTACTCCTCCTCCAGCTCTGCTTCAACAGCTGGATTCACCTTCCTTCGTGGATTCTCATGAATGCACTCATTTCTCGCTGCAAGCTACTTGTTGCCGAGCAATCATACGAAACCTGTAGGGTAAAAATGTAGCCATGCAACTCGCTCCCCTTATTTATTTACTCCCTCCAAAATTTCACATAAAATACGTAAAAATCCCTGTTGAGCGTTTCTCTACAACAGGATTGACATATTGACTCGGTATTTTCACGCATCATGAATACTTAAATACCAACTCATTGACATAAAACTCTCGCTGAAACATTTTATATTTGTTTACACAGATGGCTATTGTCAGCTAACGTGTGTATGTGTGTGTGTGTGTGTGTGTGTGTGTGTGTTTGTTCGATGATGGATTGTTGAGCGAAAAAGTGGAAGGATAAAAGTGCGGAAAGGATGTTCAGAGCCACAAAATGAACTCTTCAAGTAGAATGAGATTTTTTTGTCGCGTCTGTAAATATTGTGCGTGTCAACATTTTAAGTGTAAACATTGTTTTTGCAGTCTTCAGAATAACACAACTCAAAGGGAGCAGAGAAGTGAATGCAACTGGCAAAATGACATGCATGCACACAAACAAACACACACACACACATACACATAAACTTTCTGCTATACATGCGCATCTGCCGGCTTCACTTTCAGTTTATTGCTTCCTTTTAAATGCTATTTAACAATTAAAATATGGATTCGTTATATTTCACCTTTCTGATTTTTCATAATCCTAAATGTCAACCTAAAAGCCTTCAAGTTGCAGCTGATGTGGTCACAGATGACGCTCTTTATTATTCATTTTATCTTTATGGCTGCTGCGAGGTCATCGCTAACTTCTGTCTTAATAAGTTTAAGCCTCGATAACCTTTTTTCTACTTTCAACGTAAATCTTAACTTTGTAAATAAAAAAGGGAAGGAAGCGTGAAAACCTTTTCCTTACTTTGCCACACAATTTAAGCCCAACATAATCGGCATCTTTCTTGCTTTCCTTTCTTCTCGTTTTACGTCTTTTTTGCTTTGGAATTCCTTTATTAATACCTTTCAGCAGAGAAAAGAGGAAAAAGGATTTTCACTGCTTTTTAAGAAAAACTTTCTTGCTTTTATTTATTTTTCCTTGATTATTTTGGCTCTTTAAATATTTATGCAGGCTGTAAAAATGGCAGAGATTTTATTTCGAAGAAACTCGCCTTTGAAGTCATAAATATGATTTCTGGAAGTTCTACACAAATTTAATCAAATCAAAAATCATCGTGGATTTCTTATTGTAGAAATATTGTAATTCTTAGATTACGGAAAGTGTGTAAAATTTCGCTACATTTTTTAATACTTCAAAATTTCTCAAAGAATCTGTGAATTTTATTTCCAAACACTTTTCAGCTGAAGTTATTATTTTACTCGTACTGATCTTTGCAAATTATTATGATCAGTTAAACCAGAAGGATTCTCTGAAAGCACATGAAAGCTGTCGAGCAGATTAATTTTATCACCCAAGGCATCAACGCACATAAACACGCTTTATGAACGACACAAGCGCGTGTGTTACTGTGTGTGCTTGTGTGTGTGTGTGTGTGTGTGTGTGTGTGTGTGTGTGCGTGAAAACCTGCGTAAATGCTACTTGAGCATTAAAAGCCTCTGGCAGGCTTTACCGTTGCTTATACAACAATTCAATTAAGCTCGGCAGTAAACAAAAAAAAAAACACACACACACAGGCATACAAATACGAGTAAATATGATTAGGGAAGCTTTTGTGATGCACGTGTGGAAGGAGGGAATGAGTTTGAAATACTGCTGCACCCTACAGGGATGTTCAATACAAATTTGGTGGGGTTGAGCCTTTCGGAATACTTAAAATTCTCTAGCAAATTCAATTTACGTGATCCTGACCGCTTTGCCACCCCCAACCCCTTGAGATCCGCAAATCCTGCGAAACCCTAAACGATCGATTAAAACGCAAGTTAAATAAAATTAAGTTAAGCTACCAAGCGATGAATTAAATTGCAAACTGTTGCTTAATACCGATTGCGATTCGTGTGTAAACCCAAAATTTAATCCTGACGTCTATTTACTCAGGGCTGAACTTCGTATGAGGTAGCAAACGAGGCGAATTAAACGTGCTGGTGACCGTAAACTATCAGTTAGGCGTACGTGCGGCGCAAGACGTGATAAACGCAATTATGTACTTTATAAAAAGCCACTTGAAGTGAAGAGGAAACCTGTATATAATTTCTAGTACATTTCTAAGGATTTCTCCTTAAATTCTGGAACATATTCGGGGTTGGGAATGTCTGTTATGTGATGATTAAATAATAAGAAACAATACAATAAAATATAAGTTTTCACACCAAATGTTTAATTACTTTCTTTGCAGATTATATTAAAAGCATCTCTGCTGACACACGGGGAAGCTCAGTTCGTTTAAAACATTAAGAAACATTTAAAATACCGCATAAATAATGAAATTGCACAAATTATTCTTAAACTGGTACGAAATAAACAATTCCTAGGGCAACAATTTCCAGTTCTCCACTTTGTATAAAAATTTCTAATTATTCTAATAGAACTTTAGTATTGAAACAATTGATTTCAAGAAGATATCTTGTAAAATAACAAAATAATATATAATTAATAGAGAAATATTGCTTCTGATAACATAAATTTTAAGCTGGTAGAATTAAAAGACTTCGAAGTAGAGTATTTAAAGTATTCGAAATTACAAACTAGTTGGCGAACTACTTCCATACCACGATAAGAAACCCACATGAGTTTCTCTTCCTCTTAAAGTTTTTACCGACATTTATATTTCTCCCGGTATTTATATTTACCGCGAGCCATTTACAGACCTCAAGGTTTCTCTAAGTTACTAATTAGCTGTACTTCGATGCCAGCTGTACCGATGCCAGGATTGTTTATTTAACTACAACAGGGAACATCTTTATATAACGCTAACTACGGGTGGTTTTCTTACAAAATATATAGTATTAAGATTTACGATAATTGGGAGTAAAGTTCTAGTAGTGGGGTAAATTTACTAGCATTTTGAATTATCTTACTTTGCTTTCCAAAGTTTTACTTCACCTCTTGAACAAAAATTGTATAATATAGAATGCACAACTAAAATACTCCATAATACGATTTAAAAAAGAAACTAGAAATAAAAGTACTAATATATATTTTATTTAAATAAAACTATTAAAAGGTTAATGTCTGCGATGTGCCAGAAGTTGCTGCAGACGCATCTTTCTTCTTGTGACGAACAACATTATTTCCAACCATCTTCCAGACTGTTGAAATATGAACTGCGATTTCGTCGCGTAGGCGACACCTGGACAAACTGCTTCCAAAAAGCACTTTGAAATCCCACACAAGTGTTATTCAAATGCTTTCCATTTCTATCATCTTCTAATTGAAACGTGCACAGATATTACATTCCAACATTTACTTTACATTTCATTTGAAACTTGAATTGCGACTTGCGACGCATGGGCGATTTTTTCCCCAGTGAATCTCAGAATCTTCTTTTATACTTTTACTTTTAGGGATTTTATTACTTTATAAGTACTTTTTAAACTCTCTACAACTTCAGCGCAACTCTGGTCTTAATTGAAAAGCGCCAAATAGTTGTATAAAACGGGCAAAAAGGAGGAAAAAGGACGTGTTTGAAGCAGTATTGCATTTTCACAAATAGCTTTTTTCTATATATAAGGAATATGTAGGAAATAAATAGAAACAATTTGGAATATTAGATGTAGCAACTTATGTGCGTAAATAAAAAATCACTTTAGCTGTTTTAAGCTCACCAAGTATAAAACTCACTTCAAAAATGCAACCCTGTAGCAAAAATAAATAAGCAGATTTTAGAAATTGTACAAGTTTATAGCACATTTATAGGCGACCTTCAATATATGAATTAGAAAAGATGAATCAAGGAAGAAGATACGTTACAGAAACATGAAATATTAGGTTAACCTGACGTGGATCACAACTGAAAATAGCTTTATAGTGTTGTAAGACCCTCTTGTATACTTGAAGGATAAGCATATTGAACAAAATCTCTGAATATATTAACGGGTATTTCTTTACACGGAAAACTTCTTTTATATTTAGAAAAACTAGTTCTTCTTTAAGAGCAAAACTAACAACAGATATAAGCAAACAATGAAACAAACAACACGCAACACAAACCAATAGAGTCCAATATTAATTATATTAAGAGTTGTCTACTATATACTTGCATTTCATATATTGCATCTACCAATTAGGACATCTAAATAAATCCCAAAATATAACCAATGCATTAGATAAAATAATAAGTAAAAAGAAAACCATTTAAGCGTATCAAACATGAAAATACTGTATTATTAGAGAATTATTGTATTTAAACATACAAAACTGATAGAAATAAAACAGTTTATAGAATTCTGTTGTAATAAGAAAATCACACGCATTTGCAGTTGCAGAGGATATTGAAATGATTAAAAGTTGAAATGATCGAAGCTGGAAGGAAGAGCTGTAATAATGAAAGTATTATAATGAGAAATGTACCAAAAATAAAGCAATTTCTGAAAAGAATTAAGAAGAATAAAACTACGTGTTTTGCTTTTAGTTTGCAATATTGTCGGGAATGAAGTCAAATAGTGCGTTTCATTGCTTCTGAAATCAATTTCCGAATTCAGTTTGATAATCAGAAATGAAGTCACAGCCGAAGTGAAAAGGTGTCCGTGTACGAAAAGTACTCAATATCGATTTGTCCTAAATTTACGATTATAAGTGACAGCGGGGGGCCTCTCTCGATTAAAAAAGCGGCTCTCTCGATTAAATGAGAGTTACAGTTTTAAGAGAAGAAATCAACTCATTTATATTCTTGTTTCTCACTTTATCACTAACTTATTAATACTGTTTTCAATTTCCGATTACAATCAACATTTAATTAACTAAAATTGCAGCAGCTTCCTCTCGCATGATTTTCTCACGTATCCAGTAATGAGCGGCACACACTAACAACAATAGACTGGGTATGAAAACCAGCAACACCACGCCGAGCGAAACACTAGCAACGCGTGCTCGATGCTCTTCTTTACCTTTAGTTATTGAGATTAATGAGTTTGTGTTGTCGGTGCAGGCGGAGGGAGGATTGTGAGGGTTGTTGGAGGAAACATTTACGGTTTTATACGTTTTGGTTGTTGTTGTTTTTAGTGTTGTTTTTGCACATCATCAGCCGTAGTTAACCGGGGAGATCATCATTTCACAGTTGATTGTTGTGTTGGTTGATGAATACAGCAGCAGCCACAGCGAAATTATATATTTTCAAGAAAATATCAAGCGGAAGGAAAAATAAGAAAATCTTTTTAATATTAAAATAAATGAGAACTAATTTTTTATCATAACGCCGCAAAAAGAAGAATAAGGAAAAATTCAAGGTGAAATGAAAGCGGAAAATGTTTAATATCAGTTTTTGCCATATTGTTGCATAAAAGCGCATTTACATTTTTGGTAATAAAAATAAATGTAAAGAAATACCAAATAAAATAAAGGAAAAATTTAACACAAAATTCCAACTGTGTAAAACTGAACACGACGCGTACGCTTTTTGTTGCAACAACTGGCACGAAAAAGCTGAAAAAACATCACTAATTATCGTGGGTTAATTATAAATAGAAATTAATTTACCTGTTTATCTTCGTTTTAAATTTGTTAATAATTTTTTAAAACAATTAACTTGTTTTAATACAAATATAGCTACGAAATTTGTAATTTATTAAGTTTCATGCGATTATGATTACAATTATTACAATACATAAATTATTCTCATTAAATAAAAATTTATACAGTAACATAAATAAAAAGTCGAATAGCAATTTTTAAAATATGCATTTAGTTACTACATATATTTTTCTCATTCAGACAACATGAAGAAAGTGAAATTTAAAAAATGTTAAAACTTAAAATTATAAAAATACAACTAAAAGTATGTTTTTGTTTCTTTACATAAAAGTGAAATATTTGAACTCTTTTTTGAAATGCATGATTTTTTTCGCCACCGCTGTATGTGTTGTTAATTCACTTTCTCTCTCACTGTAACGGTAACATGTCGCTGTTAATAACAGTTAATGAAGACAAGAGAGATGAAAAATGATAATGAATCGAGTGAACTCTGGGGGATTTTTTTCTACACCTCTGTGGATTTCTGAATCGATGGCGTCGGCGAAGCGGCATGCGGTGGCGAAGGCAATCCGTTCTCTTGCGTCAGCGGCGGCAATGTCGGTGACGTGCTACGCATAGGCGTGGCACCTGCCGGCATAAAAGATGTTGGCCGACTGAAGAAGTGCGTGTTGTTGTTCGGCAGCACAGGCACACCACCGAAACGATTCTGTGGCGGCGGCGCATTTAGCGAGCTGCTGTGCGGACTCTCATGGCCGCTGTAGGTTGGACTGTACTGAGTGAGCTGCTGCTGATCGGCTGGAATATCGTGCATTTCATTCTCATCCACTTCTGGCTCGGCATCGTGGTCGCCGTGCTCTTGTTCCCCGATGCCATTCAGCTCGGATGCCGAACGCAAGGAGCGGCGTCCCAACTGCTTCGGCCCCCCGACTCTTTCACCTGCTGTATTAATGTATTCAATATCCTTAGCTACTCGGGTATCTTTACGCTCACTACCTTCCGAAGACGTGACGTCCTCGTCGTCCAGGTCCCACTTCTTGGCTGGAAAATCAATACGGGGTTTGCCCGGTAGAGGTTCATGCGTGCGGTAAACTTTATCGTACGACCTACTTTTCTTCAGCGTGCCCGTGTGCGTGGCGTCGGTGTCGCTGTCGTCGTCCGCGCCCTGGCTGAGCTGGCGCAGGTTGGAGCGCGAGGAGGCGCGCGAGCGCGGCAACACCGGCATCTGCCAGTGCGGATCCTCCTTCAGCTGCTTCTGGCGGAAGCGATACACGCCGCAGACGATGCACAGCATCAGCGGCAGGATCACCAGCAGGATGATGCCGATTGCAATGAAAGCGACGCGTCGTGTATAGTAAACCTCACCTGGAGGGCAGGAGGGCGAGCG
This sequence comes from Sicus ferrugineus, assembly GCA_922984085.1. Taxonomy (NCBI): domain Eukaryota; kingdom Metazoa; phylum Arthropoda; class Insecta; order Diptera; family Conopidae; genus Sicus; species Sicus ferrugineus. Next base: position 3,883,149 of record OV277352.1, read on the forward strand.
GGGAGAGTGGTTAAACTTTGGTGCGAACTTGCGAGAAAGCGCGATAGAGGGCGACAAGCAAATGCCGAAAGCGTGGTAAGAGAGAAGTGCGGGGAAGTACTTACGTAAGCACACAGTGTAGCCGTACTCGGGGACGTTCCAGAGGCCGTTGGCCATGCATTCGCGGCGTTGATCACCCATCAGCACGAAGCCTTCATTGCAGGCGAAGGACACCTTGCAGCCGGGCGTGAAGCAGAAGGTGTCCTTGCGACCAAAGCGCGGCGTCTCCAGTACACCACACGAGAGCACGCGTCTGCATAACGAAGAAAAGGCATCATAAATTAATTTAATTGCGCTTAAACATTCCGTCTATAACTCACATCCACCCCAAGGTGACTCTGCCGCAGATCACTCACCTGGAATTCAAGTCCCTTATGTTGACCAGGGTATCGTAGTAGATCTTGGTGAAGTGGGCCAAGTTGCGGTCCAGCGTCATGCCGTAGTCGTATTGGCACTGATAGTTTTTGCCGCACAGCTCCTCGGCACGCTCCACATCGTACGACCTGTTGGCCGGCAGGAACTGCGACGGCTCCTTCAGGTAGTTCGGCACGAATGAGGTGTTCGCGAAGTAGCTGGCCAGACCGCCAAAGTCGCGCGTAAAAAGTGCTCTGCCCACGCCCGGCTCGTCCCGACCGGTCAGCATCCATTTCATGCCAAAGCGCTGAGCGACGTCCCTCATGTTATCCGGGTTCAAGTTGGGAATCACCGTCATGTCGGGCAACGTGAAGTCGTCGAGAGGATTAAAACTCCAATTGCCGAAAAGTCCCGCGGTTTTGTTCTGAGAGAGCATAAAAATGAGAGCAAGAGGAAAAATTGCAGTGACTGTGGCAATGCCGATCGATCACTATTTCACTTACAATGAAACCCCAGGGCAAGTAGACGCGTCCCGTAATGAAACCCTCATTCTCGATCACCTCCACGCCGATGCCGGCGTCAAACATCACGATCACCTGCGACTGGTTGAGCAAGTAGGTCGGCGTGTATACCGTCACGCCATCGAAGTGCTGGAACTTCAGACTCTCGCGGTCGAAGTAGATACGCTTGCCATCGGCCAGCACGTCCAAGCGGTAACGCCAACGTGCGTGCAACGGCCGCGAACGCACCTCAATCGTGGTCGTCGTGTTGCCACGCATGGCCAAAGCAGTCAGCTGGGTGGCAGCCACGGGGCCGTGCATATTACGCGGCATCTGCTCAAAGCGCCCCTGTACCTCGAAGCGCTGATCGGCGTCGACGCTACGAGCGAGCACGAACTCACCGAGCCCGTTGAATGTGTACGGCGTGCCGTCGAACGTAATGAAGTGCGGATCGCCGAAGACGCCTGCCACACCGGGAGCCTGATAGGCGACGCAATCCTGCGAGGGGCGTCTCTCGAAGCGGTACGTTTCACAGCCGACCGCCTGCTCCTGCTGCCAGAGGCAGCACGAGTAGAAGGGACGCCTGTCGTGGAACCACGAGGAGAGCGTGGGCACCTTGCCGGCCTCGTTCCAGGGCATCTTGCCGAGGTTATGGTTGCGCCGAGGCCGAGAGCCCCACATCTGATCATAGGTCAACATAAGAGAACCATAGCGATCGTAACAGCACTGTTGCTCAGCACCCTGTGGACTGTGGAGAGAATTTTAGGATTATGAAGGCACAGACGGAAAACAAGCATTCGAACAGGATGTTGTAACTTACGTCGGTGTGCCACTGACTACGCAGTGTATGGCGCCCTTGTGCCGCAAGCAGGTGGGGTTCGAGTCCTTATCGCAGTGACGATCTGGCATATAGCGCCCCTTATCGTAGATCGCCTGGTCGAGGGTGCAGGGGCACAGAGGTAAATCGGCAGCGAAATTTCTGCGAAAAAGGAAGAGGCAAAAACTCTGCGTCAATCGAGTGGAAGCCGCAGCGAATTCATTGTTCCCACTCACCTCAGATATCGGTCTGTTCGCAACCAGTTGTCGCATAACGACCTCGGCCAGTGACGGCCGTACTTGCGTTCCCACTGTGGACCGAAATACCAGGCCAGTGGTATGGGTCTGGACCAGAGTATGCTGTGGAGTTGAAGGCAGGCAGAGAGAGAGAGAGAGAGAGAGAGAAAAGTAATAAATAACAGCTACTCAAAATAAAATCATAAAAAAATGCTCGGTTTTATAAAAAGAATGCAGTGGTGGAGGATGTCAGAAAATAAGAAATGAAAATTAAATACGAATTTATTACAGTTGCTTCTTTTCATTACGAATTTTAATTGCATCGTTTTTCCACTCATCCCTGAGTAACTGGAGATTCATTTTCTTCGGTGCAGCGAGGCGTATGAGTAACAATTAATTGCTGAAAAGTTTTTGTCTGCTTTTTAGACTTTTTCGCTTCATTTAATTGTTATTCCTGTTTGTCTCTTTTTCTCTGTTCTATTAAGAATTTCTTTACCGCCGTTAAACACAACACAATCTCAATAACTGAATGCTTTTGCTTTTTGCTACAGTCTGATTTATTCAGAATTGCATTGAAATGCAATTACGATTCACATCGCAGAAAATGAGATCTGAAGAAACTGGAAAACACTGTGGAAAATGAAAGAAATAAATGAAAGTAGAATATACATCCACGAAGATAAAAGGCGAGTTAAATTGATAGAATAAAAAATCCTAGATTAAATTCCTGCGCTAACTTGGAGAAGAATGCTGAATGAAATCAGTCTGGAAAACCAAGGAAAGGACGAATATCTCAAGAACCGGATGTGCTAAAAAAAACTGTTAACATTTCTGGGTCCAGCACGGCAAAATACATTAGAATCTGTTCCCCATATTCATTACCGAAAAGTACTGCCCCACTTTTACAGGCCTGTGTCCAGCGACACTTCGACTTTCATACTTACGGACTGATTTTCAATCCTGAGTATTGCTGCGGATTGGTTAGATTGATTTGCAAGAAACCGAATTGTAAGTCGTTGTTGATGTTGTTTCTGTAAATATAATCCGACGGTACGATGGTGTAGTTTCCAGTGTTGGTGCTCAGTGTTTGAATGACATCGATGTACTCCAACTGGGGACTGTGAACGAACAAAAGAAAAGGAGGGAAACGAAGGAAATTACAAGGATGATGTCTACTTTAATAAACACGCAATTCGAAGGTACTCACTAAATTGTCGTCTCACGGTAACCCCAAAGCGAAATCGTTACTTCGGCCTTGAAATTCGAAGTCAAGTTATAGCGATCCCAGCTAATATGAATCTCTTTCGGTGCCTTTTGGTGAACGTCATTGAACTCAAAAAAGACTCTCTCGGTAGATGCAGCGGGTGTTTCTAAGAAAAGAAATTATTTAGAAGATGTTATTGGTGAAAAGGTTACTGAAACTAACCTGAGCCAACAAATTTATCGTAAAACCCTAATTTCATGTAGCACACTTACAACTAATTCAGTTATTGAACCATAATTACTCACCTACAAAATATTTTCCACGCCATTTGTAACGTTTATTGCCGACCGATATCTCGAATCTTACGTAGCCCTCAGCTTTCAGGAAGGGTTGCACACAGATGACGCGATTCTTGTTCACATAATGACCCAGTACACTCTCCGTATCGAAGTGGCAGGTGACACGTTGATTGGGATCGAAGCAGGGCCCAGTCACATTGACCACCGTGCCGCCTAACATGTTACCAGACTCGGGCGCAAAGGTTAAGGGCAAATGTGAGTCATCTGAAATGTGAGGAAAACGGAGACTTATCATCCGCAAATAGCAGAAGTCAAACCATGACACTCACCAATATCCTTATTGCAAGAACCTATCAGAATTCGCTCATCGATGCGGAATATGTGACGGCCGGGGAAGCCGTTGCCCCAACCGCGACCCGTTAAGTCTCGCAGAACCATTGCCTGGCTGTAGGGCTTGTATTCGTAGGATTGAGTGCCATTGCCGGCATTAAAGCCAATCTGAAAGATGGAAGTAAAGAGTACATTTTAATATATATACGGGTAGCATTTCTATTGGTTTGGCATGTAGAAATATAAATAGCGAACATGGCGAAGTTGTTAATCTACACAAACTTGTCAGACATTAATTCATGCCACTAATTGAATGCAGCCCTTAAACCGCAACAGCGAAAACTTGTTCCCTCTTAAGTTGAGCAGACTTTCAATGACGCGGACTTTCATGGCTGCAAGGCTGACAAGGACCAGTTAAACGCATCCACAGATGCGAAGGCCACAGAGAGGCAACATCAATTGCGGCAATCATTCATTCATTCAGTTACGGCCGCACAAATGCATTCAGCAACCACAGGAATGCATTCACTCATTCATTCAGTCCTTGCAACTTCGCCGTTCTCTTACTTGATGATGAATTGTACGGGTATTTAACAAGTTAATTGCGGAAAAGGAAATGAAGGATTAAAAGATAATAGGATTAAAAGATATTGTAAGATGGAAAAGAGGAATAAATTAAAACATTACATATTTTTAACTACTGTAGGTAAAATTTTTAAATGTTAAAATACTAGCAATGAAAATTCAAAATTAGCTAGATTTTCTTTCAACCGTCTAATTGCATTTGCAACCAACTTCTTTTAAAGAAAAACGTAACTGACTCAAAACACTAACACTAATGCACACGCATACTCCTACACATACATATACGTGTTTACCAAGCAGCATTTCATCGTGTAGTCAAACACAGAAAAAGTTAAGCACATTCAAGTTGTCACAGCTAAATTCCACATCATTGCATTAGTTGTCGTACTTGCGTAGAGTGCATTTGTGTGTAAGTGTGTGTGTGTGTGCGTGTGTTTGCAAGTGTGATTGAGTAACGAAGTGCAGAAGTACAGAATTTCATTTGTATTTAATCTGGAGTCTGGTGATTATTACTCAACAACTGCTTAGAAAGAATTAATTCAATGTTATTCATACGACGCGTGTGATTTCAATTTAATTAATTAAAACTGAAACTTCTAAACAAGTGAACCGATTTTATATAGCTAAACTAGTTTTAAATAACTGAACACTTTTTAGGGAACATTTTTTATTTACTTACAAATGCTGGTACTCCGCCCTCACCGTGCGTGGTATCGCCACCAGCTTCCGTGTGAGCTGACCAGGTGATGAGATCGTAGTTGAAAATTGCATACGTGTAGACTTCATCGGTGGCCAAAACCATTTGGAATGTGTTTGTCTGAAAGTGGAGCAAAGTAAATAAATAATAACAATAAACATTAAATTTATTGCTATAATTTGTAAAATAAAAAAGTTATAAAACTAAGAAATTTCAAAAGCCTCATCGAATTTTAATATATTTCCCTCACACTGGTGTAAAATAAAAATCGTAGTCACGCCATTCATAAAACTTTGGAAAGCTATTAAAAAATGTGTCAGTTCTTTATTACAGGTGAAAAGTTCGTCATTTAGGTTGAATTAAACTTCCTGCCTTTCTACGTTTATGGAGAAAATTCACGTCAGTCACATTTCGAGCCAGTGTGGGTGTTGCGCACGTGTTACAGAAACTTCGTGCAAAAGTGGAATCCAATGAATAACCTGTCAGCAGCTTGCAATCTTTCATATTTGCAGCACACAACAGTCAACAGCGAGTGACATTTGATGAGAATGACCCAACTGTGAGTTGCTGCTGCAACATGCAACACAAAAACATAACAGAAAAGAGGAGGAAACTCATCGAAATTCCAATCTAACAACGGCACTCACCGTAAATAATGAGTTATCGATGCCGCCAGCGAACGAAACATTCTTCCACGTAGCGATCACGACGTGTTTGGGAACAAAGGTGTCCGCACCCACCACGCCCTCCCGGATGTCCCACATGGTGCGTTCGCGCACCTCGACGCCGAATCTATCAGTGCGCGTCATCAAATCGCGTTCCATTCTGCGAAATATGAATATGAGAATCTTATTAAGTACGAAAAAGGCAACAATAGAGAAAAATAAAATTTCTGAACTTTTTCACATGTTGAAATAAAATTTTAAATTGCAAAAGTTCTGAATTAGATCTCTTTTTTAGGTTAACTTCTTGTCTCTCTCTCCCTCTCACACTCTCTCCTTCGTCCTCTTCGGTTTAAAGCTACGGGATTGAGACGAAAAAGTATTTAAAAAGGGTTTTTGTTAAATATATTTTTAACATAATTTTGAATTTAATTGCAATTTACAAAATTATATAGTTGCAAAGAAATTTCGAATATTTTTTTCAAATACTTAAAGGTCAAAACATTCCTCGTGATTTCATTTAAGGTGAAAACTGCTGCGCGTAGCAATTTTGAACGCGCCGAAATGTATGCAACAAAAACCAGGAACCGCAACTCCGACGAGAAGGAAAATTAAAATCGTGCAAATGCAAAAAGGAAGAGTGGATGGAACCTTGTAAATGCAAAACAAAAACGGACAAAACCAACGCATACACACGCGCCAACACACAACCATGTGCACAAAAAGGATGATCCGTCCGTGTTGCATACATTCCGGCGCGTACTTCCTGTTGATAATTTTTCACCAAGTAGAAATTCTGTACTCTGCTGGTGAGTATAGCTTGTTATAGTTGTTATTGTTGTACTTACTTATCTTATCTACGTGTGTGCGTGCTTGTGTGTGTTTTTATTATTAAAATATAAGCAAAAATATAGCTTCCGGATGTTATATGTGTTCACAAAGTCGAACTTTTTGCGCTGTTTTCGCTGCTACTAATCTGAGTTTTTGTCTTTATATCTTCCAGTTTTTACATCCTCACATATTCACTTATATTTCGTTAAGAATCCTGTAATTAATTGAACTGAGTTGTATGTTTTGGCTGTAATGTGCTTTGCACTTTTAACTCTTCAACTAATGCAAAGAAGCTACTAATTTGGCTTAGATTTCCATCTTACTCTCACTTTCCAATTTATCGATTAACCTTAAACGTTCACAAGTAAAAAGTGCAAAGTGTTTCTATTTGACATAATTAGATTATCCTAAAATCCATCTAAAAAGATTTCTTTGCAACTTATCAACTTTTAATTAAATCCCATGCTTTTCCAAGTACTTTTGACATATTTGAAAAGAACCTTTTATTTGCATTTGAATATATTTCAAATTGATTTTCAATCTAAACTGTGCTGCTAATGGAAAATAGCAAAGTTTTAAAATTTTTTCAAAATTGCGAAGTGAAAAACGTTGCTGAAAAAAAAACCTGGTAGTTAAAAGGCTGAGAGAAAGAGAAAGGGAAATACAACTCTTCCATTTTTTCATGCTCACTGCATTTTAAAAGTTTAAATTGGTACTGAAAGTTACAACATCGGTACGCTTTGTTATCCTTGGCATTTTCAGTGGAAAATCAGTTTTAATTTTACTGCGGTGAAATTCGGCGAAACTTTTTGGAACTCGCGTACACGAGCGCCTAAATGTAAGCTTCGAAATTGTTTTCAATTTTTAAACTGGATCGGTTAAGCGCTTGAGGAATTTTTGCATTTGAATCTTTTTGAAATATTTTTTTAAGCTTTGCATGATTTTTATTCACAACAGAAAATTTTCATTGTGCATTAGAAATGAATACCGTGTAGATACCTACCTGAAATAAACTCCTGGCGTCCTTTGATCGATGTCGGTGCCATATATTCGCCCCACGCGACACTTGGAGAAAAAGATGCCAATAAAGGACGGATCATTCCGTTTGGGCCAATCGACCACTGGAAACACTAACGGGTACGTGTAGTACTCAGGCGGATCCGAGAATTCCAGGTAACCATTCAATGATATCTAAAAGTGAACAAGATCAGCTAAAAAGCGACGCTATTAAGCGCACCATTTCTACTTACCCGTGTATAATTGAAGCGAAACCCGAAGAATGGCAACTGAAAGTTGAAGTTCTTGTGGACTTGCGTCATAGAGGCATGGATATCGAACTGGTAATCACCACGCCCCCCGTACATATCCTGATCGAAGTACCAATACATGAAGTAGCTGCGTATTTCGGCCAATCGGCTCGAACTGATGACGTAACCACCAACGGTGACGTGACTGGCAGTTCCGGGTGGAGCAACGCGATTATTCAGGTCATCTGAGGAAGGATAGACGTTCAAATCAATTAGATGTTAAATCAGTTGTATTCCATGAATTAGTTATAAAAAATAATTCTATCTACAATATTGGTTACATCAGCAGGCATTCCACAAAAAAGTAATGTTTTTTAGGAAATATTCAGTAGAACGTTCTGTTGTATCAATAGAATGTTGATTGCAGGCTTTCAGTTAAAAGCCTGCTGTCTTTCTAAAATCACACAACGTTAAATTGTGTTCGTTTCGAACAAAAATAGAACAAAATCAATCTGTAAAGAAGAAATCCTATACTATTTTATATACACGGCGTTGACTAGGATCCCAATTACTTCACAAGTTTTAATACCCTTGTAATCCTATAATAATCCTTTTTCCTGTACAGCTTCACTAATAAATAACGCTGAACACTGGCGTACTAATACTCGAAATTCTACGAAAAATGGCTTTCTTAGAGTTGAGGATTTCATTAAAGAGCCTTTTGTATATGGGGTGCCTCACCCTCTCACTCCAAACCCTCTGGATCAATCGAAACCACACCTTGTCCGGAAATTTCTAATAGTTGTCTATGCCCAAAATTCCGTATTTGTACCACTCACAATCTTCTATCAATAGCGTTTTTGCGACCACCATTTCTTGATTTTAGAGACGTAAGACCTGTCCTTAGCTAAGGAAGAAGACCTAACAAGTATCAATTTACAATCATAAATTTTTATCGTAGATTTCAGATTTTATTGAGAACAAATGTTTCCTGTTTATTTGTAATATCATTTTTATTTCTACATTTTGTAATAAAATTTTACATCATCCTAATAATAAATTATATTACAACATAATTTTGATTTACTGTTGAATTATTATTTAGTTTAATATTAAGCACTAACACTTATAATTATACAATACTATATATAAAAATAAAAAACCTAAATAAAAAACTTGTAAGCGAAAGCAAACAATAAAATTGTTCGATTTTTTAAGACTGCATTAAAATCTTCCTTTCGTATTCAGCGATTCGTAGACGCACAGGCAGCACAAGAGACAAATCCTCCATCATGGTGTGCATCTCGGGTCTGGTTCCCGAACTGGAGGAAGAACTGGATCTGGAAGCCGTGCCGCGCAACCTTTCCGACGAAGTTTTGCGACGCAGTGAATTCTTGCGCTGCATACCGGATCCCGAAGAAGATCTATTGCTGGCGGTTCGTGGTTCCCTCCACTGACTGAAAGACGACCGACTGGCATCAGACGCTCTGCAATTTGACGGCATCGATTTGTTAAGCTGCGACGTTGGCATGACACTGGATGATGCATACGAAGATGGAAGCGAATGGGAGTGATTAATGTGACTGAAGAAAGGATTCATAAGGTCCTGTAGATTTGTTGACCATCTGCTGGTGCTGCTGTAAGATGCTGGCTGCCGTTGATCGAATGTAGCGGCCGATCTTGTTTGAGATGAACTTTTTGATGATGGATTCGTTGTTGATGAATTTGTTGGCGCTGATTTGTTCGTTGTAATCGTTGCAGCAGCTGCCTGCTGCTTTTCACGCTTTAGCAGTGATAAAAATCGATTACTCACAGCAGTCTTGGACTCGAAAGTCGGAGCCATTCGATTGAAGAATGAGATTTTTGCCTGCACCGAAGCTGTGTACTGATCCGCTTCGCAGTCTGATTCATGATTAGCTGGCGCTGATGCTTCTGGTGAGTCCGATGTCTCCTCATCGGAGCCGGACTTACGTGTTGCGTGCTGGAGGACTTTTTCACGCAGCTCGAACGACCAACGCTTGGGTGTAGCATTCAATTTAGGTCTCAACTGCAAATGGGAGTCCTGTTGGACTTGCAATCTGGTGTGTTCCTGATCTGCTTCACATTCGGATTCAACTGATGCTGAGGAACTCGTGTTGTTCACATCAAGGCACGAGATGGATTTAGCTGTTCGGTTACCATGTTCGGTGTTCCTCTCTACAACATTCTGGAATTCTGCATCAACTTTAGCCGACGCTTCCTCATCAGATCCGGACGATCGTTTGGATTGTGCGAGCACCTTTTCACGCAGTTCTGCAGACCAACGCTTCGGTGTGGCATTTAATCTGGGTTTTAGTTCCAGAGGTTTGTCGTTTTGTTCTCCAGTTTTTGCTCTTCCAGCAATCGTCGCTTCCCTTTGCAGGTTACCATATTCCTGATCTGCCGCCACCATATCCGCAGTCCTAGCCAGCGCCTGAAAGTAGCAGCTGCTACCGCTACTGCTGCCCACTGAAACTGCCAAGCTATCATTCGACGTCCATTCGTCGGTTTCCTCCATATCGATGTCCAGATCCACCTCCTGCTGACGAAGGGCTGACGGCATGTTGTAATTGTAAAACTGAAAACTGAACGCGCTCAGAGACATTCTAACAATTATTCGATCTTTCACGCCAAAACTGTGCTTGTTACGCTCGCGATAACTTCAACTCAACTGAAACGCTTGCAACAACGATTCTCCTTTTTATACGTGAATTGGATCCTCCAGAAGGACCATCAAATGACAGCTGCGAACACGGTAATTTCCTGGCTAATTAAGGTAAATACTTAATTAAGTTTTACCTAGAAATACCTGCCAAGGTAATAAAATCAAAGAGAGATGTGATCTCTTGCGACAAATCTGAGAACATCTCACAGTTTTTACCTGCTACCTGCGATAGAAGCTCCTCACGTTTTCGCGAATCTTAAGAGGTAAATGGGCAGGCATATTATTTGAGTTAACGAATTTTAAATTGTCTTCTACTCAGAAGGGAAGTACAATAAATGGTGCCAGGGGAATTTTATAAGCTACCATATCCTCAGGAATAGAAAAGATTCCACAAATTCCGGGAAAAATCCGGAATTTTGACACTTATAACGAAAATGTTTGATATTATCGCGAAAACTTTGCGCTATATTAGTATAACTGGAAATTTACAAGATATAAATAGTTCTAGTATGGTTACTATACTCATATCTACGACTATATACAATAAATTTTGTAAATTACAATATATTCTACACATTTCTTCGTAACGATATCGATGCTCGTATCTAACGATTTTATATATTCGAATAGCCTTTTATATATGTTACATCATTCATGTTGAACCCATTGAAGCTTTTATCTTTCACAACACTTAATGACATAAAACGAAACTGAGTCAGAATTCACTGACAAAAGCAGAAAAGTAATATTAAATTCGGTAAGACTTTAGTAATCGTTTATCTTATCTGCAAGCATTTTGTTGACTTTTTACTGTGTAGCATATTCAGTTAACTTGGTTGGGACTGACTGAGACTTTTTATTAGTACTATACGTTCAGTAAATAACTGTACTTTAGATAAGATAACAACATGTGAGTAATGCTATAAAAATGATGAGCTAAAATGTACTTAATTACAATCACAGGTGAAAGTACTTGAAGCTTTAAAGTATTAAAAGATGTTCGTACTTTTACTTCCAAATTCTTAAATCAATTTTGATCTGGGAGTTCTAATCACTGAAAACAGCTTTCAACATCTTTACTTACTCCAATTATAGCCGTTGTCCCCGTAGACATCAACCAGTTCACCCATGTAGTCATCTAATTCCATGCGAACCAATTTTCCAGAACGTTGTGGTAACTGCGTCAGATTTCTTAGAGGATCCAAGACTACAACACTACTAACAGTTTTTGCTGTTGTAGGCGCCAATTTAGCCTTCCTGGAAGTTGCACTCTTTTCGATAATTTTAGGCTTTACTGTGTTTTTCGAAACCTCCACGAAATCCACATCGTTTTGAATTTTCTCAACTTTTTCACTTTCCTCTGATTCAGTGACCACGTTTTCATTGCAACTTACAAAAGTTATCAAGCCATAAACAAGAAAGGTGACCAAAAAGAGTCTGAAACGCATGACTTTTTCGTTAAAGATTGTTTTTTCTTTCGTTATAAAATCGTTGTTCGTTCGTTATGTTAAGTGAAATGAAATTAAGCTTTATAAGGTTTTATTTTTTCAATATGATGACATCATCATTTAATGTGTGATGTCCTGATTTCTTCCCACTTTACATTCGGTTGTTACCACTTCTTGAGGAACGCATCCAACACAATTCCACGACAGTTTATGACTGATTCATTGGGGCGTTCAGTGGTAGTACAGAAGTATTTCCACCTAAAGGGCTGCACCTGTCAAGATTGTGAAACTTTATGCTTTGGTTATCTTGAAATCGAGGCTTATCTTATCGCGTTGGCCTCATCTATCGCTTGATAACGAGTTAAGTTTCACTGTTATACTTGGTATGGTTTATGTTTGTGAAATTTGTTCCATTTCGATGACACAAAAGCTAGTTTGGTTTTGGTTTTTCTTTGGTCTAGTCAAAAATGCAATCTAAATTTCTAAATATGATTGTCTACTGTGTCATTCCTTGCTGTTATCTATTATTTCTTATAATGCTTAGAAGTTTTTATCAGTAGATGGTTGATTTTTTAATCTAGATTCTTTTATCAGTAATATTTGATTAATGATGACAAATTTTTTGTTCGGGGAAATAAAATGAGTTATATTTGTTGGAAGTGAATTGGGATTCAGAATTGTGTACTTAAATAGTACTTTGATTTATCGAAGACACGAATGAAAAATATCGTTAATATTTGTTAGTAAACAATAATATATTTTTTGCTAGGAAATTTTGACTGCTGAAAAGCAGTATAAAATATTCAAAGTTCATTAGCGATTAAAAGTACCATGTGTTGCAAATCGTTAATGGGGACAAACAGAGGATACTGAGCAAGAAATCAGATTATTAATTATTCGCATATATTATGTTAAAAGACCTCACTACTCCAGATTTGAAATTTAGTGTTAATATTTTGTATTAATATAGGTTTCGAGAAGTAGCCGAACGATAGCTCTACGTTTAGTATAAGAAATGGCAGTGGCTTATCCGATTTGGTCCATTTGCATTCCTAATATATTAACAAAGAATATCTGTAACTGTAGAGTATTTTATGAAACCCCGCGACCGATTTACTTTATTCGCTTTCATTCTGTTCTTGCTCGATTATTTCATTCGCTTTCATTATGTTCTCGCTCGATTACTCTTGAGATTCTCTTTTCAAATTAGATTTATTTTACTCAACTAACTTTTATGTTTTAACAAAGAAATCCAAAGAGATTTCTAGATGTTTCAATTAATAATAACTTCTCAAAAAAGAGAATTCATTTGAGAGTTTTACCGATTGTTGACTTTTTAAAAGTTCACTCTTTCATATTTCTCAACGATTTTTATCTATCTTATGGATCGTATTGTATTTATCAGCACACTGAATTGTAATGTTTATTTCATCTCTTTGTATCTCTGCTCTCCCATAATAATCAACAAGAGAGGGAGAGAGAGTTTCTAGTACCTGTTCTCTTTCGAAACTCTAAATTCTCTCTTGCAGAAACAACAGCTTTTTAGCGATTAACTTCATTGATTCCTTAGTATTCTTTCGGTGAAGCTGGCGATCGCTGTTAGATGTGTGGATACTGCGTGTTCTTCAAGATACCCGTTTGTTCCTTTCCAAACTTGACAGATATAATTTTACAAGATAATATTAGTGTTAGTTAATGTGTAAAAATTGTCCACACTAAATTTGTAATTATAACAGTTAAGAGTTAAATTCGTACCAGAAGTTTACTATGTTGGGTTATCTAAGTCGATCTTTTAATGGTACCTCGCGATTTAGTCAACTTAAACGCAGCTACCATTGTAAGAAAGGCGTTTATGGTTACAGACCGGCACCTCCTAAGCCTGAATTTAAAGGTAAGGATGAAATGTTCTGTAAATCGGAAATACAAATATCTTGTTCAACTTTAACAAAATGTCATATACTCGTGTATAAGAACCACTTAATGGAACTTAATGACTTAAATTACATAAGAATAAAATTGATAAATACAATATACACAGATTTTTACAGTAATATGTTTTAAGCTGCTATAGCTTTTCTTAACCTATTTGGCTTATTTGTTTTTGGTTTGGTTTTATTGAAGAAGTGTTGCTCTAAGTCATTGAGATAACAACCAAGTTCGAATTTGATAAGTCGGCTTATCTATTCTGGTAGCAACTAATTTATTTTTGTTTTTTAATGTGTTTATGCTTTGACCAGATCTCTGAAATCCCTCCGACTCTCTCTTCTATCCCTCATACGCTATCCCTCCCTTTAAGTTTGCATTTAATATTCCTCAATTTCTTTTCTTTTTCTTACTCTTGTCAAACTCGTCTGGTTTTAAGCGAGGCTTAAATGCATATCAAAACAACACGTTTCAAATTTTATCCCATTTATTCAAAAAAGTTCCTTTTTTGTTTACATATTTCAGCAAATTGGAAGTTATTTTACGGAATTGTAAATTAAACTCCTTAGAATATAAATTCTTCTACCAGTAAAAAAAAATGAAAGGTTGAAATAATCAAAAAATATATAAACAGACGAAGATAAAAAGAAATAAATCTTCAAAGATTCGCAAAATCACTCTAATGAGAGTGTTTATATTTTTTATCTTAAAGATTACTACACATTAGTTAAATATTTTTATTAATTAAATATTGTATTACCAAAATTATGTATTCATATCAGAAATATTAGATAGGATATCTTAATACAACTCGCCGTTTACTCAGAAGAAACTTAATACGAGTATATTTCTTATAATACAATAATAGCCTTTTCTAAACAATAAGCCTCCGTTTCTTACTGAGAATTATTTTCCCTCAAACAAGAGGACGTGCTATTCCGAATAACAATATTTTTTCCTCTAACAAATTGCCTAATAAGCTTTTTCGCTGTAGTTAATCCGTGAAATTAAAAAACTTTAAATTTAAAAGGGAAAATCAAGTAATCTGACATCACTGACGCGATTACAGTATTACATGTCCAGTCGACCGAAACCCGAAGCAATCCTAATGATTTTTTCCTTTCTGAATCCCCCATAACCTTTGATAAACCTATAAAACCCAATTTAACCCCTAGTTTTAAAAGTTTTTATTTAATTAACGATTCGTACTTGGTCCACTCTAATTTCGACACTCTTTTCAGTTCCTGAGGATGTCCGTGAGTCAAGAAATTCCCAGAGTAGTGTGTACCGTTGGGTAGAAGCATATCGTCGATATGGGCACAAATTTGCATCCGTAAATCCAATCAGCATACAAGAACCGGAAAGGTAAGTTCAGGAAAAGCTGTGCAATTCTCGTTTTTTTTGCGGTATTTCAAATTACTTATAATATTTTTATCAAACTTTTCCCTCCTTTGAATGCAGTAAAATCGAGGAATTGGATCCGGCATTTTATGGACTCCAACCGAAGCAACCTATTAAGTCAGAAGGATTGCTGAATTCGACCGCAGTGAATGGAAACGCAAGGACGGTGCAGGATTTGCACTCATTGTTGCAGCAAATTTATTGTGGCACGGCAGTGAGCGCTGAATTTTCATATGTTGAGGTAGATATCAAGGCGGCCCACAGCTACTGAAGCTGGACCTGCACTCGAACTTTTACTGTACAAATTAGCCTCTCCGTTCCCCCCACTCTGCAGGACCACGAAGAACGTGAATGGCTGGCTGTACATTTCGAGCAACTCGCCGGCCAGGACATCAGCGATGCGAACAGACGGCAGATTGCCGAGTTACTAATTAAGTCTCAGGCCTGGGACAACTTTATGGCTACGAAGTTCCCAACCGTCAAGCGTTATGGCGGCGAAGGAGCTGAGAGTTTGTTGGCCTTCTATTGGCAGCTGCTGCAGGATAGCGCGCAAGGTAAGGCGAAGAGGACGCACTCATCCTTCAGAAAGGCCTCCTGTGTAGCTGCTTACACATAAATTTAAGTTATTATCAGGAGGATAAGATTTCCTTTCAAATGTGTTGGGTATGAATGCATGTCCTGTGTGTCCTGCGAGACCGAGTTGGCCTCGTTGTTTCCTATCTCTGAAATTAATTGCTTGGTATCATTTAATTTCATCCTGTAGCTGGAATTGAATATGTTGTGGCCGCGATGCCACACCGTGGACGTACGAATCTGCAAACGGTCCTGCTAAGCTTGAGGCCAGCTAAAGTTTTCCATAAACTACGCGGCGAGTCCGAGTTTCCCGATGATGCTCAGGTCATGGGCGATGTTTTGGCTCATTTCCGTAATATTTTGCGAATAATAAATATTAGAAACTCAAACCGATTTGTTTAGTTTCTTCCAGACGTTTCGGAAGAACTGGTTATCGCAGGAAAGAAGATCAAAGTTTGTATGGTGCGAAATCCATCACATTTAGAGGTGAGCTTGTGAGCTTTGAAAAAAAAAGTTTCCGCTCACATATTTTCCCACTTCCTAGGCCGCCAATCCCGTCGCCATGGGCAAAACACGTTCCAAGCAACAAACTCACCGTGATGGTGCTTTCAGCGAGGATCCTCACAAAGCCTTCTCCTCCGTAGCACTCAATGTCACCGTCCACGGCGATGCTGCCTTTGCCGGTCAGGGCATCAACCAGGAGATGCTGAATATGGCTTACGTACCCCACTACGAGGTGGGCGGCACCATCCATTTGATCGTCAACAATCAGATCGGCTTCACCACTCCGGGTGATCGAGGACGTTCGACAGCTTACGCCTCAGACTTGGCCAAAACTATACAGGCCCCTGTTTTTCACGTGAATGGTGACGATCCCGAAATGGTTGCGTTGGTGACAAAACTAGCCTTCGACTACCAGCGTCGATTCCGCAAGGACGTCTTTATAGATCTGAACTGCTTCAGACGTTGGGGTCATAACGAGCTGGATGACCCGAAGTTCACGAATCCTCTGGTGTACCAAATCATTGATCAACGTAGGTATGAAATTGATCATTTGATAAGGGACACAGGGTCATTTAATCCTTCTGAATTTTATAAACAGATCTGTGCCTGACCTGTACGCCGAACAGCTGGCTCAGTCGGGTGTTCTTTCGGCACAAGAGGCACAGACGTTACGTGAGAATTACTTGAGTTACCTTAACTCTGAACTCGAACAATCGGCGAATTACCAACCGCAGCCCTCCTACCTTCAGCAGCAATGGTCGCATATCCAGACTGCACCCAACTCCGTTACATACTGGGATACAGGACTGGATTATGAGCTGCTGCGTTTTATAGGTCACCAGAGTGTCGCCTACCCGGACAGCTTTGTAGAATGAGCAAGCTCCCGTGTCTGCTGACTTCTCAAATCTCCCTTTTGTAGGCTGTTCATCCTCATCTGCTGAAGACGCATATCCAGGGACGCCGCAAAAAGCTAAACGCAGGCGAGAAAATTGACTGGTCCACTGCCGAGGCCCTGGCTATCGGAAGTCTTCTGTACCAGGGACACAATGTCCGCCTCAGCGGAGAGGATGTGGGACGCGGCACCTTCTCCCATCGCCACGTCATGCTGGTGGATCAGCAGACCAACGAGATGTTCGTGCCACTCAACGAACTCGCAGGTGGTCATGGCGGCAAGCTAGAGGTGGCGCACAGTATTCTCTCCGAGGAGGCTGTACTGGGCTTTGAGTACGGGATGGCCATTGACAACCCGGACAATCTGATTATCTGGGAGGCGCAGTTCGGTGATTTCGCAAATGGCGCGCAGATCATCATCGACAACTTTATATTCACGGGTGAAAGTGAGGATGTAGCACGCTGAGTGTACGACAGAAGGGTGACTCACATCCCTCCGTTCTTCCTTCCCTTTTAGCCAAGTGGATGGACAGCAACGCCTTGACCATCTTACTGCCGCACGGCTTCGACGGTGCCGGCTCAGAGCACAGTTCCTGCCGCATCGAGCGCTTCCTGCAGTTGTGTGACTCAAAAGAACGCGCTCCCGATGGCGACAACGTCAACGTGAACATCGTGAACCCCACCACGCCCGCTCAGTACTATCACGTGTTACGTCGCCAGATGCTACGCAACTTCCGCAAGCCGCTGGTGGTGGTGGCACCCAAAACATTGCTGCGTCTGGCTGCAGCCACCTCTACTCATGTGGACTTCCAGCCAGGCACCTACTTTAGGAATGTTTTAGGTGCGTACTAAAGTGTGATGATGGTGCCTCACAGCAGGTCATCGTGTTTATGGCTTCAGGTGACGCCACCGTGAATGCGGATTCCGTGCGAAAGGTTGTCATGTGCAGTGGCAAGCATTACTACAACCTGGACGAGCATCGCCAGCAACACGGTATTCAAGATACCGCCATTGTGCGCTTGGAGTCCTTGTGTCCGTTCCCACTGCATGAGTTGCAGGAAGAGATTGCACGATTCAAAAATGCAAAAAGTAAGTTAGGACTGAGAATCGCTCGCTAATTAATACGTTCGTAGCGTTTGTTAACTATTATCTTCAATTTAAAATTTCACTCAATTAATAACGAATTAAATGACACCCAAATACAGCATTTAAATTAATCTGCTCTTTCAAAACCCACAACAGCCTTCATTTGGAGCCAAGAGGAGCATCGCAACATGGGAGCCTGGAGATTCGTGCAACCTCGTTTCGAATATCTAATCGGCAAACAGGTAAAACAAAAGGCAAAAATAAATGCTGGTATTTAGCTGGGTGGTTGGGTAAGCCAAAAACGTTCGCAAAGAATGCCGTGTGCTAGGATACCACAATAGCAACAACAACAAAAGTGTATACAAGCCAACATTTTCATTCTCTCATGCGTTGGATTCCTCAAGGGTTTTCGCTGCTCGCCAGTACAGTGAGAAACGTTTTTCGTTTAACTTTTGTCTGCAGTGGACTTACTGACAGTACAACAGTAATAACAACAGCAACCACTGAAACTGCTACCAGTTTAGTATATTAACTTTTTTCTATTTTTTCATTGTTTTCTCAACAGCTTAACTACTGCGGACGTGCTGAAGGTGCCACCACTGCTACAGGTATCGGCAAGATACACAAACGGGAAGCTGAGGAAGTCGTCAGGAGTCCCTTTGAATTGTGAGCGGCTGCAGCATTTGGACTCGATGTTAACCAATGCAGTGACAACCAAAAATTTACAAAACAAAGAAATTAGGCAACATTTATTTAAGCCAGTTCAAAAAAATTATTGCATGCTGAAGAAATATTCAGAAAAATTTATCGTAGAAATAAAGTTGAAATAAAAAGTGAAAAAAGCTAAACTCGTTACATTTATTTGCTTAATTATTAATTCGTTACATATTAAAATACAAGAATCTTAAGAAAGTCTGCAAACTACTGCTATTTTATTCCTTTCTGGTTTGTTACTACATTTTTTTGCCTCCTCTCTCTCTCTCTCTCTCCCTCCTGCTGCCGCTCTTCATAATTCCTTCAATTCCGTCCTCTACACCACGGACTCACCGTATACTTTTTCTAGGATTGTGTAGAAATCGGAGGTTGTTTGGTAGGCGCACCGCAACAGTCAAATCCAAAATAATAGAGCCAAACAGACTGCTATGATGACCACAAAGGGCTCTCTGCAGGCCGCATTATCCCAGCCACATTCCAGATCGAATTTTAAAGCCTACAAATAAACCCGTGAGATGAGTAAATTATATTGTATAATAAAAATCACAAAAAAAACCAGTTACTATTCATTTCTACTTGATTTATTCAAAACTCACCCTAACGAAGCCCATTTCACAACTCACCTCCATCAATTGCTGGCCGCCTTTGTTGTCACAGCGTGTCTCTCTCAAATCGTCATCATGCTCTTCACAATTATGGCGTCCGTACACCTGACAGGGTGAGTTCATGAAGGTTCTGAAAACCGTATCAGTCCATGTCTGCGAGGAGCAAATATATTGACGACGCTTACGTTGCCAAAATTCAACCCAGCTGTAATAAATATAATTATTTTTCTGGTTCCTCCTTCTTCATCTTAACTTACCCCAGTTCACAATCACAATTCAAATCGGCGTTCGACATCTTGAGGTCTATGAGGAAAACGCTATTCGGCAGATAAGGTACTGTGCCAGTATTGGGATTCGGTATCTTCTTCAGCATGCGGTTGTTATAGCGAATGTCTAGGGAAATATTGCGCACGCGTCCCATATGCTTGAAGAAATTTGTGGGTAAGGCTTGCAGTGAGGTGTTGAAGAGTTGCATGTACAGATATGGGGAACGCATACCCTGCGGAGGTGTGACAAGAGAGTTTATGAAGTACTGGAATACCACGAGTCACCCACCTTCAGTATGTGTTCATTCAGCGTACTGAATTGAGGTCCGCTGAAAGTGATGTTTGTCAGCTTCGACGGCAGATGACCTTCCATTTCTCGAGCCAAATCCGTCGGTACACCCATCTGCACCGCCTGCATTTCTTGATTGTTACCCGAACCTTTTTTGATGATACGTGTAAACGGTTGCGGTGCCTCAATCCAGAGTTCACGGATATTGTGATGATGCCTCAAGAGATGTGGGATGTTGAAGTGCTCCAGATGAGAGTAAGCCGTGAGTTTGAGTGAACGTAAATGAGGCAATGAATCGAGGCATCCGTATTCGAAATAATGCAGCCGGAAATTGGAGATATCAAGCATTTCGAGGTCCTCATTAACGCCATCGAAGCTGTTGTTATTCAAGGAGGTGATGGGATTACCGGAGAGCATAAGTTTCCTGCAAAGCAAGAGGTATTAAAATATCTCTCACAGAAACATTATATGGCACTCAAACCTTAAATGGGGCAAGGAATGGGTCATGAGAGGAACGTTGGTGAGATCGTTGTTTGACAAGTCCAACATGCGTAGGTTGCTCATATTGGAAGCCAGTTCCTGAGGAATCGAAGGTAATTCATTGTAACCCAATCGGAATTCACGAAGATATTTTAGACGTATCCCAGGCACAGTACTCAGCGAGACATTTTCGAGGCCCAGTTTAATGAGCGAGTTCTCCAGGCCCATGAATGATTTGTCCATCACTTTGAGATCACGATTGTGTGAGAGATCGAGGACCGCTAACTTGGGCATCGTGGCGAAAACAGCGTCATCGATACGCAACAGGTAGTTATACGATATGTCAAGATAACGTAGAGACTGGAAACGGATCAACCGATAATATACACATCTACAGTAGAGTTCTACAAAGTGTCCTACTCTAAACTTATTGGATAAATCCATGCTGTGTATAGTTGAGATGAAATTATTCGACAAATGCAGCTCACACAGAGTCAAGGCCGCCAGCGAAGACAACGAAGATGAGGGAATCTTCAGCAGCTGATTGTGTGAGACGTCCATTCTGCAGGGGAGAAGAACGTATTAACTAAAGTCTTTCCAAATTTTTGTTGCCATCCTACTTCTCCATGCCTCCGTTATAGAAAAGATTGTCGGGCAGACCTCGCAAGTGGTTGTGAGACAAGTCAATGACGCGCAGCTCATGTATGGGTTTGAATATATCCTGCGGTATATCGGCCAAACGGTTGTATGACATGTAAATGAGCTGGAAGCGAAATGAGAGCAAATTTAGTAGGTTTTCGTGGCTTCATTGCAAAGTTACAAAAAATCCATTTAAATCTACCTGCAGCTGTTTGGTGTTCTTGAAGGCATCAAAATCAAGTTCGCGTATTAGGTTGTGCGAGATGTCCAGCCATTGGAGGTGTGGCATGTTACCGAGAACATCACGTGTAGCATTCTGCGAAACCATTAAACACATTTTTATTATTTCTTATTCAGTATTTATCTACGTGATCAGCAGAAGTTTTTCCAATTACCATCAGCGAATTGTAACCCATGTGCAGATGTGTGAGAGAGATTTCCGCCGGCCGGAAGTAGCCAGGATGTACCACGGAAATGTTGTTGTGTGAGAGGTCGAGTATTTTAATGTTGGAATGATACATGGAGCCTTATAAAGTACACAGGAGTACATTAAAATAAAACTAAACCAAGAGAAACAACAACATATATGAAAGGTCCTCACCATGTTCCGCTCTGCCCACCCAGGATGAGTTATACATCAGCATCTTGATTTGATTGTGACTTACGTTGACATTCAGATTCGAAAGAGTGCCAACCTAATTTTTAGGACGTTATAATAAGAGAAAAACTTGATAAGATAATTTAATAAAAATAAAAACTTACCTGATCGAAATAATCAAAATTAAAATTGGGTAGATTATTGAAAGCCAAATCCAAAACTTCCAATTTTGGAAGATTCTAAAAAAGGAAAGTTTTATTTTTTAAATAATTCTCCATTTAAATTAAATTTAAATTTAACACAGTACATAGCAATCCTTTGATTTTTTTTATTATTCGTAGATTAATTTTTTGTAGTTGTATGCAACATTTTTAAACGAATGACTATTTGTATTTTGTAAATCTTCATAGGCAGTTTTAAAAATTGGGGTTAATTCAAAATCTCTGAGCTTCATTTCAAAAAATATTAACGCCTAAAAGCGCTCTATAAAAGCAGCTTGGAAGCACAAACGCCGGCAACAACCTAAACCACCATCATTAGGTTTATATCAACAGGTATATTTATACATATTCACCACTTTACACAAAAGGTTAGTCGATACACAAACCAAAATTATTTTAGCACCGGCTGTCAAGTAGGACAATTTGTAGCTGTGTGTATTGTTTTCTTTCTTTTTTGCCTTTATAAGCAAAAGTTGTGTCAAAGCCGAGGAACGAATTACTCCCATTTCTATTTAAGGAGCTATTATTTATTTAAATATCGCTGCAAAATGTTACTAAAAACTTATTAAAACCGAGTCAGTGAAATAATTAAGCGCCGATAAGCAGAACTTGCAGCAAAACAACATGAGTGGCTTCTCCGTAGCCTGCGACAGCCCTCAGCGATCGCTTTCATCGCAACAGCAGGATGATTTCGCAGAAGACAAAAAGTGCCGAATCTGCGGTTTCGCAGACACCAAGAATATCAACATCTTCAGCAACAGCAGCTGCAAGCAGCTCGTCACCAAAATTCTCACCGTGTACCCGATAGTTGTGAGTTCTATGCGACCGCATTTGGTTACCTACTCTGTAAGCAATTCCATCCACCTCCCTTCCAGCTCTATAAGGACGATCCGCTACCCAAAAATATCTGCCGCAAATGCGTCAGCAACGTCAGCATCATGTACAACGATATACTGCGCGTGATGAAGATGCAGATCAAATGGATCAATAATGTGCGCACTGTGCAGCCGCACCATAACTACATACGCGTTCTGGACTTGATACAGGTAAGTTGGTGAGTGAACGAAGCCGCAGATGACCTTGGTAAGGTGAAGTAATGCCTTAGGGAGACCATTGCAAAGCCAAACAAAATCTTAATCTTAAAAATAAAGAGCTCGAAGCACGAACAGCCGACTGACAATTGATTCAGAAAAACAATTTCTATAAATTCACCAAGTGTTCATTATTATAATTGCTATATTTACAGAAAAAATCAATACAACCATTTTTATCGTGCAAAGTAATCGACCGAAATTTATTTTTTTGGGAGAAATGAAAGGTCAGCTGTTAGAACAGAGTTAAGAGGAAGAAGAAAAAGCCTGCAATATTTGGTTCCAGGCGTAGCAGCGTTGTGCGGAGCTTCACTTCTTCAATTAACTCACTTCTGCGTCCTTTGCTTCAAGAAATCAAAATCTTTTCTTTTATGACTTTCCAGAGCGCGAACAAAACTACCAGAGAATCCATTAAAGCCGCAGTCGCCGAAGACGTCAATGATCTAAATGTTAGTCGCTTCTTATTTACAAACACTGTGGAATCGTCTTCAGCAACGTCAAAAGGCGAAAAAATAAAAAATGTTTGCAATGAATCTCAAACTCCTACTAAACACTCAACCATTTCTTTAACCATGGATTACGATGACGGTGTTGCAAGAAAGTCGTCTACACGTCTTGCAGCTTCACCGAATGTCAAAAAATCTCTTGCCACGTCGACTGGCTCGACCGAAGTGAAAGACATCAAATCACTTTTGGAACAGAATGGCTGCAGTCTGTTGCACGTCAGCAATCAAAATACAACTACCAACAATAAGACGCCTGCATCTTCTACGAATTTGAAAACCAATCCCTTTCCTTCTCCAGTCAATATCAAGGAAGAAAAAAGCGATGAAGAATCATCAAATGATGACAAAATTTTGTTATCTATCCTAACAAAGCCTTCTAAAGATCCATCTACTTCCGCAGCTGCAGCCGCAGCTCCACCTGGTCCTCCGCCTCCGTTAACCGTCAAGTGTCGCCTCTGCCCGTTGCAGTTCAATTCGCTCGCCTCACTGGCCTCTCACCAAATCAACCACATGCGACTCTGTATGCCCAAACTATTCCAGAAGAAGTACCTTCACAAGAAAGTGCGACGTGGCCGTCTGATCTCGGTGCAGGATCGCAAATGTATTCGTTGTTTGAACTGTTGGCGCATCTTTGTGGACAATAAATCGATTCTCGAGCACTGGGGCGAGGGCGAGTGCGATTTTTATTGTCACATTTGTGGGAAGGAATATGCACAAGCGCCAAAAATGTTGCGAGAACACGTACCAGCGGCGCATGGCATTAGCTACAGATCATCGAAAATGCATTGCACACGTCTGTCAACTAAAATTCGCATGTCAATGTCGCAAACACCGGCCGAGGATAATCCCGACTATAAACTCTATCAGGCGGTCTCGGAGCAAGAACCTTTACCGTTTGAGGAAGTTGGAGGGAGAACTGAATTACCAAAGGTAAACATTTATTTTTCCTTTAATCTGATTCCAATTGGTTGGGGACAAAATGGTCTACCGAAGTACTAAGGACTTCGAAATTAAAAATTAGATCCCAAACACGAGTTCCTGAGTTGCAAAAGTTATGCAAAGAATATAATTTATTGTTCTCCACTTTAGAAGCGGGAGCGCTTGTGTGTTCATTTTTTGTTTGTATCACAGCGTTATTTCTGATCACTTTTTTAATATTTGTCTGTATTTCTAGGTGAGAGCTGGTCAAAAGAAGCGACAGGCGAAGAACAAATCTGGACAACCTTCAACAAGCCATAAGAAAAAGACGTCTCCCAAAAAGCCTACCGAAGTCGCTAGAAACGAAGATGGTTCCGTAGCATGCCAACTCTGTCAAAAGATGTTCCAAAACTTGAAGGCTCGCAACTCGCATATGCGCAAACATAAGCCGGTTTATGCATACGGTGATGTAGTTCTACCGCCCCTTAAAGGTGTCAATCCGTACGTTAAAGACGGCGAAGAAGAAGACAAAGGAAGCGTCGCTGAAGGGGTTAATGATGCCCTGAAAGATGGTACAATAACATCAAAACCACAAAACCTAAACGCCCCTCAAGACACATCTGACCAAAATACACCAACTACACCTTCCACTCCACTTCCTTCCAGCGTTATACCTTCTACTTCCACTACATCTTTCACTGCTACAACTTCCACTGTTGCACCCTCTACTGTCAGAGCTTCCACTGCTACAACTTCAGTTGCTACACCTTCAACTGCAACGCCTCCTACTGTTGCACCTTCGACTATACTTTCCACTGCTACGCCTTCTACTGTCACACCGCCTCCAACTACTACATTTTTAACTGTAACACCTTTCGCTGCTCCATCTTCAGTTTTTCCACTTTCTGCTGTTCCACCCTCCACTGTACCAACATCCATCATTCCATCATCCGTTGGAACTTCTATTGCTTCTCCTTCCATTGATACGCCTTCTACTGCTACATCCTCCATTACTACAACTTCCACTAGCAACTTTACACCATTACGAGGGGTACGTACGAAGTTTGTCAAGCCTCGAAGTGAACTTAGTAACAGTGGAGGCGGTATATCTTCTGTATTAAAAGTGAAACCGTTGAACGAACTACAAAAGCCGCTCCCACCCAGCGGGCCTCTGGCTACTTCAGCTGTTAGCTCTTCTAATGCTTGGCCATCTGCACCACCTGTTGTTTCTATACCAAGAAACATTGCCATCGTGGCGCAGGGGATAAAAAGTGAACCCATGGATTTGGACTTTCCAGCAGAACAGAAAACTTTCACTTGCATACCTTGCAGCGACCAGTTCCCATCGAAATTGGAACTGTTTCGTCATAAACGTAAATGCCGCGCTAACTATGTATTCACATGCGAGTTTTGTTCTCAGTTGTTCCGCTGCAGTGCCGATTATCAATTACACGTTACGCAAAATCATCGCATCCCCAGCAGTAATCCGCACATTAATTAAGCTAAAGATATCGTATGTTTAGCTTTTAAGATTTCGGATTTTTTATCTATAAAAACCATTTTCACGTTATTGTCTCTTTACTACACATATTTGGGGCTTCAGTGTCCTAGGAGCTTGGTAAAATTAGTTAAATATAGTAGGCTTGTAGGTAAGGCAACAAAAACTTTTACAACGAATCTCCAAAACTTCAGACAAAGTCTTGTAAGACGTTATTTT
The DNA here is from genome assembly GCA_922984085.1 of Sicus ferrugineus. Taxonomy (NCBI): domain Eukaryota; kingdom Metazoa; phylum Arthropoda; class Insecta; order Diptera; family Conopidae; genus Sicus; species Sicus ferrugineus. The sequence goes on from OV277352.1 coordinate 3,909,503, forward strand.
TGTAATGGTCCAAATTCTGCATTGCAAATTATTTGAAGTTACGTATGATTCTGAACATTCATTCGTTATTCCAAATATTGCACTGCATGATTCTATATAATTTACGCCTGTACTTAGTTTCATTGACTAAACATGTTTATGGGAATGTTTAAATAACGTTAACTATTTGCCAATTTCATTATGAGTTTTTATATAAATATTATCCTAAATATTTTATGTTTTTAATTATTTAATATTTTGTGTTTATGTTTTTCTATAATATAGTCTTTAAATTTTGTGATTTGATATAAGATATATTCTATATCAAATTTGCCTTCCTTAAGGTATTTCAATTATTGTTTGAAATTATGTATTGTATTTGTGCACACATTTCTATCGTATGTAAATAAAATATTCGATATTCTTCACATAAATAAATTCTTTATATGCATTTCTACAAAACTCTTCAATCAAAATTAATTTGCGCATTTGGTGTTTATTAATTTTTAGGTTCTTTATAAGATTACTGGGCTTCAGACTTCGAATGGCCTTCACCTAGTCATCTAGTATCTGAGGAATATTCTTTCACAAACCTACCTTCTTATTGCAACATAAAGAAATCATATCCATGTTCTCATAGATCTGAAACCAACATTCTATATAACTGTTAATTTCAACTTACCTGAAAAGACTCCTCAGCTAAATTATTCAACTTGTTGCCACGTAAGCTCAAATGTTCCAGTTCGTCTAAATTCATGAAAGCTCGTCTCTCAACCCGTTCTATTTTGTTATCATCGAGATACAATTTTCGTAAAGCCTAAATAATGAATGGTAAAGTACTTAAAACATAAATTCATATATTTTTTCATTAACCTCTAAATCGAAAAATGTGTGTTGTGATATCTGCGTTAAATGATTAAAACAAAAAGAAATCTCTTCGAGTTTAGAGTGTATGTCACCCTGAGGAAAAGAGAAAATAGTCATTTTCGAAAACACATTAAATCTCTTTTAAAAGTACCTGAAAAGTTCCTTTCAAAACCAATTCAATACGATTATCGTGCAACTCCAGCAAGCGTAAGTTTTTCAGAAAATGAAAACTAGTGTCGGTCATGCTAGTAATTTTATTATTGCTGAAATCTAATTCCTGAAGCGATGTTAGATGGCGCAAAGGTTCAGCTGGAAGTGCTGTTCCAGAGAATCCATGTGAGATTTTCAGAGATATCAACGAGTGTCCAATCTAAATCGTAGAAATCATAATGAAATTTAAGATTTGTAAATATCGAAAAAGGTCGTTTGAATGTAAAGTACGTGTTTGTTATTAGATTTTAATAAATGAATTTAAAGACGCATTCAAAATTAATGCAATGACATAAAATCAATGTGACCTCTATGACTGACGAATGTTTTTATTATTTTTCAAAAGCTAAGCTCATAAACTTGTGTGAGAATGAGTGACTTTGTTCAAGTTGGATACAAAGCTCAACTACGACTTAAATGTAATGACCTTTAGATATGTTGTAAGGTTGACCTTTAGATATGCAAAGCCTCAGGCTTTAAGGCATTTCTCACCTCTTTTTTTCAATATTTCTAACTAATCCTCATACTAGAGAAACTAGAAACAAATTAGAAACTAGTTCTAATTTGAATGATCCGATTCATTGAAAGAAATTAGATTCTGAAAATATATTTTGCTTTAAATTCAGTTTAAAATTTAGAAATGTATCGATATGAAAATGGAAACATTATTCTAGTAAAATATATTTTTTATAACTATAATTTCCATAGTAATCACAAGAAATTACAAGAATTATTTCTACTTCTACAGTTCTTCTAGATGAAATGACACGACATCAGAAACCTTTGAAGTAAGCTGCACTATTCATAAATCCATATTCTGTCTGCCTTCCTTTTTCTCCACGTACTACACCCGAGTGTGCAACCATAACTTACCTCATGAAAGGCATCGTTCTCAATGGTTGCAATGCTGTTTTCACTGAAATCCAAACGTTTCAAACCACGAACATGTTTAAAAGCATGCGACTGTATGTTGCTAAGGCTAGCTCTGGTTATCTGCAAGTCCTCAAGTTCAACACCGAAATCCTTGAAATCGTCGGGCCCAATTGAAGTGGTACTCATCCGAGACATTGACAGGGAGCGCATATTTCTCATTCTGGTCATACTTTTCGAAAATAAATACAAAACATTTTTTACTATCGAAACGACAAAAGTTACACTTACTTGCGAAGAGTTTGCAGATTGGTGGGATCATTTTTTTCGCCACTCAGATCCAATTTCAGTAGAGTATACTGCATAGCATTGAAGGTTTCCATTGGTTGTTCGATTTTTATGTTATTGTCACGCATGCTGATAACTCTATAATAAAGAAAACAAATCTGGAGGCTTATTTTAAATTGTTAGAAGGCCCAGTATATAAGGACACTGTACAATTTGGCTATAATAAAACTTTAATGTGAGAAAAGCTAGTCGACCCCACGTTTAAAACAAACTTCATAGCAAACTCGAATAAGGTTACTTTTTTAAGCCACTTCAACAGAAGCCCTATAGAGTCCGGTATTCTGTGATGAGTCAGTAAATGGCAGCCCACACGGACAAATATTTCAAACTTGCTTTCCATGCCAATCGGATTAAAATACGGCAAAAGCAGGTTGCCGTATGCAACAACCATGTGTACTCATTCCAAAGAAGCTCACGGATTGAGCGTTTTTCTTGTGAGGCTTTGCTTTCTTCCTTTTAGGGTTACTTACCTCAAAACATCAAAACTATTAAACAGCTTATGGTGCAGGTGCGTTAAATTATTTCCCGACAAATCCAGGATCTGCAAACTGTTGACTAAACTATCGAAGGCCATTGGTGAAATGTCGGTTAAGCCGCAGTAGCGCATGTAGATCTCACGTATCTTAGCAGGCTTGAATGCGTCCTCCTACAACAAAGAATAGACCGTGATAATGCCTTGGTGGTTTTTACCCTTACCTTCATCGTATGTATTGGATTGCCATCGAAGAAGGTTCTGTTGACGATGTCGAAATTCTTAAAGGAATTTGGTGGCAACATATCAATGTGATTATATTCCAGGTGTAAATTGTCCAAATTTAACTTTGTGGATGACTTGATATCGTACGTCTCATTGCCAGCGAGCGACCAAATTACGTTGTGCGAAATGTCGAGGGTACGCAGGCTCTTGAGAGGAGCCAACGCATCGTAGGGTATCTCTGAGAGTATGTTGTCGGTCAGCAGTAGTCTAGTCAGTCGTGGCATACCATCCACAAAGACATTAGGATCAATTTCGAATAAGCTGTTGCCACTTAAATCCAAAGTTTCGAGTATCAGAAGACCAGAGAAACTGTGCGACTGCAGGATCGATATGCAGTTATCGCGCAATATTAAGGTCTGTAAGGAGTCTTCCAGTCCTCGAAAAGAGTCGTGCTGCACGTGTGTTATATGATTGTGACCTAGGTCGAGGTGGCGTAGTTTCTGAAGATGACGAAACGCTTTCGATGGTATTTCCACGAGATCGTTTTGAGGCAGTATCAGTTCCCAAAGTGAGCGTTCCAAGCCGGTAAAAGCATCATCGGGCACTTCGGTCAGATGATTACCCGAAATTTTCAAACGGTACATACCTATCGGAGGGAAATTATTATATAACTCTTGCTGTCCTTAAGCGAGAGAAAACCTAGGCAAACCTGTCGACTGCAAGAAATACGGTTCGATTTCCCTCAAACCTGTGTTTTCCATATGAAGCATGAAAACCTAAGATGATGGAGCGCAAATATGATATGATGTTTCTAATTTAAATTAGTTTCCTCTACCTTCGATTGATTGACCATTTTGGGAAACGCTGGGAAGGGTACATTTTTACAATGCACTATGCCCAGATCGGTCGATGATTGCGAGCAAGTGCAGAGCGCGTTGTAGGTGCAGGGCGGAAAATGCATTTCTTCCATTTCTCGATAGTGTGTGGCAGCACGCGCCAGCGACATCCAGATCATAATAGTAAGCGTTATTATCAAAAAAGCGTAACCGAACTTAAAAAAGAATTCCAAACCCTAATGAAAAAGGGATTTTAGTTAAAACAATTAATTAACGAGAGGGTCAAGTATTTAGGCTTTGTTTAGAAAAAGTTTAAAAGTACGTAACTGAATAAATATATTTTTATCTCTTCTGGTAAACTATTTTTTTATTAAATCTCCATTCTAAATATCTACTGTAGCAACTATAGTATTGTATTTGAAGATTTATCGCAAATTAAACATTAATCTTTTTCATAGATACAAATTTATACAGTTGAATATTCATTTCACACTTTCTTATATTAATCAACTAGAAATTATTTTATATTTTAATATTCTATTTTTTTTGGTAATTTCCGGTTTTTAAATCTTTTTTTTTTTTAATTTCAGTTCTGGGTTCACCCATGTCCCTTTTAATCATATCAAATGTTATCGAATAGTAGAAAAGTATTTGCAAATAATTTTAAAATTATCTGAATTAATACACACCATATTCTTCTTTTTTTTTATGGGTTACCGCTTATCACTTATATTTTGGTCTTCACTTTTTTTTACAGAATAATTTGATCCTTTCGAGAGAATCCAGTTTTAAATTAAAAGAAAATTTCCAACGAACGCTATAATACGGCGGTAGTATTAGTCGAATCGTAAGCTCAGTATGTTATTTTTCTATGCAAGTTACACTAGTGATGGTCCTTAATATCTTGTAGGCTTAGCAAAAAAAATTTACATCCTTTCGATGTCCGTTTCGAAGACTGCACGTCCGAACCGTAGCACGACCAAAGTCCGTTTGAAGCTTGGTGCGTTTGAAATAAAACTCGCGTATAGTTGACGAAGCTTAACCTGGACACTAATTGGATTGCGCCACATTTGTGACTTGTATTCCAGTTGATGAGGTTAACGCTTTGGCTTTTGGATGCAGAGCGCCTAACGTTGGAATTGTGGAAAGTAACGATGATGGTTGTTGGAAATTTGTTTGTATTCTGATACAAAATAATAAAAAAATTGGCAGTTTTGTCTTTGCTTTGCTTTGTGCCTTTAGATTTGTTTAGAATATCACTCTATAAAGAGACGACAATAATAAAAGAGGTCTTAAGAAAGCAACATATGCATTGGGAACATAACATATTGTAAATAAAATATTACCTGAATATTTGTCAAGCTACCTGTTCCCGTTTTTTTAAGTAACAACTTAAAAACTGCGTGAATTTCCACCTTTTATTAATTAAACTAATAAAACACAATTTGATAATTTACATTTGTATTATCGGCTTCAAGTTTTATTTAATTTATAATTTATACCAGAATGAATTAAATTTAATAGGTCTTAACATTTATTTCACACGTTCAGTGACATGCCTGTGTTTCTAGACTAGACATTAAATTATCCCAACTGATTACTATTACAAATGAAAATTGTCTCTTTATTTAATTTAAAGACCCGAATTATAGCAATTATGTCTTTCACATATTTACTTATTCTTGGTTACCACCAGAAAATATCAAAATTCGTAAAGAATTCAGTGCGCACACTTCTAAGGATTCACTAATATGATTAGAGCAATAGCTCATTTAATATTTGTTCACACAAATTTATTAATATTTCCAAATGGAAATGAATACTAAAACTAAATTCCACGCCGAAGATAACGCTGCAAGCTAGAAACGCTCGAGTGATGTCTGCATATGTTAATTTCATGTGGTTTGCAAATAAATCAATAACATTTTTTTTTATTTATAAGACGGCATTTTAGGCATTTGCAGCAGGACAGACTGTTTTCAGCTTACGATATAGCCAGCAATAGTAGAAATTGTTTTTAACGCATTCCTTGTCCTCTGAAATGTCGAAGTGCAAACGTTATAAACATATTTCAAAACAAAGTATAAAATCATTGAAGAACAACCTTCCGTCTGGAAGCATTCACTAATGCTTGGCGGGAAAATGTTCTCCATGCTGCAGAAAAACGTAGTCTTCACATGACGAAAGTTATTCTTAGACATAAAAGTGATGCGACGCGAATGCGGATCTTTTCTGTTTAATTAGAAAGAGTAAATATTGAAATATTGTCTACGCACTAGAAAGGAAGAGAAAACAAGTGCTGATTGCTAAAACTCTGGATTCTATTCGATTAAATCAGAATTGAGTATATCGAAAGCAGTCTTCGACTAGTAAGCGATTGGTAAATAAATCGCACACTTTGTGGTTGATTAACTCAGGTAAAACACATTATTTCTGCATTCATTACTTCAAAGTTATGATTACAACACAATCAAAGCAAGGAATTAATCAACTCTTAATCGAACACTGTTTTCAGCCCATTAATCTGCTGCATTTTTTATGTAAAAAATTCGATTTTTACCCTTCTAAAAGTTCACGCACATCGTGCGCTGATAGAGTTATTTCGATTTCATCGACCAGCGTATCATCGATTGAATTCACGACTCGTGCTGGCTTTTTCAGCAGCTGATCACATACATCAACGTAAACTATATTAAAAAGGGAAAGTTAATTATAAACAACTGAAATAAATTCAGCTAAACACAACACAATACAAACCGTTGCTTAAATTCAAATTAATCTGTATCGTTAATAGGTGCTCTAGCGTGCAATGGAGCTGCAATAATTTGGCTAGCTGGTCACAAACTTCTTGTGCATTAAAATTGCTGTTCTTAAAGCTAACCACATCGCCGTTATTGAACTTCGATGCACCCTTGACGTTGCTGTGTAAAAATGTCTTTCTGGAAGAGCTGGTCTCTGGTCGCATTGCGTTCCTTATGGACTTTCGTACGCTGAGAGATGCTTCGCTTTCATGTACGTCCTCTGTTATACTACAGAAGGAAAATATTACCAGAGTAATAATATAATAATAATATAATTGCAGTATATAGTAATAATATAATTGCAGTATTTACTTTTTCTTTTTTAAATCATTTGCACTACAAATTTTGCTCTCAGCAAATATATATTCGTAATCTTTGTAAAGCTTTTCCAAGCCTATTTCCAGTAATAACTCCAACGGCTCAGAACCACTAAGGCAAGGAATAGCCAAACGACGGTTTGCTACTTCTGTTATAATTTCAGCCAAGCGATTTTTATTCGTCGGAGTATTCTAAAAAATGGCCAGCGGAATGAGAGACAAGGAACAACTTATTACGTTTCGCTTACCACGAGATTGTACTTGGCTGCATACTGGAACACTATACTGAAGGCTACTTTCAAATCCTTGTATGAAGAGCAACCTATTTGAAATTTTATTTCTTGTTGTTTTTAATGTAATATTTAAAATTATTGCGCAAATTTAAATAGTTCATAAAGCTGTGTTAATAGCATATTCCGTATGAAATAGAGACGTAAGAAAGTAGATTTTCTTACTTACACTTTAAAATATTCCACAGCTTATCGGTTAAGTCTGTCAAGCGACGCAATTTGGCGCGCTGTACCACAGCTTCGATATCATACTCGCCACCGTCTTCATCAAGGTCTGTGAAGCCAGAAATTTCAGTCATCACCTTATTTACGCTCTCACGCAACTCCTCAACTTCAATTCCCCTAAAAAAAACACCAAGTATTGCTCAGAGCTTTGAATTTCAAGTAGTCAAGTCCGTCAATTACAATTACATACTTTCAAGTAGTATGTCCATTCATTTTCATAAATACAATTTATGATAAAAATTTGTTAAATGCAATCGTGTAGAATTAAAAATTATGCACGCAAGACAAAATGTACCTGCCGCATCTGTAAACAGGATCCTTACTAACTGATCCATCCTCTTGCTCATGTTCTTGCTTGTATGCCACGATATCGTCTCGTATGAACATTAAAATCCGCAGCTGATTCATAAACTCCTCGGTAAGCGGATTACAGTTACCGACACAGAATCGCTGCATCAAAGTTACATCGCATGTGCTCAAATCTACCAAGGATGGTAAAGTAGCCGTTGTAGTCCAAGAACATCGCACGAACACGTTCGACTTTAGATGATATGTATTCTCAATGGATGTCTCCACTTTGGAGTCCGCACGAATCAAGGCGTAATGTTTCTTCATCAATTGCTGAGTGTTGATCGCGTGCGTTGGAACCACACCATCAAAAGTGATAACTCCGCGTGAGTTGAACCCATGTACAAATTCGTATTGCAGCATAAGCGTCTTTTCGGCATCTCCACCATTGCAAAGTATCCACATGGAGCCTCTTAAGTTTGGTGAAACTGGAGCGGGCTGAAGAGCAAACGCAACTATAATGTTTCGTGCGTTGTCAAGAGATAAGCTCCTGTGACACTCTTCTTCTAGACTCCAAGGATTCGCGGATATCAGACTAAGGTCGATGGAAACATCGTCAATAGCATCAACGACACATTCATCTTTCAGCGGACTGCCCGTCACATCCAAGACGTCTTCACGCTTGATAACAAGCTTGGAAGGTGAAACGTAATTAAAGAACCTCGTATTGCTGCGATCCTGTTGGAAGATTCTAACTGAGCAAGGAATGAATAGTGGAGGACTCGTCTTACCTCTTGGTACAGAAATATTATTTTTTCAGCTGTCTCTGACGCTCCCATAATCTGCTTTAAATAGGATGGAGGGACAGAGTATGTAACCAAATATTTATCTACATATAGGCGGCGCATTTCTGCGTAAACATCTGCCAGATTCTCCATCAGTATCCCGTATTTGTATTTTCCAAAAATGAAGCTGGCGCAGAGCGGAAAAAATTTTTAAACAACTGTCAAAACAGTTCCGAAATATTCTAGCAGATGACTCTTCGCTGAATAAAAATCTATTATTGCGTTCAGGGCAAGCATGGGTTCCCTTTCATTTAGCAGTTGCTTTTTGTAATTACTTCAAAAGTAATTTATATTTTCATAAGCAATAGTTGGCTTAAATCTTTTGAAAAATATTTAAATGTTCCTTTTTTATTTTAGAAAGAGTAACATTAATTTATTATATCACCATTCAATATTTTCATTCCATCAGACAAAAGAAACAATTATAAAATTCTGAAACACAACAATATTTCTTAAAAAATTTAACTCTAAGATCAGCGGCGGTTAAAATTATTCAGCGCAGGGCGCTGATTCAAACGTGTGAGCTTTGGGATAGAATTCCTATGGAATTTGCAAAGAAATTGCTTTCCAAGTATGGGTGGAAAGAAGGCGATGGCTTGGGAAAGAATAACGAAGGAATTGCGAAGCCATTGAAAGCGCATCTCAAATTCGACAAAGCAGGACTCGGGGCTAACCAGGCGGCTGATGACTTTAACAACCACTGGTGGGAGCGGGTTTTCGATGAAGCAGCAAACAATGTGTCGGTAGAGACAAAGAATGATGGTGTTCGAGTATATACTGAAAAAGTCAATGAATCAGTAGAGATCACCACCAAAACATATTCTATCCACACTCTGAAGAAAGCAAAGAGTGAAAGTGGGCATGAAAAATACAAACACTTTTTACAGTCTAGTCAGTTAACAGAGGCAGGCTACGAGTTGGAAAAACAAGACAGAATTGCCACTGAAGATATTGAGATGAAATTCACTCAGTTAACGGATGAAGAACTGTTCAGGGCGTGCGAGGGAAGGACAGCTCACAAAGGAGCTCGACACGGATTAAAAATGAGTGGAAAGATAGCGAGATTGGAGCAGCAGGAGCAGGAACTGCTCGAGAAACTCTATTCTAATAGAAAAGGCAGCGATATGGGGACTGAATCAGAAACACCCAAGATCAACAATGAGAGGATTGAACGTAAGAAGCAAAAGAGGAAGAAATCCAGGATGGACAAAGATTCGGAGCAGGTCATTGTAGAAGAAACCCATGAAGAAAAACATTCAAAAGAGTCGGTAAACTCTAAGGTTGGAAGCAAGAAGCAAAAGAGAAAAATAATGAATCATACTGCTGACAGTGATGTGCATGAGAAAGATAACCAGGAGGTGATAAGAACAACTAACATGCCTTGCGAAAGTATCCAAGAAAGTTCTGGTGTAAAAAATCCAGAGGCTAGAAAAAAGAAGCGAGCAACTATCGTTCAACACATGAACGTAGCTGTGGACGAAATTCAAACAGACAATCCTGTAAGTAAAAGTAAAAAAGTCAAAAAAAGTAAAGCTGAGAAAACACAAGTTCAAGCCACTCAAGAAGTGATTGGTCAGGGAGTGGAAGTGGAAGACAACGAGTTGATTACAGCAGAAATGGAATCTAGAACGAACAATAGCAAGCAACACAACAAAACAAATGAAGGATCTCATCATGGATTCGCAAAAGCCCGAAAGAAAAATGTAGCAATTGCATTGGAAAATTCAAATAATCATTCAGCGACATTAAAAAAAAGAAATAAAAAGCAAAGATGATTATTTTATCTTAGTGTTATTAAATTTACATAGTTTTATAAAAACTTAAATTACCATCGTATGCTACGTGTAGGCGTCGTTGATATAATTTTTACTTCTTTGATTTCGCCTTATTTCTGCGCGATTTACCCAAACGTTTGCTGCCACCTTTTGCTCCACCCAATTTTCCCTTGGCTCCTGCTGGTCCTTTGCGGAAGTTCTTCACCTTTTCTAAGCCAGCAGCAGAGGATTTCGTGTTGCGTTTGATTCCTCTTTTCTTGCCACCGAAACCGAACTTTTTATTTCTTTGTTTGCGCTTTTCAGCAGATTGCTTTTGCTTTGATTCCAAAGCCTTGGCATCTTCCAGAAAGTCCAAGTTCTTAAGCTTGCCCTTGCGAAACTTTTTCAGCTTATCCAACATTTCTTTCTTTTCCATTTCGCGTTGCACCTTCGTTTGCTTGGCTAGCATTTTTCCCATTTTGCGCTGTTCACGTATTTGCCGAATGCGTTCCGACTTTGCTCGACCCTCCTGCTTGGCCATAAGATTGGCGCGCACTTTTTGCATGTGCTCGTCAGATTTGGCCATCTCTGCAAAATAGTCATCTGGTCGACGTGTTTTGATGCCCAACTCGTGCAAACGCTTTATGCCCTCCAAGACAGCCGCTTGCGCTTGCCTGTGAAAGATCATCTCGCGCTTGAAATCGTTCAGTACAGGATCCTCCTCCGGACGCACGTAGGGAACTTTCGCGTTCCCCTTAAATAGGTTGGCGCGCTTCTGCTCGTGCTTCTCCAACTGTATAGCCAACTCCGGAGCCATTGGTGCCAAGTCGTTAATCATGTCTAGACGCTCCACCCATGGCAGTTCCAGTTTAATTTCGTCCGTTTTGGCGATCAACTTCGCCTGCAAGCAATTGTGTTTCTTAGGTCCTATAAATTAAGTTTGCTTTACTCACGACATCGTTGATGTCATCCTGTTGTGTTCTATACTCTATATTTAAGCCTGGTTTCAGATCGCCGCGTGCAAAAGCTTCTTGCAACTGCAAAACATGAAAATAAGTAACTTCATGATTACCATTCAATACCCACCTCCGCATCCGAGTTATCCGTATCGTACTCGGACTCTGAGGCCTGCATCTGAAAGTCCGTCATTTTGTACGGGTTGGTCAATTTTGTAACAAAAATTCGACTTGTAGCAATAGGTATTTTAAAAATAAATTAGTCAAACATAACAAGTCACACGTGCAAACCCGTAATTAGAGATGTGTCGATGTATGCAAATGCAATCAATCTATCAATATTTTGCTTTCTGTACCAAGTACTTGGTTTCTATTGTCAAATAAAATGTACAAATATGAATCTATATCAAAAAAGTTGGTATTGCATTCCAAACAAAAAGTTCTAAACAAATTATTTTTGATTTAAGTAGGCAATAAATAATCGATATAAATATGCAGAACTAGGAATAAATGGGGAAAGTGATGCCATCACTGTCAACTGCTTTATCGCTAGTGGCGTGGCTGGAATGCAATGACAGTGTCTTTTAACATCAGCCAAATAGAAAGCATAGTTGCCAACACGAAGAAAGTCACAATTAGATCGTTCGTTTCCCTTTAGCAGAACACACTGGAAATATGGGTATTTTTGTTAGGCGCGGATTATAGGACTTTTACATTAATTTGTCGAAGCATTGATCTTATTGATCCTATAACTTTTCTTTGCTGCACGAAATAGCTATTTTTTAAAAGACGAGTTTTTAAACAAAACTAATTTCATGCTATCTTGACAACCAAACAATTTCCATGACATTTCATTTAGGCACCTTTCCCGTCGCTCTCGAAAAAGAATTTAAACAAATTATTCCGAATAACATGATACCAATGCGAAGTGGCAATGAAATAAAAGTACATAATCATTCTGTAGCCATCTGTCATCAGATTTAGTTCTTGTTCCACTTGTCATCAATGTAGTAATCGTGGTCTGACGTAGTTTCTCAACACCGACAGAATTTTTGATCCAAAAAATCTCTCCATTTTAAATCAGATTGTAGACATTTCCTTTCATCATCCATTTCCAACAAACTAAAAGCTACCTCAAAAAACCCCGTGTGACACGCGCATACACTTTTACTTATAACGTTCATGCCTGGACAAAAATTCTAGAAACTATACCCAATAGAAATGCTGTGTTTCCTTCATGTATAATACTCGATATTCTTTATTTTCAGTTCCACTTAATAGACACAATGAAGTCTTGACATAATCAGCTGTAGTCAATTTCTCTCAAAACAATTTATGAAGGAGTTTTATTCAGTGCAAGTTTGTAGTAAATTTTTTGACGACTGCAAACCTGAAGTATAATCGATGACATCTCTTGAGAGCGCACGCACTACTGAAGATCCACGGAGATAAATGGATTTCAAACCGTCCACATTATAAATACAGATTAATAATTAAAGACATTACAGTACTTCGTATTTTCTAGCTTTTCCATTATTTATTATGATTTTTTCCAAATCGGTATAATTTTCGACTTTAACTGCTTAACATCTGACACAATATTTGTGAATACACAGGACTCGAACTCCAGAACACTGATGACAGCTATTTCAAAATACGAATTATTTCCTAGTTTGATTTCCTCGTAGCAAAACCACTGCCTTCATTTCGTTTTCGAGTTAGTTCAAAGCATTCGCAATTCTTATACGATTTGTGTTTGTTTTATTCTCGTTTTAAACTTAAATAAGTGTTGTTTACTGTTGGATGTTTTTTAAAAACAATAAAGATGGAGTTGCTTGTTTGCTTCTGGCAAAGCTTGTTGGCGAACGCTTTAGAAAGCGAACAATAGCAAGAAAGCCATCATAAGACAGAACAAACCCATAGCTTCGGAAAGAGCGAAACCCAGGATAGCGTACGAGAAGAGTTGTTGTTTCAACGATGGATTCCTAGCATAACCGATGATGAGGGAACCGAATACCGTTCCGATACCAGCACCTGTTTGTATTGGAAGCGGACACAAAAATTGAGAACCATAAGCTTAAAACTTACAAGGAACAAATTTGAAGAAAGCTGCGTATTTAAGAATTCAAATACAAAATGTATTGCTTGGAAGAAACATCTTCTTGGCGATAATTCGTCGAGCTCCACTTTAATGTTTGCAAGAAAACTATAATTTGCAACACCGTGAGGAGAATAATTTCCTCTTCTACACAATAAATTGGAAATGTTTATATAGTATTTATACTTTCTGAACAGTTACACGTTCTTGATAGATTTTGCAGTCAGTCACAGATTAGTCTGAATTGAGTTCTGCATGTAAATGCAGCAAGCACATTGCACTTAAAATGCTGGTCACGGAAGATTTCAATGTGTGAGCTGTAAACAGCCGAGCACACAGGATTTCTTGTCCCTCCGCCTTTCAATCATACAAGTTTCCTGCTGGGAAATACAAGTTCACACGCACCACAGCGTGTTTGTAATGAACTCTGACCATGTCTCAGACCTTCCCGAGGCATTAATGGAGTAATGAATACCCGTATGTGAGCCCCAGATGCTAGATTGCAACTGACTGGTCCAATAAATCAGAACGCTGAACGCGCAAAAAGTACACAATTCAAGATGTAACATTTAACATTTAAAGACGCAGCTTTCTTTTGCTGTAGTGATTGGTTATAACATGCTTCCAATACTAACCGGAACCAGCTACACCGACTGTTGCAGCACCAGCACCAATGAATTTGGCAGCGGAATCAATGTCACGTGTGACTGAAGTGGTCTGGAATGACCTGATCTGTGGCAGTAGTGCAACTGGGGTTGTGTTCTGGGCAGCCAAAGTTTGACTCTGACTGATGACCGCGCTGCTCAATGGTCGCAAATATTGCTTAGAGCCGCTAAGGAGCTGCAATGGAATAGAAATTGTTGAAAATTAGTCTGTAAATCTTATACATTATAGCATTAACGCAATAAAGCCGACAGGAGCATAGAGACAAAATGTTTGTGATAGCATACCGACAGTAACTCGCTCGATTACAATTAAGGCGACAACGGAAAACGAGTATCAGTCTTTTTTATTTTATGGACATATATTTTTTGTAGTTTGCATATTCCAGTCTAAGCTTTTTTCAATCGCTACGTTTTTGAATTTCTTTCAAAATACCTAGTTAATAAATCGGCTTTCAGAATAATAGGCTGTAACTATAATTGACGCTTTGTGACAGACAAAATTTCGATATTAACCTAGAGCCGGTCGCCTTCATTGTGATAGAGCTGTTATATATTTATTTGTACTACAGCTATATATACAATATATTGTGAATACGAAAGTTCGTTTTAGCGAGTGTCTCATGAAACCTTTTAAGAGTGTACAGACAGAGGTTATGTAATCATGAACTACAGATACATACATATACTCGTACCAATGAAAGATAAAATAGATACAATTTAGGGAATGTTAAATAATGCATAGCGTACGGTTTGACATAAAAAGGTTAATATGAGTAAAAGATTCCGGGCATTAGAATTTAATCTAGTTGGTGTTTCCTTCATCATATAACAAATTTTATTTGTCTAATGAATAGCCATCATAGTTCGATGTATTTTAACGACAGTGTGATGTGTTTAACCAAGAACTTAATTTTTTCAAAAGCAAACCCACCCACCTCAAGTTCAGATATTTTTTTATCTCCAGTAAATTTTTCTTGTATTCCTTTACATTATTTCAAAGTAATTCCTTTAATTTCAACTCTAGCTTTTAACGTTGCAGAAACGTCAAAACCTGCGGAGAAATCTCGATTCGAATCTTGTACACACCCTTCACCGTCAGCCACATAACCTCAAAATCTTATGTAACTCATTTGTGACAAATAAACACCGTGATTCTTCACTCGAGAATATCGATTTAAGAATTATGTAACTCGCAATTGCTACATGTGAAACATACCTTATAAAATATGTTAAATTTAAGGAACTTACAACATTCCTGGCAACTGGAGCTGCAATGCGCGAGACTGTTGATACGAACATTTTTCAATCTTAATTTGTTTGATGCTTCACGATCAACGAGAACTTCAAGCTGGTGCTAAGATGCTCTGAAATTAAAATAAAATTTACAAGTTGTATTATAAGCCGCTTCTTGAACAGTAAAGTTGATGTTATGAACTGTTCCGGTGTCTTTTATTGCTGCTGCATCGAGTAGCAAAATTACGTAACCACCATTCGGGAATACGTAACCTCGCTAAGGACGCTTAAATTGTATAAGTTTAGCAATTTTATCGAAGCGATTAATTGTCTTTTTTCTGTTCTATTAATTTACAAATCTGCGCTTTTATTTGCAAGAAATTTCAAATTCCAACTCCGAGAACCGCTTTCGAAACCTTACGTCCAACTTCGGTGTGACGACACTTCGTGACTTGTCGTGGCTTCGTTCAGATTTGGATCGGCCCGTGCTACATCTGACTTCAAGATGGCCGTCGAAAAGGCAAAGATTTTCTTGAAGATACAATTCAGCCAAAGAGCATTTTTCTTTACAAATTCCACAAATGTGCTCAAAATTCACTACTACATTAAACAATCTTTTAATTTTGCTTGTGATTGAAAATTTAATTTATTTTGCGATGACATTTTTTTAATTGATTATTTAACCAAAGCAGCAGCAGAACAATTTAACACCTCGGAAAAATTTTACGACGTACTCACTTCCAACGAACCCTCACAACAGTGTGGACGACTCGTCGTTTAAAAAACCGAATGGACAAAAGCCATAAGCCATTTCCTTCATCCATGAATTCGTGGTGAGTTTGATAATTTCATTGTGGTTCACAATTTTGTGGTGCGTTGTTTTCGGTGTTGCCATAAGGACAGTTTTCCTATTTGTTTGAGAAAATGTTTCTACAATACAACAGAAAATCTACGAAATCGTAATAGTGTTCTATCCATTGAATTGTCAAATCTGCGTTTCAAATTTACATTGTTATAGTGATGCACACATAGCTTGAATGCAATACTGCAACTATGAAATTATTTGGTAACTTCTATCTTCCTTGCATGCATCTTTCTGTATGCACTACATTTTAAATGGAATATATATAAAAGCCGATAATCCAAAATATTTTGCTTGTAGTTTTAACAGATTTTAAGAGTGGTCAAAGATATTTGAAAACTTTTATTAAAAATTCTATTTTTATAATAATAAAAATGCTGGCATTATGGTGGTCGGCAAAAATGTGGTGAGTTTGTAATACAAATTTTCGTTCAGTAACACTTGAGAAACCACTGAATTGTAAAGCTTGTAGCTGTCATTTGCTTGGCTTCATTTAAGTTGGTCACACATTAAAATTAATGACAAGTTGTAGCCTGCTCAACTATATAATTTATTCATCAAGAGAAAACGATGGTTTTTGGAAAATTTTTTAGATAACCATTTAATGTAAATAAAATAATTGGCATAGAGCTGCAGTGCGCAGTGGAGATCTGTTAATTTGCTGCTTAAGATTTTTTTTTTCGCGGTATATGATACAAGAATGACCAAACTTTCGTAATGTTTTTTAAGGGTTTATGTAATCCGTATTCCATTTCCCACTTGCTCTCTTCTTAGGAGAGGATATTTATAACATTTATTTAAAAATTGTAGCATCGTAGGTACAGCGTTACACAGTGCTGAACTAAATATTATTTCTATCGCAGGAATTTATATGGAATAACACTTACGCTACAATATACGTGATATGAATACATCGCTATTTGTCTTCTATGATCTCGTGCTATAAAAAACTAATATTAAAGCCTTAAACACAATCACGGACGCAAGACGCAGATTCAAGTTAGGGACGCAAGAAATGGCTCGGATTTAAACCAAATAGCAGAGAAGCGTTTTCGGGAAGCAGAAGTATGAAATGTCAAAAATTTCATTCAACTGATATAAATTCTTATTTTTTATTTATTCTATTAATATTTTACGTTACCGTACATTACATAACATAATAAACAACAAATAATAAATATTTTCAAGTGTTTTCATTAATTATCAATTAATTCATTTCAATCACATTCATTAATTCATATTAATTATTTCATTAATTAATAAATTATCATTAATGAATAGTTAATAATAATGAATAGTTAATAAATAATATTAATTGAATACAAAAAATTGAATATATTGAAATGTTGCAATTTTTTTTAATTGCCAGTGATATTGCGTTCATTCCATTCATGGACCGCACGGAAAACTACCGTTTGGATCACCCGCCGCTCCAAACTCTCCGGCATATTCGCCGCAGTAATGGTTTTGGCCATCCCGGCGAACGCAATGTCAACGCGCGACTCGTCGACCTGCCCGAAACTCTGCGCAATTTGGAGCGCAGAAGTCGATATCTGCGCCATGGTAGCCCCAAAGTCTTCCTGTATTTGGCGCTAAATTGTGGATAAATGCTTGTGAATGAATAGACATTTTTAAATATACTATAAATACATATCGTGGCAGAGATGTGGTGCTCGGTGTAGGCGTTGGTGAGGGCCGATCGCTGACCTGCGGGACCTCGCACGGCAAAGCGCAGTCGTCGTGCTGTTCTTCCTGGTTTCCTATGGTACTGCAAAGAAATTAACCAAAACATTAACTGCTCTCAGTTAAATCAGATTAATAAGATTAATCCACTTACCGCCTGCTTGTCTGCGTTTCACCAAGAAAGCTCATGGCCGATAAATGCCGCCACTTCCTTCTTCGACCTGGCGGCGCAGCGCTGCCCGATTGCAAATCTGCCTGCTGGACACGCCGATATGTGCCACGAAGTACTTTCCACTTTTTGCGGCAAGTGTCACCTGAAATGGAATTAAATATTTTAAAATGCAACACATTTATATGCTGATAACTTACCATTACAGTTCAGTTTCTTTGCAATTTCCTCCCACACTGCGTCTTTTTTTCCAACATTCTTATAAAGTGGCGACGCCAGATCGAATAGGCAGCTGTGGCTTCTGACTTCTTCTATTAATTTTACCTCGAAGTCCACGCTTTCAATATATATTATAATATATTTAAAATACATTTAAATAATATAATATATAATATATATAATAATAAATAAATAATAATAATAATTAAAAAAAGCAACAGAAAAATACTCACAAAATTTTACAGCAGCTGAAATATAAAAAGAATGAAATGTCAACAAACACAAACAACGAATAACAACAAAAACGCTTTTGCATCCGTCAAAATTAGAATTAGCTCGGATGCGGGATGCAAAGTGCGGCTGCAAAATAGGGAAGCAAAATGGAAAGCAAACTTTCTCGATCTCCATAAGAGCCCGTGTAATTTTGAAAGTTAAAAAATGAATCTGCGTCTTGCGTCCGTGATTGTGTTTAAGGCTTAACGTATGCTTCTACTTTTTTATGAAACATTGTTTTAGGTTGCAATTATCCATTTTTTAGCGTTATTATGCACACTTTATGAAGTTTATTCCTACTGAATTTAAATTATATTAATATTTTTTTACCAAATCACACTCATTCGATTGTTGAGAAAAATTATAGAATTTTTTAGTTAATTTTATTTCGAGACTGTATTTCTATTTAGGATGAATAATACATGAAATCAAATATTACATGAAATCAAATCTATGCAACAATTCTACATTTTTAAACAATAATACATTTTGGAACCGCAATTGTGAAAATCTTCTATATTCACCACTCACCGTGACACATCTCTACAGCTACTGTTTCGATTCTGGATCGTTTTGTTAGCTTGTGGTTGGGACAAGTCAGGTGCATCGTGTAAGGTGATGCCTAGACAATAGGCAGTACATGTCCCAACACAAGTCGATTGGCTTCAAACGGATTGGACTTTGTAAAGCGCTAGAAACGAACGAAGCCATCATTTTATTGGTGTCGCCAAAAGGAAAACTTGCATAACGTCGGTTGTTTGTGTTAGTCGATATTTAAAATCTGTCATCGAAGTCATCATATGGTGAAATAAATTGCTCAATTCACCTTATTTACATTATGGAAGACTGTCATATGGGTTTTCCTGCTTATGCAGCAGAACGAAGCTAAAGCAACAAGATCACAAGACGGTAATTTGAATTATTAGTCCTGTATTCTTACTTATTTTTTTCAAATAAATTTCGGGTAAAGTTAAATTTTTTCCTACAAAACGAAAGTAGAAATAGCAATTTAAGCACTTGCAAGCAACAGCTTAGTCAGCTAATGCAGGATCTCTTTTTTATACGAGCTTTTATACATGTTATGAAGGAAGGAATTCCAATATTTTGTTTTCTCTGACAGCTTCCATCGTCACCGTGTAGATGAATATTAATTGATAAGGTTGGAACAAACAAATTGTAAATGAAAGCGATATTGCTATAATTTTATGAACTATTAACATCAGAAATACTCTACTAATCCACTGTAGGTAGACGGTACGTAGTAAACGGTTTCCCATATACAATACTCTGCGGTTAATTGATTGCTTATGGATATTCACGTTATTACTGAATTATTCACATGTAACATTAAAATACTTCTATAATATTTAGACTAAAAATCGGGACCCATCCGAGAGAATGTCAGAAAAGAAAAACTGCTGCGGTGAAACGATATGCTGAAAATATATCTCCACACGTTACTTCCAGCAATTGTCTTCGACTTATCAAACACTGAAATATGAACTTCATCAACTGACAGTAAAAAGACCTTTCCTAGGTCATAAGATGTTTCTCACCACTGATAGCCACAGCAATCGGCTTTGCTATCACAAACCTCTTTGAAACAAAACTAAAACGAAACGAGTCGCAGTAAACTGAACACTGTCGTAAAATCCAATCGGAATCATCAAAGCAAGCAACGCAGTATTGATTCAGTAACCCGGGCAGAAGGCTGAAGTTGGAGTGAGATAACCAGAGTCATTTCTAGGGTGCATGGGCTTGGTAACCGTTGGAGTGCAAGGGAGAAAGGACATCGCTTCGGAAGCACTAGAGCAGCCATCGTTGCTTTCCTGGGCGATTCCGCAGTCATACGTCGAAGGGATATGGCCGTGTTTTTAATCAACATCTGCAAATTCAATGGCTGCGGAATCACATTTCCTAGTTTAGGCGATTTAATACAACACATCGAGGATACACATATTGGTGAGTGTGAAAAAAATATAAAAGGTTTCCATTGCAATGTACACATCAGCCATCGAAAATGCAAATGGTGTTAGCAGCCCCGTGATTTATTAATTAAATTTTAGTGCTGTGGAACCCGTATTTGCTTACCAGAGTTCTACTTTTGTATCTGGTGTGGTGGGATTGTTATGTTAGTGCAGTGAATTACCATCAGCTGTGTGCTATGAATCAAGGGTTCTAAGAGTGTGTGTGTGTTAAGTTTTTGGGTGGGTTGCTTTTCTACTACTACATGAGAGCACTGCGCCAAGATATGCTTTAACCGAAGTGTCCGCCAGTCTTAAAGTCAAACAATCGCCGCTAAAAATTTTAGCGGCTTGTTTCGATTGGAATTAATTCGCCATTGGATAGAATTTGTAACATGGTGGAGGTGGTGCAGATTAATTAGGTAATAAAGGGGAGACTTTAATCCACCGATTAAAACATGTGAACATGGTGCTCTAGAGCAAAATAATTGCTGGTCAACGGCCGCAGCAAACGCAAAAATTTCATGATGATGATGCCACTGCCAATGATATAAAATAGCGCAGACTTCTATATTAAATACACCTTGCACAGTGGACACAGCTGACCACAATTTACCCAGTGTTAAACTTCAACTTATCGGATGTCATAAATTCTTCGCCAGTATAATGTCATAGAGTATCCAACGAAATTTGATTTCAATATGTAAAGGATTGAGTCAGACGGCAAAAAATGGTCAAAAATTATTATTTTATTAATTATTATTTTAAACCAGCGAACTGGAATCAATGATGATTGAAAACTGACTTTAAATTTGAAATTAGCGGCCCCACCTTACGAAGTTATATGCAATTTACTCTGACTTTTGCCTCTTTATGGGTTGTGGACGTGTGTATTGAAGCCAATCCCACCCTAAAAGTTAAGACTCAACCAAAAATTGTTTCTCGTCTAAAGTATTGATTTTTCTTGCATAATGGGTTCACTGTGTTAATAACAGCTTCGTGCATGGTGAAAATCTTAGAAGCTGATTGGAGTAGTGTAAGCTCCGAGGATGTGTTTACCCCGATACAGTTGGCAGAATCAGAGACGTGAATCTCAAACGGTCAAATCATTAAATTCACCATGCACCCAGCTTCTGAGGCGACCCGATCTAGTCGCCGTGGCACAGTGGTCCCAAATAGGAATCCATCGGCCAAAATCTGCAAGCTTTGATCTAGTTGAATTATTTTAATGCTTTTTTGTAGAATGGATACTTGGTTTAATTAGGGTTTAGTTATTAAATACTGCGGGTCAAAAGTTTAAGATTTGCATTTTATTATTTACCATTAATTATTTTTTTATAGTTTTAATTATTACAATTTAAAAATCACTCCGGTACTGAGTAACAATTGACTAATAATTGATCTTCAATCAATTTAATTAATTAGTAAATTAATTAAAACCAAAATTAATTAGTAAACTTTATATTTATGAATAGAAAACAACCACAAATCTCTGGTTTGCAACAAAACAAAACAACAAAAAGTTTATTTATTTCCTTAATTGGTGTATTTGTGTGGTTTCAGATTATGATCCGAAGGTTGTAGAACAGAAAGAACAGGCTCAACCGGCCTGCCTACCGTTGAGTTATGTCCTGCGCTTTATATCGGATGCTGCACGCAAGGAGGGTCCATTCCTTGGTGCAGCAGCTGCAGGCGTTGAACTCAAACGAAAACTGGCGATAAAACATCACAGCTACAGCATGCCATCATCGAATCGTAGCAATACGCCTACTGGTGAGTAATAATATCACCCAAACTTATCTATTAGCATTGATAAGGAACTGTAAAACATTTCATTGACAAGAGTACGTCTTCTCTCTCTTGATTCATGGGTATTCGTTTTTCTTTCCGTAGGAAGTGATTTAGACGATGAAGAAATGGTTGTCTCTGAGTCGGAAGATAGTAACGATTCCTGGACTACCGAAGAGTTTAGTTCAGAGTTCATAATGCGCTATGGGAGCAGGTGATTGCTCACTTTTTCTCAATCTATCACTCTCAGTTTTTGTTTGTAACTCCAATATTATTACATATTCATTTGTGACATGGTGCCCAAAGGCATTCTGGTTCTGTTACCAATGGTATCCCGGGCAGTGAGAAGCCATTTGCATGTCCTGTGCCGGGATGTAAAAAGCGCTACAAGAATGTGAATGGTATCAAGTATCATTCGAAGAACGGTCACAAAAAGGATGGCAAGTGAGTAAAAAGTAAAGGCAGCTCATACCGACAGGATTGTTTGAGTTCTTCCAGATCTAAGCATTTGCTATAGAGCGCCATGCAAGCAAGTAATCAATCAGTTCAATACAATTATTTATTTAATGCTTATAAGAAAACGTAATGATGAATACTAATAATTATTGATATTTTTGTATAAGTATTAAAAGTATTGAATTTGCTTGTTGAAATTTGCTCTACAAATCCAATTAAGCTATAAAAAGAGAATGCAAACTAATCAACAAAATTCTTTTCCTTTCATGTCCATTTAGAGTTCGAAAAGGCTACAAATGCCACTGCGGCAAAAGCTACAAAACCGCGCAGGGACTGAAGAGTCATGCGCTGGTTGCTCATAACGCCTCGCCCGACAATGTGCTGGCGTCACAGCACGTCGCTATTGTAACAAATTCCTCTAGTGGCATTTGCAGCATGCCACGTAGCAGCTCACCGTCACAGTCGCTGGGTTCAATGAGTCCCTCCAGCATCAGCAACATGTCCAGCAGCAATGGCAGCTGTAATGGTGGAAGCAACAGCAGCAACATAAACAACGGCAGCAGCAATAGTTTGCAGCATTTGACAACTGTTGTTGGCAGCAATAACTGTTTGACTGCAATCACAAACGGTAACCACAGCAATCATCCGCAACAGCAACTGCAGCAACAACAGCAGTTAATTGCAACTGTCAACAATACTAATGTGAATTCGCAACAACTGGCAGCCACATTAGCAGCAACCGTGTCAGGTAACAGCAACAATTTAGTACGCAACAATATCGGTTTGATTTCCATAAAATCAAGTAACTCAACAATATCAGCATCAAAAGCTGCTGCTGCGACCAATTTAATTGCTGCCAATGTAACGGCAAGCAAAATATTAAAGTTGGCTACCTCTGCAGCCAGTGGCAATGCGAACGCCAGCGCAAACATCGACATGGCAGCGCAACAGCAACAGTTGTCGAAGTCGACAACACCTACTAAACTAACACTTCCGAATTTAGTTAATTTAGGCATCTTAACACCGGCGACATCGCCAACAAAAACATCTCATTCGATAACATTTACAACACAGCAACACAACCCCCAACAGCAGCAGCAACAGCAACAAAATTTAAATACTACCATCGCAACTTTAAGTGAAACGAACTTGTTGCAACAGCAGCAGCACATTCAAAGTAATGCAACCAATTTTGTTGTAGTGGAACAGCGGCAACAACAGCAGCAGCAACAGCTTCCTTTAACTCCCATAAGTCCAAATGCGATTGTGCAACAGAAGAACGCTATCAACGCTCAGCAACATCAGCAGATTATTGTTAGCAGTATTCATCTAACAAATGCTGCTGCCAACAACAATAACAAGCAACAACTATTGCAAGCAGCAGCAGCAAGTAATGCAGTCAAAGCGGCGGCAACAACAACGACATCCTTAACTAACACTTCCACAGATGTTGCTGATGCTGCTGCTGGTGTCGCAGGCGAACAGCATTTCACCGAAGAAACGTAGCCGATACTCAAAACGTTGTTAATGCGCAGAAATGTGTAGAAATTTTTAGGAATGAAGATGAATGCTTAGCTGACTCCAGAAGCTTAACTGAATTTAAAAAAGAAAAAAACAAAAAAAAAAAAATATAAAAAAATAAGTAAGATAAGTTCGTGAAAACTAGGAATTGCTAAAAATGTACTAAACTGTTGCCAGCTTCACGTTGTCGCGCACTCTTCTGATGCTTTGTAGAACGACTGATTAGATAAAAGTTATTTGTAGAAAAGTAAAAGCCATTCATTCCACTTTGACCTGCGAAATGTGAATCTTATAAATGAAATACTCCAACATCTACAAATTGTCGATGTTTCAGTTAAAATCGCGGAACTCATTCTATCGTAGATGTCATAAATATCGGGGCTCCTGTAGTATCAATTTAACCAACAAAATAATGCTTTGCCACCCCAGACCTGTTAAAGAGTAACATGTATGTAAAAGAGTGCATTCCTTCGAAAAACTTAAATAGTGCATTCTAATTCTTTCATTCTAATTCTTAATGTTTGATACGCATGACTTTGTGAAAGGAATGAGTAGAAGATTTTAACGAATTCGTTGTGAATTCTAAACTCTTATGAATGCAGTCTCCTTAGCAGGTCTGAACAACTTAACTTGAAATCATAAATCAAATCGCAATAACTATAGTATAACTTCAAAACCACAACTTTCTCGAAATTCACTCTCACATGTTATTAAATCTCTCGAAATTATTTGTATTTATACAAGTTTTTAAGTTCATATAATTTGTGGGTTATTTTCATTTCAATTTCTTCCGATTATCCTTAAGAGTCCTTGCCTTTCTATTTCTTAAAATGAGTGGCTTTTGTATTTTTATATTATTTTATTAACGTATACGATCAAATTTTTCTTTTGTATTGTTGTGAACAAAATCCAAGTGATAACGATTTTGTCATGATGTTATATCAATCCGTAGACTGGACTGTAGACCTTTAAACTTCATAATAGTTATTCGTGCAATATTTTTATCTTTTATTTTATGTATTTGTAAATATAATTATAAGCTTTTATTCCTTTTTGTTTTTTTTAAATTAATGACACTGTATTAAATTTGAAATTTCTGATCTCCTATTAATATAAAAATCTTATAAAAAAAAGTAAGATAAACGAAGAATAAGCGATTGAAAGCTGGAAAGCCAGCATTCAAATTTGAAGATAATACGATTTGGCTGTAATTTTATCATTTAGCTTGAGGAAAAATTGTAAAAAATAATTTTTGTTCAAAATTTAGTCAGTTACTGGCGATAAATTGATTGTATAATATTATCCGCTCTTAACTCAAGTATTATAATCATCATTTTAACTGGTATCGCTTTAAACTTTACACTAAAATACACACAATCAACTACATACCATGTAAACACACACAGGAACACACCTTGAAAAATAAACATAAACGCAAACAAAAACAATTATGCTAAGTTATTTCATAATCATTTATATGATAATCTAGTGCAATACTATGTACCAACTAACGATACAAGCATTTATTACCGTAACAAATTACACGTACATCGTAGTAAGCCTTTCTAGCAGATTATGTTGTCTCACATAATGTTGTTGTGGATGCTTTTAGGTACTTTGTCAGCTACTACTACACTACAAAACAGCTAAAGCGATAATCTACGCAGTTTTATTTTCTCTGGGAAATCGTTTCTATAGAGAAAAAAAAAACAAATAAAAACTCGAAAACTGAAGAACGGAAATCTTATGAAATTTTCATTTTCTACCAATCTTTCTACTATTTTATCTCACAATAGAGTTTATAAAGATTTTCTGGCTTCTCTTTTTAAAAAATGCAATGACTTTGAATAATGATTGATTAATAATAATGATTGATTAGTGAAATGATTTCCATAGTGTGGTTAAAATTACTTTTTTTCGTGTAATCATTTTGATTGAAATATCAAATACAATTATGTAACACGTTCCTTCGAAAAAATGCTTCATTGGAAATACGAGTGAAATTGAAATAAGGTACTTTTGAGAAATTATTATGATTACAATAATTGCAACTGAAATTCGGGAAGTAAATGTATTCTTTTAAATTTAAAAAAAAAATTTTAATTTAAAAAACTTGTTTATTTTATAAATATTTAAATTACCGATGTGTCATTGAGTCCAAAATCCTCTCCCAAGAGAAAGAGGATTAAATGTTTCCCCAGTTGCTTTCCTCAAACCTCATACATTCTAAAAAAGTGTAAATTTTATATAAGCATTACATGATTTCGTCTCGATGTTTCGTTTTTTGAAAAAAGTATTTAATTTTAAATAATTGTAAAAACTGCACATGATATTCACGCACTAAAGTTAATTTTTTCTTACTTCAAAACCAAACAGTTTAATTTCTTCATACCTTTTTTTTTATAATTATTCTCTCGCTTCTGTGGTTTATATTTCTTAACTATATTTTCTGCTTTTTTGTTTGTTACTTCAAATGCACGTTATTTTCTTTTTCTCTCTTCTCGTTGTTACAGAGTCCTCCTTCCTCCCATTTAATGGAAGTCCATTATTTATTGATTCGTCGTTAACATCTACAACGATGACAAAAGCCTCGCCTACGCCAACACCTCCACCGTCGCCGCCCCCGCCCCCGCCTCTCGTAAAAGCTTCCAATTTCGCCAACAATCAGTCATTGGCACTCTATCATCAACAATTTTCCAGAAATATCAACAGCAAGAACAACAAGAATATTATTAGTTACAATAATGATCTCAACAATACCGACAACAATTTATTTCTATCTCCAGCTTCGCCAAAATTCATTGAGCATAAATGTTCTGCAAATATATTTAAAGAGAAATTCTTCTCTAATCTGAGGCAAATCAACAAGAATGAGACATTTAGAAGCAAGAACAACTTGATCAAGAGCGGTCTTAACGGTTCAACCGAAAGCGTTGGTATTGTTGGCAGTGGTGTGGGTTATGCTCAATACAACAGCAATGACAATCTGAGAAAAATCTGAAAATGTGTTCAAGAAAACAACTAACTAAGAAGAGGAAGTGAAAGATAGATAGAGAAGCAGGGAGCAAGTAAATTAAATTTTAATTTAATTAAATTTTAATTTATTTTTTGACTAATGAATTGACGATGGGAAAAATATGAGAAGGTTGGAAAATATTTTTTATAAGCACGAGAGAGAGGGAGAGAATCCCATTCCATGAAATGAATTGCTATGACAGTAAAGATGAAAAATTAATGTTAGGTATTTGAAGATTTGAAATATTAATTTTTTGTTACTTTATCTAACCTGAAGTTAATTGTTTTTTTTTTCTTGCCGTTTGTTTGACTTTCCAATTGAAACGCTCTTCCTACAATTTTCTAAGCGGTAGCTTAGAATTTTGGCTAATTTGGATTTATGAACTTTGTAATGCAATTCGAATTTAGAATAACTTTAACCTCAATTTGCAAATAATTTAAATAACTTTAAAAATTCACTTTTTTCTCCAATACAAATGCTAATCGACAAGAAACTGCTCTTGATTTAGCGTTTAAGCAATTATAAATCTGTCTATAATCATTAATGGAATATCCACTGAGAAAATTTTATTAAGAACGTGCAGGTGATTGATTTACCAATTTTTGTTAATTTAATACTGATTAATTGATGGTTACATTCGAATAATATATTGTTAGATTACTTCACATTACTCAGCTCCTATAATGGATTAATTGATTAATGTGACTACTAACAATTGATCTAGTGATTAATTTAATCGGTGATTGGTGGTGATTAATTTACCACTTGTTAATTTAATACTGGATTGGTCGATTACATTCGGATAATATATTGTTTGATTACTTCACATTACTCAGCTCTTATAACGGATTAATTGATTAATGAGTCTACTAACAATTAATCTACTTTTTTGATGGACTGATGGATTAATTGATTAGTTCACTCCTTTAATCGATTAATGCTTGAATTTGGTAAATTATGATTTGCGAATAATCACAGTATGAATTTCTACGATATTTTTCAATCTTAGCTTCGGTTGCTTTCTTTACTTCTGTTGATTTCCAAAAATATGAATTACGAGTACCTAATTATTATTCACAATTTTCAATATTATGTAAAACCTTACTTTCTATTGTATAAATAAATTTCCTGTTATCATTTAAAATTCCGCTTCCCCTAGATAAAAATAAATGTAAAAATATTTAGCAAATGCTGTATAAATATGATAATTAGTCGAATTTTTAGCATAAAAAGGCTCAATTTGTCACTATGATCCGAGGTAACCTTAAGACACTCATTAACGGTTTGGTTGTGATGTTCCGATAAGAAACGTTTATAAATAATTCCGAACCCCTCAGTGAGCAGTAGCAACACAAAGAATCCTAAATATTATCAACGTAAATACATAAACTTTGGCAGCATACGCTATTCCTATGAAACAAAATTAAAAATCTAATTTAGCTACATGTACGTACTCATAATATACATTTAATATATAACATGAAAAATCTTAGAATTGTATTAGTAAATTTTACAAATGGAATATCGACAAAATTGTAAAAATTATCCTATCTATCTAATACTACTACTCGGTCTCTTATTCTGCGCTCCTATCCTTATTAATCGAAATCTGTCCCATTTCTAGGGAGTGCGGCACAGCTTCCAGCAGGCCGAACAGCCAACCAATCGCGAAAGAAACATCTCGTTCAAAGCGATATATGTGTATTCTTACAGCAAAGCAACAATAGTATGTACATTTAAAAAATAAAAAAAAGAAGTTATTCTTCAGCTAGTCATTATTGTAGATATACTGTTTAGATTTTGTGTATTATGAAAGGTAAAAAATATAAATAAAAATGTGATAAAAAACTGAAACCTAACTATTATTTATATATCTTAGTTGTCGATTAGGAATTTTAACTCATATGAAATATAAGAAGAAAATCGAATTGACCACGAGGGTACACCGTATTCATCAGATGAATAAAATTACCTAGATGAATAAGAATCTGTCTTCAGTTCTAATTCATTTAAGTACATTATATGCGCTTCGAATGGGATAAGAAGCATTTTAACCAGCAATTGCTAAACCACATAAATCAGGATAAACACTCGAATATCATTGCGAACATGATTTAAAAAGATATCGGCGTCTGTTCGAAGTTATACATAATCTCTCTAATGCGATTTCTATTGCTATGCGAAAAATTTTTTTCTAATAACAAACAAGTCTTGATTTTGATTTTATGTGATTTTAGTGGAAAACAGCATACGATTAATAATCGAAAAGCGGTTGGTCGATAAGTCGACCGCTTTATGTCAATCATCCACTTTTGTTTAATAGATACTTCGATAGGTAATCCGACCTACTTAGATCACTTTAGTCCACATAAAGAAGAGCTTAAATCAAAAAGGATCATATAAAGACGCTAACTAATTTATTGCCACCAATAATTACCATTTATTCCCGCCTTTACGTCGTTAATAGGCGTAATTTTTTCAATATTCTGAAAAGAATGTACACGCTTTTGAGTATGTTAAATTTACATATTTATTTCTTACTTCTGCTTATTTTATATTTATGTGTACAATTTTATACTTAATAATAATGTATTGTATATATATAATAGAAAATAAGTATAAATAGTTTGCATATAATATAATTGGATTACAGGTTAAAATTGCAAGTACTTAGTTCCCTAACATGCTTAATCGAATAATTCGAATAAATAAATAATAGGAATGGTGTATAAAATGCTTCCCCACAAGCTTTGAAAATATTAAAAAAAATATGTTTTTACAAATGCGGCTTTCAATTTTTACTCTCACTAAATCTTAGTAAATTTGCTTAAATAATAGCAAAGTATTTATTTCTTCATAGCAAGAAGAGCTAAGCCAGTATTAATTTTTTCCAACAGAGCACGATAGCCATTCAGACTTGCTTTCTGTTTTATGATGAGCAAAGTATTTGTGTCACGTTGGTCGAGCGCACAAGAAACCGCTTCATCGTAAAGACTGCAAAATGTAATTAAAAGAAACTGTTTCAATATTTATTGTACTTGTGACTGAATTAATCATTTAGAAAAGAATTATGCAAATATACAAATTCGAAGAGAACAGGAAACTACAAAAGAGAACAGGAAAATACAAAAGAAAACACAAAAATGATGTTTAGCTTCATTGCTCTGATTCGTTTACTGCTACATTACTGGAAGTATGAAAAAATACGTCCAATAACGTTAAATAACAGTAGCAGTGAAGATAACTATTCATTCGAATCAAATCTAAATTTCTAAACAAGCAGCATTTTGAGATTATTTGAAACTATTGGATGGGCTATTTGATATTTTTTCAAGAGATATATCAATTAATAAATGAGATCAACGGTTCACGAGATATTCGGTCACATCAAGAGTGATAGTGTGACCAAGATGATGTTTACCGATATACTGAAAACTTTGCCTGAGTGGTTTACTGTGAGCATATATATTTGACTTACTCGGCTCGCATGTACCAATGCGCCTTGCGATCATCACGGCATTTTAAAATATATTTACGCGCTTCATGCAAATTATTTTGCTTAAGGCAAACCTCCACGAATGGTTCGTAACCAATGGGGCTTTTCTTGCTCTTGGAAAACTTCTCTAAATCGTCCCACTTTTTTAGCTGCGCCAAAGTTTCGATTCGTAACCACCAAAATCTGCATGAGAAATCTTGAGATTTTCAATTCCAGCAATTCAAAAAGTGCAAACCTCTTGTCCGGTATTTTAAAATCACTTCGGATTTTCTCAGCTTCCTTTAATTCACCCAAACGTAGTAATTGCAAGACTGTATCGTGTACCGACATGCCATAGAATTCAATGTGCCCGTGCGTGTTTGTATATCTGAAGAAGGAAGAGTATGAACGTTTGTTTTAATCGCATATAAGGTTTTTATTACTTAGCAGTTAAATTGTTTTGCAATTTGAACAACTTTCCAGTGTCCGTACAAAGCTCTGCTTCAACATTTCTACGCGCTTGAGTATAACTGTTGGCTATGATAGGCAAATTTGACTCCAGATTGCCGGCCTCAATCGCATTGCGTAAATGATACTCTGCGATGGATTTGTGGTCGTCTTCAGTATTGAAGATATCGTAGAGGGCGGAAGGACTCCACTCAGACATGATTTTCTTATAGATGTTCAGAGCCATTGGATATTCGCGTATTATTAACTGTACAGGAAGAGGGAAAGAGATCTGAATGTATTTTCTCGAATATATTGTCTTTGCTTACATGAAAATTGGTCAGCATCATTTTCTTTTTAATCTCCAAAAGCACTTCAGCAACGAGCTCCGTATCTCCCGATTGTGTGGCACTCTGTATGGCGCGATCGAACTGACCCAATTTAAGGAGTAGAGGGACTTGCAGTGAGGCACATGGTTCCAGCTCAAGTAACTGATTAATTAATAGAAGTCAGTTGATTTATCCATTGTTACGTGAATATGGTTCGAAGTTTCAAATACCTTAATAGCTAGTTCATCCCGGCCAACCGAGTGAGCCTTTTCAGCGATGTTGCAAAATGAAATTCCTTCAATAGATGGATTCTTAAATTTCTCAGTAATTTTTCGAGCCACCTCAGCGTCGTCTAGACGATTTTAAGAAAAGGAAGAATAAAATTTTTGCGATTAAGATTTAATTTTATTAATTTACTTTTATCATTGATGACCTTATGATACGCCCAGTGTTCCAAAATCCAAGATTCTGGGAGCTTCAAATGCTTGGCTACATGTATAGCGACAGCGTAGTGCTTACGGAATACAAGTCGGGCAAGTATTACTTCGGGTTTCAAATGAGAAAATCTGCAAATTTAAATTTAAAAAGAATAATTTCGATTACATATTATTTTCAATTACAAAGCTACGTACTGATTGTATGTTAGTGGCATAGAAATTTTGGGGTGCCGCAGTGCGTTCAGTACACGTAGAATGCGACACATCCTCACATGTTCATCGGGATTGTGGGAGGGTATGAATCCCTTACCAAAGTAAGCTGTCTGTAAGAGGAAAATAAACTTAAAATGGGAGCTATAAATCTAATATTTCCTCTTACTCTCAGCAAACTCTTCTGCGTCTCCGTACAAAGTTCATATCCTGCTGCTTCTATACACTCCTTGACCGCTTCATCCATGCGACCACGAAACAAACTTAGGTACTCATCAGATTTGTGCGACTTTTCTTGAAACTTCTTATGAGCCTCAAACAGAAAACTCGATGGCTCTTGACTGTTGATTGCAAAAATA
This sequence comes from Sicus ferrugineus, assembly GCA_922984085.1. Classification (NCBI taxonomy): domain Eukaryota; kingdom Metazoa; phylum Arthropoda; class Insecta; order Diptera; family Conopidae; genus Sicus; species Sicus ferrugineus. Next base: position 3,941,990 of record OV277352.1, read on the forward strand.
TTTTGCACGACTTTCGGCACCTTTTGGATCATTTCATGAGCACTGTTGGTAATAATTCGCACGCCGTCCATTTCAGCCACCATGAAGATGGCAGGATCGTAACTGAAGAGATTTTTGTCACCGTGGCGATTGACGACAAGAAGAAATGAAGAATACGAAATGACCACAGCATCTGCCTGATTGTTATCAACGTTTGATATCCACTCAATTTGATGTGGCAGATCTTTGCGCCCGGTATCGAACTCACAGAACTTTTTTTGCATATCAACGGAACCCATCCAGAGAATGCCGGTGTTTGTGTAAAGTGCCAGATTCCGATGGTTGTACGAGAGTGACATCATGACGATACGATCGAACGGCTTATCGAAGAGGTTACGAGTAATGGTGCCCACAGATTCACCGGGATACAACTTAATAATCTCACGGTCACGTCCTAGTAGGCAATAGCTATTGCGATCTTCGGTCACAATTTCCCAACAGGTGCATTCAGACATCGATTCTTAAATACAAAGTGTAAATTATATGTAGCACAATTGTAGTTTACAGCTACCAAAACTATAAAATTTACAGCTTGGCAGAGGTCTCTTCTGTTACAGCTAACAAAAGAAACTTCTACCAAGCCTACCGTGAAGCCTCATTAAATTACCAGAACGTACTTGGTATCTCAGGCAGCTGTCGCGAGCGAAAGTCCTTGGTGTTGTTCAATTTAAGAAAGATCCTACCGCTGGTTGTCATGACAGCAACTCCAGTGCCCGAATAGGATTGAAAGATTTTGGCGTCAACGATCTGTAGTGTTGAAAGGTAGTATTAAATTAAGTCTCTGCTACAACTGATTATTCGCGTTTATTACCTTCGTTAAGCTGGCCTCCTGCCCTATACTGAATGATTCCTTTTCCTCTCCGAACATATCGTATATGAAGACCAAAGCATCATCCTGCACGCAAATCAGTTCTTCAGTGTCCGACCAACCCATTGCAATGAGTTTCCCATGATTCCACTGTGGGAATAAATTATCTTTTAACACATTTGTGCTGTTGTATTCCCTCAGTACGCACCAAAATCTTTGCTAACTCTTGTCCGGCTACATCCAAGATTCGTATAAGCGGCTTCGAGGTCCCCTTCACTGGCACAATCTTTTGCGGGTTACGTATCATCGCTAGAGGTCCTCCAAAAGGTGCTCCATACACTTGCATGTACTCCAGATCAAGGTCAAACGGCCAATCGGGAGTGAGGAAGTCCAGCTTCCTAAGTTGCAAGCGATTCGAGCAGTAACTATTAATTCTTTAGATTCTCCAAAGTTGTGCTTATTGCTCGTTACCTGTACGTATCTGGTCGCAAGACAAACCAGTCACCTGTATTGTGCATTACCGGCATTTTGTAGTAATATTTACCAACACTTTATGTAAATTTTAGCACTATGGTGTTAATCAAAAAAGTCGAAGTTGTATTTGGTCTTTGGTGTTAATATCATCAGCGAAAATCTAAATCAGCTGTTTCGCGATTTTACATCAATGCAACGAGAGGTGAATTTCAAATAACAGGGATACCTCCTTTTAAGAAAATTAATTTTTGGCTGAACTATGTCATCGTATCGTTGCGTAGTCTGCTGTTAGCTGACGATTTGTTATGTGGTTCCCTGAACGATTCATGGCATCTTGATGTCTTGCAAGAGTAGTCTCAAATTCATTATAAAGCGAGCGTAAAGAAAACATCCAAGATAGCTGGTAACTACTGAACTTTTCCTGTTGAAGAACGCGAGAGTTGTCATTATCATGGCTTGCTGGCAAATAAGAAAAAAGGTTGGTGACTTTGCTAGAGTGTTTAAAGTTTAAAGCAACAAAGAAACACCCTCTGAAATCAAGTGTGGTGAAATGTCAGCCTTAGAACGTAAGCATCAGCAGTTTCTGTTTATAGGGATTTTTGCTAGCATTTTTTGACAAGAAAATTAGCACAGTGCAGAAGGGAGTCTGGTCCAACACGTGCATTATTTCAGCCGAGTTTTCTTTGCATTTAACAAGTATTATTCATAAAATGGCAGCCACAGCAACCGAAGTGTCCCAAGGCATTGAAGCGCTTACTTTGAATGGGAAGCAGCACCAGGATGAACCAATTGCTTTGCCGATAGATATCGTGGTAAATTCAGAGGCTGCACAAGATGACGTTGTCAATCCATGGACTGTGACGAGCACCAACGATGCGGGCATCGACTATGATAAGCTAATTAGTAAGTAAACATGTTCAGTTGGTTGAGCGGAATACATATAAAGTAACGGTATTTCAGAGCGCTTTGGTTCGACGAAGATTGATGAAGAGCTGATTACGCGTTTCGAGAAAGTCAGTGGGAAACCTGCGCATCATCTTGTACGGCGTGGAATCTTTTTTTCACATCGCGACTTACACACGATTCTGAATTTGAAGGAACAAGGGAAACCTTTTTACTTGTACACAGGACGGGGACCCAGTTCAGAATCTATGCACTTGGGTCATTTGATACCCTTCTTAGTGACCAAGTAAGCATAAAGAATAATGTGTGACAACTCAAATAGGTATCTAATATGAAGATTTCATCCAATAGATGGCTACAGGAAACTTTTGATGTTCCTCTGGTGATTCAACTGACTGATGACGAGAAAACACTATGGAAGGACTTGAAAGTTGAGGAAGCGATAAAACTGGCTCGCGAAAATGCTAAGGATATCGTTGCAATGGGTTTCGACGTTGAGAAGACATTTATATTCAATAATCTAGAGTTTATGGGGTGCGTAATTAATGATTAGTGTAAATTAGTTTCCAGAATATTTCCTCATAAACTTCGATTTCCATAAAACGTAAAGTCCCCAAGTGAGAATTACTAACTTTGAAATTCTTTGAAAACTTAGGGGACTTCTCGCTCTCGGATTTTGAGTTTTTGAGGTTTGCGGTCTACCTGACCTTTTCTAATCTTTTCAGCAAATGTCCTGCCATGTATCAGAATATCATACGTATTCAAAAATGTGTTACCTTCAATCAGGTAAAAGGTATTTTTGGCTTCGGCGATTCGGACCTTATTGGGAAAATCGGCTTTCCAGCTGCTCAGGCATGTCCTGCCATTTCCAGCACCTTCCCATTTATTTTCGGTGACAAGAAAGTGCACTGCCTCATCCCTTGCGCCATTGATCAGGATCCCTACTTCCGTATGACACGTGATGTGGCACCGCGCATTGGCTACCCCAAGTGTGCCCTCATGCACTCCACTTTCTTCCCAGCACTGCAGGGTGCCAAATCTAAAATGTCCGCTAGTGAACAGAATTCGGCCGTCTTTCTCACTGACACACCGAAACAGATTAAAAATAAGATCAATAAATACGCTTTCTCTGGAGGACGCGCCACTGTGGAGGAACATCGTGCCCATGGTGGAAATCCAGATGTCGATGTAGCTTTCCAACTGCTCAGATTTTTCCTCGAAGATGATGCTAAGCTGGAGTCAGTGCGCAAAGCGTACATCAAGGGTGAAATGTTAACGGGTGAAATGAAAAAACTAGCTATTGAGGTAAGAATTAACGTTGTCTAGTTATAACTATTCGATTGGTAATTTTGGCTATCATTTTCCAGACTTTAACACCCATCGTGGAACAGCATCAGGCTGCCCGGCAGTTGGTTACAGATGAAGTACTCGATAAATATATGGAAATCCGTCCTTTGAAGTTTTCTTGCTAAGAGTGATCAATAAAATTGATATTAGTTTATTTATTGATAGCGGATAATTTATTTGAATGAATTAACAACATTGTATGAATTTGAACTCATAATTTTTGTATAATTGTAATGCTTGAATTAAGAAATGTAAGGTTAAGAAATAAATGTGATGAACTTGAAGTTCACAAATTCAACCAAAAAATTTAGCTGCAAATTGATGGATGTCAATATCCAATGGGGGAAACACATTTATTGGAAAATCTGTAAGTGAAATCTGTCAGTTTTATTATTGTTACGCTGTGAAAGCATTAAATTGGTATTACACCACTCTTCCTGCCATCACTGGTTGTGTGTTTCACTCTGGTCCAAATAAATATATTCTTCCGAACTACTAAGCTTTTTCGCTCTGTGCAAAATATAGGTTGGCACAAATATGAATTATTTTCAACTAATTTTAGGTATCAGATTAAATTGCATAGTAATTTTAAATGAGTTTTTGTAGCCCAAAATTCCATAAAAATGGTTTGCAATCCGATATTATTTTCCAGGGTTTAATAGATTTCTTAAAGCTCATACTCGCAAGTGCATACATGATCTACATTCAAGCTTATATATGCAGATGTCTTTATGACTGGCCAGCGCGTGTACGTACATTACTTTTTCCACTTCGCACTTATGAGCTCACAAAAAGGTAACTTAAATCCAAATGGCTAAGGAAAACAATACAAAACAAATGTCTCATGGGGTTAAGTATTTCCAATTTGAATTCCATTAATAAAAACACTTGTGTTTATTTACTACGACTCGATGAATGCGATAAAGATCCGAAAGAAACAAGCAAACCAAAAAGGAAATGAAGTGCATTGAAGTGAGGAGGATCATAAAATATTGACGATCATAAAAAAATTGATCGACTTATGAAGTACTCAGTGGAAAAAGGAATGACGTAAAATGAAATAGCAGAAAAGGTATTAATTATCGGGAAAAGAAATGAGGTGCCAGGATGAAGGTAAACGTGATGCTGGTGATCTTGTTGCATGCTGACGACCGTGTTGGTGTTGATGGCGATGTTGATCTATTGTATGAAGTACGAAAGTCAAAGAAGCGATACTTAGTTAACAATGCCGAACAATTGATGGCTTCAGGTGCAAACGTACCGATTGTGTTTGCGGACAAATGTTCTGTCAGCGAGACCGCCTGGAGTTGTTGCATGTTGGATGAGCAACAAAGTCAAATAACAGTATAGGCGCAAGAGACACACATGCATACGTACATTATTTGTAAGTTGTTTGTAGTTATGGACCGCCCCCATTTGATTAAACAGTTTTCTAAGGTAGTTGTTGTTTTAATTTTCTTCCAATGGAGAGAGAGAGAGAGAGAGGGAGAGCGAGAGAGAGGGAGAGAGAGAGAGAGAGAGGAAACAATAGAGAAACGATTATAAAAAAGATAAGAGGGAGAGGTAGGGTCGGTCTATGGCGACGGGACTCAGTACAAATTATTGTCATGATGGATTAAAATATTAAGACTTAGAAAAGTAAAGGTAGTCTAATTTGTAGTATTTTTTAATTTTCCATAAATTTAGATAATGCCTATCCAGCAAAAATTTATGGAAAATATATTAAAGGCTGACGTTCCATGCAATCTTTTCATACAATTTTCTGAGTTTAACAGAATTACATGTACAATTTTCTGAGTTTAACAGAATTACATGTAAACTCTTCAGAATTACGTCTAAATTTCGATTGGAAAACTGAGAATGGGTATGGGGTACAACTGGAAATCAATATCATAAAGAAGATGTAGTATACCGAAAGGAATATCTATACGCGGCTGTGCCAGAAAACCCTTTTTGGCAAGGAAATACCTTTCGGGGAACATTCCCAGTAACGAAGGGCTTCTTGGTATATACTTTCATGAAACTTGGTATGGACTTTGAACATAATCCTTGCTAAGATCGTCCTAAGCGGCATTTATGTTCCTAAAATATTTACAATTTTCAGCGTTCTGTAATGCATTTTGTACCCAAAACACTCCTAAAACTATCTAAACGAAGAATACTTTAGAGTTTTTGTAAATTTGGAGGCTTTTCCTGGGTGGGTGTTTATTATATTTTCCTGAGTGTTTATTATATTTTTCTTCAATGAATCCAATTTAGATAACTTAGATCTCCAGAACCCGGGTTCCCAATCAGTTCTATTCATATTAAATACAGCCAGGTATTAAACGTCATCAAACCGATCCTCTCTCCATCCTCTCTCCTGGAGAGCCGCTCAGGTATTGCAGTGTTTTTGTTGCTGTTTTCTTTTTTCTTTTCGTACCCCGAGCTCTACGACAAGAAGGTGTTTCCATTCTGAACAAACAGAACTTAAGCTCCACATTTAACGCTTAAAAAACGAAAGTGATCTTGGCTCGCGATGCGATCTTTAACTGACATTCATTTCTCGTGAAGCATTCGACGGAGTTGGTGGACGCCGGAAAGCAGCCAACTCCGTTATTGGATTTTTTGAGATTTTGAAATATACACGCACGAGCTGTTGTGTCTTTGCTTTGATTGATTTGAACAGAAAGAAGTGCGATCATTTCATGAACGACAGCCAGACTGGAAGGACAAGAAGTGTTGCAAGTTCTTCAGTGGCCGCAGCGGCGGAAGAAGCAGCAACTGGAGCGGCCGCAGTGGCAGCTGCAGCGGTCGTTACGACGGTGATAACTTCCACATCAGTTTCATTTGTAGAAACCGCCGACGGTGCTCTCAGTTACGACGATGACGACTACACGTCCGAAGCGGGCATGGAGAAGCCTTTCATACTGGAAATTGGAAATACGTCGAGCATAAATAACACCACGTGCGTGCCAAGCGTCGCCTGTTCCAACGACTACCCACTGGACATGCATTTGAATGCCTCCCAACCGTATCCATCCTTTGCAGCGTCACGACTGCCTCAACAGCACGCCCAGCATCCTGCTCAGCCCGCTATGACCGCGCTGCCAACGAATTTAACTGTTTACAACAATCCTTACACACATTTACAGCAGTCTTTTCCTCCTGAGCAGCTAGCGGCGTCGGCTACTGCTGTGAAAGTTATACAAAATGCTTTCGCTGCTGCCGCTGCTGCTGCCTCCACTCACACGGGCTACGCGTTGCCTCCTTCTTCGTCGCCGTCATCAGTCGTCGTACCGCAAACTGTGTGTACGTGGCCAGCAGCGACGGAAGCGGAAAGACACGCCACACCGGAAGTTGTGCCAGCGCCCATTTACATGTCCTATGCAAGCGCACGGGAGCATTTAATCACGAAGCGTCCGAATCCTGCGTGGAAAGAGAAGGCGCTACAAATTGAAAAAGGTCAGTTGAAATTATGCATGCATCCGGGACTAAAATCTGTGAAGAAACCACGCATGCATGTGTGTGTGGGTGTGTGTGTGTGTGTGTGTGTGTGTATGTGTGTGGGTGTGTTTTAATTTGAAGGCGAAATATGTCCTCCACTTCTGAAGAGTGAAGATATCGATGACTGATGACATACGATAGCTTTAATTTTTTCGCTGCAAAGTTTTTCGCAGAAACCAAAGAAAATTCTTTTGTTTCATGCAGTTTTTAAATTCAACTCCAACTACATTTCAATTACGATTACTTAGTAATCGTACGACTCCAGTTTTTCTTCGAATTCCTACGATATCTGAACGAGAACATGCCGAATTGCATTAGAAAAGTGATGTTTCTGTTATTTTAATTGTATATAACAATCCATTCAGATATTCCTAGTACAATTTCAATGTATTTTTTCCTCCAATTGTTTAAGATTATAAGAAAACGGCTTGTGATCGCGAGCGAACACGCATGCGGGACATGAATCGAGCTTTTGACTTGTTGCGCTCCAAGTTGCCCATTTCAAAACCAAATGGCAAGAAATATTCTAAAATTGAAAGTTTACGGTTAGTACGCAAGCTCACATTTGGCCGTTTTTCTTGAGAGACTAATCGATTTTACTAACGTCTTTTACTTTTCAGCATAGCGATAAATTATATAAGTCACTTGCAACAAGCTTTACGTGATGATACATCCGATTTGGAAATGAAGAGCTTGTCTATAAATCCCTCTAAATTGCTTCAACGTGAACTCAAGTCCAACACTGCAGTCAATTATGCTATGGGATTGAATGAGCGACGATGTCGGACATCCTTTCATTATCAGTCACCTAAGAATTCATGTAACCAGGATTTAGATAAAGAATCGGATGAACAAAATTACAACATATGGAGTGATAACAATTATGTACCAAATAAGCCCGATTGGGAAGGATAATTTGGTAATTACCAGTGTACGGCGGAGTGTATCGCACGATGGGAATATTGTGATGTGTAAAGTTATGACAATTTGTAAATGACTTACATAAACAAAGAGTAATCAAAATAAAAGTGCCAAAGAAATAAAATAGAGACACATATGGATTCTTGATTATGCAATCAAAGTTTCCTATAGCTTAACCTTAATTATCCACCATTTTCGGATGTAGGTAAGGATTTTCTAATTGTTCATGCTCGTGATTACTAAGTAATGATAATTTCTGATTTTTCTGTAATCACGGAAATAATGAATAGTAATATAAATTCATTTTTTCTGATTCTGTTTCTATTTTTCTACTTCTTTTTACCCTCCTTCCAGTTAGACTTTGCGGAGATTATTTTTTCATTATTCTCAATAATTCATGTAAAATACTTATGTAATAAACAAAATAGTGGATGCACTATTTTTTTTTACATTATTTTGAATTATCAGTAACTAATCAAGAATTCATAAGAATTTGTTAACTTGTGAATTGCTTGAAACCTAACCAATCTGAAATCTAATCAAAAATTAATTCACACTAATAGTCAATAGTAGTTTTGTAAACAAACTCCGCCGTCAAATATTTCAGCGCAGGTTTTCAAATAGTGTTTACAAACTTGCAATCGTAATTTACTGCGAAGAGGTTTGTCCATGGTTAATATATAAGGTGAAAGCGAAACACAGATAGTAAATTTTTTTCAAATTAGTTAATCGATTACAAAAATTTTAAAACAGACGCCTTCCCAAAGGTGCGAGTTTTAAATTTTAAGTAAATGCAATTTGTACAATTCCACGGGTTATTTAAAGAAGAATCATTTTTTCCTAATAAAAATTCTGGCAACACTACTAATAGAAAACATCGAACTGTCAAACACAATTCGAGTTGACTTTTGAGTGGCTGCGTGTGTGTGGGTGTGTGTGTGTGGACTTGTGCAAGCGAAAGGTTTTTGAGAATTTGTGTATAAACTGAATTAAGGAAAATTAATTTTAAGTGATAAAATGTACCACAAGAATGTGTTACAAAACTTTTAATTGTAGCTTCAATTTCAGTTTTTGTATTTGAGTTTTTGAAAAAAGGAATTAATAAATAAGAGCGCTCAAGAACGCAACAAAAAGTAAGTGGAACCAGAGAGTGGAAGCCTGAGTGGATTTTGTTGAATCAAGCAGAAAAGAAAAAAATTTGTGATGCGCCGGCTCCAATAGCGCTAACAAAGCCATTAGCGGAGTCTCCCAAAGAGGCATTAGCGGAGTCTCCCAAAGAGGCGTCGAAGAGCAATAATAACACAGAGCTGCTTAGGCGGGCGCGAGTTAGTTGCTCTACTCTTAAATAACAGCGGCAGCAACTACAGAAATCAGTTGAGTTTTGTCTAGCTGAAGTCGAATATGTCGCGCTCGTAGGTGTCGCTTCAATGGGAGGCATTCAAGTTGCAGTGGCAGTGTTGAAGTTGGTAGATGTGCATGGTGAGGCTTGTGTAACAGGATTTCAGGTTTCAATAATAAAAGAATGTGATTCTGTTCTTGAGAGATGGTACAGACCGACCGCAATACCACGCGGTGCAGGTTCATTCATAAATGCCATTATAGTTCGTGGTGCATTCATTGGTGGAATTTATGAAAACAAGAAATAGTTTTGTGGTCGCATAAGCTGTCAGCAAGTCATGGTTTTCACTAGTTAGCGCTAAATCTGCGGTTAAAATGTGGAAGCCAGCACCCATTTTGTTGTCTAAACTGACCCAGTTAACAAAAGTGCAGAAACGTAAAAAGCCCTCATTCACGTCACTGCCTCTGCTTGTTTTTGTTTGTTGTAACATTGTAAGCGGGGGAGTTAAAGGCACCTTTCAGTCCAGTTATAAAACTTCCTGCTGCATTGGAATTAATTATGAAAGCTGTCAACAGACACCAACAGATATCAGTTTATCTATTAAGTTTCAACTGGTTTCTATTTACTATATTTCTTCCCTTTCATATTTTGCAGAAAATCACACTCGCAAAAATAAGATCCACGTAAAAATCGCTCCCTTACGAATCTGGAAGAACGAACAAGAGCGAACAGCGAGTTGTAGTAATTAAAGAGAAAAAGCCACTTCTCTTTATTGTTCTCATGTTGTTGCTCTAAATCGGGGTTGCACTTATTCATTTAAGTGGTTTTGAATCCTACGCAAATTAGATTCACAAGGTAGTTTCAGAAGTTCTTTGATAATTTTCAAATATATGAAAATAGTGTATAAAATCATAAAGTTTGGAAACTTTAAGACTATTTTGAAAATTCCAATTTGAAAAGTACGTACATTAATTTGCTACTTTTTAGCACTTGAAAGCGCACACTTGAAATCGCTCCACGTAAAACAGAAAACTTTGATACTCTCTTTTCTGGTGGAATCCTCTGCGGTTTTCATGTTATGGGAGCTTCTATTTTCTCTGCTATTTACTCTTAAAATAGTAGAAAATTATCTCTCACCGGAGCAGCATTTATGGCGGTAGCAGTGCTGTCGGCTTCTGCAGCGGCTTTTCTCCCAACCCCACTTGGGGCGCTTTCTGTAAATACGAATTGAGTGAGCGTGAGTGCACTGAATGGCTACCACTCGAATTCCTTGTAGTTGTTGCTCTCATCGTCGTCGTCGATGTCCATGCCGAAGTCGATATCGCTGGCTGGCTATGTATCTGAGCAGCAGTCTCTGATGTGCTGCACAAGTACTTCGACGGCGTTGGGACGAACAACGAACGCGTGGTATGGAAAGACGGGCTAACAGAGAGTAACAGAAATAAAGAAAAGTAATTGTTAAATTCAAAAAGAAGTAAAAATAGCAAACACTAAAAGAGAAAGTAACTATTAAGTATATCTAGTTATTGTTGCTGTGATTACCGCAAGAAATCATCGAAAAATTGTTGGCTGTGTGTATTTTTTAATATTTGAAAAATTTGCTTGTGGATTTGTTGTTGCTTTGGATGCTTCTTTCGAAGTGGTTCGTCGTGGTAGAGAGAAAATCGCATACTAAACGAAGAAAAGTACTGGAGGCACGCCCTTGTGTGTTGCAAGTGCCTTACCAGTGGCCACTGGATGCACGGATTAAATAGTTTTTCCATGTTTTAGTTAGATTGTGCAATAAAAACCTGATTTGAACTTCGAACTCCACTTAATTGTGGAAACTATTGAAAATTCGCGTGCCATAATTTTTCAAAATCCAGTAATTAGTTTAAATTCTTATTATTAAGAGCAACTAAAAAAAGAAAACGATCAGAAACAATGACTGAAATTGAAATCTATAAAAATTGAAAATCTAAAAATATACTCACAGCAGATATTCGGTAAAATTCACCAAGAAGCTGCTCGGTAGGAGAAAAAACTCAAACTAAACAAATATCATGCGGTGCAAGTAAAACAGTTATGAAACGCTTTGAGAATCGCAAAAGATTTAATTGTTGCGCCTTGCAAAACGAGTGGTGAAATACCGACATTTCTGGCCCGATGAAAATGATCGATAAGTCGTCGAAGTCAGATAAGCTCGCAACGAACCTTGGTGGCTCCGGCGGCGGTGCAGCCATCTCCGGTGGCTTAGCCCTGCTCGGTGGCAGCTCCCTGGCCCAGGGCAGCAATCAGACTGGCATGCCCGGCGGAGGCGGTGGCAGCGGAGCGCTGGTGCAGCATCATCATCACAGCCAGAATGGGAAGCCGGTGCCGATGAAGCTGTTTGCCGCCTGGGAGGTTGATCGTACGCCATCCAACTGCATTCCAAGGTGAGTGAATCATTGCAGTTACCGCTCTGCGGAGTTATTTCAATTGTACATTTATTTATATTTTTCATTTTTGCATTATATGCTACTTTAGAAATCAGCAGATTGAAAAAGCGTGCAAAATCCAAGGTTTCATTTGATACGTTGTCACCTGCTACGTTTTCTCTCCACATTGCTGCTACTTTTACATTTTTGCTTTATTCAATTAAGCAAGAATTCTTTTTGCTGCTTGGGCAACAACTTTTGCTTGGTTTTATTTTTAGCCTCAATATATTTGCTTTGCGGCTTTCGTTTGCATTCATTGAGGATTTACAGCCAGCTAAGCCATTACTAGTCAGGCTGGCTTTAACTTATAGGGTGTTTTTGCGCCTTTTCGCGTATTTTTAGAATTTCTGGTTCTTTCTCCTCTTCACTAGGCGCGTGTATTTCTACTTGCATGATTTGCATACTAGCATCTTGTCATTCACCTTTACATTTTATGCGAGAGAGAGAGAGAGAGAGAGAGAGAGAGGGAGAAAGAGAGAGCGAGAGAGAAACAGAGATTGTAGAAGTAGAAAAATACAAAAGTACAAAACACTTCTCAAGCGCAGTTTAGAATACACAGTGCTGCAAAACGACTGAGGTAATGTAGATTGTGGAATTCAAGTACTTAAATACTCAAATTACCGGTACTTAAGACTGTGAAATCCAGAGTAATCAAGTACTTACTGCTGCCTCAAAAGGACTTCTGATATGCCGCTAATTATTTGTTTTGAGTTTACACTTGTATTCGTACACAGTACTTGTACTTTAAAAAGTACTTAAGAACCATGTAATTCCTAAATTTAAAACAAATGCCTACAGTACGCGTGCAAACACAGATACTACAAAAATTTTATGCACAAGTACTTTACAAATTTCAAGTACAAATACTTATAGTACTGGTATTGCATGTGTACTGCGCTTACCCGAAAATTTGCATCTGTGACTTGGCAAATAATAAAAAAACAATCTGCCTAAACTTGTTTACACATTGAAAAGACCTTTGATTTTTAAGTAATCTATAAAATAATAATAAATAATTAGAATAAAGAAATTTTAAATTAACTTTCGGTAATTTTTGAGACTTTCGATGAAAACGAAAAAGTTATTGAACCAAGAAAGATAAACAAGTTATTTTGCGATTATTTTTTTTAAGAATCGCTTGACTTTAGAAACAATCATAATTTGAGTATAATGAATGTGTAATTATACCGAAATTATATATAATTGTGGGAGTCGCTAACTACTTTCGAAGTTGAAATCAACCTTCCTTCGCAGTCAGTCGAAATTAACAACGTTGTTAAAAATATAAAGTGAAAAGTTCGTTCGCAGCTATAAAATGCTTGCAATTACACTTAAACAAATGATAATATTACGCAGTTGTGTAAAAAGTGACTCAAATTCAAATTACTCAGCCTCTAGAATACCAGGAAAATTAAATTAACAAAGGCATTGTCAATCGTGAATTAGTAAGACGTTTCATTGGCATTAATTAGCGCTTCAGTAATTTAAGGTGCGCTGTTTGTAAGCTATAAATTGTCATCTGCTGTTCTGCTTCCTCTTCCTCCTCTCCGAATGCTGCCCCATATGGGTCTGGAATTTTAATGCGCATTCCTTCCTTTTCAAGTATTCCTTCCTTAAACAGTTTATGCTTTTTGAAAATGTTAAGAAATGTTTATTTTAACAAATCTTCCACTTCCTGCCGATGCACCACAGACTCCCTATTTTTCAAACTGCATCTTTATTTAATGCACCAGTCATAGCAGTTCGTACCCCTTTCTTCCCTTACCTTCCTCGTAGTTCTGTTGCTGTGTCTGATGTCTATTAATGCTGATGGCGGCGAGACCATGTGTGAGACTTTAACAGCACCATCAAAAGGTCACGAGGCTTCTCAAAAAAAATCTCTTCAGCTTCCAACTTGTTATTTGTATCTATGTATCTGTTTTGTGGCTTTCTCATGTGTTGCTTTGTTGTAAATATTTGTGTGGCTGCTGTTGTTTATGGTATTGTAATTAAAATGCGGCAACAGTAAGCACATGATATTCGCGTTGCTTTTGTTGTTTGAACATTTGAATTTCAAATCACATGACTTGAACTAAAAATAATCTATCGCTAAAACCGAATCAGTGAAATCGGTCCTGCGGTTTGGGAGGTGGAATATTGTACGTAATTACTGTTGACTTAACTGCAAGTAATCTTTTAAATCTCGTCTCAAGGGTCTCAATTAGTCATCAGTAATCAACACACGAGGCCATTTAAGTTTAAGCGACTTCTGAAAATTCGCTCAGACTTTTAATTAGAAGCATTAATGGTAAATAGCACCGACTTTCACATAATGTCAGTTGGCAAAGCTAGTGTGACTGTGATAAGCAGTTAATAGCTATTTGCGTAGCTTGTACTGAAATTACTGTACTTGCATTTGTGAAATCCAGCAACATATTATTATAGTGCGAGTGGGAGGGCTGCTGGCCAGTGTTGGTAATTATTAAGCAAGCAACAATATTCTCAGATGTTGTCAAAACAAACAATTAGGCTAACATTCGCGTGTGATAAATTGTATTTTGGCTTGTTAAGGATTGCCAAGATGACGATCACTTTAAGCGTTGAGCTAGTTGTTTGTTGAAAGGCGTGATTGTGGATTTAGAAATGCAGTAATAAAAGAATTATCAACACGGGAAACCTATTTCCCCTCTTTATATATAAATATCCTAGAGAGTATACTTTCTTCTTTTTAATACATTCTTAACGTTTTTCCTATTTACTCGTAATTTTTATTAATTTGTTTCTCACTACTATATCAGTATCTCCAGTTGATTAATCTAATCTTCGCCCGACTAAGTTTATCTTCTTAAAATATTATTGGGTTATTCGCTTAGCTTATCAATTCTTTTTGTTTTCTTATCACTTCTTTGCAGTAGGTATTACATCGTCTTTATGTACGAGTATACAATCGTTAAAGAATAAACTACTCACAAATCGCACTTCTTTCAACTTGCCTGATAACCTCAATTGTAACCTGGTATATAAAAATAGCGTCCACTTTGATTATTCAGCGACAGCACTGACAAATAGCGAGATAGCAAAATTCTTGTCATTCAATCAAAATGAAAGAATTGTAATGCGTGTAAATTTTGATAGGTGTTGCATATTCGAAGATTCTGGAAAGTTACGATTAGAAAGTACTTTCAAATGTATTTGGTTATTTTTTCATTATGAATATTAGAAGTAAAATATGTCCAATATAACATATTTTTTCTAATATTCATCTTTTGTCTTTTTATCTACGTGAAAATCTTTCTGTTTGTCGCTGCGTGGTATAAATTGCGCATAAATTATTTTTCAAATTTGTCAAAACTTGTGAAAATAAGAAAAAATAAGAAATTTTGGTCATTGTTAGGAGGAAAAAAATGGCGCCGTGTATGCGGACAATAAAGTTTCTTCCACGGTCGAAGGTGGCATGGCGCGAATGTGCATTTTTGGCAAAAACATCGAAAAACTGATAGAAATTCTACAAATTTTACTTCTTTGTTGACACTTTCCCTAATTTCATTATTGCTCAACCAACTATCAGCAGCTGAAAAATTCCGCTGCGAAAATGATTGTTGCTAGGCTGTGTTGGCTGACATAATTCATCGTCGAAGCAAAAAATAACTTATTGCACTTGTAAGAACTGCAAAAACTTATGAGATGCAATCTTCTCAAAATCGTCAGCATCGTCATTATCAGATGAAGAGATTAATTTAGCAAAAGTTCAAGGATGACAAATTGTGTTGCATGAACGCTATTTTTCGTGAGCTGTTGTTAGCTTTTATTATAAAATTCTTGTTAATGCTGTAAACAATTTGTTTTATAACAGAAATCTCTGCTGACAATCGTTGAATTTTGAGCAATTAGCTATATAATTTTCGAGTAATTAGAATTTACAGGCGGGTTGGTAAGAGAGGCACTTTCAAGGTCTTCTTTTCTGGCTTACATTTCTGTTTTGGTTCACCCTATTCCACTTTATCTCAACAAGTGAGATCAGTTCATTACCAAGGTTATTGTTGTCACTTGTTGAGATTGTGTTTGAAGTGAACGTTGTATGATTTCTCCAAAACGTACTCTCATTGCCTTATGGCTCTCTGTGGATATATCTTGCACCTTTGAGTGCAAGTTCTCTGTGGTTATCGGCTAAGATTTTTGTTTATATTGTAATTCCTTATCAGTTTGTTTAGCTATCTGTGGGTTTATGGCTTGTCTTTTAATTGTTTGCACGAAAAGATAGCCAAGTTGTAAAGTAAATATAGAAGTGGAAAAATCTGTCACGTTTTCGCATTTGTATTTTTTAAAATCAATTTTCCTTTCTTCTTGTTCAGGTAGATCCAATAATTAGTCAGAGGCAACAATCATTATAAACTAAGAAAAATATATTAATAAAACGAAAAAGGGGAAGTCAGTAGTATGCATTAAATATTAAGGGGAGATAAAAAACTAAACTAGGAATAGACACGGGACGACACAAATATCGTATTTGACACAACAAGTGAGATCAATGTGGCTTTTTATTCAAAACTAGTCGTTCGATTGACTGTAGCAAGGTTCTCTGAGATCTCGATCGTGGTTTTCGTCTTGTTTGAAAATGTTGTCTCGATCTGGATTATCGTGTAAAATTGGACACGAGGAGAAGACTGTATCGATTTCGCCTCTTGTCTCAACTGAAAATAATTCTCGATGTTGGTTCTTGTCTCGTTGAGAAAAGCTGTGTCGGTCTCAATTATCATTTTGAGTCGTCTTGATGTCGATATTCGTCCCGAATTCTAGAAATTTTTAGGTCTATGTGATCGAGGCAATTTCAAATTCGAGACGATAATCGGGTTGAGTAGTTAAATAATCGAGCGATAAATAATCGAGTCTCCGATAGTCCTCTTCATTTGATGGGGTAATGAAGATCGAAACTTTTTTTAATTGACACGAGGATTACGATCGAGATATCGCACATCTCGATAAAAATCGATTGTTCGTAGCAGTAAGCAACTGTAACTATTGATCGAATATCTCCTTCTTTAATCCACTTACAACTTTCGAAAAATCCTCGGTAATCGCAGTAAATTGCCTACGAAATGCAAACTTAAGCTGAAATTCAAACCAATATCATCATCACATAAAATGATCGTCAATATGCAAAGACGAAATCTAGTTTGTTAGACTCGAAAAATTAAATTATAGCAAGAAAAATGTGTGCATTAACTAAGACGATGAAAAATCGACCCGGCGCATACATTAGAAGATAAAACAAGAAAATTGAAAATACAAAAGTCATTATTGCAATAAGGAAAAGAAAGCAAATGCAAATTGGCAGATTTAGTAAAAGAAAAACAAAAACCCCATTTCGACGACTCCAACTCGCTGCAAATAAATGTGTGCTGAAATTTGTATTCCGGTTGTTATGCGCTTCGTGTGGACGTACGGCATTTGGTTCCGTGGTGCGACGATTTGCATAGACTTGGGTCGGCGTCGTCGTCGTCATCGTTGAAGTTGAATTAATTTATTGCACGGCTTGCAAAAACTGCAATTTGACAGGCAGCAGCTTGAAAAAAAGGGCATAAATAAAATATGAACACTTCTTTAAGCAAATTTCGTTGTGGGTAGGTAACTTTAACTTTATAAATTGGAATTATATAAGCTAATCGATGCAATTTCAGTTAGATTTATAATGCAACAGTGGTTATACTGATTCACTGCAGATCTTTGTATGGAAATAGTTAGGTACAATACAATAGTTCTTTTTCCGATTAATCTATAAGATAAAGTCAAAATAATACCTTGTGTAACATTAGTAGCAGTGAAACATTGTGAGGGGCTGGTAATTTTGAGGGTAAAAGGAAAACATACTATTTAAAGGAAGTGGAAAAGGGCGCATTTCATTCATGACAGGGCTGTGTTATTCACAAAGTATGTTTGATTGACGAGGCCATTGAACAAACGAGCAAAGGGTACAAATAAAAAGGAGGGAGTACCAGTAAAGCAGTGTAATAGTTACTGTTGTTAATCTAATAGGTAACTTTAACCTCACTTTTATCGTTGAAAATGAATCAATTCTCTAATATTAAAGAAAAACTTTTTGAACTAAATAATCTGATTGAATATATACAAACCTCGTTGAAAATGTATCTCAATTCTGATTAAGTTTTTTCAAACTAAAACTATGCACGCATTTATTTTCTTGAAATTAATTCCAGAGTATCAAGGAAAAAATTAATAAAAAGGAGTTCTCAGGCATACGAAGTGTTTATAGTGTCAGTAGCTTACGGTAGCAAAAATAATTATATAGTTTACTTAGCTACCAGCTTTCAGAAATATTCGAGTAGCTTTGACCATGAAGATCACGTACATGCGAATATATATATAAAGACAGAACCAGTCTTTCACTGCTCGACCATTACCAAGTCTGAAGAACGTAGAAACCTGACTAATAAACACAAGAAGACTAAAAGAATAAATGCTCTGAAGATAGTTGAAGAGAACGAAGGAAATATAAACGGACCGACAGATAGACAGACTGGAAGATACTGCAGGTAACAAACTATCTCCACATAAAAGCCAAAAGCTTTAAAAAGCAGCTCTAAACCTTTTGTTCAGTCCGTCTTTTGCGCTTTATGTTTCCTCTACAGTTTTAGCCTCACGTCTGTTGAAACTGGATTTATGTAGTTTTTCTCAGAACGGTGGTGACTTCGTTTCGCTTTCTATCCTCCTACACTCAAACGAAAAGATACGTAAAATAAAAAAAAATGTCATTGTCAAAAACAATAATTCACTAAAATACGTTTAAAGTATGTATTCAGGGGTTCAAGGTAGTTTTTGTTATTAAGAGTATGCTTAAATTCTGGATATTTTAGTGAATATTAAGATGTGTGGGGGACACTTTACCCCATGAGAATTCCTGTAAGATTTCATAGTGGATTTTACGAGAGGAGAGAGAATTTTAAATGCTACGCGCGAGCAACCCAGCCGTCCTCCCACCTGAATTTGTACGTCTTCTGAATTTAACGCACCAGCTTCTTCAGTAATGATGATGATGATTCACATTCACTTCACGTTGTCTGTTGCAATTTTCTTTGCCTTCCTTTCTTCTGCAAACGTTTAGCTGCTCTGTTTTTGTGGAGTTTTTATGCGAACAACATCTTGTCATCTGTGAAAAAAACTTCATCATCTGGTACGTGATAGCGGAAGTTGGTAGTCACTGCTTCGAGAGGCTTGCATCCTCCTCGCTCACTGCTGCTGCTGGCGGTGGAAGGTGACGGTGACTCTCAAGTCAATAAACTTGTAGCTGTCAAGAAGCGATTTCGCGATATTGCAATCCATGAAGTCTCGTTCGCTGAAAATAACTGCGCACAAGAAAAAAAAGACAAAACGAAAGGTTAAAAATAAAAATAAAAATAAAGAGATACAAAATAAAATTATACAATATAAGATGTTAAATCCTTATTTTTGCAAAAACAGTGAAAAGAACGAATAATGACATGACTGTATTCTGTTTCTGGCGTTCTGCGTGCATTCTGGAACGCGTTCTTTGTGTGCGAGGTTATCAAAGTTTTTTTTTCTGTGTTTTTCATTAATTCTTTTCCTGAAAAGGAAGCGCGAATTTCTAGAATTATACTGAATCACGATGGTATTAACATCTTTGTGTTGAAAATGAATTGATCTTAATTAGATATTTTATATATTGTACGATATAAAGTGTGTAATATTGCAAGTGTTTATTTTTATTTTTTTCAGTATTAAAAACTTCAGTTGCGTTGCTTTTAAAGAGTTTTTGTAAGCTTGAGTAGCTTATTTGGTTGCAAGTTCTGGTTTATATCTTCATCAGATTGCCAGCATAGAAATAAAATTAATTCCATTACAAAATTTCGACGCTGTAATTCAAATTTTAAGAAGTTTAATTTTTAACTTTTCAGAACCCGCACTTTTCAACAAGTGTACGAATAAAAATTTCAAACCACTTTTTAAAGTCGAAAGGGTTTCAATTATTAAATATTACCTTATATATATCTCAATATTGCATCGTCATTTGTCATTATTAAGTTGATGGCTTCTTACTTTCCTTATTGCAACGAAGATAAGAGAGTTAAATGAAAAGGTTTTTCATTAGTCTTCTTCGTCAATATCGAATTAGCTTTTCCATCAGTGATCTTTATCTCCAGCACACATACAGCGAGTTAATTAAAAAGTTGCTCCATAAGAGATTTGAGTCGTTAAGCCGCACTTAGCTACGATTTTGATTCGTTTCCTCACAATGAAAAGATTGTTTTTCTTCATCAAACCATGCAATCGAACGATTTGAATGAATTGCACGTTTTTTATAGCTTCATAAATAATAAGAGCTCTTTTTTTTAACAATAATAAAATTTAAGATTGACTTAATCCTTTATCTTAATTTAATCCACAGATATTCTCCTTTTAAAAACAAGACAAAAGGTTTAAATTTTTAGTTAAAACTAAATTCCCTTACATTCCACGAAGTAAATATTAATGGAACATATCAAATATCTAATTCAACCGTTATTACAATATTACTGTAATTAAATACAATAAATAACTACATGAAAACGTGTAATATATGAATGTACAATTAGTTTGCTTATATAAACATAAATTATCTTATAATTATTTCTTCTCTTCATTCCATAATTAATTTTATTTCTGTTTTTATACTTTCAGGTAAGATTTATTGAATTATAAAGCAGGAATTGTAAAATTGTATTTGTAAGTATTGAAAACAAAGGTGAGATAAAATTGATAGTAATTATTTTGCATAACAAAATTATATTCATTGCATAGCAGAAATAACATGAAAAAGTTAGATATTTGTAATATAGTTGAGTGTTACGATTCCTAACTCTTAATTCTTCAAAATTTTTCAATGATTTATAATCACCTCTCAAAAAAGTTTTCCCCTTCGAAATCGACGATTCGAATAGTTCTTAAAGTTGTTGCCTACAGTATCAGGATGTTTGATAAAGTACAATATTATTGTACTATCATGTCATATTAGTCATATTAGTGCTATAATTATTAGAATGTTATAGTGTCACAAACAACTATAATAAACTAATAGTTATTATCATTGATTTTATAGTTTTACAGTAAAATCTATCAGAAGCCTGAATGAAATTCAATATCTATGGTTTTTCCTTTGCGGTAGGCCGTGAAAGTCTAGATCTCTTTATGTGCTTGAAACAGGCTATCCAAGTTTTAATCTACAAACTCGAACAGACTCATTTAGTTTATCTTCCTACCTAATCCTCCTCCTACTTCGTTACGGAAATCGCGTGGCTGAAAAGTCGCAGTTAATTCAAGTTCCGCACAAGGTAACAAAATATACGGGCGAACTCGAAGAAAGGAATGAAATATATGTACAATACATTCTACAGAGAATTGTATATGAATCATTATAATTTTTAGAAAGAAACAACATTTTTCCATTTTTTTCTCTCTGTCTTATTAAATGTTTGCCTTTTTATAGTCTCATATGTCTTTCAAATATATTGAGTCAAATAACTTTTCTTTTTGTATTCCCCACTATCAGTCTAGTTTATCTAATGATTTTTTCTGAATTTTTTTTTATAATTTCCCCTAATACTTCCTAGAATTAGTGACTGATATTATATATCACATGAAATACCCACTACCTTGTGCTTCTTTCTCCCATACCTATAATTAAGATAATCTGTGTTAATAGTGTGGCGTATGTAACGGGCGACTTAGGAGTGGCGTGATTTTGCCACCGAAATAGTACCGCAAATTGACTTTGTAGCTCGCCGTAATAATTCTCTTCCCTACAGAATTGTACTTCACTGAATAGTCGCAACAAATTTTCGCGACATTATTCGCATTTTTTTTGCATATGTTTTCGCATTACGCCTTGAATAGCGGTATTTTGCCGATGAGCAGCGAGGAGTTGCGATGCCCTTGAAATTGAGAGTGAGAACAAAATTGGAATGAAGTGAAGTAGCTATTTGAAAAGAGTCAGTCGAGATTTGCCTAGGAAACAAACAGGTTGAGGGATGACCAACAAAACTTTCTTGTGCATGGATCCAATATAAAAAT
The DNA here is from genome assembly GCA_922984085.1 of Sicus ferrugineus. Classification (NCBI taxonomy): domain Eukaryota; kingdom Metazoa; phylum Arthropoda; class Insecta; order Diptera; family Conopidae; genus Sicus; species Sicus ferrugineus. The sequence continues at coordinate 3,963,825 of OV277352.1, forward strand.
TTCAAAAAAAAAAAAAAAAAAAAACTATAAGAGAAAAAGTGTTCATCGTGTTAAAAGGTTTTGTTTAAAATTAAAAATAAACAAAATTCGTTAAAATTAAAATTCGTTTAAAATTAAAAATAAACAAAAATCGATTGGAAAAAAAGGCAAATTAAAGAAATTCATCGTTGAAAATGAAAGAAATAAATTCATTCATCACAATATTTTAAAGTAAAAATTGACATAAGTTCAAGAATTGACATAAGTTTGTTATAAAATTATGTTTGTTATCAATGCATCAAAAATTGAATCGTTAAAATAGAAGGAAAACGAAAGTTCATTGTTTAAAAGATTTTTAAAGGCAAATTAAAAGAAAATTAATCGTTGACATAAAGCCATAAAAAAAAAAACCCAACGAAACAAAAGGAGTAAAACATCAAAGGGAAGATGAAGAATAAACTGAAATCCGGAAAAGAAGACGACGAGGCCGTTCCACCTAGCAGACAATAAATATTTAGTACAGCTACGTATAAGACTAAATTTTCTACTTGTGTATCTTATATATATATTAGAATATATACTATGTATACATATTGTTTAGATACCTTACCATACAAATTACATTTAAATACTTGCTTACATACCTTACTTAAGAATTATACTTAATACTTAATATAATTACATACTATATATATACATACTATATATATATACATATACTTACGAACAATTATCTTAACAACTAAATAACGTAACGAGAAAAGAGAAAAAACAAAAAAATCCCATTAATACTTGTACTTATCTCTAAGAAACGTAATTACCGAAAAAATAATAATGTAACCGACCTTTATGAGAAATTGAAATCACTATTTGCGATTATGTAAAATAACACTTGTTATTAAATCAATAGAAATCATGAAATTTGGGTTGTGTAAAACTTTGATACTTTATTTTGTTCAATTTAGACGATGAATTTTGAAAAGTTTTTTCCAATTAATAAATACCATATGGAAACGATGAATTAAGTCTACGCTTTTTAATTTGATCGGTTGAGTACACGATGGCCTATGTAGGGACTTCGGTGACATAGTCTAGGAGCCGGAAGTCAAGGATGGGAGGGCAGGATAGGATCAGTACACCCAGATCCTATACACACATGGATGCATAACCATAGTCCTGGAATTAGTCTCAGAGTTTTGTGGGCTTAGTTCAATAGCTATTTCTTTTTTTTCTCATTTGGCACGTAACAGTAAATTTTATATGTAATCGATTTCTTGGTGAGCAAGCAAACAACCCCTCCCCAATGCCGACGAGCCGCAGCCTGTTGCCAGTACGTGCCCCCAGCTTAGCTACACCATGACCCCAACATCAGTGAAGGTAATACTTACTTCAGTGGGAATCACCCAATTACACATTACATAAAATGGCGCCCAACGTGGGGCAAACATTGGTAGTATTTGTATCCCGGTCAACTGTGACTCTTACGTTAGTGTATACCAGTGGGTTAAGCATACTCGTGTTTGTCTCGAAACACTGGCTGGCAAAAGTGTTCATTTGTTTTAGTTAGTCTCTGTCCATGTTACTCTGTCCGGAATTGCAGAATTCTCTCATCACCACGGATTTTCTGACCGATAGTTGTGCTAGGAAGAGGTCTCACTAAACAAAAAATTCATTAGTTCTAATTCAATTATTCTAATTTGTTTTGAAAAAAAAAAAAGAAAAAATATAAGTTTATGTACCTATCAGGGAGCTTTCAATTACTGGAATTATGAAGCCTGGATTCAAACAAAACTAGAATCTTCGTCCGTATAGTATCGTTACTTGATATGAGTACTTGATGAAAAGGAAAATCTTTAATTCAAAACAAAGATAATTTTGTTCTAAAATAAAAATGCATCTATGTGTCCCATCGTGTACAATAAAACAAATTACCAGATCAAATTAAAAGGATATATCTATACAATACCGCACAACAATACAAAAAAAAAAAAAAAGAAAAAAAAATTATATTTCATAAACGTATTAAAATCAAAACAAAATTAAGAAAATGTCAGTAAGACATAGCAACGAAAATTTATCTAGATTGGACAGGGTGGAAGTAGATGAGTGTTCATTGTGTCATAATTTGATGACAGAAAAGGAAGAATTACTTATAACAGAATGTAAACATAAATTCCATAAATCATGCCTGCTTAAGTTCCTTCAATCTAGTCAGACTTGTCCCCAGTGCCATGAAAAATGCACATCAGTTTTAAATTACCTCGATGAATCGGAGATTGCCTCCTCATTAACGCTAACACAAGGGGCTTACTCAAAGAAAATTAACTCAAATCAGTCGAGCAATTATAATTTACGTTCAAGGACGAAGGATACACAATCTTCAGGGGATTTTCCAGTAGAAGCTTGTAGGCAGAATAAAACTTCTATTATTCCTCAGCAGAATAATCAGGATAAGGTTGAGGAAATCTCTTCGGCTTCTCATATGAGTGACCAGATATCAAATATAATTGAACAAAAGTTCCGATCCGAGATTTCGAAAATAGAAGATTTACTTAGTTCGTTAACTAGCAGATTAAATAGTTTAAACACCGATCGCGTCAGAGAGCCTGATTGGCCACGTGAATCGTTTCTCCCAAGGCAGTCCGCGATCCCTCGAATAACAGAACCTTCGGTTAGACACGGAAATACTTCGGTACTCGTTACCAATAATAGCAAAGTTGCACACCTCATTCAAAGCTGGAACATATCTTTTAGTGGGATTCATAGTAAGATACCTGTAGATAAATTCATTTACATGGTGGAATCATTAACTCGAGGTAGTTTAGGCGGAGACTTTGGATCTTTGTGTGAACACATTCATATTTTATTTCGCGAAAAGGCAGCAGACTGGTTTTGGCGTTACAGGCGCAGTGTGCATAGGGTCGAATGGAGTCACCTATGCCTTGCTCTTCGATCCTATTTCCAAGACCATTTATCGGATGCCGATGTAATTGAAATTATAAGAGATAGGAAGCAGAAAGAGGGAGAAAGCTTTGATGAATTTTACAATGATATTTTACGACTTACAGATAGGCTTCGAGTTACCATTGATGAAGCTCAGTTAATTGAAATATTAAGACGAAATATAAGATCAAACTTGAGAACAGAGCTGTTTTACTTAGAAATACGATCGGTTGCACATCTGCGGCAATTGATATTGCGCAGAGAAGCGTTATTTGATGATTCAGAAAGAGATAGTTTCCGCTCAGGTCGCCGTCAAGTTCATGAAATTAGTTCAGATCATAAACTGTCAGAAACTGAGCTCGAAATTTGTGCAATTGATATGAAAGAAAAGGTTAGATCCAATCATACCTTGATTTGTTGGAATTGCCGGCAAGAAGGGCATCGTTATACTGACTGCCTAGAACAGAGATCAGTATTTTGCTATGGTTGTGGTGTACGTAATGTTTACAAACCAAATTGTACGACTTGTCGAGAGCCGGGAAACTTACGAACGAGCGAGGGCAACAACAACCGCAATCGCTCCAAAGAGAATGCGTAGATTTTAAATCGCAATCAACTCAAACCATTTCCATTCTAACGAATGAATATTTTCCTTTAAAAAATAGTCAGATAGTTTCTTTCCCTAGAAAACCTTATCATCAGCGCGTAATTGAATATCAAAAAGCCCGTAATAAAATATTTTGCGATAGCTTGTTAATTGGTGAGGAGAGACTGAAAATAAATAAAATCGTAAATAAAACCAAGCGAGCTACTTTACGATTACGAAAATTTTGGGGAAAAGTCAAACAGAATCGTGTGAAGTTTTCCACAACTATTTCAGCTTTCAATTCAGATAAAGGAGACATAAGGCCCTATGTAAATATAGAAGTATTAGGAGAAACGTATCTCGGTCTTTTGGATTCTGGTGCCTCGATTTCGTGTTTTAGTGGCGACACAGCCAAAAGATTTCTTAATTGGGAAACCTTCAAGAGTTGCAACGAGTCGGTAACCACTGCTGGTGGAGCTAAATATAAGATTATTGGTCGATTTAAGTCATTGGTAAAATTTAAAAATATAGAAAAAGAGCTTGAGTTTTTTATAATTCCAGAGCTTACTCAAAATCTCTATTTAGGTATGGACTTTTTCTTAAGTTTTGGCCTCTTTGACAAATTGTTAAGTTCGCTTAATTCGGATTCATTATCAATACCCAATTATGACCAAATGCACTGTTTTAATGAAAAGCAAAGGCAGTTGCTTCAGACTGTAATTGACTTATTCCCATCATTTGAGAAAGAAGGTTTGGGAAAAACCGATTTAATTAGACATACCATCGAAATAGAACCACATGCAAGACCCATAAAACAGCGGTATTTTTCTGTTTCGCCAGCAGTCGAAAGAAAAATTCATACAGAAATTGATCGGATGCTAGACTTAGAAGTGATTGAAAAGGCACCTCCAAACTGCCCTTGGTCAAGCCCAGTAACGATAGTCGATAAACCAGGAAAAATAAGGCTATGCTTAGATTCGCGGAAATTAAATAAGGTTACGGTAAAAGACGCTTATCCACTCCCAAAAATAAACGGAATTTTAAGCCGATTGCCAAAGGCGGAATATATCACATCGCTTGATTTGAAACACGCCTTTTGGCAAATCGAGCTTGATGAAGAGTCACGCGATAAAACAGCCTTCACTGTGCCAAACCGACCATTATACAGATTTAAGGTTATGCCATTTGGTTTGACTAACGCTCCAATGACGATGAGCCGATTGATGGACTTAATAATACCTAACGAATTACAAAACAAAGTATTCGTATACTTGGACGATCTTGTAATAGTGTCGGATAGCTTTGAATCTCATATGAATTGCTTAACAAAAGTTGCTAACTTATTACGAGACGCTGGTCTTACGGTAAATATCTCTAAATGCAAATTTGGCATGAAAGAAGTGAGGTACTTAGGATTTATAATAGGTAACGGGGTTCTGAAACCGGACCCAGAAAAGGTGTCTGCTATACGAAATTTGAAACCACCTCGTACCGTTCGTGAATTGCGAGGATTTCTCGGTTTAGCCGGTTGGTACCGAAGATTCATCAATAATTTTGCTTCATTATCGTCACCTCTAACGGATCTCACTTCGAAAACAAAAAAATTCGTATGGTCGCCTGAAGCAAATAGAGCTTTTGAAGAAATAAAATTAAAACTAACTTCTGCTCCAGTCTTAATAACTCCTGATTTTTCAAAACCCTTTATAGTGCAATGCGATGCATCGATAGTAGGTGTAGGCGGAGTGTTAGCACAAGAAGATCCCGAGGGAGTCGAAAGGCCTATTGCGTATTATTCCCATAAATTAAATCGAGCACAGAGAAATTATTCAATAACCGAACTAGAGTGTCTCGCGGCGTTGTTAAGCATTCAAAAATTTCGCGAATATATTGAGGGACATCCGTTTGTTGTAATTACAGATCACGCGAGTTTACAATGGCTCATGAGACAAAAAGACTTAAATGGACGTTTAGCCCGATGGTCCCTTAAGCTGCAGGGATTTGATTTTCTGATTAAGCACCGGAAAGGTTCGCAAAATGTAGTCCCAGATTTTTTGTCCAGATATAATATTGAAGAGATAAATTCTTCGGAAATAATACCCGAAATTGACTTATCTTCTGCTCACTTTGAATCTTTTGAATATGTAGAAATCCGCAATAAAATTTTGGCAAACGAAAATCGTTTTCCGGACCTAAAAGTCGCCGACAAATTTATTTATAAAAGAACCGAAATATCGGATGACAACTCATCTACAGATGAATCGATTTGGAAATTATGGGTTCCCCAACAACTTTCCGAGGACGTAATTAAGAGAGTTCATTGTTCCCCTACTACTTCCCATGGTGGTATTGGTAAGACACTAGAAAAGCTTCGACGCTATTTCTTTTGGCCAAAAATGGTGTCTCAAGTGAGAGCTGTGATTTCAAATTGCGACGTGTGCAGGGAAAGTAAAGCACCAAATATTACTCTCAGACCACCAATGGGTCAACAGCAAAAATCTGAAAGGCCGTTCCAAAAATTGTTTATAGATTTATTAGGTCCATATCCACGATCCCAAAAGGGGAATATAGGAATTTTAATAGTGTTAGACCATTTTTCGAAGTTTGTATTTCTGAAGCCTTTACGCAAATTCTCTTCCTCGAGCATTTGTGATTACGTCGAGGAAAATGTCTTCATGCTGTGTGGAGTCCCAGAAGTGATCATTTCAGATAATGGGTCCCAATTTAAGTCAGCTACATTCAATTCATTTTTAAATAAATATGGGGTTACTCACACATATACTGCCATTTACTCTCCGCAGTCAAATGCCTCAGAGAGAGTTAATCGATCTATTATTGCAGCAATTCGATCATATTTAGAGACCGACCAAAGATATTGGGATAAAAATCTGGCACAGATAGCAGCAGCCTTACGGAGTTCACATCATCAGTCATTGGGGTTTTCACCCTATGTAGTTCTATTTGGACAGCAGATGATCACTCATGCCGGTACATATGGTTTGTTACGGAAGCTAAATCTCCTGAGCGAAGGAACAACAGATTTAATACCTGGCGACCAAATACAGTTGATCAGAGAAAAAGTAAAAGAAAACTTAAAGACTGCCTACGAAACAAATAAACAGAGATACAATCTTAAATCCCGAGAAATTAGATTTTTACCTGGACAAGAGGTTTTCCGTCGAAATTTTTCGCAAAGTGACAAGGCGAAAGGATATAACGCGAAATTGGCTAAGAAATTTTTAAAATCTAGAATCGTCAAAAAGGTAGGAAATTGCTATTATGAGTTAGAGGACTTAAAGGGGCGTTTAGTAGGAGTTTTCCACGTTAAAGATATTCGTCGTTAATTTTATTTTCCTAATTCCCCTTTTTCCAGTTGATTCTTTGTTGAAGAGTCAACTGCAGAATCAACTAGTTTGTAACGGGCGACTTAGGAGTGGCGTGATTTTGCCACCGAAATAGTACCGCAAATTGACTTTGTAGCTCGCCGTAATAATTCTCTTCCCTACAGAATTGTACTTCACTGAATAGTCGCAACAAATTTTCGCGACATTATTCGCATTTTTTTTGCATATGTTTTCGCATTACGCCTTGAATAGCGGTATTTTGCCGATGAGCAGCGAGGAGTTGCGATGCCCTTGAAATTGAGAGTGAGAACAAAATTGGAATAAAGTGAAGTAGCTATTTGAAAAGAGTCAGTCGAGATTTGCCTAGGAAACAAACAGGTTGAGGGATGACCAACAAAACTTTCTTGTGCATGGATCCAATATAAAAATTTCAAAAAAAAAAAAAAAAAAAACTATAAGAGAAAAAGTGTTCATCGTGTTAAAAGGTTTTGTTTAAAATTAAAAATAAACAAAATTCGTTAAAATTAAAATTCGTTTAAAATTAAAAATAAACAAAAATCGATTGGAAAAAAAGGCAAATTAAAGAAATTCATCGTTGAAAATGAAAGAAATAAATTCATTCATCACAATATTTTAAAGTAAAAATTGACATAAGTTCAAGAATTGACATAAGTTTGTTATAAAATTATGTTTGTTATCAATGCATCAAAAATTGAATCGTTAAAATAGAAGGAAAACGAAAGTTCATTGTTTAAAAGATTTTTAAAGGCAAATTAAAAGAAAATTAATCGTTGACATAAAGCCATAAAAAAAAAAAACCCAACGAAACAAAAGGAGTAAAACATCAAAGGGAAGATGAAGAATAAACTGAAATCCGGAAAAGAAGACGACGAGGCCGTTCCACCTAGCAGACAATAAATATTTAGTACAGCTACGTATAAGACTAAATTTTCTACTTGTGTATCTTATATATATATTAGAATATATACTATGTATACATATTGTTTAGATACCTTACCATACAAATTACACGTAGCGACAGCTTAACATTTAATTTCAAGTTGTTTTAGCCATAATTCCACTTCTAAATTGCCGTGTTTAGTCGTTTCTGTTAAGAGTAGTTAACGGAAAACACTTAGATTTTTATTAAAGAAATGTAGCAACATAAGGATTTCTTTAGCCCACGTTTTTCGGAAATCAGTACTTCAGCTCCTTTTTGGTTTAAATTCGATTAACATGTAGAAACGTGTCACTGTGTTATTCCCAATTCCAACAATAACATTTCTAGTCTTCTAGATACAGTATGAGTAATTTTAGGCAACTATTTGTACAGCTGCAATTAGTCACAATTTTTGTTAGAATAACAAGAAACTATTTTGGTTAGAAACAGCAGAGTAATAAAGAAACAGTATTGAGAAATAATATTATTGCCACTTTACAAAAGTTCGGAACTTAAATAATGTGATAAATTTTAAGAAACTTTATAATTTCATTGCATAAACATTCGTCACATTGGATTACGAGTAACTATAGAATAATTGTGACAAGCTGTCAACATCATATAAAAAGTACTCATTTATTGCAGTCTAAGGTGCAAACTTCTGTTTGGCTGCATAGTTAATGGTCGCAATATATGTAGATCGTTTTCTGGCTTTAAATTCCTTTTTATCCGGTACTCAGACTTATTAAAGGCTTTCTAAATTGTTTTGATAGCATGCAACCAACGAAAGCAATAAATTCTATCATGGATTTTATTATCTTCTGAAAAATTCATATAACATTTGTAAAAGATTATTTTTAAAAAAAGAAATAAATAGATACAAAGAAAATTAAGAGCGAAATCTCGTAACTTGCTAGAGATAAACGATGTCGCGTTATTTTACCACAATAAGAAAATACTGCGGTCAACATTCAAGCACTGCGGTCAACATTTAATTTTTATCTCATTTCAAAGTTTTTAAATCCATTCCTGTGGCACACCTTAAAAATTCTCTTCGAATTCGATTATATTCCCGTTTGCCGACGAATATTTTTAATGTTTCTCAAAAGCCAAAAAGGTGTTCAGTGATTTCTAAAAGCTTTTCCTTACTTTTACTGGTTGATAGTGTTGTCTTCATGAGCAAACCGATTTACTCCTGCTTCTGTACTTATTTTTCTCTGCTTCCCGCTGCGTTCAGTGACTCAAGGCTGCTTCAGGCTTAAAAATCTCAAGGCTGCGGATTATCCATAACGTAATCATCGTCTTCTGATTCTTTCCTGTGGAATATTTCTTCCAACGAACTGCTATTTTGCTTTTGAAGTTCTTTCCCATTTTACTAAATCTAACTTTATTCCAATGATGTCCTTCGCTTGTATTGTTTTCATCCTTGTTGAGAACTTTTTCGGTTACCAGACACTTATACACTCCATGAATGCCAGCGTCTGTGCGATGAAAAAAATCGATTGTGATGCTGAAAGTGATGAGTCTGCCCTTGACCTAGGCTAGAGTATGGAAGAGTAAGAGTAGAGGTAGAGGTCGTAATATATACGATTAACACTGGTTGTTACGGCCTCTGACGTGAATTCTGGTTGTTCACAGGAATCACAAAGTTGCAAATTACTCTGGGTGGAAGGGTAATGGAAGGTTTTATAGCAAAATCGAGAGCGAGAAAACTAGGCCAATTGGCAATCAGTGCCATGTGAGGCGTTATGTAGACGACTCTTATCCAAATTGATAATAAATTAGTCTCAGAAATGGAATTCTTCAATTACAGTTCATTAGGAATTTTCCATATTCTGGCTTTCAGATATCGGATTTCTGTTCTATTGTCTATCAATCACAAATCTGATGTTCAATTTACACAGAATTTATAGGTCTCAGTGTAAATTTCTGTTGTAAAATATGTCACAGTCTTCTTTTATCTCTTCACCTATAAGTTATTTGTAAAGATCTTCAAATACATTTTTCTCACTTCAATTACAACATTATTTTTAAAGATGTTATTTATAGTAAGGATATTTTTTCGTAGCAGATATGATGTCAAGATTTGAAATACATAAATCTTAATTTAGAACAAGACAAAATTAAATTTTTCGTGTGCTATGATTTCCAATTAAATGTATTCGTGTAAATGAAAATATTTACGTAGAGTGAATATAGTGTTTCTGGTGAGAGTAATTGTAGTACTTATTTGTTGCCCGCTATGCCACTGAAATAAACTTGAAGGTCATGATTTGTTTGGCTTTCTTGTTTACAACGTGCTCTCATACAACTGTGCAGCTGTTTTTGTCCGTCGGCAATTCTTCCTCGTGTCTCGTTGTAATATTTTTGATGCAATACTTTGTCGATTGCTGATACTTTCCTAACCAAACCGTGCTGCTGGTTAGCGGGATTTTAGTCTTAAAGTTTTTCTGCTACTGTAGAAACTTATTAAATTTAAAATATTTAAAAATACCTTACAATCCGAGTAGTTTTGCAAGGGGTTAGTTAATTATAGCTCTACAGTTTCAATGGGTGATTCCTTTATACGTTTACGTGTTTTCGTGTGGCAACTCGTAACCAAACGTAAGGCTGACGTTTAATCGTTCAAAGTTTTGGTCCGTAACATGAATTTGGGGAGTAACAATTCGCAAAGATTGGAGAAAAGTAGTCAGCAGGAAGTTAAATTACTTTTGGCACGCAATCCCTTTACGTTTACCCTTTGAACTGCTTTGCTTGTTATCAGTTGGCGCCATTTTTTAATTATTCGGCGCTTTATTACGTTTTGCAGTCTGAAGTTTTCCTTATAGCGGCTTGAAGTTCCCAGTTTAGCAGGAAAAATGTTAAATTATTACACAAAACCTCTCTAAAATATCTCTAATAATAACTTATATACTCGTTATATAAGTATCAGGTATATTTGATTTCAATTTTTTAATATGTAATTATTAGTATGAGTTTTACGAGTAACTATTGCTCGATTACAACACTCGGAAAATCAAGCCGTCGTATATACTCCACTTTAATACACCTGTTTGTATATACGACGATTACAAAAGTAGCCATTAGAAGTTATTAGCCGCATTTACATGTTCTTGTGCTTTAAAACGCCGTAAAAACCTGAAGTGTAGTTTATTCCAGTTGAGTACACAAGAAACCGCGCCGACACAACTGCTGTAAATTGCTACCAACACTCGTCGTTATACACGCATAAAAAGCTAAACGTACCCGCATGCATTTAGACAGACTTACGGGAAGTCCGTCCATTCTGTCAGCCACAGATCAATAATTCAATGACCTGCCTCACTAGTATGCAAATTGCAGGCCTCTACTCACGTCTAACATGTCCGTTGACGGTACCAACAATCAGTCCACGCCGAGGGAAAACTTTTATTCCTAGAACCTGAAACTGGCTCATAATTACAGTGCTTTGTATAGAAACTAAACGTAAAAGCCAAACTTCAGTCTCTTGCCTGCCTATTTTCAGTCTCGTTGGCGCCAAGTAGATATTAGAATTGTTCTTGTTTTTATTGCTGTAGAAAAGTTTGGGGTGAATCAGATAAACCCTTTCAAAACATGATATACTCGTAAAAAGCGTTGTTGTTAGTTTTGGTTGTTGAAATTTACTTCAGCGTTATTTGAAGTTGTTTGGAAGAAAAGGGTGGCAGAAAAGGATCAACCCTTTCTGATCTTGTATCTGAACTAAAATCTTGTCCTCTCAAACTTAGAAGGCCAAAGTTTATTTTAAAAATTGGATTATAGGCTTTTTACGACATAGTGGACAGATGGGTCCATGATGATTATGCTGTTTCTGAAACCAAGAAGTTGTATTGCTGCCGAAATTAGTTTGATTTCTCTGAAATGCCAAATTAAAAGAGATTGAATTGGTTGTTTCCCTTACGATTTGCTTCTGCTCTTAATAGAAATTTCGTTGTTCTTCTGTAGTTCACAGCCACGTGTCCCTGTCGTAATCGTATAACTCAAACAAAGGTATACAAATCAGAATTACATAAGTTTATTTCCAGGTTTATTTATAGACACACATTTTTTCACTTCCTTACAAATGGAAGAATGAAAGGATTTTCATGACTGATTACTTGATTGCTGTTTTCTTCCTTCTTTAGATTTCCCTTTTATTGCTTTACACGCATATCTTGACTTACGACAACAGCAACAACACATCCCATGATCTGTCATAACAACAATAACACAAGCAATAACAACAGTAGCAGTAAAAAGAGTAAAGCTACTTGACTTTTTCAGCCACGATGATTCACCAGGAATCATCTACATTGGCATGTAGAATGGTACCCTTCTATACTATCGCCTCACTGATTTAAGAGCATTCAGAACGCTACTTGAGCCAAGCCTTTCCTTGTATCCGTCATGAGGTTCGTTCAGTTTGTTGTTTTCCTTGGATTTAATAGCGGGAACACATGACAGCGACATGTGGGACTACAAATAAATAAATCCTAGTCTGTATTCATGAGCGGCACGTGCGAGTTGCTTGTTTAAGGATTTTCATTCCATCTTCTTATTGCGCTTTCGTAATTTAAATTTTAGAAAAGCTTATGCTATTTCTTGATATCTGGCTTAAGATACAAATCTTGTTTTAAATACAGATATCATCTTCGTTGCTGTGAAGTCTTTAAATCCAAGAAACTCATTTTTATTTTAAGAAACTAACGTTTATTTAATCTTGTATTTGGTATTGTTGTTTTTATGAGATTTTTTTGGGCAGTTAAAGAATTGAATTTTTATCATTGCGAACGAACGAAAAATATTCCATTTTTATAGAATATTTTTCCACAAGCAAGACCACAAAATTAAGACCGACATGTATTGGAAATTTAAAGTAGAATTTAACGAATACTTTTCCATCTATAAAGTTGCAATATAATTGTATGCTTGCTTCACATTCTCGATGTCCTCAATTTACCCGCCATTTGCGCGCCATTTCAGTAAGTGTTAATTTCTCACACCAAAAAAGAACGCTACGCTTAAGCGTGAAAAAAAATTAATTGAGTGATCAAATTGATAACGACAATTTGCTTAAGTAAAAAATGACATTAAAAATATAAGACTCCACGAGCGACAGTGATGACGACGATCGTGTGATGAAATAATTTTATCGGGTTTGCGTGTTGTGTGTGACAACAAGAAAATTAGGGCTAAATTTTGGGCTAAATTAGGTCTAAACATCATACGCTTTAACGCACCATAATAGGCTTCAAGGTCTTAGGAACATGGCGTGACTAACTTCAAGTAATTGCCAGTAGACGGACTAATTACTAGGATGATATGTTGTGTGAAGATGGCCATTGAAAAACTAACCCCATCATATAACAAGCTTAACCATCTCTTGAAAATGATGATTATGGGTAGTCCAAGAAAGTAATTCAAAAGTTATGTGAGCTTAATTAGAGATGAATCTGTTTCTATTAAATATTTCATTTAGAAATTCTTTAATACTCGTATTCTTCTAATTGAAATAAGTCTACAATAAAAAATCAACTGAAAAATGGCGGGAGAAATTATTGAAGTGAAAGTGAGAGTTTGTTTACTCATTCCCTGCTTTTACGCATGCAATGCTATGAGTTGTGATCAGTTTAATTGTTTGTGGAGAATAATAATAGTAAACACAAGTGTTTCCTTACATCGCATGCAACGCTTTTGCAACAAATGCTCAATAAGTAAAAAAAAAACAACTGCGTGAAGATAAATACGTATTTAAGTTGAGAAGATAAATACGTATTTAGTTTAGCAAAGACACGAACCGCAACCCGCCCCAGGATCCACAACATGATCCACATATACTGTTATGATGAAGTGGCCACTGCCCACTCCATGGTCCGAGTGCGTTGATGAAACTTACCATTTTGGAAAGCTTTAGTTTAGAAAAATATTCTGGCCAAATGGCATATATCGCTGGAAAAGGGCTGCCATTAGCTTTCCAAAATGGTAAGTTTCATCAACGCACTTGGACCATGGAGTGGGCAGTGGCCACTTCATCATGCCAGTGTAGGCTAACTAAAAATGCGCGTTTTCAGTGCCTTTTTTCGTAACTTTAGAAAAATATTCAGGCCAAGTGGCCATTAGCTTTCCAAAATTGTAAGTTTCATCAACGCACTCGGACCATGGAGTGGGCAGTGGCCACTTCATCATGCCAGTGTATGGCCAAGTGGCATATATCGGACCATGGAGTGGGCAGTGGACTTCATCATGCCAGTGTAGGCTAACTAAAAATGCGCGTTTTCAGTGCTTTTTTCGTAACTTTAGAAAAATATTCTGGCCAAGTGGCATATATCGCTGGAAAGGTGCTGCCATTAGCTTTCCAAAATGGTAAGTTTCATCAACGCACTCGGACCAGGGAGTGGGCAGTGGCCACTTCATCATGACAGTATATGTGGATCATGTTGTGGATCCTGGGGCGGGTTGCGGTTCGTGTCTTTGCTAAACTAAATACGTATTTATCTTCTCAACTTAAATACGTATTTATCTTCACGCAGTTAAAAAAAACCAGAGATTCCAAATAACATTTGATTATTAAGGGTCGGTGAACCGCGGACAGTCACTTGTAAAAACGAAAAAGCAATAATTTAGCTGATAAACTGAGAAGTCGTCGCTGTAAATCATCTCATTCGTTTCCTGATTGTTTTTGGGTTTTTATCAAAAACAAAATATTTACGATTACGACGTGCGAAATTACGTTTGTGCAGGCAGACGCGATTCTTGCCACACAGCATGCCGCGTACTTTATAATAACAAAAAGTAACAAACATTTGTTATGGCAAGAAAAAAGAACAGCAAATAAATTGATAATGAACTTGGGGAAGACAGAATTTCTGGGTTTACTTAATTTCATTAACATGTGAGAACAATAATTGCCTGAAATCGACTTACAGACAGACTTCATCTGTTCTGTAATAAATTATTTTACCTTTAATTTCTCTTTTTTTAATAACTATTTCTGTAATAAATTTATTGCCTGCAAGCTAAAATCATCAGGTTCATCGAACTCTCAGTTTAATTTTATTTATAATTAATTGTCGTTGTAAAAATATATCGCTCCGCACTTGTGTGGTCATAAAAAAATCGTCATGAACGCTTTCGCGCTATTAACCTAATTGTTGTAGTTGTTATTGCACTGCAAAAAGGTGTTCGCAAAAATGCAACCCATTGAGAGAGTAATAAAATATGAAATTGCTGTGCTGGCGAAGCACCCGCGTTGCCTGCACTTTATTTATTTGTTTCATTTTACTCACATTTTCAAATTACACATGCTTACATTATTAGTTCGAGGTCTTTAGCTTTATAACGACGTGTGCATTTTATAGATGGCTTGCTATTATTTTACTCAGCTCGTTGGTTACCCTCGACTGGGATTTAGTTGAATTCTAGCAAATAAAATCATTTAATAGCTTATGTGACTGACTCGCCTACTGTTTGGCTTGGTACTTTTCTTTATTTACTTGACTTTTACTGATTTTTCCACGGTGTAAATGTGAGCATGAATTATTATTGTAATTTTGGCAGAGTACGAGTATTTCAATTGGATGGATGGTGGTGGTGGTGGTTGATGGGTGATTATTTGATGTTTCCGGTTCTACAATGATGAATTATCACTGTGATGAAAAGCGATTGTAATAGAAAGTTAAATTAACACACGGGCGAAGTGAAGTGTAACAAAATAAAACAATATAAAATAAAATTAAAGCAAACAAAGTAAGGGAAAAGAAAATAATGTGAATGAAAATGGCTGATTCTCAGGAAAATCCTAATATTATTCCAACATCTCCTATGTTTTGTCTGATTTAGCTTATTTTAAATTATAAATTCAAAACAGAAAGACGATATTTGTGCACAATCGAAAGAATTGAGTTGCTGTTGTTGTATCACTTTGCCCCCCCCACACTCCCCACCCAATATGAATCCGATTATAGCACTCGGAATAATAGCTGCCTTCTACAGAATTTCTATAGAAGATCCTTCCTACTTCACAGTGATTATGTATAAAATTAGAGTTTTTCACTATTGCTTGCTATCATCGTATGTATTGCTTAATATATTATTTGTTATTTAACTGAAAACCTAATGTAGGGACTCTATAACATTCTCATGACATTTTCATATGGATGACGCTTGAAAGTACGGAAATTCGGTACCGCGCGTGTAGTTCTTGTTGTTGTCCTTTAAATATTACGTTAGCTCTAATACGAGTAATCATACCTCACGACGGGGTTCATTGCGTAACAAGAGGGTTAAAAATAGCTGAAAATAGTAAAAGAAGTAAACGAATGTTGAATACAAATATTATTCTGTGATTTGAAAAAGTAAAGCAAAAAGCGCTACATGCGTCACAAACAGAGAATCAATTGCATAATCTGGGAAAAGCGTGTGTATAGAAACAATGACATGTTACAGTTTTATTTCATCCGTAGGTAGTTACTCTTCAAGTTTTATTTATGATATTTTCTCTAGGTAATTAAGGAGTCTATTTTCCATTTTTGAACACTTATAACCCTTGAGTATCTTTTAATAGAAGAATATATTTCTAAATATTCCTCGAATTATAGAAGTAAATCCAATTTCTACTGCTAGAAATACTAATAAAAATAAATTCAATTTCTACTGCTGTAGAAAATTCTATTGCTGTCCCCTCTGGATGGATCTTTTCTTGCAATTCGTCTAATCCAGTGCATGGTACCATTCTTAAACAACCTGTTTTCGAAGTATAATAACAATACAATGTGGTAATATTTCATAGTTAAGTCACGAAATTGTTTTTCTATGTCTTCAGAGTTGGCTGAAAAAAATAGTATTTTAGTATTATTCGGGTTGACCAACATATTGTGCAGCGCCAAATTATATAATAAGACTTTATTACTTCTACTCTCTGAAGTTTTTCTCTCTATTTTACAAAACATTGGCTTTCTTGTAGCTGAATTTATTACAAGTTACTTTACAACATTTAGGTGCAGGTTGTATTTTTTTACATACATATAAAACAGAAAATTTTTTCCAAACGAAATTTATTTTGTACTCTTTCGTCTGAGGAAAGCCCTTTTGTCATTTATTATCTATTGCAAAATGTTGCTTCATCTAAAAGTTATTGTAAAAGTTACATGTTAGCTCTGCTTTCATAAAAGCTTCGAGTTTAATTTGACCGTAAGATTTGCATTAACATTGTAGACTTCAAGACTTCAAGTTACTTTGGCTTATAGGTTTACCTAATAATATTCGTAGTTTATTGCTTGATATCGGAAACTTCACTGCTTCATGCTCAGTGAACACGCAAGGATATAGAGAGTCCTGGTTCATACTTTGACGTTGCATGCTTAGAGGCTTTTAAGTTCGGGGAAAAATATGAAGCTAAAAGCATTTGAATTCTTTTGAAATTATTAGGTTAATTTGATTTAATTTAAACTTAGTGCTTCTTCTGAATCTTATTTGTGGGAATTTTCTTTAGTTGTTTATTTTTTACCTACTGTTAGCAAAAATTGGTCTCTGAAAAAGTCATCATTTGTGAAGACCTATTCTATTTATATACATAATAAAAAAATTCTATTTTAAATTACATGTGTAATATAAACTGAACTTCCATCTGAATGTAGTTCGCCACCACCAAACGATTCCTTGATGGCATGGTATCCAGTTTTGCTATTTTGCTATCTATTCAAAACTATAATGTTGAATTTTTCATTCATCTCTTTAAGTGTGGAACAAATTCTCATTAAATACACCTTTGTATACCCCACTAACGCCTCCCTGAATTGGGGTGCAACTCAACAGGAACGTGTCAACGCATAAAAAGAGTACAAAATGTAACGTGGTTGTAAATGATTGCAAATGATAAGAAGCTGTAGCAAGAGGAGCAACAGCATTGACGAGGAGCTGTGAAGCACAGGCGACCATAAAACGAACCTCCTTTTTGGTGCACATTTCATCGAAAGTCGCAAATATTTGGGTATTAAATAGGCTTTGTCAGGGAACCGGATTGCTAAAGCTTGTTACAGAATTGTAAATCTTGTAAATTTGGTAATATAAAAAAAGGCTATTTTAAATTACAAGGAAAAGAAGGAGAAAGAACTCAACATAAGATATTCAGAGGGAAAAGTTCGAAGATTGTTAGAGTTAAAAATAGGTTTCACAAAATATTACAAAATGCCATAATAAAGTTAAGAATATAATTGGTTTTTTATATTAAGATATTTCGTTAATTAAGAAAAATGACGTTTCCTTGACAGCGGAAACTTTTTTATTTTATTTATTTATTTTTTATTTTATCTTGATGCTCAAGCCAATCCTGTGAAAACTTCGGTTAATTGGATTTTCTCATCGTGAGCTATAATACTCGACGTTGGAAATATCCTATGCAGAGCAATTTCCTTCCATTCTTCTTCCTTTTCTTTGCTCCCGGAGGAAATTAAAATTTATTGCTTTGGAAATCTAAAAGTCTTACAAACATCAAACAAATCCCTTGTATATAATTTTCCGTAATTTGGCGATTACGAAAAGCAAAAAAGAACAATTAGGATTATTGAAATGTTAAAAAAGTTGAAACGCTTCTAATGCAAAGTGGAAAACCTTTATTTGTGTTTTTACGGCTTTGTAGAGTGCGTGTCCTTTGCCTGATGGCGCCCTAACAGAAATATGTTGAGTTACGTCATATTTCTTTTTAAACTGTTCAGCTTGCTTAATTATTTCGGCGTTTGTTCCCTTTGCAGGCTATGTTCGCTGACAATAACACGACTATCCATATTGACCCCCTTACCGGGCGACATGACGTCGCTGTCGCTGGCTGTGAAGATGCAGAGTTCCAAACGTACTCTACGATCTCACGAAATTCCGATAAGTAGCGGCGAGTTGTTGCAGCAGCCCTCAAGTAATGTTGTCAACGCTACATTCGGCTTCAATATGCTGTCCATGCAACAGCAACAGCAGCAGCACCAACAACAAGGGAATTCACCGGCCGCGGTCGGTGGCAGTCAGATGACAAGTTCGCCGGCCATCTCCGCTGGTGCCGCAGGCCATAGCAATCACGTGCTTGGCAATATGAATCTGGGCACGCCTGGCAACGTGGGCAGTGCTGGTATCGGTACAACTATTGGTGGTGTTGCAGCGTCAACTGCACCACTTTCTGAGACAGAACTAGATCTTCACTTTAGTTTGCAGTATCCACATTTTATCAAGAGAGATGGCAATAGGTAAACGGGATCAAATCGAAGCTCTTTAACCTGCTTGATATTAATTACAGTAAATGTTTTTTAAATCTTTTCAGACTGGTGATCTTGCTGCAGCGGCGCAAGAAATACAAATCACGTACTATTTTGGGTTACAAGACCCTAGCAGAAGGCATCATCCGCATGGATGCAGTACTGCAGAAATCCATGGACATGACGGTCGAATTGACAGCGTCCGGCAAAAATGGACGGCCGGGAACTACGGTAGCGTGTCTGCGCGCCGAGCGGGTGTCATCCATTCCAGTTGATCAGGACAATAAAAATAATAATAGCGTTTTATTAGCAGGTGAGTTGAAGAGACTGCCTGAAAAAGTAATAACAATTCTTGTCAACCATTTCAACAGTGAAGAATTATTATACTCAAATTAATATTTTAAAGATTTTTCAAGATGTGAATATAAACTTTGTCTAATTGGGATTTTTTGTAGCTCTAGACTCGTTTTCATATACTTGATCTGCTGATAGAGTTTCTTTAACACCAACTGACATCATTTCCAACCCTATCGTTGCTTTTATTACCCTCGTCGTACTCCATCAGCGTCACAGTCACCTCTTATCACAGCACTTGTGCGTTTTATTCAGCTGAGATAGTTATTTGCTTCACAGTTGGTAATGCTTTCCCCCGCTGTGTGTGTGTGTGTGTGTGTGCAGGGGCAGTTCTGTAAGATGAGGCCACTTGAGCGTGGTATTCATTGGGGTTTCCTTCTATAATTAACACCTCGTTAGTATGCAATGATTTCTACACGTCTGACTTGAAATTCTCCTTAGAATTTTCGAGTATCAGGTTGGATAAAGTGAATTAATCAGTTTATATTTTTAGAAACATTGACACGGATGCTTGTCATTATATGAAATGAATCATTTGATATTTCGGATGAATTTTAATTCTTCGCAATTTAGTTTTAAGAAATCTGATTTCATCCAGTGAACACTTTCTAAGATTAATAAACTGAAAAATCTTAATAGTTGTTTTTAAAATATGTTAAACTTTATATAATGGCTTCCTTAAGGCTTTCTAAATTTTTATTCATGATAATCTGATTATTTCGGCAAGCGGGAAAGGTTTTCAAGCGCTCTATTTATACCATCTGTCATCCGAAAATGCGAACTTCCAAGCTCTACTTATAATTAATTTCCACTTTAACGCTGCGGCTGATTACTCGCTGCATTTAATGACCCAATTAAATTTATTGTTCACGATAATTTCTTGTTAAAACTGCACGGAGCGGAACTATGAAAACTTGAAGCTTCGAGATTTCGGTCTTTTGTTTTCGGTTGCATGGAACGAAATTTCAATTTAGCCTGCGGTGCATGTCATGAAACAGCGGAAATTACTATACGTGTTGAGAGGAAGAGTGATAAAACAAAGGCAATCTTTTGAGAGTTTTATAGTGCAACAAGCAGTTGCTCTCGTGCAACTTTCGCTATTTTAGTGTTCTTCACGAAACTCATTTTGTGGCAAACGGAGTTTATTTTTAATGGCAGGATAGCAAGTTTTGAAATAAAATGATGCCAAAGATGGTGTTGAAATAGTGAATTGGAAGGTAATATGTTTTCTTTTCATCAATTTCATCCACAGTTGTTGACTACTTTAAAATTAGATTTAATATTCCTTCAATAAACACGCAAACATTCTCGCAATTTTGGCTTTTCCATTACAACAAATTTTAGATGCGAAAACCTTTACGTCAAAAGCAGAAATCGGAAGAGGTTGTTATATGAATGTGGCTTCCAACCGCAAACTACACACGAGACTCTGTCGCAATATAGAACTTGACACCCACCGAACTCTGTTCTTCTCCTCGTATTCGATTTTTGTGGCTTTCAGACGCACTTCATGGTATACATCAGCGCCACACTTATATGTCTCTACATAACAATGGGTAACCTTGTTAGAACTTTCGAGTTACCGCACAGAGAAGAGTGGAACCATAGAAAATTTGCAACATAACCATCTGTCATCCATTTGTGGGTGAAATATATTGCTATGAACAGTTTGGGAAAATTTATGTGAATTAAATGGTGAAATGTTAGAAATGTGTGGGAATCTAGAAATATGAAGAAATGTAATTAAATTTTGTAAGAAAGATTTGGAGGAGAAGGTGAAGTTTTGAAATATTCTCTAAAAGTTTTAATTATAGTTTGGAATTCTCTTCCCCAAGCTTAAAATATCCTTTCTTAAATTCACTGCCATAGTTTCATTTATTTCTCTATCTCTTCCCTTCTCTTCCCTTTTCCTGCTTTCTATCACCACCACCATCAACGTCATCATTGTCATCATCATCATTTTCATCGTTGTCATCGTTTTCGTCCTTTTGTTATGCGTTGAAAGAAGCATCGATGTTTTGTCCTTGTGTCTGAGTAGAGCTTTTGAGCATTTAGAGCAGATTAGTATAGTTTTACAGAAACTGTATGCTGCTGCTGCTGTTGTTGTTGTTGTTGTTGTTGTTGTTGCAACATTATGTCTGATAGTGTTTGTTGCTGATACCTCTCCTCTTCCTTCAGTCCTTTATTACTATTACTTTGTTCTCAAGTGCTTAACAACAAAATTGTGGTAATTCTGTCAAGTTGGCAACAGGGATTATGATTTGTATTTTAGAAATGGGTGTTGGGGTGTGTTGAGGGCGGGGGTGAGGGAATACGTTCAGAGATATTCTCGTGTAAGGATACTCGTCTATATAGCAAACAATAAAAACGACTGAGGAAGGCAGGCACGAAAATATTGTGCAAAACTTAGTTGTCAGTAATGATTAAGTTGTAGTTGTTGGTGTTAATGATGGATACCTGAAGGCGGAAGAAAAAAGGAAACACGAAATCCGCGTGGGGCTGATTTAGCTGCTAATTTTTTAGAATTTAAAAGGTCTTAGAAGACTTTTGGAGTGGATAGGGAATAATTTTAGAAAAATTAGAATTTTCTTCTAATATTTGAATGTTTTTAGATATGGAATTAGAATTGAATTGCATTTATTTACGTCGTTACTATTAAAATTAAAAGCTACCAAAGTTAGAAGCAGCGTAAACAACACTTGCAAATTCATGTTTTTGTTTTGAAAATGTTTGTTTTTCCTATTAATATTTGCTGCCTTCGACTTTCTCACCTTGCAAAAGCTATAAAATTTTCCCCATGACTAGAAGATACAACTAGAGAATATTGTAGATTCTTAGGATTTTACATTTCATCATAGATAAACGCTTTCCAACAGTCAGCACTGGCTGGCAAAAAGCAGCAGCCAACAAATTTTCATTTCGTGGAAGATTTTTGTGTTCGTAGTTTGTGAGAATTTGCATTTCCACACACACACTCAGAGGGTGGTCTGTCTCTCCTCCCCCTGTCATCGCCCAGCGAGTTGATGCGTCATCGCTGCAGACAGCGATTTCTGTACTCTTTCTTCACTCTGTTTTCGCAAAACAATAAAATGAAATATTTTATGTTGCTGTTTGTTGTTGTTGTTTAGCATGCTTTCAACTTCCTTCCGTTTTTTTGCCGTCATACACACTGCTTCCGCTTTAGATTGAGAAAAACAAATGAAATAAAATGAAAAGCGATTGCATTGCAGCACGCATGTGTTTGAACAACACCCACGTACTCTTTACCCTCCCCCTCTCCCGCACACACTTCCAAGCTCTCTTTCGCCTGTTCACCACCTAAAAATATGGCGATGCACTGTTTTTGTTGTCAAGTGCGTTCAAGAAATCTGTGACGAAAATGGAACTGAATTTCAAGTGGCTGCCTTACCGCTTTGCGTGCCATAAAAACTGATTGTGATGTGCGCTGCTTCTAAGTTTGTACAAAGTGTACATTCTCACACCGTATAACAACAAAAACAACATTCGCTTATTGCATTTGGCGTTGTTGTTGCTGTTGGTCGTTGTATTGTAGTTGGTCTTCCTCAAGAGTTAATGCTATTTTTAGTTTGCTTGCTTCTCTCTTTAATGTGTTCTGCTTGCAATGTTAATCCCACATTATTTTCTCTTCTTCTCCTTCAACGTTTGTAGTAAGCGTGGTGTAAATTTCTGCTGTTGACGCTATTGAAGCACCGGCAACTACTCAGCTAATATCGACAATTAGCTTGTTGTTGGTGGCAACAAAACTTTCTTAAAGCAAAGCGTGACGACTGCCATTGGTTGTGGGAGAGAAGAGAATGAGTTTGTTGACTGTAGATGTCGTCAGTAGTTGTTGGAAAGCCAAAATGATGTGACACAAAATGAAATCTATTGAGAAAGATATAAATTTTTAGAATAACAAGGAACAAATGTCTGTTTAGAAAAAAATACGTACTTTTATAGAGTAAAACAAACAAAACCATAATTACCTTCGTTTAAAGAGAAATATTAATTAAGAGCGCTATTGTTTAGCGCTTTTTTAGTACTTTTCAAGTGCTTAATTTCCTACTGGGCTTGCTACTGAAATGCTGTGTTATTTTTAATTCTTTCTGACTCTTGATTTACAACCTCACAAGTTCCTTAATCAGGAGATGGTGGGTGGTGTTGCTAGCAGCGATTAACATGATGAAGCTTGTGAGAGACGGTGATGAGTGAGAAGAACGTCAGTAAGCTTACTGAGCGAGAAAAGAAAGTGTGAGAGAAAATTTCTTGACTTATTGATTTTAGTGTCTCCGCACGGCTTTTTATTCTCAGAGGTTCTGCATGGGAAAACTTTTTCTGCTCTCTGTGTCGATCCAAGTTTCTTGTGTTTATAAATAATCATTTAATAATCGAAAACGAATAAGTTTTCGCTTCATTTAAATGTTGAGCTTGACGAAGCAAGCAGTCGATTGTCGTTTACTCGAGCGCGAGTACGTGAAACGTTAGAAGACAACAAAAACATTAAAAAATAAATTTTAGATTTTCGAAATTATTGAAAATGAAAGTACAAAAAAGTGACGAAACAGATGATTATTGTTGCAAACTTGCAACATTAAATGAAAAATTTTGAAAAGAATAAAAATAAATTATTTTAAATTGGTGTCTGTGATTTTTCGAAAACAAACATTTTGTTGCCATAATTAAAAACCAACATTTCGTCGCAGTTCCGTCCTTTAAACTAACAAATGAACATCTTCGG
Organism: Sicus ferrugineus; assembly: GCA_922984085.1. Taxonomy (NCBI): domain Eukaryota; kingdom Metazoa; phylum Arthropoda; class Insecta; order Diptera; family Conopidae; genus Sicus; species Sicus ferrugineus. The sequence continues at coordinate 3,987,940 of OV277352.1, forward strand.
TTTGCATTTCTCCATCGTCCCAGATCGCGTGGCTGAGTACTCGGACGAGGACGAGGAGGGCGATTTCAGCTCGGGCGAATTCAACGACGAGGCCAACGAGCTGGGCATCGCGAGCTACGATCCCAAGCAGGACTACGCGCCGGCACAGCATGACATGCGAAAGTACCGCAAGCTTCAGCGCTCCGAGGTGGAGGACGTTGCACTCGGAACGCATCCTGCGGACAGCGATAGTGAATTCGAAATTAAGGATAAGAGTTCGTCGCGTGCGAAAATTAGGCGGGTAAGTTCAGTATTATTTTCGTTTCTAGCGCTTTCTTCCCTTTTTCAAAACTTCCGTAAGTTTCATCGTAAAGAGTTCTCATTTTATGTTTTGATTCATGTGTCAGATAGCCAAATCAACGAATTCCTTATTTACTTTCCGCGTTATTAAGTTATTTTACGGTTCGGAAACTTCACCCTCAGTGCAGTAAGAATGACTCACCTCAGAAGCGCGAGGGTGGCCGTTTCTGTACGCAACACTGGTCACCGTTGACGGGTTGTTCGTGTTGTTTTCTGCTGGTCACAGTAGTGACGCGTTGTTTGAAGGGTCGGTTGTATATTATAATAAATCGGGACTTTCGACTTTTAATAAGTGGCAAAAAGTAGCATTTCCTTCTTTCTCAGGTTAAAACTTTCGGCAGTTGAGTAAATAAGAATTAAAATAAATAAGTATCAGTGAAATAAATAAGTACCAGCTAAATCAATATCAAGTAAGTGACCAATAGAAATTCTAATTCACTGAAATGTGTTTTTCTTTCGTTGATGTCTTTGTTAATTGAAGAAGTTTCCTGGAACATCCTCTCTACTTAAAAGTGTATTTTGTTATGCGTGTCGACTCTGTCAACGCAACGTTACGTTTTTTCAAATGTCATGTCAGTGAAGGGCAATTCTATCTCTTGCCTCTTAACGTTATAATTCAATAAAAACTATTTGTTGCTTCTAAACATGCTGTTTTTTTTTTTTTTTTGAAAAATTTCCTAATTTCAGTAGAGCATTTCTAATATTTTCCATTTTCTTTCCGTCTCTCCACACAACTTGTAGACGATTTCCCTACAACAGCGTAATTTTAAGCAGAAAATTGTTGCTCTGCTAAAACGATTTAAAGCATCCGAGGATTTGGAAGGCGAAGTGAATCGTGGCACGGCTGCCTTGCGTGGCGAACGTGATCTGGATGCATTATTTCAAGAGCTCGAGTCCTTGTCATGCTGTGAGGGTGACGATTCGGGGCCTGACATGGACAGTTTATCGATTGGTTCGACACCGAAGCCATCGCTGAGGCCATTTTTCACCAATTCGAGGATTATGTTGCATGATGCGGATGCTGCAGCTTCGGGTGAGTGGAGAAGCTTATTTCTAGAATTAATTTGGCTTAGAAACGTTTTACTTTTGATTAGGAAATTAATTGCTTTTAATAAAACGCTTAATCATTAATTTAAAAGTAGTTTTTAAAGCAATTTGACAGTTGTTGTTAAAATGGAATCTTTTTTTTATACGATTTTTGATGTATGATAAATATTTAAAAAATTTACAAAAGTCTTTATAAATTTGTTAAAGCATTAAATTAATTGAATGAGAAAATTTCTCTCATGCATTTAGTAAACTTGAAATAAGAATCTAAACATGAAATAAGAACCTAAACATGAAATAAGAATCTAAACATGAAATAAGAATCCAAATTTGAAATAAGATTCCAAATTTGAAATAAGAATGCAAAGAAAGATGTGCGAAAAACACCCTCAGAAATCGATTTATTTTTGTAAATGGAAGCGTGTATCATTGCTGTTCGGCAACTCAATCCGCCAGCAAGGAGCTGGAATGCCTTGCAGAGTGTGAAATGTTATATCATTCAGCGCTTTAATTGGATCATTAAAATGCAACATCGGTTTTTGCGCTAATTCTGCGATACTTATAACTGGCTCGTGACAGGAATTTTCTTTATTTTTCCTTGCAATAAATTCTTTGAATAATTATTTTCATGATTTCCGAAAGAATTCGAGTACTTAAAATTCTTCTAACTCTTAAAAATCTTAAAGAAACTATTGAAAAGTTTAAAAAACACAAATGAAATTTATTGGTTGCTCATACGCAGTGTAGCTCGCACTGTATTTATGATTCAATGTTTTCTTTTATTTGATTTTAATTATATTATTTCTGCGTAAGCAGAAAAAACGTTCTATGAAATTCCTCAGTTGTTATTTTTAATTTAAAAGGTTTGTTTTTAACCAAGTGCAATCAGTTCTTGCATTTTCTATGTTTAAATTTCTTTGATTATTTTATCTTTTTCTGATTAAGTAAAAGAGAATTTGTAATCCTTGGAAGTTTGTTAATTTGATTAACAAGTACAACTAAAACGAAATTACGGAATTAAATTGAAAAGAATTCTAGAAATTCATGATCTTTATTATCATTTTAGCTGAGATATTCATAGCGAGGGAAGACATTATAATTTTGCTTGCCAATATTATGAAATTTAATGTTTTTTTTTTTGCTAAATACATCTTTTGTTTTCGTTTCTTCGGTGAAAAAAATACCATTTTAATTGCAGTTTATTGGCAAGAAATAAAATCAACATTTCTATTTTTAAATGGCAGATGGCTAGCAGCATTTTGTACTTAATTTCTATATAATTTCTAAATAAGCATCAGATATACGAAAAGGAATGCAGACAGATATTATATTTTGATCTTCGAGTCATAATAAAAATCTTCAAATTGAAATTAGCCTACAACCATTAAAAGGTTTAAAATACAGTAGAAGGCCTCTTATTTTGATCTCTCCGTATATATTAACTGAAACGTTAACTCTCAGTTCACCGTAGAATAAATTTTGAAGCTGCAATCACAAGTTTTCAGTCTGTAAAACGAGAAAAGAATTTCATTTTTCGAATTTCAGTCTTATTCTGGTATTGTAATGCAGATTATTCTGCAGAATTCTGTGTATTCAACTACAAGATTTCATTAATTCATACAGGCCACTCTTTTGTGTTGTATTTCTCGTAGAAAATCGCTGTTAAAGCCTTTTAAGCGTTAATAACTTCCAAAGAATTTCGCATAGCAAAACAAATGACAAGCTCCTCGTATCTTACGAGAGGCATTAAAAAGAAAATAATTAAAATTTCAAATTTGAAATCAGTTTAATGCCGATGGCATTCAATGAATAATCACGAATGGCATAAACTTAAGCTGACATCTTTAGATATTCATAGCAAATAATTAAGGCAAATAACTGCACCCCGTGACTGGCATTCGCAGTCGTGACTCACTCACTTAGTAACTGACTAACGTAATTTGTATTGCGTCCTTGTTGACGGCCGCATCGCCGAGAGCCGGTGCCGGTTATTGAATGTCCTTTATAAATGACGAGTTTTATTGTCACCTCAACCCAAACACGGTCACGGCCAGTGCGTGGCTAAATGTGTCGGAAGCAAATGAACGCAGATGAACAGGAACGATGAAGAGCCGCGAAGGACGAGAGCAGCGAAGAGAGGCTAAAGTAAACAAGAGAAGACTGACTGACGAGAGAGGACGAAAATGTGCGGTGATTTAATATAATCAAGTCGAATTCTGCGAAATATGAAGATGAATAAAGTCAAATTCTGCGAAATATTAAGATGAATAAAGAAATGATGGCAAAGATGGAAGAAAATTCAAAGAAATTTTAATTTGCTTTAACAAATTTAAAAAAAACGAATTATTTTAACAAAAGATCACAAATTACTTTTCTATTTGAAAACACTAATTAAATTCAGTTCAAAGTAAACACTACGGCGTGTGTGGAAGCTTTGAATTAAGATTGTTACTCGTTTGCCTAGTTTAGAATCATAAATAACATCAAGATAATAAATTCAGCAAGTATTTTTAGCGTACATTGTGAATAGTGGAAACATCGCAGAAGTATTTCATACCAAGCCGCTTGTTTTTTTAACACCTCGCTTAAGTCGATCGTATCTTTTAATTTTGTATCAAAATTTTGTATGAATTTATTTATTTCAATGCATGGCTTGAACGATTTCTTTTGCAGGAAACTTTGAACGCCGCTCATCGGACAAAAGCGATCAATTGACCGTTTCGTCATTTTTCGAAAATAACAAACAAACAAAAAGCATACAATTAACAAACAATAATAATTCGGCAACAACACCAGGTCTGTGTATGTCAGCAAAAACAGCAACAACAAAAAAATCACAAAAATATCCAATGTTTCACACTAAAAGTTTGCTCGATTTTACAATATAAATAAATTTCTTCGTCTTTCTTCTCTTTTTCACAATTTTAGTATATTCTATTTTTGTGTTCTTTGTTTACTGTTTCACTTGAAAAAAGATTCCTGACACTCTAATTAGAATTTAATTAGCGAAGTAATTGTGTTCGTGTATGTTTGTTCTTGTTTGAATTACAAAAGATGTGTGTTTGCACAGAAAAAAAAGAAGTGATTATCGTCACCAAATTAACACCGAAGCGACTCATTTCACTAGTTTCCAATTTTGTTACTCTTTTAATTGGTTTCTTGATTAGTTTAGTGTTTTGAAAATTAACTGTAGAATTGTAATTCAATTTTGTAGTCGTACTTAATTGGTAATTTTTAATTTTCTAAAGCCCGCTTAATTTTAACTTCTCCATTTTTGCTATTTGTTGCGTATTAAATTTTTAATCTAACCTCTAATTAACAGATTTCTCTTCCTTCAAATCTTAACTAACGAAGAAAAAACCTAGAAAATAAACATTCTTTATTAAAAAATCTATTTGAAAATACAAGAGTTACACAGGGTTGCAATAAACATCCTGTAAACATTCATGAAATTAATGCAAAAAATTATTTATATATATTATTATATTAATTAAAAAAGTTATTGTATTATCTGATTCTTCGGTTGTTTCCCTCAATTCTGCGTCGTCAATTTCTTGCTCACTGTATTAACTAATAAAACACTTTGTAGTATTTAAAATTTCATTAATTTAATACAATTAATTTTTATACAATAAAACTCTTCCTCTTTCTCATCCTCCTCCTCCTCCTCCACGAGTAATTGCAGGTTGTATTCCTCTATTTTTGTACACAATTGTATAGCGTAATAAACTAAATTGATATGTAGCTGTGTTTGGAAAACTAAAAGAAATACTTTTCTTATTAGGGCTGCTAATCTATTTATAGTTCACGCCATTGTGCAGGGTTTTTGACACTTGAACGTCTACCGAAAAATTCCCATCCTTTCTCTTCTCACACACGCTCTTCTCTGTCTCATTATACGACTGCATGGCATGCACGCTCGCCTGACCTCGCTCTATTTTGCTTGTTCTGCCTTTAAGTGCATTCTTGACACTGCCTTCCGCCGCCAGGGTTATTAATGTGGCTTTGTAATGCCGACTCTCATGGTTGGTGGGACGGTGGACTCGTTGCGCTTGGTCGATCGATCTGTTGGCGGCTGAAGTGGTGGTTGGATAGTTGAGTAGTTAGTTCGCCCTTTTGCTTGGTAGACTAGTGGGAACCCGAATCTACGTGCTCAGTATTTAGTTCCCTATAAATCCTTCCTGCCGGAGGCTGTAACAATTACAATTCATCGCAAAAGCTGAAATTCACCGAAAGAATTCTTTGGTACTTTTCTGGAGAATAGCTTAGTGGAAGTTATACTTGCAATTTAAGTCCTTATATAACGAATTGTGGTAACGACTTGTAATTTTGCTGTTTCTAATAATCTCTTGTAATATTCACACCTTCTCCCCCTCACGTTTGAGCTTACTAATCACTATTTTGTACGAAATTGTAGATGTACTTCCGTATCTTCTTGAGTTCCTCCTTTTATGTACAGTTTTTATATATTTTAATAATTTCACACATTTTATTAAATCCCTACTTCCCCATTTTCTCTTTCTCTCTTCTCTACCGCTGTATTTTCAACTCTCTTCAAAAGATCGCGCCCCCGAGTACCGCAATGACAGCTCCGGCAATGAAGGCAATGCTGTCAACACTGATGGCCAGATTTCCGATTCGCAAAATAGTCCGCCGCGTGGTGGTGATGACTATATAATGCAATTGCAGCACCATCGTCAGCAGCAGCAGCAGCAGCAGCAACAACACCTTCAACAGCAAGCAGCACAAATGACTCCAGTGAACAGCTCGTATACGATCACAACACAGGCAACTCCTGCAGGAGGGGGCGGGCATCTGTCATCGTCTGCGACACAACCACCGCCCACCAGTGAGAAACGCTCACGTCTCTTTCGCACCTCGAGCAGCACAACCGGCAAGCAGAAGAAGCAACTGTTAAGCCTTACTTCAGAGCCACGATCAGTATTAGAAACCTGCTTGTCGCCCACCAACGTAGAGCCGCGGAAACTGCTGCTCGACCAGCTGAGTAGGGTCTTCGCCCACGAGGACAGCGGCTGTATTCCCGATGTGGTCACGATGATCAGTCCACCGGAGGCCCTGGGCGGCAGTACGCTGATTACGAAGCTGACGAGTCTGTTCGCGAACTCGTTCAAGCCGGCATTCGTGCCGCAGAATACGGCCGAGGTGAAGGCGGTGTTGCAGGCGCTGATGGGCAAGATCCAAAAATAGTAAGCGCATTGGGATCAGTAATGAGGTCAAGGATTTTATTGATCGATTCTCTCTCTCTCTCTCTCTCTCTCTCTTGATTAGTTGCAATTCGAATGCTAAGCCTCCCACTACCGTCAAAATACTGCTTATCGGTGGTGACTGGCTGCAGGGAGCCGCTCTGCGCCACTATGTCGAGCTGATGGGCGTGCGTCCTCCTGACTGGTTGAATCACTTGCGCTTCTACATCGTGCCGATCGGCAGCAACAGCAGCACGATGGCTCGTCACCTGAGCAACGTTGATCAAGCGTACGGAGCCATGTTTGGCTCCGACAACTGGACGCAGCTGTGCGAACGCGTAGCGGTAACGGCAGCTGCCGTCAGTGCTCTGACGACCGTCAATCCGGCGATTATATCGTCCTCGCTGGGCGACTCGGTGTCGGTGAACAAGTCGGAAATCGTCGAGCTGGTGAACAGGATACAGCGTTACTTGAACGCGGCGGGACCCTGTACGCAGATACCGATCGCGGAGGCGATGGTCAATTACAAGGATGAAGACTCGTGCCAAATCTTTGTGCCCTTCGTTAGTGTAAGTTGATTTGGGGAGGCGAGATTGTGGTTGGAATCCATCTGAATTCACTTCTCTCATCTGCAGGATGTTCGCATTGGCTACCTCGAGGGGCCGCAACTCTCACTCGATCTCGAAGAGAACGCAGCACTACAAGCGGCACAGACAGGCGGCAGTGGTGCGGCAAGCACTGCCATTCCCATTGGCAATTCGATCTCGGCGACACCGTTGAGCGGCACCGCTACCGCAGCCGGTCTTTCGAGTTCACCACCGCAGTGTAGTGGACGTCTGTCGCCGCCGTTACAAACGCCGCCCTCGTCAGCAACAACACAGCGCGATCGCGACCGTGGGGGAGGCGAACTCTACGGCAGTGGCGGTCCGGGGGTGGCTGCTGTCGAAGCCGTCGAACTGCAGGTGGACTACTGGCCACTTGTACGCCACGGCGATCATGCGCTGAAGGAGAGGAGCCTCTCGAAGAGCGGCGACCAGGGCAAGAGTAGCATTAAGAGTACGTTTAGGAATCTGCAGGTGTGGCGGCTGCCACAGAACGCTCAACTGGGTGATATGGCCAATGGACTGACGGTGAGCTTTGCCACCAAAGAGAAAAAGCAAAAGCAAAGTAAGTGAATAGAGGGCAGGTGCAGGGGAGCGTCTTGATTCAAATGCTGTGCTTAATCGTAGTTATGCGCTTGGGCAAGAAGAAGGAGAAGGATCGTGATCTCGAGAAGGAACAATGGGTGGAGGGCGTGGCAAGGCTGATTTGCTCATCGAAGCAATCGAATCCAGTGCCGCTGAGAGGTAAGCAGTCAGTGCTGGTGGTCTAAACAATATGATACCACTGATGTCTCCCTTCACTCGCAGTTTATATCGACGGCACCGAATGGACTGGCGTGAAGTTCTTCCAGCTTTCTTCGCAATGGCAAACACATGTCAAAAATTTCCCCATCGCTCTGATTGGATGCACACCGATGTCCTGTTCCGAGCTGTCCTAGTCATCATAATTTCGACCTCGTTAATTATAAACTTGCGCGGTTTTCCATTTATGATAAAATGTGTTTTTTAGAGCTCCTCTTTGTTTTTTCGTATGTTTTCTTTCGATGAAAAATTAATAGTTATAATTTTATGCTTAGTAAAAATTAATAAAAATTCAAAGTAAGATATTTGTGATGCGTGATACAAGGAAAATATCATACTCAGCTTCATGCTATAGCGCGTAAAAACGAATAAATTGCAAAACGTGTTCGCATTGAACTCGCTCCGAAGAGAAATAATTAACACAAGTCCGGATACGGCGAAGAATTTAAAGGAATTTGAATCTGAATCACCTTGCGTAGCTGCAGAAATTTAAATGCTCGAGATAATTGCAGAATTGATAACGCGTTCTGATTATTAGTAATCAGTTAATGAGAAAAAACACTGCAAACAATATCCTGAATCCACACTTTTCTGCAAACGTATCTCTAAATTATTAGCAACAGCTAACGCAGTTCAGTATTGTTGGCTATCGAATTTCTTAAACTCTTATTGTTGTGATTTTTCAATAATAGTTCTACGTATAATAATACGCATAAAACTTAAACTCTACATGAGCAAAATACAATTAAATACTTTAAAAGATATGCAAGCTAACGTTTGTCTTGCTAACTGAAATTAATTTGTTGATATTAGAGGAAATATTAGTGCTTAGCTGTCTCGTACTGTAAAGAAGAACTTGTATTGTATTTAAAGTAGACAAGTTGTATATCAACTTTGCGTAAAATACTGTAATGTAATTACTTTACTCGTAAGTTATTCTGTGTACAATGTGTACATTTGCCTACATATGCATAGCTATGTATGTGTGCGAATATCTACTCTGTACTCCTTACTGTATTTAGATTCTTAAAGTATTCCCTACAAATCCTATGAATTTAAATTTTTAATAAAAAAAAACATTTACATACAAAAGACTTGGATAAAACTTGACAGAATGATTTTTATTTTACTTCGTTTTTTTTTTTTTTTTGATTTTTTACCAGTGAGCGAAGTTGATAGTATAAAATGGGTGTCGATTTCCTTTTTGTTCTTTTATTTGTGAACGTTTGCACGGTGTAACGCATGCTTTTCACTGTGCAAATCTGTAAATTACTTTGCATAATTTGGTGTTGCTATTCCACAATTTTTAGACAAATACATGAATATGTTTATCAGTAGTCAAGGTAGTTTTGCTTTATTACGGCAGCGAATTTTGGTACTCATATCTGATTTACGGCCTGCATTTCGATGTTGGAGACTTGAAATTATATTAAACGTGTTCGGCATTCACAAGAATTAGCATTTTAATTTAACATTCTATTTTGCAAACACGAAGGGAAGCTTCAAAATATGTACTTTGCAGTTGGAAAAGCTTTGCGGGTTTGTTTTTAATAACCGGGTAGTCGAATTCATAAACATTCAACTTTTGTGATTTATTTTTGTCTTACTTGTGTAAAGGCAATTTTTCTATGGTTTCTTTGCATATTGGTTGAGGTTTTAAAATAAAGAAAAGCTATTTTTCTCTCAAAGGAAGAAATTCTTTTTTATCTTTTTCGTTATGAAAACTTTAAATATAAATTTTCAAAAATTACAGAAGTGCAGTTAGTATTTTAATTAAGTTTCTTAGATACACAGAATTTTTAATGAATTAATATATATTAGTTCTGCGCTTAGAAAATTCTAATAAAGTTAATTTAACACAAGAAGTTGACTGCTTAAATGCGATAATTGTTCTAAATAAATGTTTAGCATAGCTAATTGCCCTAAATATAAATATGTGGTAGACATTTTAATGTAGTTTATACCCGTAAATTTACTGCAAATATAAATATTCTCTATGCTTATATGTTAATAAAAAAATTTTATGCGATGTTGTATTTACAAACATATCAAAATTTAACGCTACGTCTGTAAACTGTAGCAAAATCGAGGAAACTGAACGAAAAATTAAAAAGTACTAAAACAGCATAGCTTACTAAGTTAGTGCTGAATTTAGTATGTTTCCCAGTATTCTTCCTAATTATCGGCTAATTGATACTACAAATTATCAAATTGTGAACGGAAATAAAAGCAGAATCAGAAATATTAGCGGAATTTCGAAAATAGATGAAAGTCGTAGTTTTAAGTAATCAAATTTGTGATCAGTGGAAGACATTTGGAAATTGGGACATTTTTAAAATCTCATTCGCAATTTTTATTTAAACAAAAAATAACAGATAACAGAATTTTTCAACTCTTTTTTTCCTTCTATTAAAACACAGTTTATTGAATTTTATTAAAGAAAAAGACAAATTTAATTCTTATTTTACAACACCATTTTCCTCCTTTCCATCTTTTATTAAATTGTATCCTTCCTTTTGAAAGTAAAGAACTAAACGTACTGCAATTATGTAGAGTTTAAAAACAAGATATTTGTGATTTTTGACTGGATTTGATAGAGAATATTAAAACGAAATTTACAACTTTTTGTGTATTTTTGAGTATTGAAGAAACCCCATGTTTATGGAGAGAACAATAAAAATGACATTAACTTGTCATAGCATTAAGTGGAAATAAGAATAAAGAAAACGTACATATAAAATAATTAAATGGAAGCATATATCAATAATTAAAGCTTGCTGTAGTAAGTATTGAAATGTTAAAGCAGAGAAACTAAAAAGTAAATACATATATCATTACTACAGTTCCAATGCAAATACCGATTGTTTTAATAAGTGGAAACTCCTTTGGAATAATTTAAGTCTGTTTTACTTCAATAGGCACCAACTATATTTAACGTAAGCGTAGAATAAATACACAGGACAATAAAGCACCAAAACGTAAGGCGACACTAGATCAAGTTGCGCATGTATATCAAGCGAATTCGATCAAGTGTCACAGGAATCCCCTTCCTTTTATCACTAGGAAATGAAACATTATAAATAATAATTGTATGGCCAGAAGCATCCGCTATCGTATGACATTCGTCGCGTGTTGTAAACCTTTCACAATAATGGCACGTTCCCTCAAGCCAAAATCGCCGCCAATACCACCTGGTGGCAGTAGGAATTCACAGTCGGGATAACCCTTTGGCTGCGAGAATTCAACGAGGTTTGAATTGCTTTCGCTCAAGTCTTCTAAAGACCAAACAGCCAGATTTCTCGCCTTACCGTGTCTTGCTAAGACGAAGAACTGCGAAGAAAAGGAAAATAAGTACTTCGGGGTATCAATACTCTGTATATAACAGGCGTACCTGTTCATTATCGCTGATTAGGAAGCCCACAATTAGCGCCCAATGAGCTTTATGGCCGAACTTCAAACAGGGTGCATGATTGAAATCGGGATCATAACTGCATGTTGTGGAGGAAGGTCATATTAAGGAAAAGATATCGTGTACACATTTAAGTCAATATAAAATAAAAGTTTTCAATAAGAACTAAAACACCCATCTGGTTGTTAATATACAATTTGGTTTTATTTCAAAATAAATTACCAAAAAATTTCTATAAATTCAACTTTTCACTTAAAATACTTTATAACTTAGCCTACTCTCATCGGCGGTGACACCAAAATCACTCCATCGCCGCGCACGAATAGCATTGGAATTGAACGTTTTGTGGTTTTGTACACTTCTTCGTAGGTTTCCTCATCGATTTCCACTGTGGTCACAGTCTCTTCAGCATCGCCCAGCACCATGTTCAAGTGTTGATCGAAAGCCTGAAAGAAGCTTGAATTGTATTTACTTTTGCAAATGGATTTGGTTTTTTTAAAAGCATTTGGGCTTTCCTAACACGGAGGAATAGAAGCAGCAGAGTTTGGCTTCAGAATTTGTAACCCTCTACTGCTTTGGAATGCGAATGTAGATTAAGTGGAGGAACTCACATGCAGACGTCCTCGTAGTTCACGTTCGTTGCGCATCTTAACATACACTTTTTCATCCAAACTGAGACGAATTAAATCCAGCGGCTCCTTGACGGGAATCACTTGAATCTGTAAGAGAAGCCGGCAATGTGAGATTGTGGAGATGTTTGATAAAATGTGTGGAGATCTAACTGAAATACACTGACCTGCTCTTCCTCAGTCGTCATTTTTATGCTTTAAATTTGGAATATTCTTAATTTTAATTACCTATTTTAAAAAAACTGCGTAATCCCACTACAAATGAGAACAATCCACTGCCTACTAGCTAAATAAAATAAACGTCAGTAAATTTTTTGACATTTCATTCCATATGTTTAGTCACCACACCAGTATTTTTGGTGCTTGTATACACTAGAAGGAAGACGAGTTGAAAATAAACTCAACTTAACTCAACTCAGCACAATGTAATCGTTAACCCAACAAGTTAGGTGAGTTATGCCGCCGGAAAGCTATTTAAAAAAATTAAGTTTCTTTTTTAGCATAAAGTATTTAAATACTATTTTCAACATCATAATAATGTTCGCTGTTTAGAAAAGGATACGGTACGAATATACAATCGCCCGCCAGCAGGCAATCACGAACCTTGGCACAGTCTAAACGACCTTCATGCATGACACACTCTTGCGCATTCCGCGAATTCTCTGCATCAGCAACGCCGCTAAGCGACACAGCTGCCGTCGTCGTTGGCATGAAATGGTCGCAAATCAACTGAAACAAGTTGCGTGCGCTGAACATTTCGCCGTTGTTGGTGTAGTGCAATTGTTTGGCTGTGGCCAGCAGGTGCTGTGGTGGTGGTGTGCCGCCCAGTAGCATAGAAACTGCCGTTAGGCCGCAGGTGGGTCCCACCTGTAGCAGAGCAACAACATCACGGTACTGACATCGTTTCGGTGGTTGAGTGGCACACACTCTGGCCAGGTAGCATGCCTTCTGCAATTCCGGTTGATCAACAGCCCAAAAGCATTCGTCGATTTGTAGTTTTACGGGGGTGGAAACGCGATTCTCCACTCCGCCGCGTCCTTTCTGCGGCCGCAAGTGTGTGGTGATCTGGCGGGAGTACGACATCCTGGACTGGAATTCTTTCGCAGATTATGCAATTCGCGATTTTGTTTACTTTTCGGTGTGTTTGAAATTATTTTGCTCCCCAACGCAAGCACTACAATAAAACAAACGCTTTCTATCGCTGCGAATCACTGCCAATGGCAAAGCTTTCAATGCCTCGCAGCGGCATCGTTTGTTTTCCTTCCTTTGCACGCGGCCCTGTAGATCATTCTACAAACGTTCTCGTGAATTGGCGATATTTAAAAATAAACAAAAGCCTTGCGTGATGCCAGAAACTGTTTTGCTTTCTTTACACAGCTGTGATTCCACTTGACTGAGTAGCTGAATCAGCTGTTGTAAGGTGAGAATGGATTTCGGTGTGGGGAGAAAAACAGCTGAATGGTGTTTTTGCAAGTTAAATGCGGCGAGGTGTGTATATTGGATAAACTGAGTTCGCACAGGCACAAACCTTCATTGTTGCCAATTCAGTAAAATAACAACGAAATACAAAACAGAAAAAGTGGAAATAAAGTAAAATGATTTTAAATCCAAGAACGTTAACGTGTGCATAAACAAACGTTTTATTTGTTGTTTAAAAAGAAGCAGGACAAAGAAAGAGTGTCTGGATTAATGTTTAATGCATGAAGATGTCTTGTAAAGGCGTGGTTGGAAGTCCCACCACCTAACATTTCGACAAATATTTACTGTGCGAGCTAAACTTGTTGGGGGAGCTGAATTGACAACAGAACTGACTGGCTGTGGCTGACTTAAGTTGGCGTCAACGATTTCAGGCTGTCGACGCACCAACATCGCTGACGTAGCGATTGTTTTTCGATCCACTTTTCGCATTTCAATGTAATCGCTATGAATGCATCTCAAGGCAACTTTGTGGAATCGCCACGCACGCACACCTACACATGTGTCTTCCCGCAACCACTACGAAGCAACAAACCCACTTTCCGGCCACACAAAATCCCTCTTTCAACTAACAGCAGCTGCTGACAGGATTGGTAGACGGCAACAAAAACTCGATCCCACGATGCAGAGAGGCGTTCACTGTCTTTCACCGAATTATTTACTTCGTCAGTGGGTGGCTGTGTGTGTGTGTGTGCGGGGTCGAGTGTGTGTGTGTGTGTGTGTATTAAATCAAATCCTTTCTTTTGATTCATGAAAAAGGAATCAATTTAATTTGCAAAAAATCGTTGTTTACATCTGAATTTTATTGTTCCGCTTAAGTGGCAGCTTGTTGTTGTGGTTGTTGTTGTTGGAATTACAACACCGAAGCTGGGTAAGCAAATACCATTCATTACACACACACACACACACACACACACACTCACACACACACCCCTTGATGATGTTGTTTGCCTTGCGATTTGCAAAAAGTCCTTGCTGCGAAAATTAGCTCGGTCCGTTAGTTTGCTGAGTCCTTCCGTCGGTTCTGCTTCAACGAAGATTTAGCAAAATTAGTTCAAGCATCGACTGCGGCTTTCTTAACCTCGTTTCGCTCACACTCAGCAGGATTCTTCTTATCCTTGTTTGCACATCCTTACGCATTTGCAGGATTCTGGCAGGAATTCAGGTGCGGGTGCGGGGGAGGGAAGCAAATAATGAGGATGCTTAAGTCCGGTAAATATTGGATTTCTTCATTAGAATCCTTGCTGCTGAAGATTGAGTTACTATGAATATTTTGAAACTCTGATTTGTTTTGACTTTGATTTTCATTTATTTACAAAAAAGTGAACTTCAATGAACTCACTGGCCGGAATTCCGGTGAGGGGGTGAGGAATTTTTGAAGGGGGGGGGGAGGCGTTTTCTCTGGTCCCTCGGTTCTGAAAAAAATTAGCTTCGGTTTTGCTAAATGCAGAAGTTTTTAATTTTTACTCGTATTTGAATTTTACAGTGTATTCGAATTTATGATTCTATTTTTCCAAGAGTTTAAACAGTTGAAAAGGAACGAATAAATAATTCGGAATTCTCAGTCTGCTGAACTGAAGTCATGTTGGCCGCCATAACAATGCCAGATTTCAACAATAGCGCGCTGAGAGCTTTCAAGAAATCATTTCAATCCCCAAGTGAGTGAATCTCTGAATGGCTATCAACTCATCTGTAAAATGGTACGCAACCGAAGTCATTTCAATTCATGAGGAAGAAGATGGTGTTCAGTTATACGTGAACTTGAAGAAAAGATAGTCAAGGATGAGATAAAAGAAGGAAAGAAGAGCAAAGTTTGATGATTATTCAAGTTATGAGTGCTTTTTACATTTATATGTGAATGTAATTTAAATACTTATTCAGTATTTTTATAAAAAACTCTTCAAACAACTTCAAATTAATGAAGCTCAAGAGAAAAAGTTTAACGAATTAATTGTCCTTCCCTAACTTTCAGACAGCCTGTTATGTTGTTGTTGTGACTGTTGTTGTTGTGATTGTGTAGTTGTTGCTGTTGTGATTATTGTAGTTGTTGTTTTGTTGTTATAAACTGTGAACAGGACTCTGCAGACCAGACAGGACTCTGCGCAGTGGACTTTGTGGACACTTTTGCGAGTTGATTTTCAACTATTAACAGAAAACCGAATACCTGCAAAGCACGAAAGGCAAAACACACACACACACACACACACACACATACGCATGTTTGCCAAACACATCAACTCGTCGCTCAAACACGTAGGAGTCGAGCAGAGTCCACACGAAGGACTTTCCACCGCGAGGACGAGGAACTGAACGTATTTGGTGGCGTAAAAAGGATGGAAAAACGAATGCTTAACTTTTGGTTGCTATAAAATGCAGCTTCAGAAATTTTCACAGCAAAAACAACGACACATTAAACAACAACAACAACAACAACAACAACAATGACAGTGTCTGTGTTTACAGTCAACACCACAATCAAAACTCTGTTGTTGTATGCAATGTTGTTGTTGTTGTCCTCGCAGTTCGGTCGTCATCACTGGAAAAGCTGAAGTTTTTAAAAAAATTTATTGTTTTCCTTTAACTTTGCTATGAACTGAACGAACGAACATGAGACGGGTTTCGAAAACGAAAGAAACACCAAAATAGCAGGCAAATAAAATACAATAAAAACTCAGTAAATAATAAATAAGTAACAAAAAATATTAAAAAAAGTGACAAAAATAAAATAAAGAAAAACGATATTCAATAAATACAAATATTGCAAGCAATAAGATGGGAAAATAACGTCACCCACATCTGTGACGGAAAGAAACGATAAAAATAACCGGCGAATCGATGAGGAAGGGATTTTTATGGGGAAGCGGGAGGGGGAGAGGGGGAGCAGTGTCCTTGCTGGAAAACATTTTCGAAGTTTCGCTCTCCGACTGAGGTTCGTTTTTTAGCACAAAATTAAAAGAGACGCCGAAACCACAATTTCGGGGAGCGATAAAATCCCCAAATCCCTCCTCAAGATACGCCATTGGTGGGGATTTAAGAACTAAAAAAGCCACATAAGGAATTTTTAGGTTAGAATGAGAGTCTTTCAAGACAAAACAACGTGATCTCCTTCCTTCTCCGCATCCATCGCGGCAAGATTTTGTCAAGCGGAAAAATGAGCAGAAGTTTTGCTCTGCGCGAATTTATTATTTTCTATAGTTTTCGCTTCATCCTCGTTTCTCAATGGTATTTTATAACTTGTTATCGCTGCTTGGTGGGTGGGTTGTTGTTGTTGTTGTTGCTGCTGCTGCACTTACTTGCATATTTGATTTTGTGACACCAAGAAATCGCGGCGATCGAGAAAGTTTTGTCATCTGTTTTGTCATCTGCTTGTTGTTGCAGAAGTTAAATGTCACTTTTGAGTTTCATGGGAAGCTTTTAATAATATTTGTGATATTTGCGAGTTTATCGCGCTGCTTAAGTTGACAGAGTGAGCATTTGAAATATTGTAATAAACTCTTTTATCTTTCTTCCATTACTAATGATAAATGTATCGCTATTTTTCCGGCTTCAACATCAACAATTTAGAAACTGCATTTCAATTAAATCCCCAAAATTATAACGAAGCACCTGCAACACATGTGTCGTCAAATATGCAGGTTAATCGGTCCCCATGCATTAATAATTTCCTGCTTACAGGATTCCGCAAGAAAGTCCGGGTAGAGCGAGCCATTCAAGAGCCTCCGCACAACAGTTTCATTTAAACGCAGCAAATCCTTCGGTTGGCCGGGCTGCGGTCATATTTTGTGAAGAGATTCGCTTTATTACCAGCCAACCGGCCAACCGGCCAACCGGCCAACCGGCCAACCGGCCAACCGGCCAACCGGCCAACCGACCAACTGGCCAACGCGAAAATCCGTTTGCAAACTAAAGCGTCCAGTTAAGCGTGGCCGCAGTCTGCGTCGCAGTGTTTGGATGGCGCGCTTTATTAGCCCTCAGAGGACTATAATTTCCGGTAATAAGCCGAAAACCAGTTGTTGAGTCTCCAAAGCTAATTCGGATAAATTCACTTTAGTGGTTTTGGCCTGATAAATTGCAGTGTATTGTATAATTTTCTCAAAGATTTTGGCAAAAGCTGATGAAGTAAAGCGCCCAGCTAATCGAAAACTAAAACGAAAACAGAGTCAAGGTATTCAGCGATTTAAAGATTTTCCACCCACGAGGTCGTACATTCATTTCAACGCTCTCATTTCGACCGATAAATGACGATTATTGCCACCAACTGAAAGAAAGAAACTCGGTTTAGTGACTCATGTAAACGCAACATGGAAAATAAATGTGTGTTTCAAGCTGTGAGTGTAAATTTCATAAAAAGGTGGCAGGTTATGGCGCTGGCGGCAGAAATAAATGACGCGAAAAATTGCCCGCTCATCGTTTTATAGTTGAAAACACAAAACGTTTGCTGTGGAATAAAAAATACAACTTTTATTTAACATCACAATTTATATTCAACATTTCACGTTGTGTTCACTAAACTGTAATGCAAAATAAAAGCTCTGTGACTTTTAAAAAACCCATTTCAAGTCATTTATTCTTCCGAATAAGGAAAAAAAATATTGCACTAGCATCGGAGAGGAACACGCTTTGTTGATAAAAGAGAGAGAGAAAGAGAGAGAGAGAGAGAGAGAGAGAGAAACAGAGAGAAAAGCGTGAGTGCTGCGAAGGGCATTCAAATCCTTACAACAAACTGCAGACTCGACAATAAATGCAAAGAAAAGCAGCTGCAGTTATTGAAATTCCGAATTTCAGCGAGGAAGTTCGAGCGAAAAACTTTACACATCGAATTGCGTTCCGTAGCAGCAGCAAATTTAAAATGCTTCACAATTAGAAACTTTTGCAGTTTTAATTTCACCCTCCCGCCACTCATGATGCCAGCTATCTGAACTGCAGCAGTGTTGCCATTGTCACGCGATGCTGTTGCTCCAGCTGTTTGCTGGCTTCTTTTTAATTTCCAAACAAAATCGAAAGTTTTGCAATTCGTAGAGAAAATATTTTGTCTACTGCTGTCGAAAACTTAGGAATGGATGCGAATATTGGAACGAATGCGAAATTTTGTTTTTACGACGAGATGTAGTGAAAACTGATATTGCATTGAAGTCCATTATTTATTTAGTAAATAATTAAACGGTATTGCATTTTGTTCTTCTCGCTAGAGAAATTAATTGTGCTTTTTCAAAGCGTTGTTGCATCAAAACTTTAAACTCTTACTTTTCCATTATTGATTTTATTATAATATTTTTCGTCAAGGAAAAAGAATTCTTAAAAGATTTTAACTTGACGAAATAACTAAACTTGACAATAAAGGATTTCCTATTTGGATGTTCACATTTGAGAAATTAATCAAAGTTTAATTATTTTAATGGCTTTGCAAATCACTTTCAATCGTCTGCTGCTAAATTACAAAACAGAGCCACATGCAACGAGCAGGAAAGTTGTGTAAAATTGAAAGGAAATTCGCAAAATTGAAAAAAACTCGAAATGTTGAATTATTTTCCTGTTATTATAATTATAAAGGGTTCTTTCAGTAGTGAGACTATTTGACTCCCCATGCAGACTACAGAACAAAATATTGCATCCCCGTTGCAAGTTCAAGCAGCAAGCAAATAATTTAAGCTTCTTCGATCTGTATCGATATTGCTTAAATGCATTTACTTTGTTGTCCGACTTGCAGCGATAAGCTGGAGTCCTTAAATTCATGTTGAACACGTAGGACTTCACAGTACGCACTCGCCTTCCTGCGTCTGCTCTTCGTTCCTTTCATTTTCAGAGTTGTTGTTGAATTTATGCGTTGGCCTTGTAAGTTAGACGTACATTCACAGCCTCACCCTGGTATTAAATGAATTGAAAGCACTGGAGACGGTAGATTTTCCATAAGTATCTTCACAATAGCAACAAAAACCCACCCCACGAACCACAACAGCTTCTCTTTCTTCTTCTTTATCCTGCATCGTCGAGCTGTCTATCGATCGGGTTGACCGAGTGAGTACGTCTAGTTGCCTCAAAACTGAAAATAGTTCTAGTTAAGCTGCTTACAAAAGTGTAATACGAAGCTAGTTTTCCAGAGCCTCTTCACTTTCCATTAATTTTATTACGGTAAAGGATTTTGTGCCATACATTACACTAACCGAGGTAGGAACGCGATAAAATGGGATCCTTGTTGGGTAACCTTACAACAGAGTAGCAGAAGTCCACTAATAAAATGAATTCGGTTAATAAAGTTAATCGTGTGAGGATGTGATTCCTCGTATTTTAGGAAAATAAAAATGTTAATTTATTTAAAAGTCCTGCAATTAGAATTATGTGTGTTTGTACGATAAAAGCTGCTCTACGAGGGATTAAAAGAATCCCTTGCTTCTCAGTGTCTTTCTTACTTTAGTTATGAAATTGCAATCACATTTTCTTCAGATGTTTGCACTGTAGTAAAGAACTTTTGCAGAAGATGACAGCTGAGATGAAGGAATTTAGTGTATCATGTTCACTTGAGTATCTCCCGACGTGAAATCCATATGTTATAAGCATCAATATACAATATAAATCCATTAGCGAGCAACATGTGCGGCTGGTGTTTCTTGTTTACTTTCGTTGACCGCAAAAGTATGACTGGTTGCGGTGGTTTAGGTGGTTGTGGCAGTATGTCGATATCTTAAATAGAGGTTAAATTCTTGCACAGATACACACACAGACACACAGACACACACACATACACCTGCACTTTAAATACCGATTTCCGAGTACACAAATATGTTTGCAAATAATAAGAAGCTTCAGGAGATGTGGTTGCTCTCGAGAAGATGTGGTTGCAAGGACTTTCGTGCTTGACTGAAGAGATCTTCAGAGAGAGATAGAGAGAGAGAAGGAGAGATGTGGAAACGAGAAGGAGAGAGAGAGAGAGGGGACTTCTTTGAACTGCCTGAACATGTTTTGTTTTCACTAAATAAATTTAATATCTAAAATTTCAACCGTAGATTCAATCAACTGCCGAGGGATTCTAACAGTTTCGAGTGTTTGAAGTGTTTTGAAGTGTTTTATGTTTTCTGTGTCATATCGTCTATAATTGTTTTTGCCAATTGACTAAATTTATAAATTTGTACTCTCTGACGCATTATTTCGTGATTGTCTTTGCAGATTTTGCTGAACGAAGTGTTTTGTTATTATTATCGCACCCGGAATCATGTGGAGAACATAATTATTTGCTGTAATTCCTACTGAATTCATGATTATACATAAAATAGACCTTTTATCTAAAATCTTCCGAGGAAATTGCGGTAATGAAGATGTAATTGTGCGGAATAGAAACCCTTCGAATGAATGCACACACACCCGCACACACATACATGTGTATGTGTGGGTGTGTGCAAGTATTCACGCTCAAGTTCTTGAAGGGTTTTCGTACATAACCAGTTAAAATTTCCCAATCCATCTCGGTTGTTCTCTGTTAATTTTGTATAAGCGCGTGTCTATGCGAGGTTGTGTGCGTGTGTGTATGAGTGTGTGTGTGTAGATATCTATTTATGCATTTGTGTGTTTACATTATTGCGTATAAATTTAGAGTTCACGTATCCGTGTCCGTGTTCTCGTAATTACAAATTTAATTAAAGTAATTAAGATGTAGGATTTCGAGCACCTTAAACATCCTGAATCGCTTGAATTGGGTTGCGTAATCCTCTTCAATTGACTGTATTAAAATCGAACGTTAAGATTTCGACCGATTGAAGGTCTGCGATGAATGCAAACTCCTTCAATTTGTATCCGTATTAAAGTAAATATAAAAGTTTATGTGTAGCCAATTTATGAAGAAATCACATTAAATTAATATATGAACAGCGTGAATTTCTCTCAGTGTATCTGCTCATTTATATCATTTATATTTGCTGGAAAATAATTTCTTAAAATGTCCAACTTTACTGAGATTTCTGCACACGTCTGTGGCGTGCGGAATGTTTAATTTGTGGCTTGTGTTTGTCAAGCAAGTTTGCCACTCGGCTTAGGCAACTCATTTTTGTTGTAGTTGTTGTTCTATAAGGGGGGGGGGGGGGGGGAAGGGGCGAGGGATCGGGTGTTTGTTGTAAATTCATCTGAGCGAATTGCAAAGGCATCTCATGACTGCAAACCAGTCATTTTGCGTGTCAACTTTGCGGAAAAGTTATTTTCGGGAAGCGCACACACACACATGCATGCAACACCTTGTTACATTACCACTACACTGCCACCCCCTCACACTCTCGCATGCACCCGCTCAGTAACACGACCACAAAAATCTTTTATTTAATTTTACTTTTATTATTATTTTACACTAACAGCCTCAGAAACAAATGTTTTCACACAAACATTCCTGCATATTCACTGAAGTGGCTCTTCACTGTGCACTTTATGTGTGTGTGTGTGTGTGCCAGTGTGTGTGCTAATGTGTGTCCGCCTGTGTGTGTGTGCCTGTGTATGTGTGCCTCTGTGTGTGTGCTTGAACTCAGCTTCTCCGAGTACAACAGCCGCGGCACCACACGACGCAAGGTAGCAAAGTTTTCACTGCATTTTTCGCTACTGATGCCTCTCGCCTCTCATCTCACGGCCTGCAGCAGGTGCAGCAGGTGCCGCAGTTGCTGTTGCTGCTTCCTCTTCTTCTTCTTCTTCTAACGCCGCTAAGACTACGAGTAGCGCCATTCAAATTTGCGACTAATGAGCGACGTGTCAACTGTTTTTGCTGTTGCTGCTGATGACGATGATGATGATGATGATTATGATGATACTGTCGTTGTAGCTGTTGTTGTTGTTGTGTTTCTTGTTGTTGTTGTGGGTAGATGAGTAGTGGGCGGCGGCGAGCGGGGGAATGGGGAGGCAGTTGCCTCCCACAAACATGAAGTTTCTAGCAGCTCTCATTCGAAGCTGCAGTCAACTAATTGTGAAATTATTTTTGCATAAAGTGGCATAAACACACGTCAAGTGTCTCCTACTAGGGTGTGTGTGTGTGTGTGTGTGTGTGTGTGTGTGTGTGTATGTGTGAGCAACTTGTCTTGACTAAACTGAGTCTCGTGTAAGCAAGTTTGTTGGACGAGTTGAATGAATGTAGGCGACGGTACGTGTGTGAAAGCGTGTGTGCGTGTTTGTGTGTGTGTGTGTGTGTGTGTGTGTGTGTGTGTGTGTGTGAAAGCGTGTGTGTGTGCACTTTGTGTTTGTGTGTGTGTGTGCACTCTGTGTTTGTGTGTGTGTGTCAAACCACTTGAAATCTTGTAATGCAATTTTTACTATTTTACTTAGAGTTTTTAGGGCAAACAAAAGTTATGAAATTTTAAGCTCACCGCAAAGAAAGAAACACACAAATAGCAAATATAAAGAAAATGTTAACAAACAGTTTTAAAAAATTAAAAAATTAAAAGAAAACCAATTCAATTAGCAGAAATTTTAAAGTAAATAAATAAAAAATAAATAAATAAGAGAACATATAGAATAAAACTAAAATATGTTGACTTATATTGTAAAAAGAAATTGAAAAATTAAAAAAAATATAATTATAAAATAAACAAAAAAATAACCCAACTTTTTTAAAATCTTAACATTCAAAAACGGATTTTTAAATGATGGGTTTTTGGATCAAACTGTGCATCGAAACCCTTTTAACACTTTGAAGAGGTTTATAAACTCGCTTCGGAAACGAAACGAAAGCCAACTTCTTAGCCACTGTTGTGAGCTTTAGGTTTCCGTCAAGCGTTCGCGAATCCCAACACGCCACTCCACCTGCGAGCAGGAGCGCCATTCTTCCTTCGGGGGAACAACTTCTGCTCCTCGCACGCGCTGCGGAATAACACGTCGACGACGTTTGAATGGCGGCCAACAAAAGTCGCTGCAAATGCTTCACACCTTTCAGACGAAAGTACTTTGAACCTCTCACTCGCAACACACTCACAGCAGACTCACAGCACACTCACAGCACACTCACAGCACACTCACAGCACACTCGTCGCTCGCCGTGTGTCAGCTGACGGTAAAAAACGACACAACAATCGAGGGCTGACAAGGAGGAGGAGGGAGTTGGTAGGCAGTGAGGGAGGGAGGGAGGTAGGGATGGAGGAAGGGGTTGTTGAGGAGGCGAGCGCTGGACGGCTTAGAAGGCAAACAAAACACCGAAGAATGAAAAACACAAAACAGCGCTTTCAACTTAATGGCCAACAACAGCTTAATGTCGCCGCTGCGAGGACGCTAAGGACGCTGCAGCATACACGGTAACTAAAAACAAACAAACAAACACGTCTCGCACTAACACACACATACAGACACGCACGCACACCGACACCCATAGCCATGCCATTGCCAGTGCCGTTGCATGTGTGCGACTAACAAATGCACAGCGATCAACGTGGAAGAAACACGCGGAAACAGAAAAACAGGCAGCGCGACTGCAGCAGAAACACCAACCAACGCCGGCCGGATATTCAATCGATTGCTAGCTGTTTCCGTTTTCCGTATAATGACCGGAAGCTGCCGTTGCTGTTGCTGTTTTTCTGTTTGCTTTTTTCATTCCCCGCTGTAAGTTCGACGTCTATTTTGCACCTCTCTGGGTTGCTGGCAGCAGAGCGGCGGAGGAGGAAGGGAAAGAAGCATGAAAAATACGGCTTTGATGTGTCCGCCGCTTACGAGGAGGGTTAAAACGGCTAAAATGGTTAAAACGGCGGCTGTTACGGTGTCATTATGAAGTACGAGAACTTCATACAAAGCTACGAATTGAAAAGAAAGTCTACGCATTCCAGATTCACTAGAAATCCTAAGCCTGCAATGGTAATCAGAAGTGAGAAGCGAATTTGTTCTCTAAGAGAAACATAGAAAATTAAATATCAAATTAACTTCGTCGAACGGAGTTGACGAGAGGGAAGATTGACTTCCTTGAATTGTGTGGACAATTTTTGTATCTTAAATGAGCAACTTCGAGCTGTCGAATTCGTAATCTGCCACATTAATTCCTCCACAATTCGAATTTGGACAAAATAATCTCTTCAAACTGATGAAAACCGACGCATCTGACGCACTTAGAATGTGAAATCGTCACAAATTAGACTTCCTCAAGTTCGTGCGTTCATCTCTGAGGCAGAAAACATGCTCGCCTTCACCCTCTCCAGCGAAGGGTTGAGGGGGTGTGAATATTGAGGGATGGACGCTCCTGCATTGCTGGTCGTCCACGTTATTTATACCGAACGTGACGTTCCGAAAGTTGTAGTTTTTCGTTTTTTTCACGTTGCTGGCTGACGTTGGATTGACGTGGGTTGACCATTAATTGAAACACGCTTGCGAAAACAATTATAAATGGCTAGAGGAAGGGATTCGGTGCTTAAATATTCTGTTTTAGGTATTGCAAACAAATTGAAAACAAATTCAGTGCCCCCTTCCTGGTCAACAGTTTTCTAGGTAAGGAAATTTCCTCTATTTTTGGTCTTCAATCGAATATTTATATTTATTTCTATATTTTCTACTGCGTTAAACGAAAATCGCCATTTTCTCCATATAGAAAATTTAATGATGTCGCATTTGTGAAACCGAAGTTTTGCTAGTTAACAGTTTTGCAAATTTACGAGCTGCTAATTGAGAACGTTTGTCGTCTACTTTGCACGCATGAACACATACAATTGAACACATAAAAACACACACACACACACACACACCCCCACACACACACACACGTCGGCATGCATACTTACACAGACATAAAGTTACACTTGGTTAACTTTACAAAATCATAGCTTTTCACCTTGATAACTCTCGCCGATGGCTGGCGGGTGGGCGGGCGGTCGTGAAGACGGGTGGGCAGGCGGGCGGGCAGGAAGTGCAGGCGGGCGGGCAGGAAGTGCAGGCGGGCGGGCAGGAAGTGGCCAACACTATCAACGCCCGCTTCACACTTGCATACGTGGCTGTGGCTGGTGAGCCGGCGAGCGGCGAGCGGCGAGCGGCGAGCCTGCCTGGCAGCGAAGCAGCCACGAGCAGCTGGAGTCGAAGCAAGAAATCAGATTGTGCAGCCTGCATACGCCGCACACAACATACATGTGTCGAGCACACACACACACACACACACACACACACACACACACACACACAGAGCTGCCTTCAATCACTTCCGCTGCGCTGAGTGGCTCTTTCGCACGCCATTGTTTCGCTCGTAATTGGAACGTGTGAGGAATAATAAGAGGCTCAGCTCGAGCTGCTCCGTGCTGCCGGAGGACAAAACGTCCCGACGCTGCAGGTGACGCGAGGGTCGCGGGTCGCGGGTCGCGGGACGGCGACGAGGAGGAGAGCGAGGACAGGACGACGATAACAAGCGACGAAAGCAGTTGGCTGGCGAGCACCAGCAGTGGCAGCAGCAGGCAGCATCAACGCTAAAAGCAACGAGAACAACGTTAACACCAACAGCATGAAGAAATCTTGTTTTCCTAATAAAAACAATTGAAGCCACTTCAGTTCACTTCAAGCGGCAGCCTGAAGAGGGCCCAGAAAAGGGAGCCTAAAAGCATCAGCAGCAGCAGCAGCAGCAGCAGCAGCAGCAGCAACAGCAGCGACAAAAGATGTTTTCTGATGGACGGACATTCTAAAGAACGCTTAGGAAATGTAAGACACAGAAAACGGAGACGAAGAGGAAGGAATGAAAAGTGCAAAGTTTAGAAGCGGTTAAGAAACTGAAAATTCTGAAATAAAAATAAAGAAAACCACACAAAACGTTCTCGCGAAGAGGATGGGACAGCAACGACGATAACAACAATAACACTGGAACAACAACAACAACAACAGCAGCACAGAACCAAACAGCAACAGAAGAGAAACAACAACAACAAGGGTGGCCAACGGGTGGGTTTTTTGAGAGAGCGTGTATGTGGCTTTGTGTGGAAATCCATTAATTTCTCGGTTAAATCCTGCATTTCTTGTGGCGGCCGTTGTTGTTGTGGTTTCTGTTGCTGTTGTTTTTTTATTATTTCTATTAGAACTGCGATTTTTATTAATGTTATTTTGCTTACACAGTTTTTATTACTGTTATTAAACAATCGCAAAGCCTTCCATAAAAAAGCGGCAACAAAGAACTTTCCGAAATCCCGTCAAAAACAGAAGCGTTTGCGGCGGACGCAACAAAAAGGTCGGCTAAAATATGTGAAAAATCAGAGCCTTCATCGAAAGCATGACTGAAAAATGAATTCAGTAAAACGGGGAAGAAAGATTTAGCGTCTCGGGGACGCAGGAAAATCCATCCAACATTTCCGTGTGTTACAAGAGTTTCTTGCGTTCGCGAAGATTTGAAGCCGCCTCTCTCTGCCTCTCTCTCCCTCTCTCTCTCTCTCTCTCTCTCTCTCTGCCTGCCATTCAAGTGCGTGTGCGTCACCAAGCAACACTCAAGGCAATAAAATTCAACGCAAAAACTGCCAAGTATTTCAAATTAATAAATAGAATTGAAACCAGTAATAAAAAAAAGTGGAATAAATTGTTAAAGAATTAAAAAAGTAATCAAAAATAGAAATTCATAATTTTGAAAAGGTTTTTACTAATATTAAATAATGAAAAATCCCCTTCTCGGTTTCGATGTTCGGCTGTTTATTTTGTATTTTAAGCGCTCCTGATTTCTGTGTTGTTCGTTGCATCTCTTCGATTTTCGCTTTCGTGCCATAATTTTTTCAGTTTGCTTTTCACCTCAATTGCTGCACCCTGCAGGAAAGCAATGCAACAACAAAAGAAAGCAACAACGTTATCCTTAACTAATCCGCTCCCAACGGCACACACACACACACACACACACACACACACACACACACGTAGATCTCGCACTCGCAAGGACAGCTTGGCAGCTGAGAAGACGATAACCTGCGAGATGTCGTCGTTACTCGGTCATTCGCATGTCCTCAGCAGGACACTGGACGAGAATCCTTGGCGAAGCAACAGAAACGACAACATCGTCGACGACGACGATGACGGCAACAGCAACAGCAACAACAACAACAACAACAACAACAGCAAGACCAACAACAACGAAGACAACAGAAACAGCAGCAGCAGCAGCAGCAGCAGTATAAACAATTTTTTTTGCAGGCGAGTGTTAGTAATTGTTTATACTATAAACGCTAGTTAGTAGATATGTGTGTGTGTGTGTGTGTGTGTGTGTGTGTGTGTGTGACCTGCTGCCAACTCAACTCAAAGCGCGCCGCTTGACTGCTGAAAGGATTTCGTTTGTTTTTGTTTGCTGCTCTCCCAAGTGATAAACTAAGAACTCGAATGTCCTCGTCGAGGACACACAGAAGCGTGTGTGTACGTTCAACATGTGTGTTTGACTGCCTGTGTGTGTGTGTGTGTGTGTGTGTGTGTGTGTTGTGTTCGTTGCTCTCTGGCTTCACTCGTTAATCTTCCTTGAAGGCGCTCGACGCTCGGCTCTCGAGATCATTGATCATGTTGACTTGAGTGTAACTTTCAGCCGCTGCTGCAGCAGCATTAGCACGTGTAATGAGCAGCGTGGGTGGAGGGGGTGGGAAGCAGGGGGGGGGGAGGGACTTGCGAGTGAGCTGAGAAGGAGTGCGAGAGGCCGCAAGAAGTTCGACGAAGGGAGGAGGAAAGAAATCTTGCTAATGTGTGTTTTAAGAAGTCTGCTGCCATGCCAGCGAGTCCTGTAAAGGACATCCAGCAAGGATATTCCAGCAAATGGCCTCGATTTTTGCAGGATTACTTGGTTTCAGCAGGATTTCTTGTTGTCGTTTTACGAGGACGAGAAAGGATAAAATGTTGCCAGTGGTTGAAATTCTGTTTCTTTGGCAATTATTATTGAAAAGAATAACAGAATTAATTTTAAATTTTATTTGAAATTTCATTTAATAAATAATTTCCCACTAATATTAGTAACAAATCAAATTTTGGCGTATTTTTTTTTTGGGTGTTTAATTAGCAGTTGTCACTAAAATTTTAGCATTTGTTAGTAAAAAATTAGTTGTGGTCAATTCTATGTGGTTAAAATCGATTGAAATTGATTTAAACGTATTTTGATTGATGGTGTGAAGTAATTAAAAACCGCACAACGTTTTGCAGCAGCAGCAAAAAAAAAATTAATCGATTAATAAAAAAATCAAGGCAAAACATTTTGCAACAGCAGCGGCAAAAACAGAAACAACAGCACGAACATGCCAACTGCAATTAAATTGAATTGTTAGCATTCAGTGTAAATACATCAAAAATCAATTTGAAAATCGGCCAAAAATTACATGCATAGAAAATGAAAACAGTGGGGGCGGCATTAACAACAACAACAACCTTTAGAAGAGAGGCTGGTAAAATTAAAAATAATAAAACGCACGTAAATACGAATAAATTTAATAAAAATTACGGGAAGCCGCACAGCTGAAGAGACAATAAATACAACGCGTGTCAGCGACGCCATTTTAAGTGTGAGCGGGAGATTTTAGATGAGGGGGGAGAGTGGAAAGGAGTGAGCGGAGTGAGTGGAGTGACCGGAGTGAGCGAAGTGAGCGGAGTGTGTGGAGTGAGCGGGAGCGAGTGCGGTTGATTGAATGTGAGCGCGCTGCTGATTGCGTGTTCAGAGAGCGGAAATCCATTGTTGCGCGCCACTAACGATCAACACTGCGAAGTCAGCAATGAAAACGGAAGCGGAAGTAGCGCCATTTTTTCTGCTTAAGTGCTCTTTTATGGACGCTCTCATGCAGACGCCTGCAAATACACATACATATGCATGTATTTACATGTGTATTCGTCTACAGATCGTATGGATTGCGTGTGCGTGACTGTGTAATCGATTAAAAACACTCAATATGTTCACATATACACACACACACACACACACACAGGCACATATACATAAGTATATCTGGTCTGCAAGCTTCGTTGCAATTGTTTGACCGCAACGCAGCAAGCGGCGGCTGCCACGCTGAAGCGAAGCAACAATAAAAGTTGTCAGCGTTGGGCGACGGCAGAGCTAAATGAACAACAACAATGATAACAACAACGATAACAACAACAACAACAACGATAATAACAACCACGCGTGCTATTAAAAGTTCAATTAAGTCATTTGATATTGAAATTCCAGGCATCACTGAACTGCACTGGCGACCGGCTACAGTTTGAGAGGCGCTGTAACGGTTTCGCGGTCGTTGTGGGCGCCGAGAGTGAGTTGGCTGCTGGTCGGTCGGTCGTCGTTGGCAACAAAGTTGGCCACGCGACACCTTCATTGTCGTCCATAGTTGAGTTATTAAATTTTCCTCCTCCATTATTAGAAATCTTCACAGCTGTCGCGCCTTTTTTTCTCTTACTTTCTAACGCGTGCAGTTGTGTTGAATTCTCATTTATATTTTAAAATATTCTAAAACTAAATTGAAATAAATGCATCCTTGAGGATGCGAATTATGACGAGAGTTTTTCCATTTGTTTGCAAGGAAAGAAGGACACTTTTTTCGTAGAGCTACAAGAATGCACACTCTGCGTGTTTTAATTGCAGTGAACACTTCGTATTTTAATTAAAACTCCTCTGATGTTGCATGCAGCCGCCACCAGTTTGCTTGCGGTAGAGAAGAAAGAATGAATTTTTTTTTGGTTTTCAGATTCTCCAACCGCAAGCAGGCTCTTAAATTTCCATTAGTCGAAATTCTAATTTAATTACGGCAGCCGCTAGATGTCGCCGGAGCGGCTGTCGGGAGCTGGTGGAGTCGGTGGAGTCGGTGGAGCCGCTGGAGCGGGTGGAGCTGCTCAGCCGAGGGCGATGTGCGTTCGGTGTTCCTTGCGGGCTTCCTCGCTCCTGCGTGCTGCGTGCAGCATGTGCGGTGTATTTATTTTCCATATGACTTCGCACACCGAGCGCGTGCGGTGGCCGCTGGCAGGCAGGCAGGCAGGCAGGAGGCGCGCTTGCCTTCAGCACTCATCATCGCGCTGACCGCAAGGCAGCCGCTCGCTACACTCGGCCCGCACTTCCTTCCCTCCCTCGTTCCTTCCCTCCTTCCTCTGAAATTTGTGGGCCCCACATGCGGCGCGCTGCTGGTCTTCGTTTCGCTAGCAACGCCATGCAATTTATGCCACTTTCTTGAATTACATCCGCTTTGCGTCCTACCAAGTGCTGGTGGCTCTGGCTGGCTTTCGTCCTTTTCGGGGACGAAGCAAATTTCACTCCTCTCTCTTCTTTCGCTCTTCAGTTCTCTGCATTGTCGAGGTCGAGGTGAAGCCGGCAACTTTGCGGTGTACGTCGGAAATGTGAGAATTTTGTGCAAAGGACCTCAAAGGTGGCACAGCAACAGCAGCAACAGCAACAACAACAGCCACAACAACACCGTAATAATTCCGGCAGCAGCGGCAGATAACGTGAAAGAAATGAGTTCAGTGTAGCCTGCTATTTGTTGCCTTAGAATCTTCGTTTCACTTCAGTGCAGCGCAATTCTTGTGTTGACCTGCAACTCTCTCGGTTTTTCGGTTCTCCTGGCTTCCCCTCTCTCTCGCTCTTCTAGCGGAGCAACAGCAGCGGCAACAACTACAGCTGCAGCTTGTGGTGGCATTACATTCTGTCGTGATCTGGAGAATTTTGGCCTCAGCATTCTGGTCTGCGGCTGCTTGGGGAATCCAGGAAATTCTTGCAAATGCATTGAGTGAACATTTTGAAGGAACCCGAGGAGGCAACCAACAACACACACACACACACACACACACGCACACACACGCACGCACACATGAAAGCCAAACGATAACAATCGCAAAAGTTCACTTAAGTGGAATCTGGAGCAAATTTGGTGGGTCGAAAAGTTGCAGCAGCAGCAGCAGCAGCAGCAGCAGCGCGACGCAACTGCAGCGAACGTGTAGCAAATTTATTTGCACTCCACAACCTGCTGCTCTGAATTCTGCGGCAGCATTTTTGTCATGTCGTCGCAATGAAGCGAAAGCTGTTGTTGGTCTTCACGGCTGAGTGCCCGTTATTCGTTGGCCGTTGTAAGTGTGTTGGTGTCGGAAGGAAGGAAGGAAGGTGAGAGAGAAAGTCGGCGAAATATTATTGCCGCTTTCTTCTTTCGCCTCCTCTTCTTCTTCTTTAATTTATTTCATGGAGCATTTTTAAGCAATCAAAGTAAATCATTAATGATTGATTTATTGAAGATGAGGGTTGGTGGAAGAGGGAGAAGAGAAGGAGGAGGAGGAGGAGGGTGAGTAAGAGGAGGAGGAGCAGGAGGAGGAGGTGGATTAGCGGGAGGAGCCGGGGGAGCGGGAAGAGCGGGAACATCAGACCAGGAAGCGCGGGAAGAATGCAAACAGATATTTTAGAAATTACTAAAATTAAAGCAAAAAATAACTAAAATGGCGTTTTATTATCACAGTGATTAATATTTACCGTTATATTAGTACCCGAAAAATCGCTCCAGTATCCGTCTACTGAAAAAAACTACTAAAGGAAACGGAAAAGTGAAAGAAAAGCATGAATCTTAAATCAAAAACTGGCACTCGGAAGAAATTAGCATATGAATTATTTAGAGTGCAGAAGAGTAGAACGCGGATCTCATTTGGAATACCTTCTCGCCAACTTCCTCACCCCCCAACCCCACCGTCCTGTACCATCCTCACTTAACCGCGCACTAAAATAGGCAAAATGAAAACGTTTGCATAACAATAACATTTCTGTCTTCATCTCATTGTTGCAATTCTTGCGTGGAACGCAGTTTAGCTGAGAACGAAGCGATGAAGTGGTACGAGAGGTTGAAGGTCGAGCAGGAGGAGGTTGAAGCAGGAGGAGGAGCAGCTGCAGGAGGAGAAAGGGAACAAGAAAGAAAAAAGAAGAAAGAAAGAAGCCTAAATAAGAAGCCAGTAAGGAATGCTTTTGCCAAATGAATTGTAGCCGTCTCGTTCGCTCCGTTGGGAAGCGCTGCCGTGCGAAATTATATTGTATTATGTAACGGTATAAATTTAAATAAATGCCGGTGTAGGAGATTTTTATGCAGAATTTGCCCTTCCTTTTACAGTCGGGAAACGAATGCGAGTACTTAATTCGGTTTGCGTGGCTTCTGCTTCCTTCCTGTCGTTGAATTATTTAGTTTGTTCCCTTTGTTGGTTAATTTTAGGGTAGAAATTTAAAAGAAGTCTTTGAACACTTTAGTAAGCATGGTAGTATAAATAGTAGTAGAAGTAGAAATAGAAATAGTAGCGGAAGTATTAGTATAAGTAGTAGTAGTAGAAGTAGTAGTAGAAATAGTAGTAGAAAAAGTAGTAGAAATAGTAGTAGAAATAGTAGTCGAAATAATGGTAGAAAAAGTAGTAGAAATAGTAGTAGCGGAAGTATTAGTATAAGTAGTAGTAATAGAAATAGTAGTAGAAATAGTAGTAGAAGTAGGAGTAGGAATAGTAGTGGCAGTAGTAGTATAAGTAGTAGTAGAAGTAGGAGTAGGAATAGTAGTAGAAGTAGTAGTATAAGTAGTAGTAGAAATAGTAGTAGAAGTCGTAGTATAGTAGTAGCAGTAGTAGTGATGGTGCGATGATAACCCGAATGCTTATGAAAGAGGAGGCAAAATTTGTAGATCTTTTTTGTTGCTCAGTTTTCACAGTCACTACATTTTTCGACTTCTTTTTAAAATCGCAACCACAAGAGCGGATGTGAATTTAGTAGAGGTTTCGTTTCGTACTAAATTAACATCCGTTTTGCAACAATTTTCCTTTTTCCCTTATTACAGCACATAAAATAATCAGTAGTTGGGACGGTGAGTAGTTATTTTTTCATTTTAAGTGCAACCTGAAAAAGTTGGCGAGCGCAAAACATTCTTTTGTTGCTTCCCAAGTTGGCGCCGATTTATTTCGCATTGTGGAATGAAATGCGCATTCAATTTACGAAATTGAATTGGGAATTAAGGGATGGAATGAGGGATACAATGGATTCGCCAACCGGAAGTTGGCACTGCGAACAGTAGAGCTTCCGCGAAATTAGTTGAAATGCAAGCCAAAGTAATGAAATTTTAATAAAGTCGGTATGATTTTTTTTCCTTTTCAGCTATTTAAACTTATAAAACTTTAATTTATTTATCTATTTTATCGATCGGCTTGCAGATAACATTGATTAGTACATCAGCAAAATATCAAGAGTCCTTTCGCCAATGTAAATAATGTCCTCATGCTCGAGAACTCCTGCTTGAAGCTGCCCAATTTATGCTCAAGTAGCGCACAGCATTCACTTGACTCGACTCGTCGTGTGTCGTCCACTCAACGGGAGCTCCTTACTGACGAAAAAGCACTTTCACGTCTGAGTGAAGCATCTGAAAAGGTCATCAGAGTCGTCGTCGTTGTCAGTCAAGGAAACCATTTTGTGCGCAAGGATTATCCTGAAATTTATTTGAATGAACAGAGCCAACTAACAGAAGGCGAAGAGACGGACGAACAGACGGACGGAGAAGTTGAGGCGAACGTATGTTGAGAAGAGCAAAAGGGAAAAAAGTTCGCAGTATGAGGAAATGTCCTGTGAGCTTCTGTTTTCCTATTCATGATTAGTTGGTTTAGCTGCCTACGACAATCCTTGAATTACACCGAATCCTCTTTGAGCTGCTTAAGTGGCGTATTCGCTCTTTGTGCGCGTAATTACAAGAAATGATGGCTTTTCCTTGAGAAGAGCTCGCTAAGAGGGAGCTTTTCTTGTGAAGTTTAATTACACTCCAACTTCGAGTGCTACGGCTACGTTTGAGAATTATTTATTTGTTTCGTAATGAATATCGTAGCTGACTAGTAACAGAAATCATTGAAGTTATCCAATCAAGAGCTTCTTGAATCAATGACTTCCATACCAAGGAATCATAAATAAATAATTTGGATCCGTCCCCACTGCGCCTTTCATCTTACAAGTCCTTGCTGCACTCGAGTTGGACATCCCGCAGGCAGCCATTGTAATTGAATGCATTGATTGCTAATTAAGTCAAGCAGGCGTAAAACTTCATGATGATGGCGTTGGCTCAAGTTGCTCTCCATTATCGTCATCATCGTCCTCGCCTCAGTCTTCGCAGCGTGGTGAGAAGCTTCATTATTCAGGCTTCTCCACTCGACACAATCCGCTCACAAATCGTCCTTCAACCTCTCTGATTCTCATAACCTTTCGTGTTAATTTGTATTCTTGTTCGTTGGAGTAGCAACAATCCTTGCTACTCGAAGCTTGACTTTCATTGTTTGAAGGTGGAGATTTCATTATTTGTCATCCACTGTATTGTCGCCTGACATTTATACCAAAACAACAACATCCGCAACTACCCTTCGATTCCTCGCTCTTGTTATTGCGCTGGTTGTTGTTGCGGCCATCATAAATTCAACTCGGCCTCCACGGTAGTAAAAGGAAGGAAATATTGTAGAGAGGCAACTAATTATTGCTTAAGGCCTCCGTTTGTAGTGCGAAGTCTGATCCTCTGATGCTGTTTATGGCTGAAGGAATTGCATCACCCTTGAGTTGCTATTCGAATGAATGCAGATCTAGGAGTGGAACTTGGGGGAAATTAAATCAATGAAATGAAATCCATGCCTTCTAAGTTAGATGATGTTAGATGCTTCCAAGGACAATGTTGCTCTTCTCTATTCCTCTGTAGGGGAAGAGAATACGATCTATAAAGTCCAGATATCATGCAGTGTCGCTGCTTATTATTCGACAGAGGTTGCAAAAGTTGTGCTAAGTTCTTGAGTTTCTTTAAGTCTGGTGAATACAACTTTCACCAAGTATATTCAATACCTTCAATACAATTGTAAATGCATAGAATCCACTATAATCTCTACCGGATAATGGAAACTCACAGGACACCATCACGTTCAGTGCGATAATATTCGAAATGCTTTTTGCTAATTGAAGTATTTGCACTGCTAGCAAACAAACGTTCCATGAGGAGTTCCTGTCACAAATAAAGACTTTTTGGAAGATGTCACCTGCCTCTCACAGCAAGTTGAATTCAGTACTTCCTTGCTTGTGCAAGAGCTTGTGCAGCAGCTTGACTGAACGACTTGTCTTGGTTGAGCTTCAATATGCGATATCGCAGCGCATTGATACGAGAGTCCCAGCTCAGCCACTTCAGGCAACGCAAACCCAAACCGCCTCCGCCTCCGCATAAGTTACATTAATGCGATCCATGTTAAGTAATCCGCTGCCGACCCCCACTACGGGGCACCACTTGGCAGCTTCGAAATTCAATTTAATTAATTAGCTACTCGGCCCGAGGGCCTCTCGCTGTTGGTCTCTGGCGCGGTGTACACGCTGTCCAGCATGTTGTGCGTTGTGCGACTGTCCCAGTGTGTGTGTTTTGTGACCGCAGTGACCTCTTAATGCGCGCATACATTTGCAGAAGTCATGTCAAGCTAAGCGAACGCGCCCACTTTGCAGGGCGTGCACGACGCCGTGTAAGGCGGCCGCTTTGCATAAATTGCAATTTCAATGCTTTTGCTGAGCTCAGCGATTTAGGGAATTCATGTCGAGGACGAGAACGACACGACGACCACGACGACGACGACAACGACGTTTGTAGGATGACGACAAACACAAACGAATGAAGCGACAAGGAAGCGGAAACGGCTGCGGCTACGGAAATGAGAGCGGATGCGGTTAAACGGTACTGAGGAGCAGCGCATCGAGGATGCTGACTGCCGGCAATGAATCGAGATCAATTTGCAACTGTTAATGGAACGAAACAAGATGATGCGTGCACGTTAACGTTGACGCTGCCTCACGCCTCCGCTTCTTACGTTCATTGCGACTTTATTGCGTTGCGGAGGGTTTTTGTGAGGATTTTTGTGAGGGTCGTGAAGGAGGAGTAGGTGGCGGGAGGGATGGTGAGGGGCGGGGGGTGGTAGCGACGAGGAGAGGGGATTAACGAGGAAATGGCGAGTAGACGCCCATTTAAATTGAGCGCAACTATATAAGAATTTCACGGTTTTTTCAAACACTTTAAATTTGTAGGGGGCAACTGGCTCCCTTAACTCCCTTCCAGCGGAGCTCCACTGCTCTGTGCTGCCGCAGTAGAGGACGCAACGCTGCGTCAGGGCGACGTAATCTGAAAATTATTTGGCTTGATTTCATTGACATTCGATGTCGAGTCCTGGGAATTCGCAGCATCCGAAATTGGCTTCGGTGTTAGGAATTCTTTGCTCACTTCGAGTAAATAATTGAGTTCGTTCGTTTGTTGTTAGCTGAGTGTGGAGCGAGTGGGGGGACTGTAAAAGTAACGAGTAGGGGCGCCGTGTTGGCGGACCCACTGAGACGAGTGTATTGAGTGGCATTAACAGGAAATCGAACGATTTAATTAACTTGAAAGAGAACAGAAAACGATAACGTTGACAGTTTATTAAACTTGAATACGAATTTTACTGGCTAATGAAAAAACCGGCTTTGTTTCCCATTGCTTGTTAGATTTAATAATACGTTTTTATGCCAACTTTTAAATTGCTTTTGTTACTGCTGAGGAAACATTTAATTTTCTTGCTCATCCGAAATTATAAGATTTTTTAAGCAGATATTTAAGAACTTTTAATGTCGAATACAAAGAAATACTTTGGAGAAAACTTTGCAGGACGAAAAGGATTAAATACACGCGCTGAGTTCAGTGTCCTGTCATGGTCGTTCCATGAACTTTGCAAAGCGAAGTTAATGTTTTCGCCATCGTCTTCTCTCCCGCCTCCCTGCGTTTTTGTCTCTCTTCCTGCACCTGTCGTCCTCCTCCTCCTCCTCCTCCTCCTCGTCGTACTCACTCGCTGCACTTCGCGCCTTCTCGCCTTCTCGCCTTCTCGCCTTCTCGCCTTCTCGCCACCTCTCCTCGCCTACTCGCTGCTGAGCAAAAACAATTCCCGCGGAATGACTTCGCATTTAAGTTAACGAATTAAATTACAAAAGTGCAATCTTCATAAATCCACTTAGGCGAACTTCAAAAGCTCACATAAATGTCATTTACACAACGCCACGCCACGCAACGCAACGCAGCGCCAGCGCCAGCGCAAACGCAGCAGCGGCAGCGAGGAGGCGACCAGGCGAACGCAAGGCCGCGCGGCGCGTAAGGATGCACGCACACATACGACATACGTGTGTCGCGTGGGAGGATGCAGCTGCTCGTGCTCAAGGGAATGGGACAACAACAACAGCAACAACAACAGCCACAACAACAACAACAGCAACAGCAGAGTGAAGAGCGCAAAAATCTTTACAACGAGTAAAAACGGTTTTACTTTGCAGTCTCCCTCGAAGATGGCGATGGAGTTGGTTGTGCGGAGAAAATGTAGAGTGGGTGGTATCGGTGAGGGGGTGGAAGAAGGGGGGGGGGTGGTGTGGCGTGAGGATGGGGAAGAACGATTCCGTTATTAACAGATTCCACTCAACGGGCTCTACTCGCTCTTATCTTGCAAACAAAAACAACGAGATGATTTTTTCGTTGCAGCTTTTCAGGCGCGAACTTCAAACTAACGTGCGAGTTTTACTCCGAAAAGATGTCAAAACTTCGGCGTGGACAGGAGGGGAACAGCAAAAAGGGACCTGCCAACAACAACAAAAACAATAACAATGTAAATACGAGTAGCATAAATAATGAAAACCGTAAAATTGTTGAAGAAAAATAGAAACAAACTATAGAAGAAACTTTTCGCTCACAGAAGACTCATCATCCCGATTCTAGATCGTTAAAACGAGATCGAGATGGCCTTAGTGTCGAGAGAGAGAGAGAGATGGAGAGAGGGGGGAAGAGAGAGAGAGAGAGAGAGGGAGAGAGAGAGAGAGGAGAGGGAGAGAGAGAGAGGAGAGAGAGAGAACTGGAAACGCAACTATAGTTACTGAGATCGAGTAAACTTTTCTCTCAGTCAAGGCGAAAACTGAGAAGGAGACTGTGACTGAAAATCGTAGCGAAGATCGAGAAGAGAAGCGAAAACGAGCGATGGACGATTCTTCTCGTCCCATTTTCGAATTCCTCCTCCTTTTCGAAATTCTGTGCCGTGTTCTCTTCATCCCGTTAAGCTGAATAGATTTTCCAATAAACGCCATCCTGGTGAAACTCGTCCCAGTAGAGTTTTTCGCTGAGTAGAGTTTCGCGCTGAAGATTTGAACGAAGACGGTCGCCAGCTGTCGCTAATTTCTTACCTCTGACAGAAGTTGCTGTCATCTGAATAACGAGCAGACATTCATGCCAGTCCACCGAGGAGGTGACTGACTGCCCGCCATCTCAGGCACCGAGTGAGGGATGCACTGAGTGGCGGCTGCAACATATCGTCATCACAACTTTCGCTATCACAGCGCCACCAGCTGTCCGCGGTCCGGCTGTGCATTTGACGTCGATTCATTAAAACTCAACTCAACTTTAGAAGGATTTTAATTATTCCCAAATTCCTGCCACTCTCTACGTTTCTCCCTCCAGTCGCCTGATTTAATTTCATCTCATTTGAATTCGTTCAATTAGTTGCTGAAGATTCCTGCAATCACTGCAAACACAAGCATGGCCAGCTGCCATTTAATGGATTTCGGTTTGTATTCGCCTCCGCGTGATTACAAGGTACGGATAATTAGCGAAACCGCAAACTCGGTCCAGGTGAGCGCAATCTGCGTGCCTGCAGAGGACATCAGTGACAGCATCAATCGTTAACGCCGCGGCTGCTGCGGCTGCTGACGATGCTCGATGCTGACGATGTTGGTTGCGATGTTTGCGCTGCCAAGAAGCTGTAAAAGGAATTCATTGCGGCGTTAAAAGTGGAGCTTTTAAAGTTTAGCAAGTCTGCATTTAATAGCTGATATCTGGCCGAGGCAGGTTACTTGATAATTACTTGAACAATTAAATTTATCAGAACGGATATTAATTTTGGTGCAAAGTTTCTTCACTGACAAAGGCTGTGATTTAGTTTTTTGACCACAATGGCTACAAAAATCACGTCTTTTTTTGGATGAATTCATAAAAGATTAACGAAATTTAATTATATAAAAATTAAAAAAAAGGACTCACTTTTCTCAAGCATCAGAAACAAAAATCACTGAATTATTCCTTCCAGCGGCTCGCAAACTGATCGTCTTTTCCCGTGTTAAAAGTTTCGCAAAAACTGTAGTCTACTTTTAGGCTTCCACGGTAATTCTTAACCCTGGCGTGGCTCAGCTTCAGCTTGCTCGAAATCGAATTGAAATAAATCGAATTGCCAGAGAAGATGATGAAGTCGTGTTAGGAAAAAGTTTTCAAAAATTCTGAAATTAATATTTTTCAAGTTTTTTGATTGAGAAAATAGGAATGTGAGATTTCTGAACAAAGCGAGATTTTCAAGCGGGAATTTTCGAAATCAGTGTGAGGAAAGACGTGAACATTCAATGAGAGAGCGAGGAAAATCGCAGCCGTACAGTCGTGGGAACACCAGTGGCTACAAAGTAAACGCTAATAAAAGGAAAGAAAGTCGTAAATTGTATTTAGTGTAGGAAGATTTCGAGGAAGATTCTAAACTGGAAACTAGTAACGCGTAACCGGATACGTGCTTCAACTTCTTTCGCAGGTTATAAAAAGTTTCTTCCAATGAAATCAGAAACGCCGAGCTGTGTAAAAGTTTACGGTATTTCAGTGAAAAGTTTTAATGAACTTCTTGTTACCTTTTGAAGAGGCTGTACTTTGCAAAACGTGATAAATGCGAATATTGACTTAATTTCGGAAACAAGATTTATATGCCAATTTTTGGTTTTTTTATGATGAAAAAAAATTGTAATCTTGCGTATAAATTCCAATTTTACATGCCAATCTTTCAAGACTTTACTAAGTTCTTCTTTCCAATTAAAATTCAAATCAATTAAAATTCAAGTTGACAGTCTAAATTTTAAGCTGTAAAAGTTCCGAAATATTTTATTGTGTTTAAGATTTACTGAAAATAAGAAAAAACTTGACATAATTTTAAAAACTATCGAAAATGTTATTCTTTTTTGTTTCTTTTATGATATTTTATAAGATTTCTTTGTTAGATTATTCAGTGTAATTTTCAAAATATTAAAAAACCAGCAACTTTTTGCTTCTCTCCGCAAAAACCAACACAAGCTCTTCTAACGCAGCCACGTGACTAACAAAAGAGTGTTGATTTCGCTCTCTACGCTCAATAAATTCTCCGCTTTAAGTTAGATTAAAATTTCAAATGCATGTAGTAAAAACAACAACAACAACAACTACAACAACAAAACAGCTTACTAAACTTTTAAAATTTCTTTTCCTCTTCATTTTCTCTTGTTGCTTCGCCGCAACATTCGGTTACAAAGGCGTTGAAGATACTACAACAAAAACAACACCAACAAAGGCGGCGGCGTAGAGAAAACTTTTCGCAGAGAGCGACTGCGGCAGAGTAAAAAGTGCAGTCAATCAAAAACTTTATAATAAAATTGAGAATTTATGAAACCTTTGAGTAAATTTTTACAAATTTTAAAAACTAAACGTTTTATCTAACTAATTTCCTGTACTTTGAATTCCCTGGATTGGAGGGGAGGGGGGAAGCTGCCCTCTACACACTTCACCCCCCCCCCCCCTAACGCACGACGATCGAGAGATGAGCAGGCGATTTTCTTTCTCTTATCGGCTGAATCTGCGTTTAAGACTTCCGAAGCTCTTAAGGCGCCGCTGAGTGCTTCTTGTTTCTTGCACTTCGAATATCCGCAGCGACTTAACGAGGACAGCGAGTTGAAAAGTATTTCGTGGTTCTCTTTTTGCCACCGAACGCCGAACGCCGAACGCCGAACGAACCAGCTGAGCAAAAAGTACAACGCAGCCAGAATGCATTCGTTCTTGGCAAACTTGTACTGCGAACCATCGAATGTGTAAAGCTGGCAACATTGTAATAACCGCAACCGCAACAGCAACAACAACGGCAACCACAACAACTGCAACAATAACACTAAACAACGACAGCTGGCGCAGCGTTTCTCAGCCGGTGGCCGGCGGTTCGCGGACCAACTCAGTTCGCGGGGGGGTCTGCAATTGAGTTTTCCAGTCATCAGACAATTTCAAGTTTTTAGAGAATTTGAAAATCCATTTTTAATATTTCCTGAATTTTCGATTTATTAGTATTTTTATGATTTTTCGCTTATAGTTGAGAGTCGCTGAACAACAACAATCGCCGCAACTAGAAGTGCGAAGACTCGCTCGCACGATTGCCGCCGATACAGCTGGCGAATTTTGTAACTTTGTAACTTGCAACTTGCATGCTCTGCCTGATATTTAAAAAAGATGTCAGGAGAAAATAACACGGCGGGAGAGAGAGAGTGAGAGAGAGAGAGGAAGAAGCTTTCTTAAATAGCTCTACGTTAAAATAAAAAAGAAGAAGAGCAACGAGTAACGTAACGAGAAATCTTCTTCATTTTAGTATCGAGTACTAAACTCAGTTTATTCAGCGAAAACAGAAATATTCACCAACTTTACTGTAGGTTTTTGTTTTTAAATAACTTTTCCCGATTCTCTGCGTAGGCAACGAACGTCAAAAATAACCAGCGTCCTGGTGATTCATGTTGTTCTACTGCATCTTCATAGCTTTGAGATGTGAGTGTCCTACAAAAGGTTTTATTAAACTGAGTTTATTTTACAAACTCTCACGCCGCGAAAGTCTCTCACATCTTCACCACAACAATGACAACGGCAACTGACAGCAACGACTACTGACAACAACGACAACTGACAACAACGACGACGATGCTGACAACATTTTATTCCTCTTTATTGACATTTAATTGAAATTTGTGGCTGCCATCAAATTCAAAGCTTCTCTCGTCTCTCGTGGCATCCAATCCACGGCTTTGCTTCGCAGCCGCTTCAAAAACTGAATGGAAATCTTCAATCAATCAATCAATGGAAACTTTCAGTCGAGATCTCGGTGATGGTCGCCGGTGAGTTGGCGATGTGAAAGGGAATCGAGATGTGAAATGCAAACTTTAATTGGCCTTAAAAGGCTTTTTATTGGTTTTTCGGGTTGAATGTTTAATAATATTTATTATATTTGTAGTATAATTGTTTCAAAATTAACATTTGAGTAGATTAAATATTCCACTTGAATATTTCAATATTTATTTCACAAATTTTTAATTTAATTTTGTTACTTTTGGCTAAAAAAGTTAATAAACTTCTTCATTTTACAAATTCTTCGTTCAAAAACTTTGAAAACTTCTTCACTTTACAACTTCTTCATTTCATTGTAAATCGCACGTCGCACATTTTTAACTTGGCCAACATTTGGTATCGCGTTCCATTGACCTGAAGAAATAATCGAGCCACGAGCCAAAATCGTACTTGACCCGCTTGTTTGGCGGATCGCTGAACCGCCTCGATTGGTATTCCGGGCCAACGTCGTGTCCAGTTAGATCGAGTTTACGTGAAGCACGAAGCACGCGCGAGTAGAGTTGACCACCCTTTCGTTTCCTTCCCCCCCCCCCCCCCCGCTCCCCCAACGATCGGATCGTAATAATATCAGTGATAACTCAATTAAATTTATGGACACCAAAATACTGTCGATACCGCAAAAAAAACCTGAAAATGACAATCAGACAAGAGAGCGGCTTTCCGAAAAATGAAAAGAATGAATAAATTTTAGCAAATTATGATTTCGTTGCTAAGCAGAAATCAAAAGCAGCATCAAATTAAGTGCAGGTTTGGACGAAAAGGGTCAGCAGGCCAAGACAGTTACGGTCGCAGGCGATTCACGTCGCAAAACAATGAATGACATGGAGAAAAAAGCGAAAAACAGTCAAGGAAAGCCGCTGTTGACGGCGCCGTCGGCCAGTTTGTTGCGATGGGCGTGGTTCTGGTTGCAGGGGGCGGGGGGCGTGGTTGAGGGGAGTCTGATTGTGTCTTCTAGAGAAGAGCGGCTGAGTTGGCTGTCAAGTGTTTCGTTGTCCGTATCGAAGACGTGAAGTTCCATCCAGTCAACAGACGTTTTTCTCAGTTGTTGACTCTTTGATTTTATTCTGTTCTTCCGCTTTTATCTTTACTTCTTCTTTAAAACTATTTAGCGCTCAGTTGGCACTGCCTTCTTCTTCTTCTTTTTCTCCTCTTGTAGCGGCGGTTAAACGCAAAGGAAATTCGTATTTTTAATAATCTTTCCTTGGAATTACAATTTCCAGTTGTTTGCATGCAAAAACGGTTTGATTTCCTGAAGTTCTTCTTCCAAAAAACCCCCGAGAGAGTTCATTGTGGTCATTAAAATCCTTTGCTTTATTCCTTCTTTTGTTTTTTAACTTAATTCTCGTTTCGGTTTTGTTCATTTTTCCTCTTTTCATTGTTCTGCCGTCTTTTATGCAAACTACGAGTATTTTCAAGAATCAGCTCAGCTCAGCTCAGCTCACTTGTCAGCAATAATAATGACATTTTCAGTTGAGAGACGACATCTTCCGCGAAGGGCTATCATGAGATGGCTACAGCGAACGACGACGACGACGACGACGACGACGACGGCGGCGGCGGGTTCCTCCTTTAAACTTGGCTTTGAGTGGGCGGCCGTGCCGCCAAGTGGCCGCTTGCGTCGCTTCAACGTGGTTCAGCTACTTGAGGCGGCATTTAATGACATGCTTAAGCACAGGAAAGAATAACACTTGACATGGCACGGCAGACAGACAGACCGACAGGCAGACAGGCAGGCAGGCAGGCAGACAGGTAGACGGACAGGCAGACAGACAGGCAAGTAGACAGTCAAACGGACGACAGATGGAATGGACGACGGATTGCTAAGTGGCGGCCGGTGGTGAAATGAAGCGCGAAGGATTGTCGCGAACACGGATGGAAGGATGGATGGATGGATGGATGGTTGGAAGGATGGAGGGATGGAAGGATGGTTGGATGGAAGGATGGAGACAGACCGGTGGTTGGATGGAAGGATGGAAGGATGGATGGTTGGATGGTTGGTTGATGAGTCAAGTTAGCTGACTGAATCAAAAGATAACTTCGAAAATTACACGAACGTCTTGAGCGAAGGAAAATTTTAGTTCACGTTACGTGAGTGTAAGCGAAACAGTTTCTTGAGAATTGATAATGGCGCTATTACAACAACCGAAATTAGGGTTTTCAAACGACACCACGAATACACTGTCTGTCTGTGTTACAATTTCAGTCACAGTCGGTCTTCTCGGCTCGGCTAGAAAGTCTGCGATTGAGCTCTCCGATCCCTCCGGCCGGCGCGTCACGCGTGTATCTTTTGATCTGCAGTAAGTAATCGCGTTTCGTGCTGCCGAATTAGACGAGATTGTCAGTGTTGCACAACCGCTGTAGTTGTGGAGAAAGGCAGGCAACCTTTTTCTGTGCGGAGACCCTCCGTCTGTCTCGAGCGCCATCGCCGAGATG
This sequence comes from Sicus ferrugineus, assembly GCA_922984085.1. Lineage (NCBI taxonomy): Eukaryota > Metazoa > Arthropoda > Insecta > Diptera > Conopidae > Sicus > Sicus ferrugineus. Next base: position 4,032,718 of record OV277352.1, read on the forward strand.
ACTTTTCACTTTCGTTTCGTCGTGATTGAAAGGCTGAATTAGAAAACGAATTCTCCTCTCTTATCGAGGTTTTCTCTCACTTTAATAACAACACATTTTACAGCACATTATTTTTTTGAGACAGTTTTTTCTGCTTTAGTGTTCGTAGATAAAAAAAACTTTTTATTTTCAAGCGCTTGAATGTGAATTTCAGAATTGAGAAATCTCAGAAAATGTGTGTTTTCTTCCTTCTGTTAACATTAACATTAACATAAACATTAACATGTAATGTTATTAACAGATAACGTTAACAGGTTTAAAACAAAAACAACAACAACATCAACAGTCACCACCAACAGTCAACAGTCGTTGAAGTAACGAAGAAAAACCTGTAGAAAGTCGAGAATAGCAAAGTTTTCCTTCTGCTTTAAATGCGACGAAACTCCGTCTGACATTTAAAGTTTGCGTTGCTCGTCGGCGACACGCTGCATCTGCCGCAGCGCAGTGAAGCAGCCCAACTAACGTCAGCTTAACAAACGCAGTCGACGTCGTAGATTGCGATGAAGACGACTTTTATTTGTTTCATCGAAGAAATGCGGCGGAAAATATGCAGCAAGTTGGAAATGATGAGAGAAATAGAAAGAAAAGTGGGAGATAAAAAGCATTTTTTAATAAAAATTACACTGAAAATTCCACTGAATGTCATCATCATCGCAGCTGAACGACAATTAAACGCTGAATCCCTCTGTTCTCCGTGAGAAGTTAGCAGCCTAAAATCGTCTAATTGACGGTTAGATAATTTCTACAATTCAGACGGACAATTCAGAGCTTCACACTTGCCTGTCGTGCAGCAGGAAGCTGATTACCGCTGCTGCATACCGCGTCGATTTAACTGTTCATCCGCTTACACAGCAGCGAACGGCACGCGGTCACCAGCCACGCCACCCACCGCTGGCACCGACCTCTGGCGGCCCCACCTCTGGCACGCCTGCAACCCGTCCGCTGTCCGTCCCGCCGCGCCTGCCATCGCATTTCGACTTCACTGGACGGCACACGAAGCAGCGAGTGGGGACTGCTAACGCTACCCGTTGCAGTTCTTTGCTGCTGCTGCTGCTGCTTCTGCTGCTGTTGTTGGCTTTGTTTTTGTTGCCTTGGTCACTCGGTGTGGCTGCTCAGTATGGCAAACGCTGAAACTGGCCAAAACGGTCCCGTTAGAATGAGTCAAAATGGAATTTCAATTGAGTTGAATTGTGTCGGCCGATGCACTGCCATCTGCCGTCGTCGAGTCCGGATAGTCAGCCGGTCGACTGGTCAGCCGACCAGCCGATCAACTGGCCGGGCGTACCAAAGTAGAGGCCATCAACGCCACCAATTGAGTCGCTTGACTTTCAGAATTCCACACAACGGTTGACAGTTGTTGTTGTGTCTGCACTGCAGTCGAATAATTGATAAGCTCGCGAATGAGTCAGCAGCTCAGATGCGACCGAAAATTGAGCGAACGAAAATCTCGCCCCTCAAATTTTGGATGGTTTTTTAGAGTCTCTAATACGAGAAATTAATTTTATATCTCTGCTGAATCCCCCACTGGTCGGTTGGAAGGGTTTTTCTTCTGGATTTTTCTTCCTGACATTTTATTCTTCCAGCAAGAGACAAAATAAAACCGCCTGAAATCCGTAGAACTTTTTCAAGCATTTCAGAAACTGTCACAAAAACTAACCGACCAGAAATCGTTCGCCTTCTAATGGGAATCCAGAAGAACCGCAAGAGTAATAAAGCAACCGAATCGGCGATGTATCGTCGAGTGGAGCGGAGGGTCGTCAACTGAGCTGCCGCTGCTGGTGCTGCCTTTGCTGCTGCACGCCACGACGCACGTCAGCAACAGCGGGGCAACAACGTCATCAACCAGCAGAGAAACAAGCGAGCAAGCAAATCTATTTATCATTTAATAGCCGTCAAGCCGACGCTGGTGGAATCGCCGCCGCCGCCGCCGCCGCCGAACGCAGCCGCGACGTCCAGATGGCGTATCTGACGCTTTGATGTTCTGTGCTTGGAATACAAAATGTTGCTGACATTTCGTGGACGTTCTGCTGTGTTGCGTGTTGTTGTGTTGCGTCGACGAGGTTTCGTGAATTTCGGCTTTTGTGCTGCGCGCGGTCGACGCGTTTTTATTGTGTGGCGGCGGCGGCGGCGGCGGCGGCTAAAACTGCACGGCAACAACTTCTGGTAACAAATTGAGTTGCCAGGAAGTGTTGTGGACGCGTATAAGTTTGTCTTGGTTTCTTTGTAGCTACGTGAGACTTTTGACAAAACGTGGATTTAATTATTAGAAGGCTGAGAAGGCTGAGAAGGCTGAGGAATTCTTTTCTCTGCGATTGTTCTTGCTGTTGCGCTTGTTGAATTCTTTCAAAGATTTTCTTCAAGTTGCACACAAAGGAAAAGTCTTTCGCTTGTTGTTGCTGTTCCTGTCGTTGCTGTTGTTGGTGTTGTTGTTGTTGCTGTTGTTGTCGGTGAGTTATTATGTTGGCTATCTAGAAATTGGAACAATTCAATGCGCACACACAACTCGTGAAGGTAATAAAATTTTAGGGTTTTCGTGTTTATTATTTTGCTGCGCTTTCAAACGGTTTCCAGCTTTTATTCGAAAACAACACGTAAGATTTGACAGTACAAAAATCTTAATATTCTCAATCATTGACACGCAGCGGGCGACACAACATTCAAGTTTTGAAATGAACTCACAACTCGGCTAAACGATATCCGAAGTTAGAATATAATTTGCTATGTAATTCTTAAGAAATGTTAGGGGAATCTGTAAAAAAATTCCGATTTTGTGGCATTAATGAGGAATTTCTACGACAATAATAACGAATTTCTTTGATAGCCGCGTTGGTTTCGCTTATAAAATGGGGAAAATCTTTTCCCTCACACAGTTTTCGAGTTTTTGGCTGTTAAATTCGTTGTGTCGCTTGGAAGTTTAAATATTTTTGGTGAAACGAAGACATATTTTCTAGTAATTCTTTCAAATTCTCCCGAAATTCCTTTCAAATGTGACTTGAAGCGGGAACTCAGGTAAACGTGTGCCATTCTTGCATTAACTGGCTGGTCCATCAATTGATTGCTATACTGAATGATTGCTCTGAATGATTTCTTGAATTTAAATTACAATTTTAAGTAGATCTTCATCTACATTCGACTTTCAGGACCATCAATCGATCCAAATATTCGATTCTAACATTTAAAGTTCTAACTCGCCACAGTTGTTGTTGTTGCTGTTGTTGTTGCTGTTGTGTACTCGCATTCTGATGTGGTTTTCCAGCCGCTCCATTTGTATGCCGGCAGCTCTTATTTTAGCTGTTCATTTATTATTTTAACCGTTTTGAATGGCGCTGCTGCACTCGGCAATTCGGCCGCCGCTGCTGACGACGCCGGCCCGCGAACTTATATAACTGTTTCGGCGTTGCTTCGGAACGCAATGCACGCGCCAGCGTGACTCGCATCAGAAGCCGTCGACCGTCGACCGTCGCTGTGGCGCGCCTGCTGTGGCGAATTGATGAGTTCAGTTGGTGAGGCGATTTCTTGTTTTGAAGGTTTTTACGAATTCTTCTTTGTTTTTAATTTCGTATAAATAAATTTGAATTAAAATCGTTGTTTGGTTATGCAAAAAAAACGGTAATTTGAAAACGATTGTTGGATTTTTAAACGATTTTAAACGATTTGCGGGAAAGCAAGAAACGAGTTCTTAAATATCGCAAAATCTTTTGGAAAATCCAAATATAAGCAAAATCGAAATATATTAAATTTGTGAATTTCCATTTAATGAATGTTGCCGCTCTGCCGATGCCGCTGCCGGTGGCGTCAATCAGCAGCTTTGTTTTGTTTGCAATAAATTCGAATTCTATGATTGATTGAAGCGTGAAACATTTTAAATTAACTCACGAGCAGCATTTATTTCTGCTACATCCGGATGATTCCACAAACAGCAAATCAGAGCTGAAATCATACAGCTGGAATAATAACTCGACACATGCACACACACACACACACACACACACACACACACACACACACACACACACACATTGTTAGATGTATTTGTAGCGTGTGTCGTCTTTGATTGCCATTAATATTCGAGTGAATGTTCGCGAAAATTCGCGAATGCAAAATACGAGAATTCCACGAAAACCATTTCAGTTGAGCGAAATGCTGAATTGAATGAATTAAACTGGAATCGCTGCCAATTTTCGCAACTATATTCTGCAACAAACTCTGCATTGTAACAATTTAGAAGTTTTGCAAAGTGAAAAAGCAAAATAATCTTCGCATAATAATTTCCAAAATTCAATATCAACAAATGGACTGAACAATTTGATCAACAAAATCCCGAATGTAGTTGAAAGCGGCTGGAAATAGAAAAGCCAACACGAACAACAAGCGAAGGAGGAGGAGGAGGAGGAGGAGGAGCAAATTTACCAAAAATGAGTTCGCCTGCAATTTTAAAATGCATGACCAACAAACAACAAGTTGATTTTTCGGCCGAAAAACAGCGCATGCAACTCGAGGAATCGCGGACTGAATGCGAAATGAATCGAAGTACAGCGGGCAGGATGCAACAACAACAGCAACAACGGACAGGACAATTTTATGAGTGGCCAGCAGGAAACTGAAAAGGGAAAAATAAAATAGAAGAAAAACAACGAATAGTGAGAAATTTAAACTGTTTTCAGCTTCGCTTGATGTTGCTGTTCTTCTTCTTCTTGTTGTTGTTGTTGTTGTTGTTGTTGTTGTTGTTGTGCCTGTTGTTGTTGTTGTTGTTGTGCCCGTTGTTGTTCAAGGATTTGGGAAAAAATAGATGCGCCTCTTCGGGTTAGAAAAGCAACTTGGAAAAATTCCGTGGAGTGGAGTGAAGCCACCGCCGCGGATCGCGGATGCTCGCCGACGACGCTAACAAATGCTCGCTGGCAGTGGGGAAACGGGGAGGCGGGATGTCGACGCGCTGCTGCGTTTCCCGCGGCGCCGCTGCTGACTCACACGCTGACAGCTGACGCAGCTGCTGCGGCATCCATTAGGGCTTCCAGACTACCGGGGATTGCGGGATGCCGGCGTTTCCCCGGCTAGTTTATAATTTATACGAGTGTTTTTCTTAGAAGGAAAAACGGACTTTTAAAATTCAACTAAAAATTTCAGCTGCCTTTTAATAAACAAACAACATCAGAAACAACAAGAAACAACATCAAAAATAGTCTGTAAATAATTAAAATATAGTTTTGCTTAAATCTCGTGATTCTTTCCTCAGTTCTCGAGACTTGACGTTCCTCTAAAACCCCGGAATTGTAAAATCCGGGATGCTGGACACCCTGTTACTCCTGCAACTTCATATTTTCAGGGAATTTATCCCTTTTTTCATACAATTTGTTGCCTAAATTTTTTGCCACACTTTTTTCACCCTGAATTTCTTATTCGTGTTGAAACAGCAAAAATGCAACAACAACAGCTTAGCAAAAAACTGACCAGAGAGGATCAGACTGCCTGATGAGTGTGTCGTTGTTGTGTTGTTGTAACTGTTCTTGTTGTTTTCTTTGTTGTTGTTGTTGGCTTGGTGGATTTAGTAGAAAACAACTTTTAAGAATTGCAGCAGCAGCACACACACAACGGATTTTTGTGTGAGAGGAAGAGCAACATTGACCAGAGAGAGGAGTTGACGGTGGGAGAGAGACGGTGATGCGAGGGGATAAAATGAGTGAGTCACGTGCAGCTGCAACTGGAAATGTGACTACGGGTCACGAAACCAGAAAACAACCAGAGAACAACACACGCCACGCACACTTTCAAACCGAATGCGCGAGCAGAAAAAAGACGTGTAACAGAAGAGTGAGAGAGAGAGAGAGAGAGAGAGAGAGAGGGTGGGTGGGAGAGACGCTGGAGGCGCGCAGTTTAACTTCCATTAGAAATCCCGCGCCAGCCAGCCGTTCGTGCAGCCGGGGAGGCGTGCGGGTCGACGTGTAACGTGCAACTTAAGAGGATCAGCGGGGTAAGTCTAACAAATTTCGGCGCAGCTTCCGGAAGGAATCCGAAAAAATGCGGGCTGTTTTTCGACTCCGCTTTTTCGGGAGCAAACAGCGAGGAAGATAAATTCGGCAAACGCACTCCAAGGTGGCAGCAAAAAATTGTTTACACTTTCGGGAGAGAATTTATGGTGGAGCAGCGGGCTCTGAGATGAACTCTATAATTTCGGGCGAGAGGTGAAGAAAAGAGGGAAAGAGAGAAAAATGCGCGAGAGCAACGAAAAGGAGGAATAAAAAATCTTGCCGAGACTCCGTTAGTCCTCTCAGAAGTCTAGAATTTGTGTGTAGAATTTCTGATAGTCGCACTTCGAGTGTTTACAGCTTCGTTACTGGTTTCCACTTGAATTCCATGTCAACTCAATCACTTTCTACTAAAACTTCTCTCTTGATATTCGTTTACAGCGAAACAGGTTGACCTTCTCTTTCACTCGCAGCAAGCGTCGATGAAGCGAAGTCAACAAGTTAATTAAATGTCATCCCCGAGCAGTTTCATCATTTCCAAAGCCAATGAAAGCCATGAACTCGTTTTTCCACAAAAGTTTATAACTGAAATTTTCGTGTCAAAAAAAACACTAAAAATATTTTAATTAAATTTCAGTTTAATCATCAAAAGGAAATTAAATTATTTTAATAGTCAAACGTAGACAAAATACTACAAATATTAAAATATTCCACTCGGAAATAACAAACGCTGGGTGGAGACACAAGACTGACCTCTCTGACCTCTGCCTCTGAACACTGGAAAAAAATGATTACACATTATTAACCACACAATGTAATCAAAAATTAAACACGAACACAATCATCGGTAATGAAAAATGTGGACGCAGAAAATGTGTTCATTAAATTAACAACTGAACAACTGTAAATATTCCGCAATTGCGTTTGTGTGACTGAGCATCACACGATGACTACTTTGAGTGTGTTGGGTGTGAGGTGAGAAATGCAATCCATACAGAAATGTCATTCTCTTTGAAAAGAGCGAAAAAATACTCTTTTTTTGGTTTAAGCGGAAATGTGGAAACCGAATTCAAAGTTTATAAATTTTCAAATGGTTCTTCACCACTCACCGCACGCCGGCGTCGTTAGTGGCGGCAGCAACTAATTCAGTTTTCATTACAATCGCGTTTCAGCTGGAATCCTCCGTCGGCGACTCAGAGGACCGGATTAGGTATGCAAGTATTTTTTCCGCCAGTTATATCGGAATATCGAAGTAGGTTAGCAACACACACACACACACACACACACACCTACACCAAACCCCCTCCCTCTCCCGCGCCTCGCAAACACAACAATTTTTCGGATATCCGAGCGCTTCACTTCATGCTTTGAAATTGAATTCCAAACACTTTTTCGTTGCTGCTCGTCCGTGTTTTCCTGGGTTTCCAATATTTTGGCTTTTTCTCTTCCTTTCTGCTTTTTTTCTCTTCCTTTATAGAGTTGCACACACACACACTTTGTAATTTAGTAACATTGCAGTTATTTTTTCATGCAAGCTCTCCGCAAAATTTATCACATTTTCTGCTCCTTTTTTACGGCTGCGATTTTTTCAATTGTGATTTTCATGAATTCCGACCTTTTGCAGTTAAGTTTCTGAGGTTGGGTCTGAATTCTTGTTTCCAAATCGAAGATTTTGTTGTCTGTCGGCGGCCGACTTTTTAATTGTTTCGAGCACTCAACTGCAACTCCTTCCGCGTCCTCTAATTTTAGGATCTTCAAGTGGCCATTTGGCGCTCCAGCAGCTTTATGAGGCTGATAAAATTTTATAATCCGGCTGCTTAAAAGTGGATTTCATTGTTCAACGGAAGAGTTGTAAATTGAAAGATTGGGAGAATTTTTAAAAGGCAAAAAACTGAGGCAAACTGGTTTAGTTGGATTTTTTAAATTCGACGATTTTAATGTGAAGTTTCGAATTTCGGGATTCATTTATTGAAATTCTTCGCGTTTGTGCCAGCATTCGAATTGCATCATCAATGCAACGCCGTCCGCACCCAGCTTCTGCAGAAAAACCGGCAACAAAACAAGAGAATCGCACAGCGAATAATTGGCAACTAACGTCACCTGTATTCCGAGCAGCGTTTTAATGGCGATTTTTTGCCGAGTGGATTTTCTGCACTTTTTTGAGAGGTGAATAAATAAGCTGTAACTGACTTCGCTTCGGCCAAAATGTTGCGAACGCCGCTTCGCCCCGCAAACTGTTTGACTTGGATTTCCATTATTCATAATAACGCAATAAAGGATTCGTTTTGCTGCCCTTCGTCTCGTCGCAGCAGCAGTCGACGTGGAACGCAGAAATGTGAATGTCATTCCGCATGCAACGCAGTGATTAACCTGCAGCGGGCAGCGGCAGCAGGCAGCAGGCAGCAGGCAGCAGGCAGCAGGCAGCGGGCAGCAGGCAGCGGGCAGCAGAGTCAGCGGGCTCGTCAATGCCACCAACAACAACAACAACGCTGAATCACAACGAGTAACAGACGTCGACGACGGAGGTTCGAGTGCAACAATAAATAATTTCAATTAAAAGTTTCACTTAATTTGTTTGTTTATTCCGGGCAAATAAGAAAAAACAAATTGCTGGGGAAGAAGAAAATTGTGTTTTGTGTGTAAAATGAGTAAAAATTTAAATGAATGAAATGAATGAAATGAAAAATTCAGTCAGCATCGAAACCGAAATCATAACAGAACGCAGACGATACTTGATTTTCAGATCAATTTGATTGATTAATCCTGAGTTCGAAACGAGCTTTAAGTGGATTCATTAAGTAGCAGCATTTTATTATTCAAGAATATCGTTGTTCGTTCTTTGCAGAGTCCGACGTACGCCTCCGAATTCATCCTCTAATTGATTTTATTTCATTAAGCATCGATTGATGAAGAAATCTGTGGCCAGCCAGCGATGAAAACCAGATGCGTAGACGTGACATTCGCAGCAGAGGCGCATCACGGATATTAAGAAAACTTTTCAGAGAGATTTCATTGTTGAATACCGACTTCATTTCCTTAGAACTCTAAAAATGCTTCAGTTTTTGAATTAAAGAAGTTTTTAAGCATCACAACAACACAAAGTTTTCATGAAAGATAAGATTGCTTCTTGAAAGACTTCATTTATTGGCTGGAATTTGATTAAGAGATTAAAAAAACTGTAATTTTAACAAGTTAAAGTTAAGATTTGAGAATTTATTCCTTATTTCAATTTATTTGGCTTATTTGAGTCTCCTGACAGCCTCTCGCGAGATCTGCCACTGCCAAACACACACACACACATACACACACATATGTATACGCAATACACCCTTATACACACACACACACACACATATACACTGCAATTACGTAGCGTTTCAAATTGATTGCTCCGTATGCAGCGCGTATCTGGAGCGGCTTTCAAACAGCGATGATACTGCGGACACCGAGTTCAGTGTTAAAGGATTAATCCAACTCACACACACACACACACACTCTCATACACATACACACACACACATCTGGAGAGTCCCCTGCAAATATATAAAAAAGGATGTCAAAGGCAGGAGCAGCGAAAGCCGACTGCGAAGCCATAACGAGGTTGAAATTTTTAAATTGGCCGAAACGGCCGGCTGGCTGGTCCGACATCAACAGGAAAACGTGAGTGGCAAGGGAATCAGAAAAAAAAGCAGAAAGTATTTTCAAATAAAGAGAAGAAAAAGAAAAAAATCACAGAATTTTACAGTGCATCCTTGCATCTGGACGTGGAAGCGAAAAAAGGATGCACACGCACACACATGCAGGATTTTCGTCAAGGGACGCACAACACAAAAACAAAAAACAGCAAAATGTGTCCCCCCACCCCTCGTGTTAAGCTGAAAAGCATTCTTGCTGTTCTCATGCAGCGGAAATAAAAACGCTTGTCAGCGGCTTGAAAAGGATTTAAAAATTTGTTGCTTTTAAGAAACTTAACACTGAGTTGATTAACAAGGAATTTTATGGGTTTGCGAGCTTCAAACCTGAGAGGGTTGCCTTGTAATCAGCCCCCACCCACCCCAGAAAAATAAAAATGTGAGTTTAAATGAGTTCTAATTAACTGCGAGAAATCATTGAAGTTGCGCTCTTTGAGTTTCCGCGCACAGCAAATTAGAACGAAAATAGCGACCACCAAATAAATAAAACAGATTTGCTGGCGCTTCTAGCGGAAAAATTAAGCCATAATTAAATATTTAATCAGCTAATCAACTCGTAGCTGAGAGTCAATCATTAATTAGCAGTAACCAGGCAACGTCAATCAACGTGATTCAGTGGAAATGCGATGCATTCGAGCGCGTTGATGGTCTGAGGAAGGGGTGGGGGGGGGGTGAGGGGGAGTGGGTAAGTGTGAGAGTTGAAAGAGAGTCTCTAGGGGTTGCATAAAATAATAAGAAAAATAAGAAAATATCTTAAAAAATTAGGAATTTGGAGGGAATTCCGTTGATCCTCGTGCTGAAGTAACCGCCATCTTTAGTTCGTTCCTACTGAAATCAGCGCCATCTTTAGTTCGTTCCTACGAGTAGCCATCGATTATTAGACATTCAAAATGGCGCTTTCTCGCTGCATAATGAAACTGCCTCCATCATTCCCAGTTTAATTAATTAACACGAATAATCTCCACCAAATATTGTAGATTTAAATGTTTAAAATATTTAAATTCACATTTAATGTTTAATTAATTAATGTTCGTTGTCAACTCGCTCGACAACACGTTCGACGCTGTTCAGCCAAATGTATTCGCAAATATTTTATTTTAACGCGGCCAACAAACATTTAATTGGCTTATACAGAAGTAGCAACAACAACACAGCAACGCCAGGAGTGTTTGTTGGAAGGGAAAAAACGATCATGGGAATCCTGACGCGCGCGTTTCGTGCATCAAAAAACGCTGCGTTGTACGCAGAATTTTTAATTAATTCGAAAATCAAAAATCAAAGCCGAAATGAAAAAGTTTTGTTATCTAAAAAAAAGAAGCAAATAACATGAACGTGTTTCAAATTTTTATGTGGACATTTTTGGGTGCGAATTAATGTTGCTTTGATTTTATTGCCGCTTTTTTCTCAACCAACATTTTAACATTTTTAAATGAATTAATTTTTTGTGGAGCTTAAAAACACTTAAAAGAACGAAATAAGTTTAAAAGTGTTAAAAATGTTGCGTGTTCTGAGTGAATTGAAGAATTGTTCGAGTTTAATGAAATTTTATGTGTGAGAAAACTGAAAACAATCGATTGAAGTGTCCAAATGAAGGACATAAAAATTCACCATCACGCACGCTGTACTGTGAATAATAAATAACGCGTTATTCGACGAAATCCGAATAAAGAATCTTTAATTCTTATTTAATCTTTGAATTTTCTTTATTCTACTAAGGCGTTAAAATAAAATATCTTCTAAGATACAATAAACTTTGGCCAGTAAAGTCATACAACTGTCTGTCTCCCGCTTTATTTTTCCTGTTTTAATTTTCTACTCATTTGGTAAAATCAGTTAAACACATGAAAAGCCAATAATTAACTTCGCAGACAACGGCTACATACGTGCAGATCTGAGCCTCATGGGCAGATATTTTGAAATCGCAGCAAACAGCAAATAAAACAGCAACACGAATGCTACGAAAAAATCCCATCCGACCGCTAACAACCGCCACCGCCGCCGCCGCCACCGCCACCGCCACCGCCACCGCCACGCATCCCGAGTAACCATGAAGACGACTCGTTGTTGCCTGACGGCTGCGACATGCAATTATTTTCTGTTCATTACATTTTTTCTGCATTCTGTCTGTGTTGCTATATATTCACTTGCTACAAATATTTACTGCTGCTTGCAACAAGCAAAATAGCAAAAAAACGCAAAGCGAAAAAAAGAAAAATAAAAATAAATGGAAAAAATGCCACATATTGAGAAATAAAAAACTTGTTCAATTTGTCTGGTGTAAACATTGGAAATGAATCGCGGAGGACAATGAATAAAATTGCGGCCGCCTGTTTTAATGGCAAACTTAATTAGTTAAAGTTTTAATGAAATCTCTGGTGTGAGGCGATTTATTTTTATTAAAATGCGAGTATTAAAGGAAAACTGGAGTTTTAGTCACAGGACTTTCTTTAATTTTACTGGAAGTTTGAGAGGATTCAGTAATTCGGAGTATAAAAATATGTAATACAAAAGTTTGCTGCGTCCTTGCTAATATCGCCCCATTCCAAGAATAGCTCTACAGGTTGCAAATCCGTATACGGTCTTCGAAATAGAAATAATTTATTAAGCAGAGATCATCCAAACTTTGGAACACCTCGCACGATTTACGACGATAGAAATAAGCAAATCGAAAACTTTAAATTGAGACTGAAATCGTGAATTTTTTTGGCATATTTGAAATTGGCGAATATATTGCAGTTTTTTTCTTTTTCTAGCTAAAAAATAATGAAGGAGATGACATGGCATTATAAATAAATTTTATACAATAGAAATATTGTGAGTAACGTACAATATTTCAAAAGCGTGCAGCTATAAATCTTTCAAAGACGCGAAAACAATAATAATTCAGATCGTACTCGTACAACACGATTAGCAGAGGTAAATGCTAACGTGGATTATATAATGATGACAAAATAAACCAGAAATCATGCAGACTTCAAGAGTAAACCCGTTTCTTTCTCCTTCAAAACGAATATATAAACACACCTCGGGCTGCTGCTGGTTCACAACCACCTCCCTCGAAAACATATCATGTCACACAACAACTCCAGAGCGTGTTGCAGCGAACACGAGAAATATCGAAAGTGCTGCCGACAGCTTGTATAAAACTTGTGGAAAATCACGCAGCCAAGTTTAGTCGATTTCAGTGCGGACTGCTGCAAAGATCGGGACCCAACCGTTGACACCAAACCAGACTTGGCCGGAACATGAAGTTGCTTTTGGTGGCGTTGTTCGCCGCTTTTATATTGGTAAGTATCTGAAAAAGTGAAGAGGCAACTTTAAATGTCAAACATTCAACTGTTTCTTGGTGTCTGGTGATCATAATGGATTTCTCTCTGCTCTTCTCTTGTTGATCTTCTCTTTATCTCTGCTCTTCTCCTGTTGATCTTCTTCCTCTCTCTCTCTCTCTCTGCTCTTCTCTTGTTGATCTTCTCCTTCTCTCTGCATCTCTTTGCTGCAGGTTAACTACTAATCAATCTCTTTGTCTCTCTTCGACTTCCTTTTGTTTCACAGGTTTCTGGAAAGAAGTTTGAAATACGCAATCACGAAGACGCTTTGCAAGCTCACGAGGAATGCCGTGCCGAGCGCAGAATACCCGATGAAATCTACGAGCAGTTCTTGAATTACGAATTCCCCGAACACAAGAACACCAACTGCTATGTCAAGTGTTTCCTCGAAAAGATGGGCCTCTTCACAGAGCGCAAGGGTTTCGATCAGAAGAACATTATAGCCCAGTTCACGCATAAGAACACCAAGGATCTGGCGACTGTTCAACACGGTCTGGAGAAGTGTATCGACCTGAATGAGTGGGGTAGCGATACATGCACTTGGGCCAATCGAGTTTTCTCATGCTGGAACAAAATCAACCGTCCTGTAGTTCGGAAAACATACGCTAAAGATTGAGTGGAGTAGAGTAGAGAAGTTATTTTGATTTTTTGTTCGGAAACCTTTCCGTAATGAAGGTGATAATAATGACTTTAAGATAAATAAAGGCTGTACAATTGATAGAAAAACTGCATCATCTATTTTGCGTTTGGTTTGTTTTAGTGGTCCGAATGTCGACTTTAGCCATAAAATTCGGCGATGAGATTCGAACCATTTTAATAATCTCTGCTTCTCCGATCGTTTTATCACAAAAATGTTTTCTTTTCTTCAGCAATTGTTTCAACAAGTTCATTAATCTAATTTTGATTCCTACTTCACCGTTTTTAATTATGATTCCTACGTTACCGTGTTCACTAGTATTTATTTAAATGTTTTAAGCACACGTATTCTTTGTACATCCAGTCACATGTTGCACTCTCCTCCTTCCTCTTCTCTGGACTTGCGCGGCAAACACTGTGATTCCCAGCGGTTGTAGCATCCATGTCCCTCCAAGGTCCAAGTGCTTTCTTCCAGTTCTCGAAGTTCCAGTCGTAGCTCGATGTATAGAAGTTCAGTTTATGAGCGAAGCATTTAAACAGACACGGAACGTGTTCGTCTTCAGAAAAGTCGGAGTATTTTTGTAATTCTTTCAGATTGGCATGCAACTCGATGGCACACGTAAGCAAAGTCATGTAAGTTTCAGCGGTGTAGTAGGCGGCCTGTGAAGGAAGACGCATTACAATTTAATGGACTCTGCCTTTCTTCCCCCCCCCCCCCCCCCCGGGGACACCAAACCCTATCCTACCTGCCTGAGACACCGAAAGCCCTTATATGCGAAGTCGCACTCGCTTTCGTAGTCGCTTTCCAATTCCTCTTCACAATACTTGTAGACATTTTCACTCAGATCAGCTTCCAGCTTCGACCGAATCCACTTACCGCTGGTGGGGTCGAACCAACCTTTTTTCACGCTCAAGCAGTGAGAGAAACAAGGTACCCGTTCCGTCCCATTCCAGCTATCGTAGGATTCGATTTTCTTCAAGTCTGCTAGCGAGACCTGCGTACGTCCGTCCCCTGTGATGCATTTTATTAGAATGGATGCATTTTCGTCATAGGGGTCGCTGGTGACCGGTGATGCTAGCGATGACTGCGATATGGGTGATTTTCCAGTCAATAATCTTGTTATTGTTAATTTAATATTTACCAAAACACTGCTCAGCGCTAATAGAAAATCGAATATTACAATATACGATTCCATTGTTCGTGACGGTGTCGCAATTGATCGAGAACTGATCTCCGTAATCTGTTTTCATTCCATATTCTGGTGTGTGAGGCAGAGGATTTATTAATTCATTCTTATCAGTCACTTCGGGCGTTCGACGGCGCGGCAGAGACGCCAAAAATCGGTTATCAGTTTGTTCAGGGACGGAGTGGATTTAAAAGTACACTGAATGGCCCGAAAATAGTGTCGGACGATCTTAAATGTGTTTAACTATTAGAAATTCCCGATCACAGAACTCATAGATCTCATATACGTGACTATAACTCCCAAATGGTTACTCTTATTCTCTCGAAACTTCTTCGCTGTTTATATTTATGAAGTTCAGATAATAATAAGGAACTCTGTAATCTGTAACTAACCTTGAGTATAATGAGCACCCATTACCATCTCATGAATAAACAAGCGAGCGTATTTTAAACAGACTCCCAGCCGTTTCAGAAAAAAAAGAAACTAAACAAAAGCAAAATTACAAAAAATAATGAAAGTGAAACCGAAGAACGAGCCTGATTATCATTGTAAATGTCAATATATTCCAAACAGTGTTCGTAAATGCTGAAATACTGGAAACCTAAACTTGGAAATGAACTTGAAAGTGAACTCATTTTGAAAATCTGTGCCAGATTGGAAACGATTTCATGCGATTTCGCAACTTATAAGATTCCGAAATCTGAGGTTATCACTGGAAGCCGGCTTGAGTTTAGTGGACGCTGATAAGAAAGTAGGTGAGAGTTTAGAACCGAGAGGTTTTTCGCTAATCGCGATTAGGCGCAGCATAGACGCGATTTTAGTTGTAACTGACTCGAAGTTGCGTGAAGATCGCGAAAGCTTTGGCTTCATTTGAATTTTTTCAGCAATTCAATAACAAGTAGCAATGAAAACATTAATTATACTCTTTGCCGCGCTATACTGTGTGTTCTTGGTAGAGGTATGCGAGTATCTGAATTCATAGAATGCGTTTTCAAGCAGCCGCTTTTAACCCCGCCAGACTTTGCCGGCTTCGGTGCAACCGACTCCGGTGGACGAGGGTCGTGCTATAGCCGAGTGCCTGGAGCGGTACGGCGGCGTCACGCCGGAGAACGCAGAGCGTCTGCAACGCTACAAGGAATGGTCGGCGGCGTACGAGGAGATTCCGTGCTTCACCAGCTGCTATCTGGCCAAAGCGTTCGATGTGTACAACGAGTCGAGCGGATTCCACGAGGAAAACGTAGTCAAGCAGTTCGGTCGAACGCTGTTCGAGGCCTGCAAGGGACGCATGAACAGCCTGGACGAGGACACGTGCAGACGGGCCTACAGTGGGTTCCACTGCTTGGTCAGCGTAAGTACGAGTGTGGGGAACGAAGAGCAAGTAACGGGGGAAGTCTAATCGCTCCATTGCAGCTGGAAAACGATCCCTTTGTGTATATTGAGGGTCTGCAGAAGCTCGACAGCGAGGCGAAGACCGCCATGAAGGAGTGTCTGCACCGCTTCGATCGCTACGAGTGGGCGCGTCTGCCGGACTACGCGGACCTGCCCGTGCGCGAGCCCATTCCCTGCTTCACCAAGTGCTTCGTCGACCGCCTGCAGCTGTTCGACGAGCGCACCAAGCAGTGGAACGCGGCGAGCATGCGCTCCAAACTCGGCATAAACGGCGAGGCCGGCAAGGCGCCTCGTTGCAAGGCGTGGGGGCGGCGGCGTTCGCGGAATGTGTGCGCTTCGATGTACCAGGAAATCACCTGCTTCATTCGAGCGTGAAGAGATGTACTTAAATTTCAAGTGCCGAATTTCGATTAGCTGTAGAACGACTTTTGGAACTCTCTAAAAATTGCATTCTCCAGTTCGATCGAAAACGTGGGAAGCCACGTTTCAGAATTTCTCTTTTTTCTAGGAAAAATTAAGGCCTTCAGTTCAATCAGTTGCTGCATTTATGCTTCTTAAGTGTTCAATTAATTGTACGCGTATATTTAATTGTTGTTAATAAAAGAACAAATAATTACAGCTTCACAGCGTAAAAATTACACAATGCGAAATCGTTTGAAATCTTCTTGCAATGGCCCTGCGTATTTTTATTGTCTCCATGCAAACTTTTGCTTTCCCGTTGTGGTTGCATCAATGAAGAGACACGAATTTTTCGATTTATTTACATTTTGCTCACACATATTGTGTTTCAAAAGGGTTTTCCCCCGAAAACAAGTTTGTGTTGCTGTTTTTGGTCTGCGAACGGGATTTACCAAGTTTGCCTAAATGCAATTGTGAGGTTGTCAAGTTGTCTGTTGCCTCATAACTGGCGAACACGAGTTTTCAACACCCCGATTTCATCCCAAACATTCCTCCAACTCAATCCGCAGACATCGCATCACCGTAATCAACGGCGGCGGCGCTTTTTTTCCGACCTGCCATCCATGTAAACGAAGCGATTGACTGCGCTTCTCTGTCTCTGTCACTCTTTCTCTCTCTCTACTCGTAACTCTCCAGCATAACTCTCCAGTCATAGTTTCTCTCTCCCTCTCTCTCTCTCTCTCAGTTTAAAGCCTCTCTTAGCAAAATGATGTAATTTTTGTAACATTCTTCGTTTTTTTATTATTTGATTTTTATTATGTGAATATTTTGTTTTAACTTAATTGTTTGCTTATTTGTGTCGCTATTCAGTTTTCATTTTTATGGAAATTGCTTATTCTTATTTCTGCTGTTGGCCTAAATTTGCATTTATGGTCTTTTAATTAATTTAATTAGGTTGTTGTGCTCATTTTCTGCTGGTTCTCTTTTCGTAGTTTTTTCTTTTTTTTGATTGTTTTGCTATTTTTCGGCGCTTAACTTAAATTCGTAAATTAAATGTAAATTCCTCTAGAGATTAAAACTAGAATTTTATTAATACTTTTATTATATTTTATTGCAACCTTGAATTGTCACCGAATGAATGGTGAATATTTTCGCTAACAATACAAAAACGAAGTAATTCGCTCCATGTTTCCTTCCTTCTTTCCCTCCTTCCTTCCTTCCTTCCTTCCTTCCTTCCCTCCTTCCTTCCCTCCTTCCTTTCCTCCTTCCTTCCTTCTTTACTATGAATGCAATCGCGATCTGAATGCTTTAAGCAACGACTGCCACTTGAGTTGCATATTTGATTACCTTGAAGGTACCGAAAATACACGCCAACAATTGATGTGCTTCTTGGAAATCCGTTTCTGATTTTCCGCGGACTGGATTTCTGTACAAGAGACCCACAAAAATGCCCCACAGCTCCCTGCGTCTTCACGTTCGTAGCACACGTTTTGCATTTCCAGCTCAATTCGCTGGCCAAGATTTTACACAACCATTTGTGTGGTGGTTGTTGTGGTTGTTGTTGTGGTTGTTGTTGTTGTTGTTGTTGTTGTTGATGTTGTTGTTATTGTTGTTGTTGTTGTTGTTGTACGCACTACATTCGTTCTGGTCGCTGAACATCTTCTCGTTCGATATTTCTTGCAAAATCTGCTGGTGCTGCAGTTGACATCAACAGTCACCAGAGTTTAGTCAGCCAAGCGACCCCAACCTACGTGCGGCGCATCATCGCTCCTTCGCTTCACCCCTCCCCTCTCCTCACCTTTACCTTCCCATCCTCTATTCGCTATTTTTTTATTCAATTTCCCCATTACATTCCTCACTGTGTTGCAAGAAGTCACGAGTATCAGCTGAGTTGCGTTTCTGGACAAACCAACTCAGCTACTCACATCTGCGTTACTCAATAGTTTCTGAGATTTATTTTATTATTGATGTAATTTGCAGCTGTAGAGCTTCGGAAATACGAGATGTAGCTGACTTTTGCATGCCAAGTGGACACGCAAGAGAACAAAATGCTGAACGGACTGATTGCGTTTCTCATGGTCGCTGGAAAATATTGGGCTTCGATTAATGTGTGGAGTTCACTGATGGGAAGAGGAAAATGTTGACTCTGATAAGAATAAAAATTCCGCTAGCAACTTCTAAAGCGACAATCGCAATAATGCGGGAGATGAACGAAATAGTGGAAATCGTCGTTTTTGAACGTTTTACTGAAGAATCCTAATTCGAATTCGTTCCTTTTTTCTATACTGGATGATTTCTAGAAGAAACGAACGGACGAAGGAACTAACGAACTAACGAACGAACTAACGAACTAAGTAACGAGCGAACAAACGAACGAACGAACAAACGAACGAACGAAGGAACGAACTAACGAACTAAGTAACGAGCGAACAAACGAACGAACGAACAAACGAACGAACGAACGAACAAACGAACAACCGAACGAACAAACGAACGAACGAACAAACGAACGAACCAACGAACGAACGAACGAACGAACCAACGAACGAACAAACGAACGAACGAACGAACAAACGAACAAACGAACAAACGAACAAACGAACAAACGAACAAACGAACAACCGAACGAACGAACAACCGAACGAACGAACGGACGAACCAACGAACGAACCAACGAACGAACGAACGAACGAACGAACGAACGAACGAACGAACAAACGAACAAACGAACGAACAACCGAACGAACGAACGAACGAACGAACGAACGAACGAACTGAAAAACTCTCTGTGAGTCGCAAGATGTTAAATAATTTTGTAGGCATGTGAAGCAGATTCGTCGAGCTCGGATTGAACTGAGGTGTGCACATTATTAACACCCACGGCAGCGCTATTGTATGGCGAGAATAAAGAAAAACCGAACCCAACTTATCAGCAGGTGGGTGACGAGATTTTATTGTTAGCTTTGATTGATGTTGTCATGAACGAAAGCGATTTATTTTGAGATTTCTTCGAAAACCATCTCATTCGATGAATTTTCAAGATGTTGCAAGTTTTTTTCAAGCCCACCTTGTTCAACACGATCTATTTGCGTAGATGAAACAACTACAAATTTATAAATGAGCGAATGATAGTGACAGACAGACAGTTGAAATTACCACACAGTTTAGTTGGAGTGTAAAAAGGTCTACACTTGGTGTAAAATTTGCACTTGGCAAACTATTTCTGACCTCGAAATTGAAATGGAAGGCATTTTTATAATTAAAATTATATTGTTTGCTTTTAAGGTTTGGAATAAAACTGCGAAGGTTGCGAGTGTTTTAACCTGCATATTATTTTGCCCATTTATTTCTCCCCGTTTCAACGCACCAGACTTGCATGCACCACCACCACCAGCGACATAACAAGGCTGCCACACTCGCAATAGTGTTGGCAGCTCCACGAAGTCGCTGGCAAGAAATGAAGTCAACGACCCGAAAATGTGGCGCAAAAGGTTCGCCTTCAAATGCAGCCGAAAGCATCTTCATAATTGCTGGAACATAAAATGTCTTCGTTGTGGCCGAAGTCTCACTGCGTTTGTTGCTATCGCGCTGATGTGTTGGAGTTGTTGGAGTTGTTGTAGTTGTTGTTGCTGTGTTGCTGTGCTGCTTCGTCTGTCAGTCGTGTTGTAATCGAAAAAGAGTGGGAAGAGCTGTTGCTGCAAATGTGGCTCGCGCGCGTGTGCGTTTTCAATTGTGTTCGCAGCGTTTTCAATTGTGTTCGCAGCGTTTTCTGGTGCAGTTGCTGTGCTCACATTCGTGCTAATTTAACACTCACCGCTGCGCTGCGTTCGGAGGACCGTGCTGACTGACAAGATTTCATTGCTGTTATAATTATCAAGGAAGGTTTGGCACAATAGAATGACACAATAGCAACAAAAATCGAACAAATGTGGAAAATTTAGGATGGGTTTGGCTTGGCGCACTGCTGCTGTTGTTGTTGTTGTTGTTGTTTTCAGTCAAAGATTAAAAAATTAATTATCAATCAAAGATAAAAAAATTAATTAAACTTCAGAAGTAATGTTAAAAAATCATGTTCACTTTAGTAATAAATTAACTAAAATCAAAACTTTATATTCACCTTCGAAACCGCGTTTGTTTTCCTGAGTCTTTTGTTTCCCTGATACTACTGATGCCACACAAAAGACTTAAGAAGAGAACTGCATTTGAGAAGAAGTATTAAAGTTTTATTTTAGTTCACTTAATTTACTTTATTTAGTAATTCAGTTAAATAATCGCTCGTGTTTCAGTAATACAGAAAATACAGCAACTCAGAAAAGCCAAAGTTTTCATGAGTTTCTGTGACGGTGGCCACTTTGACATTCTTTGTGCATTCGTAAGCAGAAAAATGCAGCCAGCTCGCGCTTGCGTCGACAACAACTGGATTCGATTTGATTGCAAATATTTTAGCTATGCAGTCAAGCTAGCCGCGCACGTATTGCATCAGCAGAAACTACGAGGGTGTGACTGGTCGAGGTAAAGAAAGCTGATTGCTTTGTGATTGCAACGTAGAACTGAATTTATTGCAGAATTCTGCTGTAGTTAAGTGCGACTGGAGGAGACAATAACAGGCTAACATAAAAAACTAACAGGAAGTCTGCGAATTTCTACGAATACTTAATAAGAATTCATTAGATGCCGAGTTCAGTTCTTGAAATCGTTTAACAAATCTGTAAAAACCGAACTACGCGTATTTTGGCCTTCATCGCCATTTGGCATTTTCATTTTGTATTCAGTTTATAGGCATTTGAATTCAATTCAAGCTGATGAATAAAAGTTTCCATTAGCATTCGAAGTGTTTCACTTGTTAATAGCATTCGAATATCTTAGCTATTCTTGTTTTTTATTGCATTAAGAATTTGAATTTTTGTGGCTGCTATTTATTTGTAAATTTGAATCAATTCAGAAGACGCTCTGAATGCGTATTCAGCTGTTAATTCATTCGAGTCACTCGTAAGGCAGTTAATAATTTTGAACTTTAACAACAAACTTTTAACAAATATTTCTTTGAATTGCCATAAAATGTTGAAATTAACTTTTCAACAATAAGTTTTCGTTGGTTTTCCTCCAAGAAAAGTAAAGTTTAACCTGAATTCACTTATTTCGGAACTCCTTTCTTGATTTTTTTCACATAATTTTTGAAATGAAAAGCTTTCCTCCTGAAAAATTGATTTCAGTTGTCAGATTAATATCTGAAATCTTTTGTTTTGAGTCGATTTTTAAGCTACAGAGTTGGTAGCTGTAGTTCTTTTTTAATATTAATTAAATCTGTATTTTATCAACTTTGCAAATCACACAAAAATTTAATATTTTCTAATAATTTCTTCATTTATTCTCATTTAGTCCTGTTTTATGAAGCAAATGAAACTTCAAAACCCGCAAAACCTCGAATTAAAATTGCAAACGAAGTCGTTCACACTTTGCCGGGCATAGAAAACATTTAATTTCATTTCTTTTACATTGCATTTTTTCCTTTTCTTTTCCCCCAATTTTATGAAAATGTCTCGTGATGCAGCCAAGGATCGGGTGAAGTCAGCAGCACTTAATTGAAATTAAAGTGACTGCAGTCACCTACATTGGACTGCTTTTACGATGTACATGATAAAAAAAAATGGGATTGCAAATGAAAACTAAGGAACAAAAAAATGCAAACTTGTCTCGAAAATTGTGCTGTTTATTTTTTTAATATTGGCAACAACAACAACAGCAACAGCAGAGCGGTCAGTACCGGATAAACAAGTCACCTCAACAACAACAATAACAACAGCAATAACCAGAACCACTCGGTGCTGCACCACATTTAATATTCGCATTTTTTGTAATGAGACTTACAATACACTCGTTGTGTTTGAGAGAGTATGTGTGTGTGTGTGTGTGTGTGTGTGTGTGTGCGTGTGTCAATCTAAATATTGAAAGCGAAAGCATGGCCGACAAGGTAGGCGGGATTCTGTTGTTGCCGTTGTTTTCTCGTTTTCTCTATTATTGCATGTTGTCGGCGGTGATTGCCATCGTTAGTGAGCGTTGTTGTTGCTTGCACGTTGCTGTCTTACGGCCGATGCACAGTCAGCAACAGTTGGTGCACGGGCACCAACCTGACTTTAAAATACTTAACTCGACCCCCAACCGCAGCGCGGCGCTCTTGAGATGATCAGCGGCGAGTCTCTGAATGCACTTCAATATCGCGTCGTGTTCTTCCTGCATGACGAAACCTTGAATCATTTTTCAGGCTGCACGCAGCTACGCACACATGTTGACTGAGACACGCACACACACACACACACAACACACACACACAGATGCGAGACTGCATTCACCAAGAGCGGTGGATCACCAGCAACTCAGCTGGCGCGACTCCTTCAGCTGAGCCGTCGAGCGACTTGCAGTGTGGGTCACGTTGAGCGCCGATCGCTGGCGGCAGTCAAGCGCCGCACCGCCTCACAGTGCTAAATGTCAGTCAGTAAAGCGTGCGGATTCCCCGCAACAGACTTCAGCGGTTGACCATCGTTAAGGATTCACAGCTGCAGCGGCGAAAGAAAGAGGAGAGCGATGAACGAAAGCAGAAAAGTTGAAGAAAACCAGCAGAGCGAAGTGGAAATAAAACGAACAACTAAATAAAACAAGTAAAAGTTGCACGATTTTCTAGAAATAAGTGAATGCGACTGCGTCTCCTCTTGCAGTCACCACTACTTTGTTGTGTCTGCCTGAGTTGGCTAGAAGTGTGAGTGTGTGTGTGTGTGTGTGTGTGTGCGCGTGTGTGTGTGCGTGTGTGTGTGCCACTGCAGCGCTGGAAGAAGAAAAAGCAGACATCCTCTCATCACCCGCTGGACTCAAGTTCACTCGGCGCGAAATAAGTGGCGCGCCAGTCGGCGATCTACAGTCGGCATTTTCTGAAACCTGTTGAAATCCGTCTTCTGCGAAACCCGTTTCAAGTGGAGTTTCTAAGCCGGGTCTCGGCTGGCTGTCACAGTTTCAAAGTAATCTCATTCTTTTGCTACTCGCTAAGCTAGAATTTGAGATTCTTGAGATTATTACGTCTATTTTTACTCAGCTGTTGTTGCTGTTGCTGTTGTTGTTGCTGTTGTTGTTGTTGCCTTGTGGTCGCAAATAGTAGATCTTTTCAAGGTCGCTCTGCTGCCAGCATGGCTCTGAGTAACCTTTGTTATGCTGATTTTACGCGGTGACTCCATTCAAATGAATTTCGTCCCATGATCGCGTTGACTTCAGTTGTGTTCTGCTTTTAAACTCGAAAATTGTAAGATTTGAAAGTGTTGATTAAAAATGTTGTATAAATATTAATATTCTATGAATTCTAGAATAATTTTTTCATTATAAATTCTTCCATACTCGTTAGAATTTAACGAGTAACCCACAAATAGTTAAAAACACGATGACAAACGAGTCGAAAAATTCGTTTCAAAAATCATCGTTTGTAAATAAATTTGTGCGAATAGTTTAGCATTTATCAACTGAATTTTTATGTTGTTAAATTCAGAATTTACATTGATCTGACACTGTTAGGAGTTTAGAATGATTTTTGAAAACGAGGTTCGTAACCTGTTCTGGAAAAGGTTAAGTCAATTAATAATTTTGCGGAATAAATTATTGGTTTTCTACGATAGTTGAACTAAAACAAGTACAACA
The DNA here is from genome assembly GCA_922984085.1 of Sicus ferrugineus. Lineage (NCBI taxonomy): Eukaryota > Metazoa > Arthropoda > Insecta > Diptera > Conopidae > Sicus > Sicus ferrugineus. The sequence continues at coordinate 4,057,026 of OV277352.1, forward strand.
AAGTTATTGTGCGAAAAAATAGAAAGTTAGTAAATTTGAAATAATGAAAATACCACGTTTTGCATTTAGTAAGTAAGAAATTTTAAGAAATTGTGTGATTAGAATGTTCAACGAAAACATTATAAAATGTAAATTATAATTGCAAAAAAATTAATTTAATTAAAAAATAAAATTAATAAAAAAATTAATTTAAAAACAAATAAAGGAACGGAAACAAAGTAAATAAAAATTATGACTGCTGACTATATGAAACCCTGAAAGACTTAAGAGACAAACTTGGCTGGGTATTGAAGCACAAAAATTTAAGAAACAAACTTGACCGGGCATTGAAATACAAAAGACTTAAGAAACAAACTTGACTGGGCATAGAAAAACAAAAGACTTAAAAAGCAAACTCGACACCTCAGTAAACGTATTAAAAAATCGAGGGCTGAAATAACTAAAATTAACATGAATTCTTCACTAAGTTTCTCACAATTTTATTTTATATACAAGGCTGAAAAATTTATATTTAATTTGAATTTTTAAACCCGCTAAAAACCTAAGGAAAGAAAAAATTATTAAGAAAATATGGGTCACATGAAACAGTTTTATTTTCTACTTATTGTCAGAATTTTATTTCTCGCTCCAAATAAGCGCGGTCGGCTAACAGAATCGAACGGTAAACGAAAAAATGTCGTACTGAGCCGCACGCACCAGCAGACCGCCGCCTAGAAATGCAAGCGCCGCAGCTTCAAGAATTCCCTAATTTCAAATATTGTGTGTGTGTGCGGCTTGCATACGTAATTGCGCGCATGTTTAAGTGAACCGCTGCTACTGCTACGCTTGTGCCAGCCGCGCTGCAGACGTTGCCGCGACGACGACGACGGCTGCTCTGCGCCCGCTGCATATAAAGTTCAATTAAAATAGCGAAAACTTCAGCCGGAGAGACCAAAAGAAAAAGCAAGACATACACACACAGACAGACACACGTAATCACAGTAAATGCTGGTGGCTGCCATTGCGCTCGCTCCCGCCGCACGTCTGTCCGTCCGGCCGTCCGTCTGCCTGCCTGCTTCTGCTTCTGCTGCTGACTGCTGACTGCGCGCTTTCATAGCTTTGCTGTCGAGTGCTCTGGTGTTTCTTTCTTCTTCTTCCTCGCGTTCGATGTCGTTGGTATTCGCTACGCTTCGCTCTGCCGACGGTTTTTACAGCACCGCCGCGCGTGCGCACATTCGCAGCGGTATAAAAAGCGAATGCGCGGCCGCCAACCGCATACAGTCGGTGCCAGTGATTCGTTGTTGAGTGTTCGAGCCAAGCCAAGCGGGTCCGGAGCATAAAAAACCCCCACACCGCAGAGAAATTTGCAAGATTGGATTAACAATTCGTTCAACTAAAAGCGGAAAAACTCACTCACTCCTCAGCACAATGAAGCAGTTCATGCTGGTGTTCGTGGCACTTTTCGCAGCCGGTATGTATTGCAAAATCACTGTAGAAATCTGACAAATAGTCGAACAATTCGAACTGTTCGAGGAAGGAACAGCAGTTGTGTGAATACGAGGATTACAACGATTTCCAGAAAATAACAAGCAAATATCTTGCAAGACAAGCGAGTGAAGTCGTGTGTAGTTTAAAATCGCTCGTGTTCTTCGCTACAGAGCTGGAAAGTTGTTAAGAAGAGTTGAGAACGTGTATGAAGTTTCCGAGACTGCAGTTAAATTTATCACTGGATACTCCGAAATTCCATCAGTTCAACTGAAGATGTCTACGATTTCTGAGCTGGTTTCCGATCGAAAGTGATCATTAAGCAGAAAATAGAGGATTTCCTCTCAATTTCTTTCTCTGCAGTGTTATTTCCAGCGTGGAAATAACGATATTCTTCGTTAAATATTTCAGGGTGCCAGTAATTGTGCTTTTAAATTAATTTGAAGTGAAAAACTTTAGCTTTGTCTTCTTTAGAGAATGAAAAGGATTGAAAAACTGAACTGAAAAACCGGAGAATGTTGATTTTCCTAGAGAATTCATTATTATAAAATTTCACCTTTCGTTCAAAGAACTTTTAAGACTTGTAAGAGTATTTTTCCGCAAATAAAATAACGTTATTAAATATGTTAACTATTTTCCACTGATAGTTTTGCGATTTGCAGGCAACTTCATTACACGAGGCTTCAATTTTCATTATTTAAATATTAAATTCAATACCAAAATGAAGTAAAAGAACGCAAAAGAAAAGAAGTAGAGATGCATTCACAATTACAGTTCACATCATCATAATTTTAACTACTTTTTTCACGCTTGGATTTTTGATTAAGTGAAAACAATGATTTTCGGTTTTCAGTTTCAGTATTTAACAAAATTCCCAGCTTAAGCTTAAAAGCATTCGAGTGCATGAAGTTTAAACGTAGAACACATTAAATAAACTGTTTTTTTTTACATTTATATAGCTGCTAATTATTGCAGCTGAGCAACAAACAAACAAAAAAACGCATTAAATCAAAGCTTATAAAAGCATTCATCCGTACGCATTTACGTTTATATGTAACTGTTATGGCTTCGAATGTGTGTGTGTGTGTGCTACACTCAATTAAATCTGAACATTAACAAATTCAATTTATATTAATTTCGTTAATACCGGAAATTGTTCTCCATGGACTTTATAATGAAAGCAACGGAGTGCAGCATCTGCTGCATGCTTGCAGTCTGTGCGCACACATACACACACACACAGCTGTCTACTTATTTATCTGTGTGTGTGTGTGTGCTTTAACAATAGCAGAAGCAGCAGCAGCAAAAGGCCAGAGTATGAAAAATAAACCAGTATATAAAAATAATGCATGCAAACTACTTGTTTCTGCTGCTTCAACAGTTGTTGCTGCTGCTGCTGTCATTGCTGCTGCTGCTGCTGTCGTTGCTGCTGCTGCTGTCGTTGCTGCTGCTGTAGCTACAGCCGCTGCATCGTCCCTCTCAACGCCTCTGAGGCGAACAGCATTTTGCTGGCAACAACTGGGCAGCAGCATTCATTGCGCAAAACAATACGGAGCCGCCGGCTTAATTGTTAAATATTTCGAAACGATGTGTGCGCGGCGGCACTTAAAGTGGTTGGCATTGAGCGGCGGCAGCTGCACGCTGGCATTCCAGGAAAGTCTTTTGGCTTCTGAGGTGCGAATTGCTGCGTTTAAGATTTTCTGAAAGAACACGAAAATAAATATTTTCAACGCCGAGCTGAATATTAATAGAAACGAAAATGTCGCTCATACGACGCGATGGACGCGAGACTTTTGAATGTTCGTTGGTTTTCGAAGTTTATTTGCTTTTATTATTTGTTAAATACACAGAAAATATGAACGTTCGTGCATTTCTAGGATTGATAATACAACAAATAAATTTATTAAGCTATAATTACTGCAAAAACAACACGAAAAAGCAACTAAAATGACAATAATAATAAAAATTTTTGCTAAAAAGTTAATTGCGCCGGCAACGAAGTAAAAGTCGACTTAAGTTGGTCGACAGACGTTGCGAGGTGCTGCTGCTGGTTCAACTGTGAGTGTAGAAGTCAAGTTCAAGTGGCGAATTTTTTGGCTGTTGCATCATCGCAAGCGACATTTTATTTTCTCCTAAAATATCTAATAAAATTCGTCACAACACGCTTTCGCTGGGAAATTTGAAAGTGAAGGCTGAAAGTTGTCATTATTTTCGCCATTTTTCGCTTTATTATTTCGGGGTTGTTAAGTTGTTTCATATTTTCATAAATAATTCTTTAATTCTCATTAATTTTTCAATCACAGCAAAATCGTGTTAATTTTAACACGTTTGCGATGAAAAAATGGGTTCACCACATGCAAAGCACACACACACACACACACACACACACACACACACATGTGCGCTCCAGCAAATCCATTGATTTCCGCATTTTTCGCGTGGCGCTCTAAACGGCGAACCAACTCGACCACAACCGACCGCGTCGCTCCGAGCCAAATTATTTCTTAACTTCACCAAAAGCCAGGCCGAGAGCCAAATTGTAGCGCGCCGCAAAACAATTTGCAGCAGATATTTATTGCCCGTAAATATTCAAGCCGCCGCCAACGTCGAAGTCACGCTTGGGCGACAAAATGCTTCCCCTCAGCGGCAGGGTGTTGGCGGGGGGAGGGTGGTGATGGGTGGGGAAGGGAGTGCAGGGTGGCGTGAGGCGGTGACAGTCATGAGAGAAGAAAATGCAAATCGTGCTGCTGCTGGTGCTGCCATGCTGTAGCTAAAAATACATTTTCTTGCAATTCAGTCATGTTTTCGGCCAAAAGATTGCAGCCGTGAGTTGTAAGCTGCAATTATAGCTGCTGCACAGCTGTTGCAGAGCGAACGCTGTATTGCTTCGTTGTAGTAAACAATTTTTGGGTGGAGCAGAAAAATGCACGAGGCAGCGGGTAGAATTTTTTCAAAGGGAGGATTTTCGCGGAAAAATGTGTGCAGCCAACGTTTGCCTTAGCTTTTCCTTTAAAATTCTTGTGTTTGTTGTTGAAAGACATTTAATATATCAACTCAATTCAATTCAAACCATTTAATTTCCCTCAAAACAATTTAAACAGCAAGCAAGTCAAGCCAACAATTGAAGGAACTTGAAGAAGCATTTTTAAGTTGAAAAATGATTTGTGAAATTTTCACTCACTTGTTGTTTCAGCTATAAATTCTACCAGTTATTCAAGAGTGTTGTTTTTGTAGTTGTTGTTGTTGTAGTTGTTGCTGTTGCTACTGCTGTTAGCAGTCTTCTAAGTCGCAACATGTGTGGCGTGGCAAACAATTTTAGTCGTCACAATGCAGCAGCAGCAGCAGCAACCATTGCAGTCGCACAAAATTTCTTAGTTTATTTCAGTTTCGTTTTTCACTTTATTTCAATCCCTTCTTTTTCACATCCTTTTTCGCATCTTGCTAGCGTCTCTTTTATATTTTCTTCTTGCTTTTCTTTTGTCAGTTTTTAGTTTTGTCAGTTTTTTGTCAGTTATCATGAAATTTCTCTTCATTCAGCTGTTGCGGAAATAATTTTGTTTTCATTCATCTCGCATTTCGTTTTAGGAAATCGATAGTTTTTCCACTTCAGTTGTGACTCGACTTGCACAATCGACAAGTTGTGCGATTTAATTTAGCGATTTTATTTATTTAGTGTATTTATTGATATTTTTAAGATTAGAAGAGATAATTGAAATGACGATTTATTATCTTGAATTGATAAAAAATGAGTCTTCTTTCAATTTAAACCAGATATTTAGCAACTTGATTTTAATTACATCAAAAAGGAGTGAAGCAGCTACGAAATTTGTGTTTGTATCCCTCCTCCCGGTGCCCCGCCCCCTCTTGCATTACTTGAATGCCGCCGAACTTCGTTGTTTGCCACTTGAATCAAGTTTTTGGTGAAGTAATCCGGCACCAACCTGATATTCCAGTAGCAGGTTGTTGAGGCAATAAAAATCCAGACAAGCAGGACAAGATGTCGCCCAGGCTTGTCGCACAGATATCAGCCTGCAGACAGACATACAGTCGTCTTGCGGCAGCTTCATCTGATATAAATTTCGACACACTCGCACAGCTTGACCCATTTTTATCTAGCGGCGAAATGTCAGCGTTTTAACTCCACAGGTTGTCTTTTCTGCTTACAGTCTCTGCTTTTCTGATTAACCATTTCTAAATTATTAACGCAATTCCAATTGGAACGACAAATGACAACCTTAAATATTCAGTTTAAAATCAGTTTAAAATTTTAACTTTAGTGCTCGGAACGTTGAATATTTGTGATCGAATTTTGCTTAAACTTAAGTCGACCTGGATATTTTCAGTCAACCAAATCGAACTTGAGATTTGTCGGTGGAACTCAGTTATTCGGTTTTGATAGTAAACTGATTTGTAAATCGGTTTTCAAAACAGTTTTCAATCTCAACCCTGAAATCTCGACAGTATTTGCTAGTAAAAATTATGCAATTTTCCAAATAAGTTGGAATTTAAGCGCACCAAAACTGGAAATCTTAACTGAAATTTTCTGTTGAATTTTGAATACGCAAATTTAAAACGTATTCATTATTTTAATGTATTTATTATTTATAAAAATTAAAGAAATTTATTTATTTTTTTCCCTTGGTTGGCAATAAAGTTGTTGTTGATTTTACTCTTGCCGTTCTCGGCTGGAAAGGCTGTTGCTGCTGTTGTTATGTCATCGCTGAGCGAAACCAACCACAACAACATTAGAGAAATAAATAAACAAATAAATTCGGTACACACGGCTTGCTGCGATCAATTTCGACCATTTCTAGGTCACTGCGATGACAGTGCGGGTGAGCGTGAGGAAGACAACGGCTGCGAGAGAAGGTAGGGAAGAGAAGGGAGAGAGGAGAAGGAGAGAGAAAGAGAAGAGAGCTCACAAGTCGAGGTGGTGTTAATAAACGTCATGTGTCATGTTAATATATTTTTTTAATTTTATTCTCTCTCAACAGTTTCGAATTCTTGCGTTATTTGGGTTTTTTTTCAACATGCGTTGCGTGGCTTTAACTGCGAGAGATTATAATTTATCATCCAGCTGATAACTGTTGTTGTTTGTTAGTGTTGCCAATTTTTAATCTCAATTCTTCTTGTTGTTCGTTTATCACGCTTCTTTGCGTCGATTGTGTGTGAATTTCAGCAGCTTAACGAGAGATTCAAACAATTAAATGATAAAATAAGAAAATCACTGAATAAATTATCAGCTTAAATTTTAGCGTCGCTTTTGTTGGTTAGCAAGAATCGAAATTAGTCGGGGTTTCCACTCCCCTTTTGGGTTTTTCACGTGCATCTCCGCTTCGATCGCCTTTAAATTCAATCAAGCGATCCTCTCACTCCTTCAGAGAGGAACAAACAAACATCTAAACACACACGCACACGCACACATGCACACGCACACATGCACACGCAATTCGCCATGTTTTTTAGGTACAAGAAAGAAAAACAAATTAAAGCAGCGTTGCCACCGGACGCCAACAGGCTGGCCGTCGACCACACCTTTCGTGATGTTGTTGGCGTTTTTCTGCGCTTCGAAGCTGTTTTAGTTTTTGCACTGTAAACACATACATATGTATGGATGCGTGTATGTGTGGGTGTGTGTGTGTGGGTGTGTGTGTGTGTGTTCACATACGATTGCATTCGCGGTATTTAAAATTGCTGTTGTTGCAAAAGTCTTTAGAATTAAAGAAAAAAAAGAAACCCAACAGCTTCCAACAGAAGTAGAAAAATGTTTGCAAGCCGCCTACAGCAAACTTCAATTTGTTGCATCAACCAAATAAAAGTTTAAACATCAGTGGCGTACGTGGGATTTTCGATAAGGGAAGGGAAACTTTTTTCTTCTTTTCGAGTGTTTGGAATTTCTAATCGCTTTTTCTAGATTTCTAGTGTTGCATTTAGTTTTCTAGATAATTTCGAGGTTTTTAAAATGCTTTTGCAAGCAGGAGGTAGACTCTCCCTCCCCCCTTCACCCTTCACTAATTTCCCCCTTCCTACTTTCATTGCTGTCGTTTTGTCGGTTGAGGAACGCAAAATGTTGTTTCTTTTAAAGTTCTCATTGTTTTCTTCCTTTTTTTATTGAAATAGTCGTCTGCAGTTGTTGTTGTTGTTCTTGTTGTTGGTTCTGCTGTCGGTTGTTGTTTCTCTACCTCTGCAACCGCATTACAAGCATCTCCAGCAACCTACTTTAGATTGTTTAGTCACTTTAATTGTTCAGTCAACATGCGGCCGCCAGTAAATGTTGGCAAAACGAGTCGAAGCATCGCTGAGCGGAAGGGTTTTGTGTGAAGAGGGGGCGTGAAGCGGGGCAGCGACACATCGACTCGACGGCACACACACACACACACACACACACACATACATACACACACACACACACACACACACACACACACACAGCTGCCTACGTAGTCAGCGACAGAAGTATTCGCAACCTGAACTGATGATGTTGCTGGTTCTCCGAGCATAAAAACGCAAAAAGACGGCATTTTTTCGATTGTTAAGTTTTCACTTTCATCAATTACTTCTCCTCAAGTACCTTTAATCAAATACTTTTAACGAAGTACTTTGTTATTCGCAGTCTTTCAACTCCTTTTCAACTTGTAAAGTACAGCAAATTTCAACATAACAGAAAATTGTATCGATTTTTCAATGCATTCCATTGTTAGCTCGCAATAAAAACTCCGATCGACGGCATGCTAATGCGACTTAATTGAGCGGCTGACAGACTGTGTGAATGGGTAGAGTTATTGTTGCAGTGCAGCGAAACTAGAGGTGTGCAATGATTTCAGTGATTATAACATTTTCATCTCAAGCGAAGCAACAACAGCAGCAACTCGTGCTTTCCGCTGAAAGTGAAAGTTATAAAATGAGAATCAAAACAGCAGCAGCAGCAACAAGAAAACCAGAAAAAATTAGTTGTTAGTTAGAAAATATATAAAAACAAAAGCGAGAAATAAATCCAACGTAACGCAGAGATGACTGCACTCATTTGCCACGGTACGCTGCGCCACGCCACGGCACGCCACGCCACGCTGCGACGTACACTGGGCAACTTTTTCGTTACGCTACGCGGTACGCGGTACGCTTTCGTTGCGTTTCATTACGTTGTGCAGCGGCGTCCGTCGGTCGTTCCAGTTGCAGTGCGTTTTGCTTGACGGCGAATCATAATAACGACGGCAATGCAGAGCGAAGTTTTAACGCATTCCATGCTGTTTGAAGTGGAGTTTTTTATGCAAGTCGATTGCATGAAAGTAGCGACCAGAGCTGGTGAAACATTTTAATTGCTTATCTAACGCGGGCCTTGACTTTTCTTGTAGTTGCAGTTCACTGGCACAACAATTTAATGCAATTACTGAGCTGCTGATTAAGTTATAATAAAGTTTGAAATTTTTAAAACTAATTTTTTTGTTACGTCATTCAGTGATCTCAGGTTAGAGAAATTAAAAATTTTCTCTCATGTAACATTTTAGTGTGTGTGCGAGTGTGTCATGCAATAATAAGTGTCATGCTATAAATTTTTTATTGAAATGATGATTACAATTTTTTTTTTAATTTAAGAAGTTTTAGTATTTAAATTATGACGAGTAATAATCAAAATCGATATCTTTTTCGGTTTCTAATCAGTGTAATTGAAAGTTGATTGCTATTAAAATCTCGTCCTCACTTTCAGTCACATCTTCACCAGTCCACTCACTCACTCACTGCGAGTTCGCGTTTCTCTACACGAAGCAGACACTCGTAGCAGTCAAGCCACCACAAGTTGTCAGCAATGCTGCTGGCAAAGACAGCAACAACCGCAGCAACAGAAATCACATCTGCGCTGCTCTTGTGTTGCCTGCAACTTTCTAATTTTTGATTGCACTGACCAAAAAAAATCGCACATCTTTTGAAAATTTCAAGGTTTCGCTGCTGTTGTTGCTACTCTTACAGCTGTTAGTGTTGTTGTTGTTGGTGGTTGTTGTTGTTGTTGTTGTTGTTGCAAAAGAGATTGTTTATTAAGTCAAACGATATCTTTTCCAAGGTTAACAAAAGCAACCGCAACGCAGCACAACAAATTGGCTTCCTCTGAAAGTGTGAAGGGTAGCGAGCTGTGAATCGTCATGATAGCGATGATGACGACGACGATGACGACGATGATGAGCAGCACGATGGTGCAGGTGAAGGTGCAGCTGCAGGTGCGCAGGTACACGTCAAGGTTCCCCTGTGGTCGTCTTCTGTTGCAGCCATTATTTCGGCACCGAAATCACGATGAAGATGCTGCTGCTGCTGCTGCTGCTTGCATTACGCAACCGACCGACTGACGAACATTTTAATTTATTGCTTGCGGTGTGTAAAGCGGACGGCACTCACAGCAGCAGTGAATGACGAAACTGCGGTGCTGCGACGGCGCCAAACTGGTTTTCCTGCGTTTTTTGATAAGTCAAAGTTGCGCATTCTTTCCACTCAACAGATTTTTACAGCTCAAAGAGTTGCGACAGCATTGATTATCATGATGGAGTGGCAACAGCTACCAATTTGAAACCTTTGAGCAAGATTTGGCAATCATTTTGGGAATGACAGCAGCAGCTGAAGTAAAATTAACATTTTTTTTTAAACTGGATAATTTTAAGTTTTTCCAACCGCAGATTTTAACCAGCAGCGAATTCAAAGCCAATTTTTCAACAAACGAGTTTTAATTAAATACACTTAAAGTGAACAAACCGCAGAATATTTAAAGCAACAACAACAACAACAACAACAACAACAGAGCGGTAACTGCATCAGTAACAAGAGAAACCATTGAAAAATTAAACCACAAAACTAAACTAAAATTAAATGACGAGTAGAAGCAGCAAAAATCAGCAAACTAATTAATTTCACTCTCCACATAACTTTGTGCTCAGCCGCTCTTTTCCGGTTTCTAGTTTTCCCAGCACAGCCACCGCCACCGCCTCCCCCCTCCCCCTACTTTCATCGCAACTACTAATTAAGTTTAACATGTAAATTCGAAAATCATTCATAATGAAAGCCTACAAAAAGAAGAAAACCGAGAAAAAGTGCAATCACAACGTTGTGTGTGCAAATCTAATTTGCTTAGCACCAAATTGTGGCAACACTGGCGGCGGCTCACGCATGCAACCACAACTAACATTCAATGATTTTCAGTTAGCTTGCGGTGATGGCGGTTGTGCTTTCAGCAGAAGCTAAAAATCCCTTTCAAAGGATTTTGATACGAAATTTCAAATGTTTATCCCCTCCTGAGGTTACGCGCAGTGTTGCCATGTTGTAAAAATGATGCGTCCGCATTTAAATGGTTGACCTGCTAATCGGTGTTGACTTTTTGCGCTCTTTAACGCTGTAAATAGAAGTTGGCTTCTGTATCCACCATTCAGAGGCCGTGATTTGGTCAATCGATCAGTTTGCTGTTCAATGCAACCGATTTACCATCCCCTCTTCCTCTCCCTCTCTCTCTCCCTCTCCCTCTCCGTCTTCGCTCTTTCGTTCGTTCGTTCGTTCGTTCGTTAATTCGCAATCACATGACTGTGATTGAGCTTGAGTTGAATGCGCTTTGATGCGTGTTTTTGCGGAATTTTAATTAAAATTCCCCGTAAAAGCAATTAATTGCTTAGTGGAAATTAACGTTCGAATAAGTATTTCGTATATTTTTGTGTATATCTGTTACGCACACTCGTATACAGACGCGCATTCAAGTTAAAAACACATTCCAACTTGTTCTGTAAAAAATTAAGTGTTTCTATTTAAAGTGTAGCGGGTTTCCATCGCCAAATGGGGCGCGTTCAGTCACCCCAAATCGGTCACTGGGTTTACAACGAAAATGCAGATACCGAACATTTCAATAGTCTCGAATTAGTCTCAGCTGGAAACGCGAACGAAGAGTTAGCGCTCCGGAACTGAAAGAAACTTTCGCAGCATGAAGTTTCTCAAACAATTCAGAAAGATTTCTGCGGTTCTCTCTTAATAGGTCCATGTCAAGGTCCGGGTAACTACAAAATGCAAATATAGAAGAAGACTATAAGCCAAATTTCGCGATGATTTAAGTGATCCACTCAAGTCAGACTCCACTGTCACTTTATCAAGCTTTTGTCGTTATAAACAGACTGAGAATTATAAGCAGTTGGTTTTTCTCTCAGCAAACTGTGGTACAGATATCTTTCCCGCTTTATATTTTACGACGCCTGAAAGTATACCTTGTATATCTACCTTGTATATCTACCGTGAAGAATAATAGGAATCTCTATTGATTAAAACTTTTCCTTTGACTTTCAGCTGTCGCCCAGGAAAGCTTCAAGTGTCCCGATGATTTCGGCTTCTATCCGCACGACAGCTCTTGCGACAAATACTGGAAGTGCGACAACAATGTCGCTGAACTGAAAACCTGCGGCAATGGATTGGCCTTCGACGCTTCAGATCCGAAATACCTCACAGAAAACTGCGATTATCTGCACAACGTGGACTGCGGAGAGCGCACACAGCTAGGTATTTTGCGGCGATGAATTTTCCTCATGAATTGAGCAAAGCAATAATCTTCCCTGCTTCCCTCTGTTCCACTCCATGTAGAACCGCCAATTTCCACACCGCACTGCTCGCGTTTGTACGGCATCTTCCCGGATGAGAACAAATGCGACGTCTTCTGGAACTGCTGGAACGGCGAGCCCTCCAGATACCAGTGCTCGCCCGGTTTGGCCTACGACCGCGAGGCTCGTGTCTGCATGTGGGCGGATCAGGTGCCGGAGTGCAAAAATGAAGGTAAAGCGATTGAGAATTCAGTGAAGAGACTCGAATTTTAACTGACTTTCTTCTTCTACTCCTCAGAGGTGGCTAATGGTTTTGGCTGCCCCGCCGCCGGCGAAGTCGCCAATGCCGGCTCCTTCTCGAGACACGCCCACCCCGAGGACTGCCGCAAATACTACATCTGCCTGGAGGGCGTGGCCCGCGAGTACGGCTGCCCCATTGGCACCGTGTTCAAGATCGGCGACGGTGAGGGCACCGGCAACTGCGAGGATCCCGAGGATGTTCCCGGATGGTAAGTCGATTTCTCAAGCAGCTCCATCACTCATACAGTCACTCAGTGTTTGGTGTCGGCAACCTATTCTCTCCCGATTCACTCACTCTCATTATCATCTCATCGCAATGCTACTCTCGCCTGCGTGCATGCCACAGAACTCACTTCTCCTGAATTTCTGATCTATTTCATTTTTACACCTACACCGGCTTCAGGGAAACACCGGATCCTTGAGGATCCTCATGCTTGCAATGTTGCTCTCGTTTGTTGTCCTTGCTAGCATTCGCGCCACAAGCTTCCGCTCTTTGCACTCGCTCTCGCATGTTTAAGCTCGCTCTCGCATGTTTGTAGTTTTAAGAAGAACGATCAGCGTTCGAGGTTTGATTGCAATCTAATCCTGCTTGACATAAGCGCTGCTCAGCCCTGAACGATCCCTATCACAACCGCTCTCTCACGCTCTCTGTTTGTGCTCACTCCTACCATTGCAGCGAAGACTACTACGGCGACCTGGACCTGAAGAGCATCCGCAAGAGTGAACTCTTGGCCGGCGTCAATACCGAAGGGCGCAAAAAGAACACAGCGAAAGCCAAAGAAACCTCGACATAAAAACCCTTCAACCCCCGCCAACAACACTACTATTCTCCCTGCAACACAACAAGCCAATAAGTAGGAAAGTGTTAGTGTAAAGCCAGAAATCGCTCTGCTCTTCTGCTTCGCCGCCGCTCTCTCCAACTATGAACTGAAGAGATTTCGCTCGAACACTTTTCCAGATTAGTTTAAAATAGTTCTGTGTTTCTCTGGCAAATTTAAAAAGAATTATTGATCTGTGCGTCTATCCTTTCCTTTAATTTTCTCATCTTGTGCCGCCATTTTTCTGCCACTCCGAAAAATTTTACGCGTTTCGATGAGCTTTCCATGTTGATGAAAGAAAACCGTCGCTTCTTTAAGTTTAAGTCTTTGTAGCGTAAAGTGCAGCAGGATACTCTAAATTGATGTAAGAAAAAGGGAAACTGAAGCAGAACAATTAAGAACAACCTGTAATAATTCGTATGATTTGTAGAGATTTTTAATTTAAGTGATTTTGATTGTAAGTGTAATAAATTTATGTTGTACGAAAAGAAAAGAAAATTCATGAAAAATACAAAAACAATATAAAATTTACGAAACAAAAAAACAATAACGAGTCTCTTTTAATTTCTCAAACTAATGAAAACTTTCCTTAACATTGCAATCATTCGAAATCTTTTGAAATCCTCACCTGAAATCGTGTTAGGAAAAGCGACATTTCGCTCCTTCTTTTCGTAAAGGAACTCCATTCATGATAGGGACGAAAATTAACTGCATCTGTAATAAATTAGAAACTGCAAGAGAAAACCAAACAATAATTTCAAAGTTAGCCACAAGTATTGTTAGAAGAATTTACGAGAAAGCAATTTCTGTGGAAAAACCTCAAACAAACGAAGATTTGAAATTTCACAGACCATAAAGTAAAATTAATTATTTAGTTCATATTTCAAGTTTTATATCTGTTTTGCCTTGTGACCACAAGAGATCCTGTGACTGCCTTCGAATGCCTTTGAAGTCTTTGCCACAGACACGAAGTCTGGCCTCAATTATAATGTTTTCTGATACCCCATCCGGCAGAGAGATGGACATTCTTCTCGTGTTTTTTCATTTGCAATAATTACTGCACAGAATTGGTTTCAGAGTGAGAAATTTCTTATTGTTTTCTAGCCTTTCACAAACAGAGATTTTATTTAAATTTGATAAAAAGCCAAAATTATACTCATATCCATGATTGGCCGAATATTTTGCTCAATTTTTTTTGTTTTCTTCTCTCTTGTTGCTTCTAATTTTGTTATCGTTATTGAAATAGCGATAATAATAACAGATATAATATCTTACGTTAAATTTTAAACTATTTTTGTTTTTTGCAATTTACTTTTATTGCTTTTAATGTTATTGTCTTATTATAATCGTAATGTTGATGATGTTGTTTTACCTCGAGCTTAGATTTCCCTATTAACGTTATCGCCGTCCTTATCATGTAATCTTCCTTTTTATCCTTCTTTCTCGCTTTATTTTAGCAATATGAAAAATATTCCATAATTCGACGGTATCTCTTTTGTAATGTAATTGAATTAAAAAGGGGTTAGAAAGGGATATTTCTTGGGTGGACTAGAGTCCACGTAATACGCATATTATATCTACATATACGCATATCAAACACCCGGAGAACTATGAGACCCCCCGAGGATTAGCAAGGAATGTTATTCTGAGATCTCAAATGGGTGTCGAAGGGTGTTTCTTCTCTATGTTAACCCCTCTGCCCTGGAAATGGAAGCGAAAATAGTATCTTTCCCTTACCCTACTCTCGTTAGGTTATAATAAAACCCGAAACGGTCATCATTATTTCAGATAATCATCATTTCAAAATTAGAAAGAATTGCATGGTTTTGTGAAGCCTTGAAAAACACCATAAAACGATTTTAATTAAATTTTCTTAAACCCCAGCCATTTTCCAACTCCACCCCCTCCCCCATCCCCCTATCACACTGCCACCACCCTACATTTTCTCCCCTCGTGCTCAGTCGAGTCCTCGTTTCCTTTCACTTCTCCATCCCAACAAATCCTCGCATACTAAATTGCAAACCCTACAAAAATGTTCAACCTCATTGTTACTAACTGAGGGAATGCATTCTTTCATCGAGAAAAGGGTGGCCAGGTTAGCTGACGGGTCAACCGAGAACGTAACTAACCAACAACAAAAACAATAGCTACCAATAGAAATTTATCTCCACACGAATTTTTAATTAAAAAATCTAAACAAACTGCGAAAATGTAATCCTTTTTTAAAGATGCGCTCACTCTGACCTTGTCTCATTTTCTCTCTCTCTCTCTTTCTTCCCTCTCTTCTCTCAACCGCTCTCTCCACTCTTTTCCTGTGTTTTGTTATAGCGAGGATTACTACGGTGATGTAGATCTTAAGGCTTTGAAAAAATTGGGCTACTAAGGACGAGGAAAAGTTAGAGAAGAACAGAAGCAACCGCAACAATGAGTTGAATTGAAAGACGCACGAATTACCAAAACCCCGGAACGCTGACAAACGAGGACAGGATGTGAACACAAATCGAGACGAGGATGATACGAGGATGAGTAGGACGTTGCGAGGAGGAAAGCTGGGCAACATTAAACTTGACTTTTAGAAGACTGAATAGCGAAATGAGGAGAGAAAGAAGAGGCGAATTAAAGAAGGAGAACGAAATGGACCGAATAAATCCGAGTTGATTAACACAAGCGATGAAATGCATATGAAGGACAAACAAATCGAAGAAAAGCAAAAGCCAAAAAACACAAGAACTCAACAATATAAAAACCAAAATTAAAAGCGAACCAAATAAAACACGACAGACAGCAATCAACAAACAACAACGGAAGGACTTGAGCAGAGCAACGCTGCGGCAATTGACGGCTTTGAAAAAAAATCGGCAACTGATAATAAATGACTTTTACAGACAAGAAAGGAACGACGATTGTGTGCGGTTGTCGTGAGAGGCGAAAATAAGAAAGAAAGCGGCAGCCGCCGCACAACAGAAAATTAAAAAGGAATCAATTTCGCCAGGATGAACTGTGAACTTTCTTAACGCCTAAAAGTGTGCTTTAATTTTCGTCTTTAAGTTATTTCTCACTGCAACGAAGTCATTTCATGTGTGAGCAACGTTTTCAACTTAATATGGCGAACTTTATTTTAGTTTCTAAAATTTATGAACTTCGTAAATACGGTGGATACACGCTGTGAGTCGGTCTACACCTTCTTCGGGTGTCTCTCGTAGTTGCCACAGCAAAAGTCATGTTATAGACATCAAATCTAGTTTTAGAAATAATTTTTTATACTTTACAAGAGGAATCAAACTGATTTCGGTCAAGATAAATCAGAGGTATTCCAGTTGAAAGCTGGTTGTAGAAATATTAAATAGAAAGCTGATTTCCGTAGTGACAAGAGGGGGACACTTGACCAGTATTTAGAATTTAGGCATCACTGGTAATGATTGCAGTCAATATCAATGACTCTAATAAATAACTACAGTTAAAAGAATTAATAAAAGGTAAAAACTGATCGCTGGCTTTATAATTTCATTGTTCCGTCAACAGGTAAGTGAATTGTAGTTGAAATAACGTTTAGATACAATGAAAACAAATATGTGACACATGCAAGGACACATGAAAATAATGCTGACTAAATTGAGCCACAATGATGGCGTTCATAATGATGACAACGACGAACGACGAAAGTATGAAGATTGCGATGACGACGATGACGACGATGACGACGATGATGACGATGACGACGATGATGATGGTGATGATAATGGCAACGAAAACGTCGGCAATCACAACGACATCACCAACAGCAACGACAGCAGCAGCAGCGGCAACAGCAACAGCAACGGCAGCGGCCGCAAAAGTCTATTCTACGCTCCAAAATTGCCTCATTTTGCTTTATCAAGTTGTCGCCGCTGTCGGTACTTCGATGTTGCGGTTTCTGTTGTAATGGTTTTGCCAATCAGTTAGCCACACTAACGAAACGTCAGGCAACGGCTAGCAGCAGCAGGAGCAGCAACAACACGGCCGATGCACTCGTACGCTGTTGGCCGAACGGTTCGATGATTGTGTGAATAAACGATGAGAAAGCGGAGGGGATGCATGGGTGGATGGATGGGTGGATTAGCGGCGGGGGGAGCATTGGAGGGAGAGGAGGGGAAGGTACGCACTCCCAGTCAGTGGACTGGAGTGCAAGAAATTAAGTGCTGCGGCAAGTATGGCAACTGGAGACGGTAGCGGAGATTCGAGAAAGGAAACTGAATTGCAGGGAGACTTTCGAAGTGTTGCTTCTGAAGCAGCGGTTGTTGTTGTTGTTGTTGTTGTTGTTGTTGTAGTAGTTATTGTTGTTGTTGTTGTTGTGGTTTTATTGTTCTGGTAATTTCTACTACCGCTGGTTGTTGTCGCTATTTTTCTACTTATTACATCGCTTCTGCTCTGCCATTTTTTGTAGTTGTTATTTACGAGTACACACACACACACACACACACACACACACACACACACACACGTTAAGTGTTAACATCGAAGCACGTAACAAACAAACACACACACACGCACACACAACACACATTCATACAAAACACAAACGTACTTCTGTAGCCACACGTAAACATTCAGCAAACATCTGTTCCACTCTTTCCAGTCAACACCATCAACAATAAATAGCTAATAGTTTCCCCTGCCTCGATGTCCTGCCGGCGAGCGTGTCCTGCCTGCATGTCCTGCCGCCCGCCTGCAGGGTGCCGCGCCGACGTCGTCTCCTGCTGTTGCGTTATTATTATGTTATTCTCGCCGGTTCGGTTGCTGGTTCTCGTTGCCTGATTGTCTCTATATTGCCTCTATTATTGTTGTTGTTGTTGTTGTTGTTGTTGTTTATGTTTTTGTTGTTTTTGTCTCTGTTGTTGTTGTTGTTGCTATTTATTATGCCCTGTTTGTGCGTGCAATGTTTGGTTACTGATTTCAATTAACATGCTTCGAGCTTTGGCTGCCTTGCAAACCCACCATCCTGTTATCTGAAGTGAGTTTCATAGCTGTTGTTGTTGTTGCTGTTGTTGTGGTTGTGGTTGTTGTTGTCGTTGTTGTTGCTGCTGCTTTTGTTGTTGCTTCTCAATCGAAAATCGGTCCACACTCGGTCTTCCATATCGATTTGTTTTATATTTTCCTCGGTTTTGTTATCGTTACTCTAACGTTTTCCTGGTAATTACAATTGTTTTGGTGCCCACTGTTGATGTTCGTGCAAGTGCGTTTGAGCTTTTATGTACGTGTGCGTGTGTGTGTGTGTGCATGTGTGTGTATGTGTGTGTTCATGTGTGTGCGTGTGTGTGTGCGTTTGTGTACGTGTTATGGCAGTACAGATATGCAGCTGAGAGCCTATTTTTGCTTTGCTGAAATAAATGTTTTCTCACTGAAACTACCAAAATCGGTTTCTCGCATTAAATTTGAGTAGATTTGGCACAAGCAATCAGCAGAAACGAAAACAACAACAACAACAACAACAACAAGGACAACAACAACAACAAGGACAACAACAACACAACGAGAAAATAAGCTCAATAATCGTCGCCGCAACTGTCATCATTAATGAAACAAAAGTTGGCAACAACACGAAGAGAGTTCGGAGCAGCAGCAACAACAACAACAACAACAACCGGACTTATTCATCATCAATGCCACCAATAGACGGATAACCCTCTCTGTACCGTTATATTGCTTTCCTCAAAAAAATGCAACTTTAATTTTTGTTTTGTTTTGATTCAAATTTCCATCCTGTACCGGAGTCCTGCAAGGAGTTGTTTAGTCGCAGCTCACGCCAACAACAACTAACTACTGCGCACTGAAGTGAGCTCATCCTCGCTGCATTGACACCCCCGCATCAACACCGTCACCTCCGCCACCGCCGTCGCCGTCGCCTTCACCGCCACAAATCCTTGCTGGCCGCAACGGATGTCGTTGTTACGTAATTGCATTCCACTATCGCAGAATTTATTGCCAGGCAGTGAGCGATGGCGGCGGCGGCGGGTTGATGAGGGGGGCGGGGGGCGGAGGGAGTGGTGAGAAAGGGGTGAGAGAGGCTGGCCACAACCGCTTTATGAGTTCCATGCTGGCGGTCATCCACATTCAAATTCGCCGCTTCACGCTGCATTCGCTCGTTCCTTCGTTCGTTCGTTCGTTCGTTCGCTCGTTCGTTGAAGCCGAAGGACGGCAACGAGAATCGCGGAACTCATCATCGCTAGCAACAACAAGCTGCTGGTGGTGAGAGGGTGTCGTGGAAGGTGGTTGGTGGGGTGAGACGGTGGGGAGAGACGCTGGCGAATGGAGTTTATGGATGATACTCGTGGCAAGTGCTACCGGCTGGATGCAGTAGTAATCAAAGCCACAAGTGCTGCTGCTGCTACTGTTTCTTCTCCTTCTTCAGCAACAACAACAATAGCAACAACAATCGCAATGCGCCAAAGAGTCACTCGAACGCGAAACAATTGGCAGCTCTTCTGTTCTGTTGAACTCGCTCTCTCACTGCATTTGATGACTATTCTTCGACAGCAGCCAGCATGCCGGCAACGGTGATCCTTGGGGAGCAACAGCAACAGCAACAGCAACAGCAACAGCAACAGCAACAGCAACAGCAACAGCAACAGCAACAGCAACAGCAACAGCAACAGCAACAGCAACATCAACATCAACAGCAACTCCAGCAGCAGCTCCGACAGCTGGAGACACAGGCCAGCAACAACAATTGGCAATTGCAATTGCGATTTCAATTGTAGATAGCAACACTTTTATTGTGTTTTGCATTTGCTGCAAGAAAAGAGAGAAAAACGAGAGCGGAAGAGTGGAAAAGAAAGCCGCAAAAGCGGAACGCCATGTTAAGGAAGCGAATAAATAAATTGGTACCTGCCTACCGGGTAATCGGTTGGCCGATCTACTAATTTATAGCGTACTCACGAGTAACGCTGGCTGAGAGCAGCAAGATGTCAGAGGCATGAAATTCGATTGTATTAAATGAAAAGAAGAGAGGACGGGAGAGGCATTTGCATTAAAGGTGAGAAGATTTTTCTCTAACTTGATGAATACGTGAATATGTGTGGTGAGCAGTATTGAGGTGTGTTGGTGTGAGGGGAGAGGGGAAACTCGAGTGTAAAGAGACGAAGTTGACAACTAGTATTCGTTCTTCCGTTATTACAGAGAAAACAAATGAAAGCTGAAGAGAGTTAAATAATACGTAGCAGTAGAAATAGTACTAAAAGCAGTACTTGCACAAGAGATAGTAGTAAAAATTAAAAAAAAAAATTAATCAAAAGAAAATAGTGAAATAAAGGTAGTAGAAATAGTACTAGGAATAGTAGTAGAAATAGTACTAAGAATAGAAAAGATAGTAGTAAAAATCACCAAAAAAAAAGATCAAAGCCAAAGAAAAGAGTGTAATATAAGTACTAAAATTAGTACTAAAAACAAAAAATTAGAACTAAAATTAGTACTAAAATTAGTACTAAAATTAGTACTAAAATTAGTACTAAAATTAAAAAAATTTTTTCCGTCCATATTTATTATTATGAAAAATTTTAAGAAAGTTTCTTGGTTTCTGAAACTTTTTGAAATTTAAAATATTGTACTTTCCAAATATTTTATATTCTAAATAGAAATAAAGGTAAAACAAGATATAATAAAAGTAACACGAGCGCTGAAAATAGTAGTGGGTGTGGTAAGAAAAGCGCATAAAGTTCCACGAACAAGTCAACCGCAGCGTGCATCATACGACGCAGAGTGCATCGCAAGATGTTTTTATGATAAAACTTCACTGCGTCCTCACGTCACCATCTTCACTGCAAACCGAGCAAAAGCAGTGACAGGACTGCCAGGATATTCGCAGCAACAAAGTTGCAGCATTTTACGTCGCTGCTGCAACAGATTTAGTTTAAGATGCTCGATCAAACTGCGAGCGACAACATCAGCTCGAGCAGCGTGATGCTGTTTTTGTGTTTTTTTTTAATGATATCGTTTAGTTGTGACGACATTTAAGAGGTGGTAAAAAAAAATTTCGAGTTCATTCTGTGCTTCTAATTGAATGTTGCATCGAAAAGATGCGAGTTACGTGAAGTATAAATTGTAATCATGAAAATTTACTCCATTTTTTCTCCACTTCAGGCTTCAAGTGTTCGGATTCAACTCAATAAATTAGCGTTTCGTTGTTTTGCCTACAGTCAGCTTAACATTTTTATTCAGTTTCATTTTCTCTACTTCGAGAGCGCCAGAAACAATCACACAAAAGTAAATAAAATTAGTAGGAATGTAAATAAGCAGCACACACACACACACACACACATATCGAAGAATGTATTGTAAATATTTACACGCTCGTTTTTGTTTTGTAGTCAACGAGGCGGATATAAAAGTGAATAAATGCTGCTGGAAGGCAGCAAAGTATTTCGCAAATGTTTTCTAAGAATTTTGCGATGAGTGCATCAATACGCGCACATATAATAAAAATGACAAATACAAGCTTACAAAAATGAGAACGCTGAGAGAAAAGAGAAAAAGAAGCCAAAATTCGTGCGACTCTGTAAGGAAAAACGCTGGAAAAAACGAAGAACTCAACAGACGTACAGAGAAGACTGTGTACACACACACACACACACGCACACATACACACACATGTGTTTTTAATATAGTACTCGTGCAATAGATTAGACAAACGAAAAGCAGGAACTGAAATTTTGTTTATTGAAGCGTTTGCAATAAAGTTGAAGCGGCGCCGGATACGCACTCCATAAACGCAGCAAATCTAAGAAAAGCAAGCTAAACATTTATTATTTCCTACTTATTGTCATTGAATAAAATATTTCGTATTTGCAGTTTGCTTGACTGTCGCCATCGGACTTCGATAAAAATGTTATTCGTGCAAAATTAACAAAATAGCGAATTCCAGATCTCTCTACTTCATTTTGTTGCGATACAAATAATAAACTAAAAAGAAAAAGCAAAAATAGAAACCCTTCGCCACACTGAATTCAACGAAATCCTGTTGATTCCTAAATCCTCGAGAATTGAGCGTCTCGCATGTGCAACGCTGTCGCTACTAAAGCCGAAAATCCTAAATAAACATAAAATAAAACAAATTCTAGGAATCCTTCAAAGGTTTCGCTTGGACGGCGAAGAAGATGAGAGAAGCTGTTGGTGGGAGGGGGGGGGGGAAACAAGCCGCAGAATATGAGAGAAAGAGAAAGAGAGAGGAGGAACGATGAGGGACGGAGAGAAAAACTACTCGTAGTCAGCCAGCAGCAGAGCGAAATGCCGGCAGCTCGTCAGACTGATTGACTCGATTTATGCTGAGTAGAAATATCGATGTCAAGTGCTGAGAGTTTGAAGGCTTGCAAGCGCGCTACACTTTCACTCTCGTCTCGTCATTCCAGCGCTTTGACTGCGAGGCTCTCAGATTGTGGGCCTCTGCGCTCTGCGGGTGACGGCGTTGTTGTTGTTGGCGGGATGGAGAGAGCAAATCTACATACAGCAGCAATATTATTCGTGCAGATTTCATTGCTTTTTTTACGTTTTCACTACACGTGTTCGACTCAGCAACTCCTTCGCTAGGATTAGCAGAGCAAATTGGACTTTTCTTTGCCGATATTTGCGTGTCGATATTAGAGTGACGCAGTAGAAATCACAGCCACCCTCTCAATTTTAAGAATTCGTTTATTTTGAAGTTTCGTAAGTCAGGCGAGGAATAACCCGATCTTCCGCTATTTCCTGCTCATCTACTTTTCACAGTGGGATGACCAAACACAACAAATGTGGCGTAACAAAGACGACCTCATGCTGCATCTCCAGTCGATTTTGTACGGATTGGCCGAGATTAATTTGAAGACGAAATAAACTCTCACTCCACTTGAATAAAAATTGTATTATCTGTGTTGAAAGTAGCATGAAAAATATCCCTGAAATGCCGAAATCGGAAAGAATCGGTGTGTCATGAAAGAGAAAAATTCCTATTTGATTCTCTTATACACTCGCATTTCCATTCAGCAACTGCGCTCTTTTAGGATGTTTTTCTTTTATAAGAGAAAATGTCCCTCTCGTTAATGGAAGTTATTGAGTAGGGAAATTTGAGCTCATGAGGGAAATATTTGAGGGGGGTATTTGAGTAAGATAGAGAAAAGTGGCAAGAGAACGGGAAGGAAGGAGATATTTTAATAGTAAGAAATCATAAAATTAAACTAAATTAAATTATAAGTATGATTTTGTTTCCTCTCATTCGTAAAGAGAAACTTTTCGCTGTAATTTCCTTACCTCCTCCGTCAACCCTCCGAACTCACAATAAACTTTTAATTTTCTTCATTCACTTCACTCACTTTCATTTCTCTGCCAGACTCTCTTGCAGACTCAGGGAAAAATTCTCTTTTCGTTCCAATTAATTTAATTTATTCTCATGCTCTTTCAGTTGAAAGTGAAAATACTCGTTTTTCTTTCCACTCACGAACTTCGTTTGCCACAAATATTTCGTATCAGATTTAAATTTTACATTTGCGTACCCGAATGCGGTGATGAGTTGGTTGTAAATCTCAGAGAGAGAAAGGTGAACAGAGGGAGAAGGAAAGGGAGAGAGAGAGAGAGAGGGGGAGGAGAGAGAGAGAGAGAGAGTGAGAGAGAGAGAGAGATCGTATTTCTCCGACTGCTCAGAGAGCGAGAAAATAAAACAGCATCATAAAAAGAAAAAAATTAAACTAAAATGCGACAAGTGAAATCGTTTCCGCTTACAATCTACATACAAGTAAACAGGACACATGCATATGTACACACACACACACACACACACACACTCACACACATATACAAATGCGATGCTGTAGATACTCGAGTACGGCAGAAAAAATAGGATAAAAATCGTGAAACGGATATTTTGCGTCAACGATGCCAATTGCGATTCTGTAATGAAATTGATGATGGCGCGCTCGGTATTCGATGGTGATTGTGGTGAAGGTGGTGGTGGTGGTGGCGGTGGCGGTGAGGTGGTGGTGGTGGTGGTGGTTTTACTGGTTTCGCAAACTGCTATATAAAATCGCCCACCGCCGTGTTACTGCGGCCTTTTCTCGGAATTCTCGACAAGCATCAGTAGAATTTTTAACTCGCACAAAAATCTAAATTAAGGAGTGGCGTTGCCAGAAAAATGTTTTCCGCGGGATGGGTTGAAGGGGAGAAATTTTGCCCAATCCGAATAACGTCGATTTTTAATATTGTCGAGTCATTTAAAAATTTTTCGAGAAATATATTTTAATAAAAAACTTCGCGGGATTTGAGTCCCCATGTTTTTAATCGGAAACACAATTACACACACATACACACACACACACACTCTGACATATATTTTCCTGTATATTGTTTTAGTTGCTGGTAATTTTGGATCGAGAAGTAGACAAAATACAACTGAAAAAAATTATTAAAATAAAGAATTCAAATGTCAAGTCCTTCTAAATTATTTTTAAAAATAAAAAAAACCATCGAACTGGTGCCATACGGTATCCTATGAGTTCATCAGCGCTACGCTTCTTACTGAGCTGAAAAGCATTGAAATGTAATTTCAGATTTTCAATAAATTTCAACGCATTTCCTTTCAAATGCGCTAACAAGGAAACGAGGATCAGCGAAGGGCTGCCAGGGGCGCGGCGCGATACAGGAAGGTTCATCGCATCTTCGGAATCCTGTGTTATTGTTTGCATTTCATTGCATATCCTCGGAGAAGAATATGATTTTTATTATCCTTTCACGCTATTCATGCAGGCGGCGTTCAATCTTCGCTATCTTCAGCTTGCATGCACAGGCGACGTATGACCTTCTCTTTCGCACAGCCATAAGTCACCGCTTATCTCTCTCTCCCTCTCTCCCTCTCTCCCTCTCTCTCTCTCTCTCCCACTCTCTCTCTCTTCCCTTGCTCTCTCTTTATCTCTTCTGCTGGTTTTTGAGAAAACCGTCGTTCGGCTTCCTTGCGTTGCTTTTCAATTTTGTTAATGCTACGTGGCGCGTTCTTTTATATCGGAAAAGAAGAAGAAAATGCAAGGAGGAAATGCAAGGAGCGAACAACAACAACAGCAAGAACAACAGCGACGGAATCAAACAAAAATACCGCCGCCGTCTATAAATATAAATTCCTCTTTACAACACGCAGCCTTAAGAAAGTCGCTTGCTTTCTTTATTTTTTCCTCGTTCAACATCACTGAACCAAAAACTGTTCGTCATATTGAAGAAAAAAGTTGTAAATTTTAAAACGCACTCGTGATATTGAAATCCACGTTCGTCACATTGAAAAGCGTTTGTTACATTGAAAACCCCGTTTGTTACATTGAAAACCGGGTTTTTCACATTAAAAATCTGGTTATCACATTGAAAACCTAGTTTGTTACATTGAAAACTGTGGTTGTCATATTGAAAACAGCGTTAGTTATATTGAAAACCGCGTTTGTCACATTGAAAGCAAACATATTTTCACTGTGAAGAAATCAATTTTCTATATGGCGACGAGGAATCGGTTATACTAATTGAAAAATGCTGTGATTTCATTTTCGAAACCGCGAGCTTCAATTTGATGACGATGGTCCATCGAAATGACAACCAAAATTTTCTCCGTGATCCTGCTAGCCAGATTCCTGGAAGCATTCAGATTTTATATTGAAATCCTCGCCGCTTCCTTGCAACTAACGTAACGTAACCCTTGTCACGCTGCACTGAGCGCTTCTGTTTGCCGCAATTTTGCAGTCTTGTTTGCGTTCCTTTAGTGTTTCTTTTTTCGCTTTAAAGTCCTTTAAGTTGACACTTTGTTGGCTGGGTGGGCGAAGGGGCGGTGGGTGAACAGGAGAATCTGTCGCCCATCAGCACGGCAGCCAAAATGCACTCCAATCTTCAGAGGTGCAAAAATAAACACGTTTTTCTTTGGCACCGACGGCAGTCGGCATCGTCTTTGATGCCTGCGTTGGTCCCACTGCACCGAAACCAGCGTCACATGACAGCGTCAGTCGGCAGTCGTATATCACCAGCATGTTGTGATAGCTGTCAGCTTCCTTGGCGGCTGCCGCTCTTTCTTTTCCCTCTTCCACTCCGACACCTACGAGGACGAACGTCAGATCGATAATCATGATAATAAATTTTGTCCTTTCTATGCCTTCACTGCAGCAGAAGAATATTTCATTACATGCAATATAATCGACGCAGATGATGTTTTATGATGAAATGAAGACGGAGGAGAAGATGGCAAGAATTGGAAGTTGTAAGTTTATGTCTGCTGTACTGTCATCATGATTTGCAGACACACGTATCTTCTATTGGTGGGGATGAGGAGGCTGATGTATATGGAGTTTATGGGAAAATCCATCACTATACTCCACGTTTCTGATTACAGTGAAGTTGATGATGTCACGACTTGTAATAATTCTGGCGCAAACATTGACATTTACGTTAATGCAGACGTCTTCGATAACATCATCGAGAGGTGGAATAATGATAAAAATTCAGAGAAATGTATTTGTGATGATCCGAAATATGATAATAATTTTGATATTTTAAGAAGATAAAGATGATTATAGTGAAGATCATAATAAGGAAGGTGATGATTTCGAAGAAAATAAATGGATTATTTGAGTTGGCGTAATTCGAGTAAAGAAAGTAAGAATATTCCGATATTTCTGGAATCTGTATTGATTGATGATAAAATTAATTATCAATTAAGTTTATTTGTTAATTTTAGTGAAATTTTGAAGAGAGCAACATTCAAACGCTTTCTAATTAAATACCTCGAATTATAAGTGAAAATGAAGGATCGGCAAAAGTGTCACGACCGCAATAAAAACAGTCAGTTAATAATTAATAATAATGGAACAAAGCAGCAGGTAACTACAAGAATGATGATGAAGGACGGCGGCTGGAGTTGAAAGCGCAGATCCTGCGAGAATTAGGGCGACGTAAAGGACGAAGTGATGCAAAAACGCTGGCAAATTCAGCAGCACGAATGCTGTTTCATGCTGTGCAGAGCCAACACACGCAACGAAGGACACACATACTTTAAAACGTGAATCCGTTTGCGCCTTAAGGTCGGAAAACAGACGGACACAATAGTTTTGTCGCGCAAAACTAAAATTCATCCAACACAAGTGCGTTCTGAATAAGTGTGTGTGCGTGTGTGCACGCGCATGCAAGACAAAGCAACGATTTCGTCCTTGGCGTGACCCACTTCTTAATTATAACGAAACACGTTTATTTATTGTTTTGTTACGTCCTCGTATTATGTAAATACTAAGAAAACGCAGCGCCAGCAGAACAATACGAAAGCTTGAATGGAATTTGAATATTCTTGCAGCTTGCTAATGCCAGCGGGATACCCGGCGGCCTGAAAGACGATTAAATATGAGCTTTTGCAATGAATTCGTTGGAAAACAATACAGATTTTGGTCAAGTTTTGCGAGATATATGAAAATGCAAAGCTTGTAATTATGGCATTCTGCAGGTTTTATAAATTTAAAAGTAATAACTAAATTCTTTTTACCAGTTAAAGCATTAAAATAAAGTATATTTCACTTAAATTTTAGTTGAATGTGATTATATGGAAACTTGATGTTGAAAGAAACAAGTAAATTTATGTTGAAACCTAAAAGGTAACAAATTTGCAACATCATCTCTTTCATTTCTACAGCCCACCATAACAAATCCCTTCAATTTTTCAACAGTAAAAATGACTTCAACCCATCATTAGTGAAAGTCATTAATCACTCTTGAATGAAGTGAAGACAGGCCATTTTCCCCTTTTAACTTTCCCTTCCTCAGTACATCTCCATTCAGACCCGCATCCTGCCGAAGGTGGTAGTCGTCCTGTAAATAAAAGGGATGACAAGTCCCACAAGAAGGTTATCGTCACATGACGTAGATGTGCGTGTGTAACTTATGGTTCTCGTTGACACCAGTTACAGATAGCTGGATCTTCTATTATATAACATAAATCATATTTTATATAGAACATCGCTTTCTGTCGTCTTCACTTAACAACGCACGCAGTTGCTTCTCTGGTTCTTCTTTCGTGCTTTGAATTTGTTGTTTTTATACCCTTTTTCTAAGTTTTTCTATGATTTCATGGGAAAGAATGTTCAAAAGAATGTGAACGAATCATAGAAGAACTATAGAAGCTATTTAGTCCACTTTTGTGTGAAACTAAATCGGTCTACAGCTATTTACATCTTTTATGTTTACTCTGTTCAACTTTACCCGACTTGACTTGACTCAACAGAGGAGACTAAAATATGTACCGAAGTATTTCAGAATGCTTCTAAGACTGGACATGTTTTTTGAGTTGAGTCGCATTTATAGCCTTCCTGGTGCGCGGGTTGAGAAAGTCTGCCATAGGGTTTGGTATTGCTAAACCGAACGTGGAGGAGGAAAGCAGCAACTCCTGCTGCATATTGCATTCTTATAACGAGTTAATAACGACTTAATTAACAACACACATTGCAATTGACATGCCTGTCCGAAACAAGTGAATTTGACAGAAGTTTTCCACATAAAAAATCAATATAAATGTGCATTTCCTCCACATTTCTTTCACATTACAACTCAATCAACTGTGAACCTCGGCCGAGCATGAAAGTGAAGACGGTGCAACCTGCCGAAGCCTTTGCTTCCATTATTAAAGCGGCGCGGCTGTGTTCCGCCCTCGTGGGAGCAGACGTCGCCAATCCCGAGTTCCGCATCAACTGGATCACCTGCATCGTCATGTCCAGCATAATGGGATACTTCATCTTCTCCGTAATCACCATCGCGCAGATGTTCGGGGAGAAGCCGACCTACATACTGGAGGCCTCCTGCATGCTGGGCAGTGTGCTGCAGGGCGTGGCAAAGCTGTTGTCGGGCTTCAAGCAGACCAAGCCACTGGTTGCAGCACGCTTCGAGCTCGAGGAGTTGTATGCGGAGTACCAGGCGAAGGGCAGCAAGTACTGCGTGGCGCTGAACAGGAGCTGCCGGCGTCTGAGCAACATCATGCAGCTGGTCGGCACGATATACGCTCTGAGCGTGGCCGGTGTGGTGCTGGTGCCGATTGTGCTGCTGCTCTGCACCGGGCAGCGCCATCTGATGATGCACTTCCTCATTCCCGGGCTGGATGTGGAGACGAACTTCGGTTACTTCGGCACGATGGCCGCTCACTCGCTGTGCATGTTCTCGGGAGCGTTTGGACTCTACGCGGGCGACACGTTCGTACTGATTTTCCTGACGCAGTCTTTCACGTTCGCCGATATTTTGAAGCTGAAAATAGAGGAGTTGAAC
Organism: Sicus ferrugineus; assembly: GCA_922984085.1. NCBI lineage: Eukaryota > Metazoa > Arthropoda > Insecta > Diptera > Conopidae > Sicus > Sicus ferrugineus. The sequence goes on from OV277352.1 coordinate 4,086,418, forward strand.
GCGTGCGCTGAGAACGGGGCGGAGCGTGGCAAGTGGGATGGGATTCTCAATGACATTGTCAAATGGCATCAGAAATACACGAGGTAAGGAAGAATAAATAGCTGCGGAATGTCATTTCACAACTCATTCCAGATTCAACGAGGCCTGCAACAACATGTTCTACTGGATCATCACCGTTCAGATAACCACGGCGGGGATTTCGATCGTCTGCACGCTCTTCATCATGATCACGGGCGGCTGGCCGGGGGTCTACGCGTACATATGGCTGCCGCTGGAGGGTCTCTACATCTACTGTCTGCTGGGCACTCAGATTGAGATCTGCGTTTGTATTGCGCTGTACTGTACTGAGATTAGTGCGATTCTGACTCTTCTCCCCACCCCACAGAACGAACGCTTCATCTACGAGATCTACAACATCAATTGGTTCAATTTGTCGCCTCTCCAGCAGAAGACGGTTAGCATCATGCTGCTCAAATCCCAGCATGCGGCGACCATTGATGTGGCGGGTGTGATGCCTCTGTCCGTGAATACCGCTCTGCAGGTGGGTTCAAACGTGTGTTCTTGCCATTCTGATGATAGCAGCAGCACTGCAATTCCAGATCACCAAGTCCATTTATAGCATCTTTATGATGATGATTCGCTTTCTGGGAGATGAATAAGTTCGCATTGTTTGTATTGATTTAACGATTTTTACTTGCATTTTAGAGTGTTCGTGCTCACAAAAAGCCTGCGTTGCACTAAAATAATGTGGAAATCTCAGTGAAAGCATAAAATAGATGAGTTTATTTTGCTAGCAACTATTTTAATATCAACACCAGTAGTTTTCCCACAACAGAAACAACACGAATATTTCAAGAGAAATGCAAGTATATCAAAGCGTTTCCTAACCCAAAAATAAGTATTTGTATTTCATTTAATCAATAATTTCCGTTGGCCTACAAAGAACACATTTAACTGCAGGCAAAAAACTTCTGCATACTTTAGGGCGCACCGCAGGAAGTTAACACAGAGAACCACAGCAAAAGCCTGGGAAAAGCATCATTATTTACAAAACAACCACAAATTCGTTAGACTACATAATTTCCTCGCAACCCAAACTCTTACTTTTCCTCCTCTTCTTTCCTCAAACGCTTTTCGTTCTCTTGTATTCTGAGTCCTTTCTGGGGATAAAGGAACAAATCAATTTTGCAATTTAAGGAGGAGGAGAAGGCTTTCAAAAATTATCTGCACGCTTTTCATTGAATGGCAAGTGTGTGGGGGACATCGAGAGGGGTTAACTGATGGATGGTTTCTTGAAGAAGGGTTAACATTACATCTTAATATCTGTTTTTAAATTTCCAGGGGCGCGTCCCCATCTGTTCACTCTTCGCTTTTATCCTTCAGCTGTTCTTAATGGTTACTGTAATTAAGGATGATCATTGTGGTCATGTTTCCATCCTAGCAACCGCAATTGCAAATTGGGAATAAAACTCGTGGCATGGGAAAAAACTTCTGATTAAATTAATTGAAATTTGTGGATTATAGGTTGAGAAAACATTTAGAGAAAAAAATTAAAGAAAAAATTAAAGAGAAAATCTTTATGACCGTTGATGTGGTGGTTTGAATTTCTTTGAAGGAAATGTTGTGAGATATTGTTTCAATAAATTACAAAGGCGAACGTGTGGAACAAAGTGTCAACTGAGTTCCTAAAACTTTATTTGGAACATTGGCTAATATAACTTGTCAGGAAGCTATTTCTTGGTTCCATCTCTTCAAATAGTTCCATCTTGTAGAATAGTTTCATCTCTCAAAATTAGTTTCATCTCTCAAAATTAGTTTCATCTCTTAAACTGTCTCCTACCGTCTACAATTCTTCCAGTTTTTTCATAAAAATACCTACACAATCGTGTAATTAAATGTGTAATCAGCAGTAATCGTTACAAAAGATCTCATTAATGTTGAACCGCCAATGATTAGCAATCGCCTTCATTCCGACGCGATATATTGGAGAGCTCGAAATGATTCCAAGTCCTGCGACAAACATAGCATTACCATTTCAACCTCAGTCAGTCAGAACGTCAAGGATAAGGACACCCAGAGGATTTATAAAGACCAAAGTGAAAAACACATCCTTGCTGTGGCTGCAGCAGCTGTCGGTGGGCGTTGGGCGTTGGGCGGTGGGCGGTGTGGCTTCTTCCATGTTTACCATATACTGTTAATTTGTAGCTGTCGGTAATTGCTATTGACTGCAAATAAAATACAAGTACTTGGCCAAGTCGAGTCAGCAGTGAAAGTACAGTGAAAATATTCGGAATCGGAAATGAAGTGATTTTGTTGAAAAATATTGCGATTCTCGGTAATTTCTCATGTGAAATCTTTCAGGATTCTACAAAATTGAGGCGTGAAACGTAGTTAGATACTCTGCAATGTTAGAATGTTAATAAATTGTAAATAATGTCGAATTTTCTAATAGTTTCTTTTTCCGTCGTTCTTTTCTCAGTGTAAATATACGATCCGCTTTCGATTTGGTCTTCAAAGTTGTTGATTACACTACGTCGTCGCCATCGTTCGCTTCGGTTTGCTTTCTTCTTCATTATGGAAGTAATTATCAACAGTTTGCTAAATCCTTTGCTGGCAGATTTGCGAGCGTTGCCACCTACACTCAATCGAGTTGGTACTCGCAATTGGAGGTCAATGAGACGGCAGCATGTGCAGTCATGAAAAACCGTAGTCATTACTGCTGAAAAGCTTTAGCTTAATCAGCACATTTTCGTGGATAATAAAGTAAAAAAAACAAAAAAAATTTAAGTGAACAAAATGTAACGATGGCAAAAGCAACGAAGAAGAAGAGGAGTAGAAATAAAAATTTAATTATAAAATCGTGTGAATAAACTGGGGAAAATATTGCAATACTATTTTGCGGCGAATATTATTTCTAAAAATAACTCTTCAGCAAAGCACACCAAATTAAAGCTGGAATTGTCTAAATTAAAGCGTTTATGCCGCAACAAGCTTAAAAGTTTCCTATCAATTTTATGCGTTCTACGAAATGAAAGTTTCACTCATTTCTGTATAAGAAAATATAGTTCGAAAATCATACGCACACACAGAGTATTGTTGAGAGTCACACATTACACATCACACACACTACGCACGTAGAACTTCTTGATCCTTTTCCCCAAATCCTTGCCATGCATTTTGATGCTTGCTGCAAATTTTCGGGATTTAGCAGTTAATAGTTGGCTGGTTTATCGTCGTCCCGTTGTCGTCGTCCCTGGTGTGACAGCGTTAGTTGTCGTCGAGCTTATTTTGTTGCTTGTGAGACTTACACGCTCGCCATTTGCTGTCACTCGTGTAAATAAATATTAATATCGTCAGCTGAAGAAGTTAAGCTGATGTCAGTGAACAGTTAGCTGCTTTCAACCTCCGCTGTTGCGACCAGAAACAAAGTTCGTTAACTTAAAATTAGAGTGCTATTTTGTCACTGAAAATTAAGTATCGTATCTGTAAATTGCTTCGATTTTCGTTCACTATACTGAGAGTTCGGCAGTTTAGTGACATTCGTATGATTTCTTTTTTATTGAAAAATAACGTAAGCGAGACCTGCTGTCGTGTCGCTTGTCACTTGTCATGTTTTAAAGTGGCTTCGTTCGTTTTGAGCACGTTTTTCATTCAATTTTTCCCGAATTCTCTGTGGTTCGAAAAAAGGGCATCGAAAGTCAGCGGCAAAGATGATTAATGATAGCGTATTTTTTGTCTATATTTGTCTTTTGTAGAATCAGCAAAATCACCGACAAAATGCAATATTTAGCATGAAAAAAGTTATTCAACAATTTTTCGTTCATCAAAGAATTCAACAATTTTTGGTTCCTCATCCGCCGTGTTGTACTTTAATTTGTTTCAACAACTTAAACTGAAGCTATTGACTTAATACTTGTTTTAAATACTATTTTCGAACTCATAACAAAGTTTTGCTAATGAAAGTTGTTTGTGATGCAAATAATTTTTGGAAATAAGCGAGCAATTTTTGATATTTCATGCATTTTAGTTATTCCAGAAAATTCATCTGAAGAGCGACAGTTGAGCGGTGGTTAACTGTAAGTGTAGTTGTGTGTGAGTGTGATTGTGTGTGTGTGTGTGAGTGTGTGTGTGTGTGTGTGTGAATAAGTGGACAGTGTTTGTGTTTGCAGCGCAGCAGCTGTTGGCTGGTTTTACTAGAAAATCAATATCATTAAAGTTTAATCAATAATATTCCAGTTTTAATTGCTCATGTATAAGTTTAAATAAATACGCGGAAATTCAAAAACAAACACACACACGGGCGCAGCTCACTTGGAAATTATTAGCTGATCCCTAAAATTGCGAATTTACATATACGAAAAGCAATATTAAAGTTCTTAAAAAACGTAATTCAAAGTTTCAAGTATCCTCGAATTACAGAAAACATTTTTTCGCGTTGTGTGGAAAGAGCAACGCGGTGTAACTTGTTGCTGTTTTTATTTTACTATCGTTGTTGTTGTTATCGTTGTTGTTGTTATCGTTGTTGTTGTTATCGTTGTTGTTGTTAATGTTGCTGATATTATCTTAAGTTACAAGATTTTCCAGAGCGATACACAAGAGTTACAAACTGTAATTGAAGCGATTTCTAATTTTTCCACACCACTCAAGCCGACAACTCGCCACATTTGCCCGCATCTTCAAGACACTCATACAGGACACGATAAACCGGACGGCATGAAGTTTGTTGCCGCCGGCGCTCGTGGCTGCTGCTCGTCAATCACAGTGATTTGCGACTACGGATCTTACGGGGCCAATTTTCCAAAGTGATTATCCGCAATTTGTAGTCGACGCTCCAGTGGAGCGCCACACGCAGCTCCACCAACAGCGGCTACTCACACCCAAAAAGAACCACACACAAACACACACACACACGCACACACACACACACACAAACACCCAAACACACATATATATTCGGACACACCTCAGTAAATAAAACTGACACAAACATTTCGTAGCGTACCAGCAGAATTTGCTTTTCTTTTGAAGGATTCCCTCTCATGCTGTTACTTTCAGTCTGGTAGGTTAATCTGCGCGCCTTTCATCTCGAACACGACCGACTGCACACACACACACCCACACACCCACATACACCCACACACACACACACACACACACACACACATACACATCAACTTCAATCAAACAAAGTGTGAGGCAATCTGACAGATGCTCTGCTCTTCAATGGATTGAGTTCGGCAGCACAATGAGAGCGAAGCAGGGAGACAGAGAGAGCCAATCTTTCTTGAGTGAGGCGAGCGCCCTCAGTTTCTATGATGCGGACCATTTTTCACAGCAGCCAGCAATTGTGGGCCAGCAATTGTGGGCCAGCAATTGTGGGCGAGTGGGGATGGTGGATGGCGCATTGCGGGCGGCGGGGTTGCAGTCTCCAGCCTCGCCACGACGACTGATTGATTTCGGTGATGGATGGCTTCTTAGGCGTGCTGTACTCTCGCATCATTATCATCGGTGATGACCCGAGCGACCGAGACTTAAGTGAGACGGAGCGCGAGCCGCACGACAATGATGGATCGGATGACGGAACTGATTGTGATGAAGATGTTGCTCGCATTGACGTCGCTGGCTTGCTGTGCGGCGGAAATATTTGAAGAAACAGTGATTGTTATTGGTATTCCGGACCAGAGCTCGATGATTATCAACTTGGGAGGGTTGAATGTGAGGGAGGGGAAATCGTGTATTTTAATACAGGAGAGTTAGAAGAGCAATAATTCCTGAAGGTTTATCAACGTAATTCATTGTATCATTTTTAGAGTGTTGTAAACCTTCCTGCAATAGAGATATTCCGAACTTTTATACCGTTTTTAGCGTTGCATTCTCTTGTATTTCTTTGTTTCTTATCGTAGTCGAAGAAATCGACTGTCTTTCGACGCGGAACACCTCGTGTCGTACGCTACGACTTCATTTTTCCATACAAATTTAGTCTCAGAGAGCTAAAAAAGGGTTTCACCTTCCCGTGTCTTCCCACTCGTCCGTCTCTTCGCCTTGTTGAACCTTTCCTTTATAGATTCTACATTTTCCTCTCTTTTCCTCTCTTTTCCTCTCTTTTCCTTGCCTCGTACTCACCTCTCTCTGCCGCGTCTGATACAGAAAAGCAATAAAAACGCAGCGGGAACCACATAAATACAGTTGCAGCGCTAGAAAAACGCAATAAAAACTTCCTTAACGGCTTTTTCGAGAGCTGCAAACAGTACGAAGAAAAGGTTTTAATTGCGTAACTTAATTTGATTTTTATGCTTCGCATAAACTTTCCCTTTTGCCATCGAGAAAACCAGGTTTCAGTTCACGTTTTAGGAAATTTAAATCATCTTGTTTACACTTCAAGTAGCTCGCGTTACACTTCTGGCAATCCTGCTGTTGTTGAATATTTTCTGACCAGCGTCCTCCTCTCCCCCTCCCTCGCCTCTTCACCCCTCATCGACACCCTCCCACCCCACCACTCTAGTGAATTTAGCTGGCTCTGTGAAGTGCGCGCCTCCGTCTTTTTTCAAGAGGTGTTGAAATATTCGTGGTTTTAACAAGCCTCGTAAAAAGGACTAAAACGGCACCGCGTAAAATGCGGCCTTCGTTTCTGTACCGCAACCCGTTGCAAGCAATCCCTGTCCGTCCGTCCGTCCGTCCGTCCGTCTGCTGACCCAACAACCAACCACGCTGGCCTACTTTTGTCAGAGAGCGCTGGCGTTCTCGTCAGATGCTTGCCAAATTTTTATTGCGGCCACGAATGGCGGTGCCAGTTTATTATTGCGTTTGCAGAGAGCGCCAGCTAGCGATGGCGGCCGCTTTGGGTGTCGGAGAGTCGGACTCTCTCAGCGCGGTTGGCGTCGCTCTGCAGGAGCGCGGCGGCCGATAAATTTAACACTTGCAAGAAATTAAATAAATCTGCGATTGAGTGATAATCGCGCGAATTAGAGGTGCTCGAGAAGGCCACCTTAAATTTTACAGCCAATTTCTGTGCGAGGTGAAGGTATTCTCGCGTTTCTGTAAATTGCTGCGCGAATTGTTATTTGATTGGCAACCTCTAAAATACATTCGAGTGCGTGTTGTTCTCGCGCCTGTAAAGTCATTAATTGCATTTACATTTTGAACTCTGGAAGCACTTAAAAATATTGAGTATTTCAAGCATTTCGTTGCGGAAAACTCGAGTTTTCATGCACTTAACATGCACGTAAATAAAGTAGGAAAAAAAGAAAAGCGCAACTTGAGCCTCTTGAATGAGACCTCAAGCGGATTAAGTTGCGAATCCTGCGAATCCTGCGAATCCTGCGACTCCGGCGAAGTCATCGTCGTCAAGCCGCTCTGAAAACGTTCCAGTTGGAGTGAGCAAGTGAATAACAGAGACTCTCTTCCGCTCTTCCTCTCCCATTTTCACTTACGCTGGATCCCAGTGTACCGCTAGATCTCCTGGCGCTCTCGGCGTAGTCGTGACTGGTTGTTGTGTTTCTGCGAATGAAGGAAGTTTAATCGCTCAAAGTGTTGTAATCCTCAGCGGAATTCCTGCCATTCACGGCAGGATTCTGTAAAATCAAATGCCTCCTGGCAATCACAGAGTTCGCCCTTGCAAGGAGGTTCGGGTCAACCTTCCCCTCCTCCTCCCACCGCCGCCCCCTCTTCCAGCACTTGAAGTGTAATAACAATTTATTTTCATACTTTTGGAAGTGCTAAACTGGGTTCGGAATGTTTAAAAATCTCTTAAAATAGCTGCAGTTCTGGAAGATAAAATAATTTAAGTAAACTTTTAGTGTTTTTTCCAGAACGCGAACTTCTTCTTCTTCTCTCTGTTCGTTCACTCGAAAGTCTTCAAAAAGTTTCGAGTTCACTAATTGCTGTAATTGAAAGATATAAAGAGATAACAACAACAACAACAACAACAGCAACAACAACAACACTAGCAACAACTTCAAGAAGAGAGTTTCTGCTTCTGCTTTAAGAAATTAATAACTCTGTCAGTTTGTTTCAAATTTTTCATCTCTTGACAGCTCAAGAGTGTGAATTGCGTGAGAGAGCGAAAGAGAGTGAGACAGCTTAGAATGTGAGAGTGTTAAGTGAACGAAACACATGAAATTATTGAATTTTAATTGCAAGAGAAGAATTTTTAAGTTTTCGGTTTCTTCATTCAAAGGTCATTACATTTCAGTGATTTACAGTTTATCTCTGTATTTTTCTCTGCCCTGAGAGGAAAAACCTCTCTTTAATTTGTTATCGTCTTTAAGTTGTAATTTCTCCCTTTTTTTATTGTTTATTTTTCGCTTTTGTTAATTCTTTTAATACTCTGAGAGATTTTTATGCTCTGAAGGATTTTTATGGATTTATCTTTTTTGTCTGGCGTAGAAGTTTGCTTCGGTTTTCCCCCGCTCTTCCCTCTTCCACCGTTATTCCTGCAACCACCGTTATTCCAACATTACAGCTTTTATCTTTGCACTCATAACTGTTGTATTTCCTCCGCCGCAAAAATATCTCTTGCCGCGTGTACACTGAGAAAATTAATTTTCCATAACCAAAGAAAATCATGTGAGACACACAGAAAATCACACAGAAATCAGTTTCAAATAAAAAAGCCTGCCGGAAATTAGTGATGAACACAATCGAGAATTCTTACAACTTGCGATTTTCTGCCTCTCAACTCTTAATTGCGATTGAAAAAGTCTGTCTCGATCTCTATTTCCGCCTCGAATGAAAAAGGCGACCTTGAGATCGACCATTGACTAGATTTCTGTTTAATTCTCTCTGTGTAATTTTCCTACAGCGAATGGAAGAGCAAAACAAGAGAGAGACACAAAATTGCGGGAGACGCGAGAGGAAGAGTAACGAAAAAGCAAAACACTCCTGAGTAACTCGCTACAATAATTCAGTCTAAGAAGCGAGAAGAAGCTTTGTGCCGCGACGTCCTCCCTCCCGCTCCGCTCCCGCTCCTCTCACGCTACGTGAAGACACGCTGAGTTGCGACGAGTATGAGCGCAGTAAATATTGTTTTTTGCTTAGTTTCGTCGCTCTCTTCTGCACTTCCTTTGCTTTTCATTTAATATAAATGTTTCTCCTGAGAATCTTTAGTTAATTTTATTCGACAGGAGCGGAGTAGCGCCGGCAAAAGCGGTCGGAGAAGCGGAAGAAAAAGCAGGTGGAGCGAGCGGACGCAAAAGCAGGCGGAGCGAGCGGAAGCTACAGCGGAAGCGAAAGCTGGATCATCAGCTGGAAGAGCAACGCGAAAATCACAGTTGGCTGACTAAAAGATTTCAGGAGGCAGAAATTAACTTAATAGCGAAAAGTTGACTGCATTTTGGAAAGAGAAAAATTAAGTTGAGTTGCGTTGAGTTGAGTTGTGTTGAGTTGCTTTGAGTTGAGTTGAGTTGCGTTGAGTTGCGTTGAGTTGAGGATGGAAAATTAAGGCAATTTAATTCTTGCGTTTTTTAATTAAAAAGAATTAAAGTAAATAAAATAAAACGCGACATAATGCGTGGAAACAGCGCGATTTAAACTCATTTAAACTCATTTAAACTCATTTAAACTCATTTAAACTCATTTAAACTCATTTAAACTCATTTAAACTCATTTAAATCCCACATTCGTTCTGCTGCCTCAGATTTTCACCTTCTCGCGCAGCTACTTAATCTTCGTTTTTCTCTCCCTTCTTCCTCTCCGTCCCGTGGACTCTCCGCTCTCCTGTTCGAGTGCTCCCCGGGTGCCTCCTTAATTAATGAAACAACAACAAAAGCTGCGAACACGTTTAATTCGCGCAGCCTTACAAGCGCGTTGAGCAAATAATTTCATTTCAGATTTGAAGACAAGTTGGGAGCAAACAGCGAATTGAAGGAGGGAACGAGGACGCCACTCTGCCACGATAACCTCGACAAGGATGTGCAGGCATCGCGAGGCAGTCGGGCTCCTCAACAGCCGCGCTGCAGAGTCGAATGAAGGAATTAATGAAAGAAAAACATTAAATTTGTGGAAAACTTAAATTGAAAAGCGTCTGCTTCGCTCGGCAAAAATAAATATTATTTTGCGGAAGTGCAACAGCGGCAGCAGCGGTAGCAGCAGCAGCAGCGGTGGCAACAACATCAGCAGCGGCAACAACATCAGCAGCGGCAACAACAACAGCAGCAGTCGCAGCTTCAGCAGCTCGAATGTGAAGAAAGAAGTTCAGTGGAAAGTAAAGCTATTTGCAGCTTCACCTCCTGCCGGCGTATCCTGGCCGCATATCCTGGCAATCATATCCGATAAATCCACCAACAACACGGACGGACCAACGCAAAGCTGCACCTCGGCTTTTCTTTCCTCCGAAAGCAGCAAAATTTTTGCCAAGCGCTCTGCATGATTTTTCTTGCTGCTTCCACTGCTGCTGCTGCCGCTGCTGTTGCAATAAGATTTCTGCAAGGTTGTCAAATATTTCTCACCCCTCCACCTCATCGCTCACCCTCCCTCAGCTCTTTCTCGGCTCTTTCAGTAGAAGCGTCACAGCTGCAACAAGTTTTTTTATAGCAAAATACATGAGTAGCCATTCAGCACTGCAGTCATTTCTGGACGAGCGAGACTGGACTTGCAATCGTCCTGCTGGGACTTCACTTCGAGGTGTTGTTGCTGTGTTGTTGGTGATGCTGCTGCTGCTGCTGCTGCTGCGGTGCGTGCTGATGCGACCGCTGCTGTCTCGTTCGTTTTTTGTCTGCACATCCTGCGGTCGGCCATTCATATTCATTCCGCAAACGACTCACTCACGCACTGGCTAAGTGAGTCGTTCGTCGTCGTTCGTCGCTCCACGCTCCACGTTCCACGTTCATCGCTCCTTGTTTCTCGTTCCTCGTTCCTCTCTTCTCGTTCCTCGTTCGTCGCTCCACGCTCCTCGCTCCACGCTTCTGGTTTCTCGTTCCTCACTCCTCGTTCCTCGCTCCTAGTTTCTCATTCTACGTTCCTCGTTCTCCTTTCCACGCTCCTCGTTCCTCGATCCTCGTTCCACGCTCCTCGTTCCACGCTCCTCGTTCCTCGTTCCACGTCCGTCGTTCGTCGTCTCTCGCCACGCATCAACTTATCGCTCGACTCACAGCTTGCAGCGGAGGAATCGCAATTTATTACATCTTCTGGGAGTCCTTTTAGAGTCCTTCCATGATTCCAAATAATTTTCCATTTATCGCAGTGATAAAATTTTGCTGTTACTTATGTTGCTGCACTTGCGGTTGCCGTTGCTGTAGCTGTTGCTGCTGCTGCTGCTCCTGCTGCTGCTGCTCCTGCTGCTTCTGCTGCTGCTGATTGTTGTTTGTCGAGGTTGTTGTCCAAATTGTTGTTTAGGTTGTCAGTATTCGTTGTTGTTGTTGTTTTCTCCCAACATCACGCCATTCGTGTTGTTGTGTTTATTATCTTTATTGTTATTTCAGAAAATTACACGGCCAAAGTGTGTAATAAAACGAAGGAATCGTACGAAAAATACAACAAAAATTGGTTCAGAAATTCAGAAATTATGGAGCGAACCTTCGGATCGAAGTAGGCGGGAAGTTAATGGTGTGAAGTGCTCTACAGTGGCACAAATTCCATTAGAAATCAACAAAAAACTCATTTATTTCATAGATCAGTTAAAACATCGAAAAACGTCAAATCTGTCATTTTTCGCAATAATTAAACGAGTTTTTAGTGATCAAAAATAAGCGAATTCATGCTGCACCCTCGAGTGTCTCTTCAACTTTTTACGCTCAAAGTAGCCACGCTCGCCCCACTGTGCCCACCTCCGCGTTGCCCAGACCAGTGATAAATTAGAGCAGCAGGTGATTTGAAACAATTTCAACACTCAGTCGCCCGCCAGCGAGGGTGAGGGGAGGCCGAGGCCGAGGTCGCGGCGCAGAAGCGAAAACTAACATTTTCAAGGCATTACGATTTTCTGCCGCGCCGCCACTTGTGGCACGCGAGCCTCGTCCCTGGTGGCGCGTTTTTCCACCATTAAGAACTTCCTTCAGTTTTTGCTTTTGTGAGAAATTTTAAATTGCGTCCCAGTGGATTGAGTTGAGTTTCGCCAGCAGATGCAACAATTGTTTCCTCTAAGCAAGCAGATTGTGTTTGCGAAGGAAACAAGAAAAAACTCCACGAAATTCAGCGTCATTAAATAAAAATACGAATGGACACGGAAATCATTTCGGGGACGCTGCTGCTGCTGCTGATGGCGAAGACGACGACGAGGACGCTGATGTGATGTGCGAGTGCGTTTGGCGACCCCACAACTTTGTTTCTTGTCTCTCCAGCGAGGGACAAAACTTGCCTCACGCACGATTCACCCCGAAGCGGCGAAGGCATCGCGCCAGCTGACTGTTGCAGTGTCACGAAGTGGTGACCGCTGAGCAACGTGCATCGCCTGTTAACGCGAGCAAACGCTTCCGAAAGTTCGGCGCTGCAGCTGCTTGGCAGGCAGCGGACGACTGTATTTAGTGCATCAAAGCAGCAGTCGATGAAGTCGTGCCGCGTTGCGAAATAAGGGGCGAAACACGCGCACCACAAAACAAAACTCAGCAGCGCCACCGCTTGGGTCGCGCGCGACATCCTGCCGCACCTGCTTCGTGTTTAGCAAAAAAAAAACTAAAGTTTTAGTATTTTCTGAGTAAAAGAGTGTCTTAGAATTTTGCTAAAATAGTTTGCTTTTTGGTAGCACAGTTTTCACGAATTCCCTCTAGTGTGCTGCGACTTCTGCCGCCCGTCGCACGTCGCTGTCGCTCGTCGCACGTCGCCTGTCGCCCGTCGAACGTCGCCTGTCGCCCGTCGAACGTCGCCTGTCGCGCGTCGCCTGTCGCCCGTCGACCGTCGCCGTCGCCCGTCGCCTGTCGCCTGCTGCAGCTGCAGCCTCGTATATCTCTCGACTGCATCTAAAGTTGCAACTTGTTAGTTTGAAACTTTGATTTTATGCCCATAAAATGTTTCATGCTGCCACGTTGTGCTGCGTTATCGACTGCGTTCGACTGCTTTTGTGGCTGCCGCGCTACTTTCGGTGGCTGTGAAACTTTTACGATTACATGCGTGCGACATTTCAAAGTTTCCGAATGAAGTCGGCATTAAGTTCGCCACGATTTCATAGAGTTTAAATATTTTATAAGGAGAGAAAATATGCAAAATGAGAAAATTTCGAAGAAGATTTAACTATGCAAACTTACAAATCTCCTAAAATCTTACGATTTCTGTACTTCGCTAAGGGATTCTTTTGTTATCAGACCTGTTAACGTTATATGGCGAGCAAATATGGAGCCATTAAGATGAAATGAGTAGGCAGGAGTCCGCTCTAAGTGAAAATAGTCCACTTACTCCAATAATTGCACTTGAAAATTACTTAAATCCTTTTTAGAAAATCCATTTTCGCAGAAATCCAACCTTTATTTGCTAAATTCGTATTTCCATTAGCTGAAGAGTTATAACTTCTCTAGAAAGCATTTAGCGCACTTTCTTCCAATCATTCCACTCCTTCAGAGACTTGAAATAAAGTGCAGGACTTCGAAGTTTTCCGAAACACTCTCTACTTTTCCGAAATACTCTGTACTCTTTTTTACTTTCTCGACTTAACGAAACAGTTTTTCTATACTTTTTCCCATAAATTCTTATTTGTAAATATTACAGTCAAGTCAAATTGACGTGACCACTTAGCGAACTGAGTGTTCATGTGATAACTTTCGTGTGAAGTCCAAAATATCTGAACAGTGTTAACAAAAAGGAGAAAAAACAGAAACTCAATGAAGAAAAAGTTTTTAAATAAATTCTGTACGAACTACTAAAGTCTATTACAGTGAAATAATTTTGTCCTAGAAAATATAAATTGTTTGAAGCCAGATGACTGAAATCACAAATACGTTATGAAAGCACTGAAATGCAGTTATGAAATCACTGAAATGCTCAGCGCGGATGTGTAAGTTTCACAGTTTGAGGATCACTAAAATATCAGTTTGAAGAAAATAAGGAATCACTGGAATGAGAAATCACCATTTAGAAGGCACTGAAGTGTGTCGTTTTGCATTAAAAAGCTGTTCGATATAATTCGCAGGCAGTTTATACTTTTCGAAATTTATATTCCAATGACTTTTATTAGTTTTTCCATTAATTGAACTTTTCCAGCCTCTTCAAAGTGAACCTAACGTATTTATAACTTAGTAAATATAAAAAAAACTATTTCAATTTCCAATTATTTCAATATTTCATCATTCGAATTACAATTACACTATTCTGTAAATCCTACCAACGCAATCTTACTGGTGAAAATCTGTTTTTATACGAATACATTGTCACATAAATCGCATTATCTTTTGGCCTCTTCTTCTTATTTCTTCTTTATATATTCCCGCCTCCCTTCTCGTCAGATCGTTGTGCGTGCAACACTTGAGATTCCTTTTAAGAGGTTTTACACGCTTCATTGCGAGCCGACAGCAATAAATTCAACTCGAACATCAATTTTATTTGCCTGCTTAAGAGTTGCTGTGAAGACCAGCATCATGTACAAAGCAAACACACTCACAGACACACACACACACACACACACACACATACGTAAACACACAAAATGTTGCTATTCGAGGACTGCAAGATGTGGTTGGCATCTTCGGTTCCACGTCCCTTGACCGCCACGTATGCTGGTGTCACTTCTAACTGATTGGATTTAAAGTGCTTCACAACTCAAGATTAGATCGAGCTCTCAGGTTTCTCTACTCGGGCGGCCATCAGCTAATCAGCTAACCATCCATCCGTTCTAATCTCTCACGCCCTTCGCTTGACATGTCCTGGCTGGCTCTCCTCAGGTTTCTCGTCGCCGCCCAACATCAACTCACTGCCCACTTCATTCATGGCTTACCGTCATCGTGCTGGTTAACATCATCCGTCTTCGGCCAGCAGGCGTGGCAGGACGAGGAAACAAATGAATGGGCAGCAGATAGATGGACGTACAAAGTAGCGACAGGAAGCGATAACTTCGGAAATGTCAATTGACCTACTTGACGACGTGACTGTCCTGGATGTTTAATGGGTGGTGGTTTCAGTAGCGATTGTACGTCATGTTTTTCTTGTCATTTTTACGATTTCAGTTGTCATTTCAGTAAGATGTTAATAATTTTAAGTAAGATGTTAATAATTGTTTATAAATTTCATTCAGTAATATGTTAATTCTTTTTTAAAATAGCACTGCGTTGAAGTTGTCTCAATTAAGATATTACATTTAAATTCAAGGATAAGTTTACTTTCGTTATAAACACTCTTCGAATTATAAGTTTCACGTGTAACAAAACTCAATTCAGTGCTTCTCACATGAGATTCTAGAGCTCTGAGCATGAAATTGTGCTCTCAGTACTCTCTCGTGTCACACTCCGACATTTTTAAAGCGTTCCAGTGCTTCGAAAATATTCTAGATTTAGTGCATCGTTTTGAAGTGTAAAGTTTTCAAATTTAAAGTATTCAAAGACGGTTTTCAAGCCATATTTGTATGGCGCCATTAAAATAGAAGCTGCCTTCGAATAGAAGCGAAAAACATTATAACAAATAATATATATGAAGGTATTTATCGGTTATTTTAAAATCTTCGATGGACGGATAATGCAATCGAAATTGAATGTGAAGGCTTCCCACAAAATTCCTCTACATTTCCACCCCGAAATTGCGGTGCAGAGGGTAAATTTCCTCCACAAACTTCTATTCAAATTGTATGTTAAACTGTCGCTGGAGACAGACGTGTCTTCATTTATGAAAGGCAAGAAGAAAAAAAGGCAGAGAATAAAATAAAATTTTAGTGTCAGCTGGGAATGAAGAAGTTTTTCCGCCGCTTTTATTGCACCGCAAAAGTTCTACCGAATTCGCGCGTGAATGTTTTCTCCCGTCTGCCACATCTTTTGTTAGCAAGATTCTCAGAATTTTTACTATTATTCTTGCTTCTTGCATGTGAAAAGTTGACGAGGTGTGGGGTGGTAGGAGGGGATGAGGGGTAGGAGGGGATGAGGGGTGCGGGAGGTGGCTGGGGTGTGGTGAGGACGGTTTTGTGGAAGGTCCCGATGCAATTTGCTGAATAATAAAATGATAAAGTTGCGATAAAGCCTAAGTGAGAATGGGAATGGGAGTGGGATTGGGAGTGGGATTGAGAATGGGCGGCGGGGAGAACTAACAGCAGAGACACAAGAAATCGCTGAACGAAATACAAATATGGGAATTGTAAAGAGAAGTCATAAAAGAACGAAAGAGTAGCAAGCAGGTGGCACACCGCGTGGGGGTAAAAAAACTAAAGTTATTCCTACGCTACGAATGGATTGAAGGGGGAAAAAAGGTAGTTTGAAACTTGATGTTGCCACTCAACGATACGATGATGTTGTGGCTGAAGTAGGGATTTTACGGAAGGATCCTTTGAAGGATTCTCCTCTCGTTGAAATAATAAAACAAATAAAAATGGAACAGCAGCAATGAGGACCGCGACAGATACCAACACTTACACTTGATGTGTATTTTGTACGCCGTAAACAAGTAGAATAACAACAACGGTTGCAGCTGCAATTACTGCACTCTGTATTGTTTTTGTAGAAGAAAAAAAGTACTATTTCTTGCACACGAGAAGATATACCGACCAAATGCAACTGTGCAACGGAACAAAAAAAGCGAAAGTGGCGCGATTGATGCAACAACGAAGTCGGCGACGACTGAAATAGCAAAACAAGCAGAAATACTGCAAAATGGCAATAGCAAGCAATAAAAGCAAATAAACAAACAAGCAAACAAGCATATAAAATAAGCCATAACAACAACAACAACAACAACAACAACAACAACAATAACAACAACACAAACAATAACTCTAACAACAACAAACAACAGCGTCAACGTGCTAACGAAGTGAAACGCTGTTGATGTGAAAAGAAGGATTTTTCTGTTTTTTGGCGCTTTTTTACACACACACACACACACAAATGTACAACCATACAAGCACACAACATTACACACACACACACACACGCACTCACTCTCGCACACACACCCACACAAATACCTACACAAATAATAAAATGCTTTGCAAATTGTTTGCTTCAGTTAAATACTTCAAATTATGTTTGTTTACACAGACGTGCAGCTGTATGCTGTTGTTTAGATGGCTGGGTGTTCGTTTGTGTGTGTGTGTGTGTGTGTGTGTGTGTGTGGGATGTCGATTAGTGAGTGTGTGTTTCTGTGTATGTATGCGTGTGAGTGGCACAAAGTTTATTTGTGCAACAATGCGTTTTGCTGCATTTTAAGCGTAAACAAAGTTTTTCACTCTTTTTTTCACATTCTAAATATTTTCTTTTATTCTTATTTTTTCACATACAAATAAGAGGCAACATTTAAATACATACATTAATTTGCATAATATAAACGGGTGTGTGTGTGTGTGTGTGCGCGCGTCGCTCTTATTTTCCCATGCATGTGCGTACGTGTATTTTAAAAGTTGTTAAAACATAAAAACTTTTCCAACACCAAGTCATGCATAAGTGAGACTCACAACTTGCTGAGTCTGTTTTTTGCTCATTTGCAACAACGAAATGTGCTAAAAAGGCAAAACTTTTTGCGAAAACTTGCATTTTTAATGCAACTTAAAAGCTGGCATTAAATTTATTCATTCTGACATTTTATTGTAACAAAGTAAAAGTGAAACTTGCTGTTGTAACTTTCCATTCCTTTCTTCGCTATGTGTGTTTTAAGTGTGTGTGTGTGTGTGAGCGTGTGTGAGCGTCTGTGTGTGTGTATGACAACCTATTTGACTTGTCAGTTGGAAGAAGGCTTGCAGAGCAATTTAATGTAACTGGAAATGCCGAAATTTAATTTATATCACAGCTTTTAATGTAAAGCTTGACTTGCGTTCGAATCTACAGAAAAAATCACTACGAAACAACTGGAATTTCATTATAAAATTCCATATAAACTGCATTTTAAGAAACATTCAACGACATTTCATTCCTTCACGAGTTGTATCGCTCTTTCAAAATGAAAAACCTCTCATCTGCATTTCTTTCCGAGATCTGTGATAAAAACTTTATCTGTGATGACGAGAAACCATCTTTCAAAATTAATAATGTGTACGAGAAGACGCGATTCTTGCTTTCGATTCTTGTAGTCGAGAAATATATAGAAATCGTACCGTTTTTTTGTTTAATTAGAGTGAGGAATCGAAATTGAGACGTTTTTTGGCGACTCAATGTTCGGCTTCAGGGCGCAGCCATTCTGGTGACACGATAATCAGGATCGAAGCATCCTATTCCACCATAGAAGGACGATAATGGAGACCGACGACAATCTAAATCTAAATCTCGATAAATCTCAATTGTTCTCAGAGTGCCAGCAGAGTGAAAATGGCCTCCATTCTTCCAGACAAAAATGAAGGGAAAGAATTGCTTCTTCAGAGATAAAAATCACTACCAGCATTGAAGTTAACAAATCCGGAATTAACTGAAGAGTATGTGGCATCATCTGAAACAGCAGAAACATTATTTAGAACGCTGAAAACTTTTCGAGTTGCAACAGAAATTATAAGCAATGAAGGAAACTATAACGAGAAGTGCAGGCTACTCTACCAGGACGTGAATCGCGAACCGCCAGATAGTGTTATTTTTTCCTAATTACAACACATTCTAAATGACCCCTGCGCACTCGACACCCTACGCGCGGCTAACGAACCCACTTTCCCGCTACAGTACGACGAGTAATTCTACGGAAATATGAAAAATAGCGCAAATATACGCGGTCATAGCAAGTTTTTTCTGTTGTTGTTGGTGTTGTTGTTGTTGTTGTTGTTAGTGTTGTTGTTGTTGTTGTTGGCTGTTGTTGGTGGTGTTGTTGTTGTTGTTGTTGTTGTTGTTGTCGTTGTTGTTGGTGTACACCTATGTGTTGTGCATTTGAATCGCTGAATGTGAGGATGGAAATGCGTGCACTTGTGTCGATGCTTGTGTGTGTATGTGTGTGAGTGTGTGTGTGTGTGTGTGTGTGTGTGTGCGAGTGTGTGTGTGTGTGTGGCTGAATGTGTTAGTAGTGTAGAATGACTTTTTGTTCATACTGTACACTTCACATGACGTTTTAATTAAACTTATTATTTTACAGTGTGAAATTTTAATTGAAAGTGTTTTCACACTGCTGTTGAATGCATTTTTGTTGTTGTTGTTGCTGTTGTTGTTGTTGTTGTTGCCACAGTTGCTCATGTGAATGAAATATGAAGTTTTCGCTCATTTTATGCCGCACTCAGCATACTTATTACTCAGTGTGTACGAGTGTGTGGAGAGGATTGTTAGGTTGTTGTTGTTGTTGTTGTTGTTGTTGTTGTTGTTGTTGTTGTTGTTGTTGTTGTTGTTGTTGTTAGACGTGTGCGTGACACGATTTGTTATGCACACCAGCGAGCAACACAATGACGAGCAGAGTCACCCACAGTTAGCTACACGCTGTGAAAAAATTCCTGGACCAACTTAATCGCGATGATTTTTAATGAAACTTTCAGCGTGTCGGTATTTGTCGCTCTTAAGCTTTAAATTCTAATTTAATGTAATATAGAAACATACATTTTTAAAAATGTTAAACTGAAGAAAGACAAAAGTACGTCGGCATTGCCAGCATCAAAAAATTCTACCGCAATCTGCAACAGAGTTGCAGAAACATTGTAAACTGCAGTGGTATTTTTTGCGTAGCAAATAAATTCAAATCTCCTGAAAATCCTGGCGAACAACTTTAACGACTTCGTAACCAAAAAAAAACATAACGGACTGAGAAGAAAAAGCAAAAGAAAAACTATGAAAAATAGAACGGAATTCAGAGAAATGCATTGGTGGTCAAAATCGGAGTAGAAAAGTGCTATTTTATGCTTTCTTTTCCTTTTACCTTTTTATAAATACACTTGATTTCCGTCGAAGAAACACAAACTAAACACATTCGTATGTTAAAAAAGAAAGTATAAGAATAAAAAATGAAGATGCAGGTAAAACTAATGTTACTCTGTTCGCGCGCTTTTATTCCTCGCAGAAGCTGAATAAAACCCAAAAAAGGACTATTTTTTGCTACTTTGAATTATATTTGAAGTGCCGGGTTTTCTTTGGTTTTCTTCACTTTCTCTCCTTTTTCTCCTCTCCATCCTTCTTAAGTTTGCTGCTCGTGCGATTCGTAGCTTTTTTGATTTCTCCCTTTTTGCTCCCTTTTCGCACGACATTGTTACGTTTAACCAATCAGTAGTATTTTCGCACTTAACTTGCGATTTGCATAAAGTATTCGGAGCGTAGTGGGGGCAGTAGGAGCGCAGCAGGAGCACCAAACGGTAGATGCAAGGGAGGACACACAGCGAGCGAGGGTGACGGCGAGAGAGAGGGAGTCAGTGAGGGAGTCGAGCGGTGAGGGAGACGGACAAACAGACCGGGAAACGAAGGAAACAATGAAGACGGTCCTCCTAACTACAGTGAGATCTGCTCCCCTCTTGCTACTCCATTAGTAGGGAGTGGAATTGAATAGCAGGAAATGCAACTGAAATGACAAAACCTTCAGAAGTAAAACTGGTTTTCTGCACGCGCTTCGCTTCTTCTTACTTACCGACCAGCTACGAATGACAGTGAAATCGTATTAAAAGTAAAGCATTAAAAATGCGGCAGAGATTATTAATTATTTAAAAGACGAAAGAGTATTTCAAGAGAGAGAGAGTTTATTTAAATAAAGGAAGACGGGAAAATTGAGAATTTAGATGGAACAGATTTCACACAATTTCAAAATAACAGAAAGTGCAAAATACAAAATTATCTCGCCTCGAAAGATGAAAATCGGCATAAACGCGTCATTTTACAACGACATTCATTACAAAGTCGGTCAGAAGTTTTAGGAAATTTGTAAACTAGTGTAATGACACAGAGAAAGGTGAAAATGTTCCCTTTAAAGGTGAAAAAGGTGAAAAAACAGTCTTTGAAACATAAATGAATCCAAGTCAGAAGTTTTCACAGAAAATTCACTTCTTTGGCTGCGTGCGCTGGTTATGTTCAGTTTAAAAATGCATGAGTATGGGTGTGTGTGTGTGTGTGTGTCTGTGTGTGTGTTGGTGTGCTTGTGCGTGTGTTGGTTAGAAATATATGACTGCAGTAAAATGCTAGAACTCGCGGGAATTTGTTACCGCGTCCCGGCGAAATAGTTTTGAAAGCCCTACAAATACGTGAGCGTGTAAATGCGTCGTATGCGTCCTCGTCGTGATGTTGCGAATGATATTTCTCTCTCTCTGTCTCGCTTCGCTCTTCTGATTGAGTCACGTAACTAATTAAAAAGCAGAGCGGGGATGGAGCTCATTTCGCTACGCTCGGTGTTTTATGACATTCATTTCAACTAACCATTTTATAGTTTCATCCGTCGTTCACGAAGTTAATGTGTAAACGCAGTATTGCCGGGCGTTTTTTGTGTGTGTGTGTGTGTGTGTGAGTGCGTGTGTGTGTGTGTGTGCGTGTGTGTGTACTTGTGGATGCTTCATTAAATGTTACAAAAGCGAGGGAAAAACCAAATCAAATTCGGACCCTTCAAAATTTTAATGCACTTTAATTAATTCAAGTTTTTTTGATATTCGTTGATTTCCAGCTTTCCTATCAAAATTAAAAGTACTTCATTAAAGTATTTCAAGTATTTTCCTTTAATTTTTATTAATGCAACGCAAAGCTGTTCGTGATTTCCGCTCCTGCAACTTGCCGGCGCAGCAGAAAGTGTAAAATAAATCAAGCTGAGATCGTTGCAGCTTTTAATGCGGCTGCAAATGCTGCTGCGAATGCAATGCAATGCAATGCTTTTAAAAGCGTTTCTCACTCGCTTTCTTGGTTGTTCTATTTTAATTTTTAATAAAGTGCTGCCGCTCCTACGTTCGTCCTCCTCTCATCCCCACCTCGCCCCTCGCCGACCTCTTCTACGCGTGTCCTGCGCTCGTCCTTGCTGCTGCTGAGCGGTTCTCTGGTCCATTTTGCTGCGCATTTGCTGCGCGTTCCCTAAGTGAGTGCATGCGTCGCCCATAACATTTATAATTAAAAGGACAACACGAAATTTACATTGTCTTCCGGCGTCGCTGCTGCTCCTGCTGATGTCCTGCCACCCCCCCACCCCCCGATGCCCGTCGCGCGACGTCCTCCTCGCCAGTTGACGAGGGTTTTTACATCCCAACCACAGCCAGGGTTGCCAGGTGGCTGCTTTCATCTCTCCCTCTCTCAGCCTCCCACCCTCCCTCTCGAAGCGGACGCTAGCTGCGTGTAAGGACGCCCTTTTTTGCCTCGGCATGTGGCAACCCTGCCAACAGATCACATCAACGCGGTTGGTTGGCGCTGCTTAACCAACACTGGGGGGCGCTGCTTACCAACACTGGGGGGCGCTGCTTACCACACTGGGGGCGCGCGCTGCCCACGCCGCTCCACCGAGAGGCGTGCGGAGCGGAGTAGAAGTGCAAACGCCACTTTGCGTCGAATTTCACGCCGGCAGTAACTCGCAATTCCGGCTGCTCGCGCTTTTATTGTCGCTCCCGCTCGGCTGGCTCGCTGCGAATTCGGAAGTTTTAATTTTAATTACAGCGCTGCAGCTGAAAGTGCTGTCGCTGAAAGTGGCGACCGAGTAGGTGTCCGAATTAATAGCCGCGCAGTGCATAATTTCAGCGAGCAGTACAGCCGCCGCCGTTAGTTCGTAATTGGATTTCTTAGGGCGTCATTAATCATCGCTTTTCGCTAATTCTCGAGTGCTCACACTCACAACACTCAAAAGTTGTTACGTACGCATCAAATTTCGAAATGAAATTCCGAATCCTCTCATCATCGTGCTCGACAAACGACCGCCACTCTCTCACCGCTCGCGCCCGCAAGTTCCACTCTCTCCCGCAAGCAAGTTCCGCTCTATTTAATTATTTCTCTCTCTCTCTCTCTCTCTCTCTCTCTCTCTCTCTGTACTTCAAGCAGTCGGCGGCGGCGTGACTTCATTAAAAACTTTGAACTGACAAGTTGCGCCGAAATGAGTGAAAAGCTCATTTTAAATTTAGCATGGCAAACAGCGAGGCTTGAATGAGTTATAAAAAAGTTTCGACTTGTTTTCAAGAAAATAAAATAGAAAAAAACCGGCACATAGAATGAGTTTTCCATTAAAGTTTCACGAACTAAAGACCATCGCGCTGAGTTTTTAATTGAATCGGGCGAACGCAATGTTGAAATGAATTAATGAATAAACAGCAGTCATCCGTCTCGGCTTCCTTGCTTCCTTCAGCAGGTTTGCTGCCATTCAGCAGGTAGCAGTTGCTTCAATTTAATTAATCGCGATGAAGCAGACTTACAATTCCGACATCTAAACTACCGAGAAAAGAGAAAAAAAAAACAATCACTTCTGAAAACTTCATTTTAGTTTAGAAGTTATTACGTTTTTTGATAAATTTATAAAAGAATTTTTAGCATTTGATCGCAAGAAAACTCAACAATTTCGTAGAAATTTGCACAACACTCAATCAAGTTCCTTTAATCGTTTTAATCCTTTTAATCCATTTATCAATTCCATTTAATTTCATTAATTTGTGCCTAGAATATCTTAATAAAAAACACCCGTGTCGACGAGTATTAAAACTCCATCTGCTGTGCATGCCACGACTGGCGTGAGATGACGACTGGCGTGAGATGACGACTGGTTATGGAACCAGAAATGACACCTCACGCGCGTGCCATCGCGACCTCGAGCCTCCTCATCGCGCCGCACACGTCTGTCGACATTCGATCCTCTCGGTTGTTGTGATTACCAAGTAACGTCGACAGCAGTAGTAGCAGCAGCTGCAACAACAGCAACATTAACAACAACAACAGCAACATTAACAACAACAACAATAACAACAACAACAACAACAACAACAACATTAACAACAACAGCGAAATCTGTATACGAAAGTCAGCGACTTCTTGCTCAAACACACGAACGACTGTGTGACACACCAGAGAAAAAACCGTTGAACTCGTACCGAACTTTAAGTGTGTGTGTGTGTGTGTGTGTGTGTGTGTTGTTGTATTTTTAATTTATGATTATTTCGTTCTTTTATTGAATTAATTTCTTAATTAAGTCTTCTGCTTTTTTATTTACAACTTTTAAGGATTTACAGCGGCGCGGCAGGCGGGAAGGATTTTAGTTTGGGATTTTTCAGCTACTATTATTTTGCACTGGTTGTTGCCATGTAAAAATGGCAACGAGGTTCCCGTCACTTTACATGGAACGTAATTGTTGCTCGGTTGTTGCTCGTAATTGTTGTTCAATTTATGGAATTTTACTGTGTTTCCTGCATTACTTTCTTAATTATTTTCTCGTAATAGCTGCTGCGTGATGTTGCTGTTCAGTAAGTTTCAATATCATGCCAACTGTGTGAGGCCAACGCCAACCTCATCACCTGCAGCGTGTCTCCTGCACGTCCTGGCAGCCCGTTTTTCACTCTTCGCGTTACAATTGTTGATTCAGAACGCATTCCACACACACACACACATACACACACACCCACACACCCACAGCACATGCTCACAATTATATCCGCCATAATTGTGTTTGTTTGTTTGCTCAATCAACAAACAGCGATGACGCCGCACATCCTGCTGCCGTGGCGTGGATGTGGCGTGGCGCACGAATCCTCTAATCCTTCGCAGCACCAACTCCAGCCAACAGCCGAGCAGAGCGAGCAGCGAGCAGCCTTGGCACGCTCATGTGCACCAGCACACTCACGCACCCACTCACGCGCACCCCTTCGCAGCCACCGCGCACCGCTTAATTAATCTTAAAACTCATCAGCTTTCACGACGTCGTCGCAGCATTAATCTTGGTTGGTCGTAGTTAGGGACGCAGCTGCTGAGGCTTCCGTCGACTGTGCATACAAGTAACTCTAATCCTTGCTTATGAAGTGCAAGACAACCGTGATATGATGTACGAGAATCTGAACGCGCTCACGCGTCTTTTATTTGCTTTTATCTGCTCGCATTACGTCAGCGAAGTTGGGGGGGGGGGGGAGAGAGAGAAGAACGGTGAGTAGGAAATTCTGAGGAGAAGAACGGTGAGTATGAAATTTCAGAAATACAGCAACATCAAATGTAATTTTATATAATATAAGATTTTGCGAAAATTACTTCTCCAAATAATTATCCGCGTTAATCGAAACGAAACAAAGGAAACACCGAATTTGTGTGCACAGATTTCCGTGCAACATTTAGTGGCATCCGTGGGCTGCAAGTTCAGACGCAAATGTTCTTCGCCGAAACTTCGCCGGTCAACAATGCAAGCAAAAGTTTCGTATTCTCCTGTTGCAAGATGTTAAAAGAACGAAAAGGAATGCAGAAAGCAGTTCAATTACACTTCAGTTCTCAGCTTTAATGACAAAACTATCGCTGTGTGTGTGTGTGTGTGTGTGCATAACGGTACTCCTTAATGTATCACAGGCTGTGTGGCCAGAGGCTGCAGAGTCTCGTCGTCGTCGTTAGCAGAGAAGGCTAAAATCGGCGCACGACTTTTCAAACTTATTGAGAGCCGAGCTGCAACTTGCTTGTGGCCTGAAATGGGACGAATTGAACTACGCAGCGACTGGAGGCCGCAAGGCGACGCGATCCCCACGCAGCGGCAAGCGTAGCGGAAGCGGAAACGGAAGTCGGAAATGTATTTTGTCTCAATGGCGACGGTTCGCGACGGCTGAATGTAAGAAATACTTCGCCGCAAGAGTATGCAAGGAATTCTCGCCAGCAGTTACTCAATTTCGACTGTGAATCCAATTTTGGAAAACAGCCAAAGAGCAGCGGCAACAACAATAACAGAAACAACAACAACAGCAATGCAGGACGATAACAACGAGGAGTTACGCAGTTCGAGTTCAAGAAAGTCAGAGCGGCAGCAGCATCCAGCGGTTGCAAGGCAGATCCCCGCAAATATTTGCCATTTATTGCATTGGTGACTGTTCTGTGTGTGTGTGTGTATGTGCGTGTGGTTGTTGTAGTTGTTGCAGTGCCTCGGAATGCTAAATTAAGCGAACTTGTATGCGGCAGAAAATAACTTTTTAATGAGATAATCTGCGCAAAATATTGCGACGCGGTGTAGGAACGAACTGTTGTTAGTGGGCTGGTGGAGGGGAGGGAAGAGGGGAAGAGACCACGCAAAGGGCACATCAAGTGTGGGGGTGGGGGGATCACACGGAGCGCTGGTCTCAAAATTATTATAAATTCTATTGAAAACTTTATCCAGCGCATGCAAATTGGTTGCAAAATTAATGAGCGCGAGGACTCGGCAGTCATCGTGGAATGCGTGTTGTAAGGGCGACACTCGTGGATATGGACTGCAATGAACAACAATAACAACAACAACAACAACAACAACAACCCTCAAAGAAGTCACAAAAATTGTAAGAAAACTTTTGTTCTGTGATTCAGTAAAGTTTTCGTCAGCTGAGGGCAGAGCTAATGGAATGCTTTCGCCAGAATTCCGAGGAAAGGGACCGAAAAATTACCAAAACAAACTCAGAGGGATCAGAGAGGCTTGATATTATGGGTTGCGGAAAAAAATTACGCCTTTTGTAGTGAGAATTCAAACAATTCTTCTCATATTTTCACCGAATTTTACTCTGATCGACGACTATTTGCCACTTTTTCGCTTTCATTCCAATTTATCTGCTTCATTCCATCATAATAATGCAAGTTAAGCAGAAATATATTCGTCTATTTTCTATATGTTTAATTTTCTAAAAAGTCTCATTACTGCAACCTTTCCGATCTCCTAAAATACAACCCTCGCAACAAAGGACATCGTAACACAAATATTTCCCTCTCAATTCCTTATTCGTGCGTATATCTGTGTGTATGTGTGTGTGTGTGCGAGGGTATTTCTCAGGAATCCTTTTGAAGATGAAATCTGAATTTGGGGAATTTCTTGCCAGCTAAAGTAACCGAATTACATTCAGGAAATGGTGCAGAAAGAATTTCAATATTTGTTATCCATTCAGTTGGAAACTGAAGTTCATAATATTCAATTATTCACTACGAATTCAAAAATGATTATTTTAATTTAATCAAAAGCTTCTCTCTGTTTCCGCACGAGAGAAATTCTGTCATGCCATTATGGCACAAATTTGGTCAGGAACTGCAAGACTCGTATCGACACGAAATATTTTTAGTTAACTTTTCTGTGTGAATTTTACAATTTTTAATGGATTCTGATACTCACGGTCTGATACGATGATTGAGACCGTTTCGGAGTAATTGGTGGAGAAGTATTGGAGTATTGAAGTGGAGTAGTAATGGCAATGGCAATGGTAATGGTAATGGTAATGCTGGTGGTAATGGTAATGGTGGTGGTAATGGTAATGGTGGTAGTATTGGTAATGGTAATGATAATGATAATGGTAATAACAGTAGTAATCGTAATGGAATGGTAATGGCGATGGTATGGATAAAAAATTGTAAATATGGCAAAATTGCATTACTTGCGTTAATTTTCATAGCAAGTTTATTTTTATTAAAATTTAGTTCGAAATTTAATAAAACACCATAAAAATGTTCGTATATATCTTGTAAAAAGTTGAGATGGCAACCATGGTTGATCTTCTTGCCCGCCTCACACTGCGAACGCAAAGCGCCGTCCATGTGTGCCGATGGCTAAAAGCATTCCGAGTTAAGTAGTGGACTGTGCAAACACGGAGATGTAGCCGGCCAGATACACATGCAGCTGCCGAGGGTAAGAGAATGCGGATGTGCGTCTGCACGTGTGTGAGTGGAAAGCGGAAATGCTAATATTGAGGAGCATCAGCACCCCAAGCACACTAAGAGAAAAGATGGTTGTCATGCCGACAAATGGTTGATGTTAATTTAAAATTGTTCTGTTGAAATTAAATTCAACTTTTTTATATTAATAAACGAGGTTTTTAGATTATAAACGTAGACAGGGGTTTTCTTTTAATATGACGAACTGTTTTCTTCAGTACAACAAACATTTTCTTCAATATGACGAACTTGCTCTTCAATTTGACGAATATTTTCTTCAATATGACAACCGCTTTCACTACGACGAATATTATCTTCAATATAACGAACATTTTCCTAAATATGGCGAACATTTCCTTCAACGTAACAAACTTTTTCTTCCATATGACAAACATTTGCTTTAATATTTTTATTATTATTATTATAAGTGATTATCTCACATCTCTCGTTTGTAGAGATGTACGGTGTAGTTGTAGAGATGTACGGAGGAGTACATCAGCGTGGATTCAGTTGGCTGTTTGTAACGCTCTTTAAATCGTCCGTAACCGTTGTAATCCATCCATTCAGCAGAAATTCGGAAAAGGAAGAAATAAAATTCTGTGAACGATGTTTTTTTTTGCGTTCTCCGGAAACTTGCATTATATGATGCTGTTAAAAATGCACGCATAAAAAACTCCATATTTGAGTTGATGCTTCACCTGATGCTTCACAATGCCAACAACAACAAAGGCAAGTAGAATTTGAATAAGAAAAGCGAACACAGAAACAGACACACGCACGCACACCCGAAAACCAACACAGCCAAACAGAGAATCCTGTCAAAATCCTAGTAGTAGAGTAGTTTTTCAGATAACTGCATTAGGATGTTGTTTTCCGATGCTGCTTCTTCTTCTTTCCCCCTCCTACTTCTTCTTCTTCCTGCCCTCTTTTTGTTCTTGTTTCTGCTCTTCTTCTACTTGTCGACCTCTTCTTCTTGTCTTCTGAAGCACTCTTCACGTCTCTGATCCTTCAGGTTGCTCAGCTTGTGGTTCGAATGTTGAAACTTGAGAGCTCCTTTTAAGCGGCTTGTTGGTTTCAATTGTTGTTTCTGTTGCTGTTGTTGTTGTTGTTGCAGTTGTTGTTGCCGTTTCTGTGCTTGTCCTGTCCTCAAAATTGCCACAAATCACAAAAGCTGGCAAGGAATTGTCGAGCAAGGAAGAGACGATAACATTTCGGTAATAAATTGAAACCGTAGCTCGCGTAGACCTTTTGAGGTTTCGGTCAGATGATCGGCTAGCAAAGAATGACGGGCACAAGTTCGACTTAGTTTGGAATTTTAGAACAAAAGAGCTCGTCAATTTTTGTAATGGATTTGTTTTCGATATATTTGCGATTTCCTATTGATCTTCACCTGGATTCATAGTTTTACATACGAAATCAGTTAATATTCGATACAAAATATGACTCTATTAGTCTACGAAAGGAGATTTCTAGTTCCAGATATTAATAATAGCACGACAAAGACCGAAGATCTCACAATTTTCTAATTAATAACGACGGACATGCAGCAAATATCAATCCAAGCCTGATCAATCCAAGCGGATTAGGAAAATCTTCGCACTTCGCACTTCGCACTCTCGGAGTTATCAGAATATTTGCCATCCTTGCTATAAATGGGAGGATTTTAATCATACCAACCCTCTTCAGCGCCCCCACTCCGCCACCCGGCCAACACTTTTCGTTTAACTTCAAGTGTTAATAAATGTTTCAATTTCCTGCTACAACTAAATGGAAGACGAAGGAGTTCCCTGGACACCTTTTCTGTAAACAAGAAAGTTACTCAGTTAATACGAAGTTTCTTGTTTTCTCCGCTTTCTGAAGGCGGAGTTTTTTATCGTACAGAAAACTCTGCTAAAAATTTTGTTAGCAGGAGTGTAAACAACGAAGTCAAGAAACCGGACACAACTGCTAATAAACGAATCATTTTACGACACTTGCGAATTAAAGAACTAAGCAACAACAACAACAACAACAAGAACAACATTTACAACGACAACTGCAATCCAGAAACTTATTAATTCTCGTATATAATCAGCGCGTCAGCATCAAAGAAGCAAAGTTTTTCCCTCTCGAATTTAATTATAACACAAAATTACTTGCGATAAACAACATCAGCGACAGAGGCAGCTGGAATTTTAACAAAAATTACAGCAACTTCGATAAGGAATGTGATGACAACAACAACAACAACAACAACAACAGCAACAACAACAACAACAACACAACTGCACCGATAGAGTTGTAGGACTTCATAAAAAAATCATTTCATTAAAAATTAAATTTGCAAAACAGTTTTTCTCAAAGAAAGAAGGGAACAAGCGGAAATGCAATCATGAATTAACAAAGTTATAATATAATTTTTTCTCATTACACTTACACAGTTTTATCACAGTTTGCTCTTTATTGCATTCGTCGTTTACGAAACCGACTTCCTTGAAATATTTTTCAACCCTTTTCTAGCAGTTTAATTTGGTTTTTTGTTTTCCTTCCGCGTTGGTGCGAGTTTCATCGTGCTTTTCACTTTGCAAAAAAGGCTTCCGCTCGAAAAGAAGTTGCTAATTACTCATCAGAAGCGAAGTAGTGTTAGTAGTAGTAGTAGTAATTGTAGTAGTAGTAGGAAAAGTAGTAACATCAGTTATAATGGTAGTGACAGTAGTGTTGCTGTTGTTGCAGTAAAAAAATCATCAGATCGAGAAGCAAAATTCGAACTTCATTTGTTGTCTATTGAATTTTTATCTGTTGTTCTGCGATGTTTTGCGCTTTCAGGGTTTTCAGGGTTTTGTTTTCCACTCTGTAGCTCTGCAATTTCTGTTGCGAAGAACTTTATTTCTGTTGAGACGCGAAGTTATTGCAAAAACGCTGGAAGGGTAGTAGAAAATGTCATCAGATTTTAATTATTGTTGCTGAAGTTTGTTGAAAATTGAAAATGATATTTATTGCGTATTTTTTGCGAAGTTTCTGTTTGTGCTGCATTCTTCGATTTCTAAGGAATATTAAAAATGCTATTGGAAATCATACACCGACCGTTAAAAAATCCTCGAAGAATTTACCACCAGTTATACGTGACTCTCCGCTGTTAAGGGAAGCAAGGATCCGAAGCTTAATATAAACACACATTTAGCAATTTAGATTTGGCAGTCTCTCAGTGATGATTGAACGAGTCTCATCCATCACGGCGACACCCATTCGATTTCGTGTCGCTCCTGCGATACGAGCGGCGAGCTGCGACTACGTGATGCGACCAAACAACTTAGAAATCCACAATGAAAACGTACGCGTTAAAGATCGCTTAACTTTTATCACTTGGAAATCATTGGGTCTTTATTTCCCTTTTTTATTAAAGACTCAGCTGTGACGAACCATTTAAAACATCTCGTATATGGGGAGAAAATGATTCAGCGGCTTTTTCAATTCGGTCCCCTCGTTTACTTTAATGTTGGTCGTTCTTTCTTGTGTTCATGACACAATTTTCGGTTTATTTCTCGTCCTCGCGAGGTTCTTACGACGATGTTTTGCTTGTATTTTTATCGCACGTTTTGCGTCTTTCGTGGCGTTTTTATTCCTCGCTAACATTTCAGATAATTGAAAATAAACATTTGAGCAAGCAAAATTAATAATTTTCGCCTTTGATGAAATATCTTCTTCCTCTCGTCTTAAATGTGAGGCAATAATCGAGACCGAGATGGCTTTTGAGTCTGCAATTTTATTGGTCGAGAAGGGAGTCGAGATGGAGATGCCAATTTTAGTTGAAACAATATTTCAGAACGCCATACCCTTCGTCCCGAAGTCTCGATAATTGAGATGGAGAAAGTCTTTCAGCCGGGAAAGTAACACAGAACGGGAAAACCTTTTTTCGAATTAAATTCGAGACAATAATCGAGATCGAAATAGCCTTTTTGACCGAAAAGAAAATCGATACAGAGGTAGAGCTATATCTTTGTTCTTATTAGTGTTTTCTTGAAATTGCTTCAGTTTTTCTAAAATTACTTTCCTCTTTCTGAATCTCCGCGGCATTCTGTACTCATCGTAGATTACTAACTTCGCTTCTCATGAATATTTAAGCCAAGAAATGGTTAACGAAAAGCTTCACTCATCACTGAGAACTTCTATGTTATTAATTTTTTAGCAATCCTCTACGAAAACACATCACGTTCAGTACGAAAAGCAAAAAATTGTCTCTACAGGATGGACAAGGATGTTGGCAAGTATTCTACAAGCGATACAAAGACACAAACAAGCTGAGCATGAAAAGGAAAGCAGAGAAAATTAAGTCACAAATAATTTCGTTGAAATTACAGGAAAAACTTAGGCAGCATTTGCTACATCGCAGAAAGGTCATTTAGCTGGTGGTTCACATGTTTGCGAAGCCATTACGTTAAATAGGGATTGAAACGAAGAAAAAACCACTTCATCCGAGTGTTTTTCCCCCGACGAACGGCAATTAACGTGGCAAGCAAAGAAACGAGGAATCGAAATTAAGGACGAAACTAAAGTCAGCCTATTCTGTCCTCCGATACTCGGCATTGCATTGATGAAGCCCGGCGAAGCTGCCAAACAAACTTTTCACACCAATTAACCATTTCTGCTGAGTGACAACTAAGTTTACCGTTAAAACGGCTGGCTGACAGGCCAACGACGCGACGCCAGGAGTTGCTTCTCGCTTCGCTGTTATTGAAACATCAGGTGTTCGTGATGTGACAGGAAACACGACGTCTACACCGCTCACAAGATTAGTTGTGACTTTTAATGGCGTTGCGTTTAATGTGTTTTTGTATTTGTGTGTGTGTGTGTATGTGTGTGTGTGTGTGTGTGTGTGTGTGCTGTTGTCGTCTTCCAAGTCGTTGTCCTTCCCACACAACCACGAACACAACCACGAACATCAGTGCCGTCGTCTGCCTGTTGTTCCTCCAGGCAACACGTTGTTGCTTCGAAACTTCTAACCGAAGCTGTTGTCTCTTCAGCTGTCGCGGGGTGGCCAGGATGCGGAAGGTGACGTCGTGCTTCGCTGTTGCCAGATTTTATTGTTTTTCCGCTCTTCCATTTAATGCATTCTAATGATTCGCAGGGTTTTACGTGGAGCTCCCGCGCTTGTTTTTCTTTGTTTTTCTCGTGATTGCTAATCTTGTCGGGCGGTCTTAAGAATGTCTGTCAGCATAATTGTGCATGTCAATTGAAGTTGTCGCTGTTGTTGCTATTGGTGTCATCGCTGGTGTTGTTGTGTAGCTGGTGTTGTTGTGTAGCTGGTGTTCTTGTGTAGCTGGTGTTTTTGCAGGAGGTGCTGAGTGCTGAGTTTGTTTTTCCTTGGCTCTCGCTGCGCTAATTGAAATTGATGCAAATGTAAGATAAACACGTCAAGTTGACTCTGCAGCTCGTAAATGTTTTCTTGCGATTGCACGATTCGACAAATTTAGTACAAAAATCCATATTTAAATTGTTCTTTCAGCGGTTTTATTTGTTTATTATTTAATTTTGAATTTTATCGACTACGAATTCCAAGAAACGTTTCGTTTATTTACGAGTTACTTATTATTTTGTGGCACAGTCGTCATCATTACTTGTCATTATTCTCCTAAAATCATCACAATTTAATTTATTTACTCTTTTTTTTAGCGCTCTAATTTCTCAAGTTACCGCCGCTCAAGAGCGCCTCTCCGCTGTGAGTGAGAGAGGAGTGTAGGAGAGAGGAATGGTTGAGAGACGTGGTGCGAATCACGAAACACTTCTCTTGTCAGCATTAATATTCAATTTGACATTTAATTGTGAAACTCAGTGCAACGCGATGCAACACAAGACGAAACCTCAAGTATTTTCCAACCAAACACGACTCGGACTGAATTTGCGTCCTTTAAAATTCGCGAGAGGACGGCGAAGCAGAGGGGAAGCGAGAGGATTCGCAGTGTCAGTGAGGCGAACATTTAATGTGCGCGCAGAAGATCATTCAATTATTCAGCATCAGTAACGACAACAACAAGAACAACAAGAAACACGAAAGAGATTTACAACAATTCAAGAAGCACTTTAAAAACAGCTGCAGCTAGAAAATTTTGTTGCTAGAAAATTTTGTTACAGATGGCAGCCACTTGGTTCCTCCCTGCATTCCCCTTCTTCACCTCTCTCTTTCTCTCTCACCATCCATCTCTGTAATTCTTCTGCTATAAAAAGAGAAATGAAACGGTTTTCTCTTTATACGAGAACCACGTTTTTATATCGTTTTTATTTCAGTCGTTATTCAACGCAGTCAGCATCAGTTTGAAGGCGCCAAAATTCACGCCATCGCATTTTCACACGAAAGCGGAAACGACAAACGAATTCCAAGATGCCGTCGCCAAGATGAAATAAAGACGCAGATGGAGGCGGACGAACGGACAGACAGACAGATAGACAGATAGACAGATAGACAGACGGACGGGCGGACGGACGGACGGACGGATGGACGGACGGACGGATGGACGAACAGAGAGGCTGACAGGCAAGGAAACGGGCGAAGAAATAGAGAGAGAAAGAGAGAGTGAGAGAGAGAGGGAGAGAGAGAGACAGAGAGGTAGTGAGGGGACGGTAAGAAGGGGATGAAGAAGGGTGAGAAGGAGGAACGAAGAAGGAAGTGAAGAAGAAAAAAAGAGAAACACTTGCATTTTAAATGGTTGCCGGATTTTGAAGTCGTTAGTGAGTGTAAGAGGAGAAGGTTGCCACTCTTTTCATTTTAAAACAATGATGAGAAAATATTTTAACTCAAGTTCAATTGATTTGTTGCATGTTTAATTTCATCGCTGCTTCGTAATCATTCGTGCAAAATGCGATTACGAATAATAAAACCAAAAATATTCAAAAAGAAGTTTTTTATTCAATACAATAAAACTGCGGATTAAAATGTGAAGAAAATCACAAAAAGCAACGAATTGTAAGAAAAGCAAGATTGCAGCCGCGAAAATCTTTATTATTTTTCTTCAATTTTCTCAAGTTTCCCACTGAAGGAATAAATTTATTAAAATCTTAGCAAGAAACAATTCAAAATAAAACAATTTCGCAACTTATATTCTGATTGCGCACAAAATTATGCAGCGAATCTTTTTGTTTTACACGATTTAGGTACAGAAAGGGGGAAGGAAAAAATATTTTAATTGCATTTCTGCTAATTTGCACATTTTAATTTGATTTTCCTGTTGCTGCTGCTGCTGCTACCGCTTCTCTTGCTGCTGGTTATTTTATTGTCCTCAGAAATTATTGTTATTTTGCGTATGCCAGCATTTCTGCAGCTGCAAATGCTGCCACCTAAAATTATGCCATCAAATTTGTTGCTATCAAGCAGCTTTTAATGTTTCTTCATTCCTCAGTTTTGCTTTGTGAAGGGAAAACAACGGCCAAAAAAATTTAAGAGGAAAACAATTTTTTGCCGTCAAGTGCGGCACACAGAAATGCAATTTTTCAACTCCTTTTCTGCATTCATAAGCAGCTCTAACGCTTTTCAACTCTTCATTTTTCTTAATTTTTTACAACCCCCACCTTCGCACCCAAAAACTCTCGCGCATTTTTCACTCTCACACAGTTTCCTTCGCTCTCCCGCGCTTCTCGACGAGCCACTGTTGCCACCCCCTTTCGAATAACAACGCTTCGTGCAACGCGCTGCAAATTAACGAAAGGGTGCGCGTGAATTTCCAACATTTGACACAGCGACGCGTTGGCGCAACTAACAACGTCATGGCGGCTGCATCCGGCTTTCGAACGATTTTCTATTTAATGCGAATACATATACAAGAAGGGTGAGAAAGGGTATGTGTGTGTAGGTGTGTAGGTGTGCTTGTTATTAAGTCTGAGTTGGTGTTTTCGAATACGTCAGTTTCTGATGAAAATGAAGACATCACACGAAACTTCCATTGTAACGTCAACTCGGGACGTTTATGGCGTCAACGTAGAACACGGAAGGTTTGCAAGGATGTCAGCAAATTTGAAATGTAGACGGCATTCAGCCATTAGCAGGTTGTTATTGTTTTCTTTCTCGTTTATTTAAGCCAGAAATTGTATAATTTTATGTGTAGAGAGAAATATTAGTTAGAGAAATCGGTTATTGAATTGTTTATTTATTTAAAAAGCTGTCAATTAATCAGCCAGTAAT
Organism: Sicus ferrugineus; assembly: GCA_922984085.1. Lineage (NCBI taxonomy): Eukaryota > Metazoa > Arthropoda > Insecta > Diptera > Conopidae > Sicus > Sicus ferrugineus. The sequence goes on from OV277352.1 coordinate 4,122,295, forward strand.
TGCTCGACACAAAATTATAGCTGTCAAATATATACAAACACAAACACACACGCCGCTTGCACACACACATGCACACACACAGCTACACACACAAACACCCTCCCATTCCCACTTCATAAGCTGAACCACAAACATATCAGTGTCCGCACACCAGCAAATCCTTTTGATTACCGAACGTGATTCATTCATTCATTAATTTGAGTATCCCGCTGCTATTCATCATGATTCATCTAACTGTCAGCTAAATTCCCCCCCTTAAATCCCGCGGCTTCAGGTTGCATGGCTTAGTAAACAAGCTGCAGTCACGTATACCGCGCATCAATTTTACGTTACCTCGTGCAAACCAGAACACATCTTAATTCGTATTTAATTGTATTAATTAATAGCGTTTCTTGTGGGTGTCGATGTGAGTGTAGTGCAATAGTGTGCGGTTTGTGTGCGATAAAATTTTGACTTTAAAATTTGATTGATGTGTTTGGACATCAATTTCTCAATATGCAGTTTCCTAATATTAAACTAATACAGGACTTTAATAATGTAAAGTGCTTCCTTAAATTGTTGCACAAACAATTTTTCTCCTTAACTGAAGCCGTTCAGTCGGTGCAGATTTCTTGAAAAATTACTTAAAGACCATCAGATTTGCCACAAAAGCTGGAAAACCCTATCGAACAGAATTGCATTCACTTATCATACTAACATGATGAACATGATGCGAATTATATGTGAATATGCCTGAAGAAAAAAGTTGTGTTAACTATATGTTAACTGGTCACAAACAAATTCATTTTAATATACAAATTTCATTTTAATCCACAAGTTTTTTAGTTCCTTCCTGGTTTTCTTTAATTTAAAAAATTCTCTTTTAACGATTTCTATATACGGAAAACCAGCAGTTGTTAAAATTTAGAAATTGAAAACCTTTAAATTCACTTGAAATCAATTTCTCTATTGACTGAAGGCACAATTTTCCTCCCCGTTGCTTTCGCTTCCAATAAAAATACGAGGACCATAATTTCTACCGCTATGAAGATCCAGAAAAATCTGCTGCCCACCCAATCGTCCGTTTCCTTTCCCTTTGTCTTCCCTCCACCTCCCACCCCCACACATTATAATGGCTTACTTAAGCAAGATTTCTCCGCACAGTCACGTGTTTAGAATCCTCTTCGTCGTCGTTACGGTCGTCGGTCGTTACGTAGACTTACACCTGATTCCTCTTTGCCGACCTTCATTTTAAAGGCAACTTATTGCTCACCCTTTGGTCCCTTTGATGCCCTCGTCCTAAATACCTTTTATATTTGCGCCTTCCTTGATCCTTCTGCATTTGAATTTTTATAATTTCATGCAGATGCTGTCGGAAATCGCTCTCGTTTTAGTTATGGTCGTGTAACAGATGTCATTATTTCTGCTTTAAATAAGTGTTGAGAGCAAATGACCACCTCATTCCTGCTTGGAGAGGATATCAAATCAGTGTTCAGTGACTCTTGTTGATGGTATTTATTTGTTTTGTATGTTTTCTGCCTTCCTTACGGTTGTCGGTGGCAGACCTCTTGTAATTTTTACATAAAACTGAAGGTAGACACTTTCATAACCATTCTCTGTCTTCTCAGAAAACTCTTTAGATAAAGCGAACTTCTTGTTATGCTTTGCACGTGGCATGGAGTTCAGAGAATTTTTTTTATGATTCCCTGTCTGTTATATAAAGCGGATCAAATCGCGTTGCTTACAAAGTAAGTAGTGATTTCATTTGTGGTTTGTTGAATCTGTGTTGATTTGCATGTTTGCGTGCTTGTGTATTAAACAACAAATAAATATTTCCTGCATCACATCGCATGATTTTAGCTGTTGCGTTTTATTTCTTCGTACCCACTGTGTGAGGGAACAATACGACACGATATCTGCAAGCCTGGAAAATGATCTTTGGTAAATTTAGAATCCACGTAGCACTTGCAAAGATATGCGTCTTCATGGGAAAACCATGGAATTACACTGAGAATCAAGCATATTTTAGCAATCAAAACCTTTTCTTGTGGAAGGCATCCGAATTTCAAAATCTTTCCACGTAAAATTCTAGAATAAATTGGTTAAGATGTTTAATTCAAGCAGTTTCAACACGATTTTCAATAAGGTACATTCGTCAATTGCACAACCATCGTCCGTCCATTTGACCACCCACGTTAGTCAAGTTGACAACCATCATTTGTCAGTTTGACAAACATCGTTCGTCAATTTCAAAACCATTGAAAGCAGACAGTATAGAAATAATATTGAATACAGAACAAGGAAGGACAAGATATCCTTATACAGACAATCGCTAGTAAATCATCATCATTTTGATAATTTTGTTCCGCTTTTCTTCACTTAACCACAATAAATGGCCACCTTTTTCTCAGTGTTATTGATGATTGCATTATTACTTCTGACACTGTATTGGTTTGAAACCTACCTGCACGTAAAAGTACTCGCATGTGCTAGAATCGAACATCATATTGTTAAGGACTTCATCAAGTATCCTGCTGTGCACCTTAAATACAGTGCATCACAAAATGCAGTGAGAAATTCGGCCAGCAAAACCATAAAACTCCCTCTGCCGTCGCCACGTTGAAACTTGCAACTTTGCATGATGAATGCTTCTTGCTGGCGTTGTTGGTGTGCCAAGCACAGTGGCAGCAACAATGCCAACAGTGGCAGCAACGCAGGTGCACTTGCGAAAATAATGAAAATGTTGATTACACTCACGTGGCTGGGACCGGAAAGAGAAACGGAAGCTGCAGCCAAGAACCCGACAGCCGACAGCCTCCTCACATGTGTAGCACTTGCTGTGGTGCTCAGTGGTGCTGTGTGCTGTGCGCTGTGTCCTGTGATGAAGATGAGTCAGTGGTCCTGCATAAAGCAGAGGCGCTCATCATTGTAAGCGCACAACCGTGCGAAGATGCATGCAGAAGCAGTATAGATGTTGGCATCCCGGGTTGAGTGCATGAAGAATGATCAGGGTCAGGGAATGCGGCTGAGCGATGGGTAAGATGGAGGGGTGAGAGGGATTGCTGAGCGTCCGGCGCGAGAAGGGGTGAGGAGAAAGGGGAAAATTAACACAGAGACACAGACAAATTGTGATAAATGTTGCGTTCTTATGTTTCTCTGCCAGATTTTCCAGCAGAAGTAAATGAGTTCCACCACACAAATTGGGGCCAATTAACCGAGCAGAGATAACAGAGGTAATAATAGCCACTTAAACCATTTCAACTATAAGGATCCTTGAAAAGCTGGCGAATCGCTTGCTCGATCTTCTAACTAAGAAGAGGAAAGAAGTTCTCATCGTATTTTGTGGATTGCTTTGAGTTGCGCTCTGCACATCATGCAAGCACATGATGATTATGTTGAGGATATGGTGTTGTTGTTGTTGTTGTTGTTGTTGTTGTTGTAATTACATCACTTGCTGTTGATGCCCTCATTACCGCTGCTGCTCCCATAACAACTCGATAGTAAAAATATGTTGCCATCCGAGCAACATGCAATCAGAGCAACAACGGCGGTGGCAACAACAACGAAAACAACAACTACAAGAACAACAACAACAAGAACAACCATTAAAAACAACAATAACAATAACACCACATCGAAAGTATTATATAATCAAAAGAGACCGAAAATATGTACAACACAATTTTCAAATAACTAAAGCAGTGCAGACAGATTTCGGTGTAGAAGAATGGCGCCACAGAACCATCAACATCACGAACACCAGCACCAACAACAACATTAACAACAAACACAACAACAACAACAATAACAAACCAACAACAATAACAAACCAACAACAGCCCAGTATATACATCACCTGAAATCATCAGTGGAAATTTATGGATTGGTGGCAGCAATAGTTCTGGAACACAAAAGCAATACAGAAAGAATACCAGCAAAATCATACAATAGCAGCAACAACAGCACCAACAACAGCAGCAACACCGTCTACAACAATGGCAACCAAAGAAATCCGAACAGCGCCATGGTGAGCAGGACAAGGAGCAAAATGGGGGTGTGACGGGCAGGGTGGGCCACAGATCACGCAATGCAAGTGGAAGAAAATTTCATGCAGCTCGCATACACATGAGATTTAAAATCGCCTCTAATGGAGTGCATGAAATATTCATTAGGAGCAGTTGAAAGTTGGTCTGGAGCTGAAGTTCCGAAGCTGAAGGAGTTGCTGCTGGTGAAGGCCGAACCCAGTGGTCTGCCACACGATGGTTTTGATGCGCTAAGGAAAAAATAATATATATTTTTCTGCTCATGTTGTGTCAGAGCATTATTGTGTGAAGCACTTTAGAGAATAAGAAAATATTAAATTTTAACGAATTACGTGATATAAATGAGATGGAGAAGAAGAATGTCAAGAAAGTCGCTGGAAATTTGTAAGATAAATCAAAATTCATTGAGAAGGATAGGAAATATTTGGCTCAGAAGTCGAAAAAAACCTACATCGGTAAGGTTTTCACCAAAAAAGCTTAGAAATTAGATAGAAGAAGTCACATCGGATAGATCAAGTCAGACCTTTATAAGAACTTGAAGAAATTTGGAATGAACGGAGGGCAAGTCATTATGTCTATTGACCTGAGGCCTATTGACCTGAGGCCTATTGACCCATCCTTGCAAAGCATTGATTGAAATATACCATCCTCTAGTACGTCATAATAATGGTGAAATTTTGAATTACTTGAAATACTTGCTATCAGTGTTTAATGTTGTGATATAACCCCATATTTGACGCGCATATTTGATGCCCTTCTGTGATAGACTACCGAGTTAGTAGACCGAGTGACTAACTTTTGCAGTTGCACACGTAAAAATTGGGTAATACTATCTATTCTATACATGCGATATTTCGCAAAGAATTGGTTTACAGGCAACCCAGATATGGAAAACACAAAATTGTATTTTCTATTTTAACCAAAACAAAAAGGAAAATGTTGAAAAATACTCGGAGGAATTGATGCCAGTCGAAGGCTTACCAAACACTCAACCCGAAATACATCCGTACTCAACAAAACACCTGCAAACAGATGCATGCGAATAAATATTCACAGCTACGAGTATTTTTCACCCAGTTCTTGTTTGCAGCGTACAATTTATCAAAAACTATCTGGAGAGTTAGTGGCGCACCAAAAAAGGCTGATGGAGGGGGAGGTGTGGCGGTGGGGCGGTGAGAGTTGAAACGTAGTTGTACACAAGCGAGGTTGGGAAGTGGAATGCATGAATTTGTAACTCTAACCCAGTTTAATTCTTTCGCTCAGCATTTGAATTTTCACTCCGTGATGTTTTTCACGTGTTCTACTTTTTAGTTTTTGCATTCCATTCTCGATTCCATTTGTTGGCATCGGAAATACGGTAACTAAAGATGATTGAGCGCCTCTCGCTCGGCTGGGTTTTGCGTTCGTCGCGTTGCGCTGTCTGTGGGTTTCGGTGCGTGTTGGGATTACGGATTACGGATTACGGATTTCTGCACTTGCGAACACTCGGATGCGGTGATGATGCTTTCTAGTTCACACCGTCACCGCACACCGTCACCGCACGCCGTCACCACACGCCGTCACCACCTACCGTCACCGCACGCCTCACCGCACGCACCGGCGAGCGCGCCACCGCGTGCTCACCGTTCGCTCGTTTGTTTGGGGAGCATTTAAAGGATTAAAGGTGGCAGCTTTTCTCTACATCCCTGGTGACAGATGAATTTGCACACACGGAATGGAATGGGATGAGTGTGTGTGTGTGTGTGTGTCTGCTGCTGGTTTATGTATGTATGTGAGCAATAAATTCATACACTCCGAAAAGTATGTTAGTACATTTTTTTTAATTTAGAAAATAGCATTCTTTTCTTTTTCCTTTCCGTTTGCTTTATTTTTAAAGTCATTTGTAATGCAAGTCGATTCGATTTAATTTAATTAAAATTATTTTATCTCAACTTATCTAAATTCTGTTTAATTTAACTTGATTTATTTCAGTTCTTTGACTTTACACACGTATATTTACAAAACATGCATATGGAAAGACACACTTCGTTAAACACAAACATATGTGTAGCTACATCTTTGTCCACACACACACACACACACACACACACACACACACACACACACACACACACACACACACACACACATACATACATACATAATACAGAGGATTATCTAGATTCCATAATCTATTAGTCAAAGTCTTCCCTGATGACATCTGCTGTGTGGCAACTCATGCAAATCCAAGTGAAAATATACAAGGATCTCCTAAAAGTAACAACGCAACAACAACAACAGCAACAACAACAACGGCAACAAAAACATCAAAATTCAAACATGTTTACACACTCCTACATCAGCTTCTTCACCCCCGTAACACTGCACGAGAATCAACTAATTTTAAAGTAATCCAAAACCAGTTCTTTTCAAAACGATAGATTATGGAACTCCTCACATTTCTCTACTATAATGCGACGCCATCCCTTCCCGTTATTGACACCACACATTACAGGACACATTTTAAGTCCATGGAAGCGATGCAACAAATTTTAACTTTAAATGTTTAAGTGAAAACTCGTGCAGTTTATGAATGCAGAGTCTCATAAACCAAATTCGTATTTAACTCTTTAAATACCCCCGCATCTCCAACAGGGACCTTGAAAACGTAGTCCTCGAAGACGTTTTGTTTGGGTTCAGGGACGACTTGAACTTGTGGAGTCAAGTAAATTCAAAGCAATAACAAAAAAGTCAGCCATTTCTTGGAAGCAATGAAATTCGATTGCAAGGAATTGGAAAAACGTTCCTTTAACTTACTTGCACACAACTCGAAGTTGTGGGAAGTTCGAGGGGAAGACGTAGAGGGCGTTTGTCACTCCCTTCGATGTCCTGTCACACACTAGAGTGCCTCCGAAGAAGAAGAAGAAGCCAGCAAACTCTCGGCACATGATGTTGGTTAAGAAGTTAAGGCAATTTTTTTCAATCTCAGTGTGGTCAACAGTACCACGTTAGCTCGTGCATTGCAAATCGGAAGGAATCGGGGACCCAAGTTTTGTGTTGCCCAGAGGAAGGATAATGAAATGAGAAGAAAGAAAAGGAGAGAAGAGAGAAAAGGAGAGGGAAAAAGCTCAGAAGTGTTGCGCCTGGTCAAGATTTCTCAAGATTTACAGTATGGTATTCGCGATTGCGATTTTTGCTTCCACTAAAAAAGCAAACTCGATCGCGATTTACTGTCTCGCATTCGAGACCAACTCTCGATTGTTATTCTTCAGTTCACTCTCTTCTCTTTTATTATTCTGCGGTTCACACTTCTGCGCCACAGACGACTGAGCAAATGTACGTGTAAAATATTGGCTCCGACACGAAATATCAATAATATGTTTACAGCAAAGCAACTCATGGTTTTCCACACGCTTTGGTTTACTGCCAACTTTAATTGCTTCATCTGCGGCGTGTGAGTGTATAATGTGTGCTGAATTGCTTGTTCCAGCGGTCCTCGTCGCTTGTTGTTTCCTAATTATGTTCGCTAATAAATTGCTCATTAATATTTTCCAGCTTGACTTTTATTGTCGTGTTATTTCGGTGCTTATTGCTGATGTTATTGCTGGTTTCGTCGTTGCTGTTGTTGTTGTTACTGTTGTTGTTGTTGTTGTTGTTGTTGTTGTTTTTGTTGTTGCTGTGTTAATGTTGCTACCAACAGTTGTATGCTATGCAAGCATATATTTTTCCCATAGTGAGCAGCGAGGATGCGCAATTTTCAGCTGAATGCTGAAGAGTCCATTAAAAGTATTTCAAGTGCATCTAATGAAAGATTTATTGCGGAACATTTGTGTTTAACGATGTCAGTCGACAAAAGCAGAAGCAAACATTAACGCACAAAAGAACGAGAGAGAAAGAGAGAGAGAGAGAGAGAGAGAGAGAGAGAGAAATTCAAGGCATTTGTAATCATAGGATTTTTCTCATTTATTAGCTACAATTAAATTTAACCTTCAAAAAGATTTTATTTCTTTTTGCTTCGTTCATAAATTTAATTACTCGCTTACAATTGAATATTTATTTTATTTTATAGTACAATATATGATTATTTTGTTTTTAGTTTGTTTATTAAATTTGTTTTTATCTTTTCATTTCATTAGAAATTAAATTACGAAATTTTCTTTTACTTTTTAACTTATTTTAACATATTATTTTGGTTAACTATTAATGAAAATAAGCACGTTGAAGTCGGTTGAAGTCTCTAAAGTAATTTGAAGTCGTTGATAGTCACTTCAAGTCGCGGAAGTCACTTAGAGTTGCTAAGACTTCATGCGAATTCAGTAAATAAAAATGCACCGAATTGATTTCAGTCGACTTCACCCACCTCACTGACTTCAAACGATTTCAGCGATTTCAGCGACTTCAAATGACTTCGAAAAGGTAAATTGGTGAGGTTTCCGATTGAAGTGTCAGTGACTTTCAAAGACTCTGTATTGACTGTATTGACTTCAACGGAGTTCAGAGACTGCAACTGACTGCGGTTATGGAAATGCTTGTTTTTTCAAGTTCTTTCCTCACACCAGTATCTTGTATGTCAACGCTATATACAGCGAAGTAAATTCCGAAATCTGCGCTCTCACGAAGGTTTCAATATGTGATTTTTACGCACCGCTTCCTTCCGACAACGCATACGTTCACAAAGCCATGCGGTTGGTGCATGTGTAGGTGGGAGTGAGAGGAGGAAGCAGTGTGTGAGTGAGGCAGTCAGTCAACACAAATATTCACACACACATCGCGTGGAAATTATCTGCTACTAAAAGCGTTCATAAAAGCAAAGCAAGCGGAAGTAAACTACAGAGTTTTAAGTAGTTAATACACACACACGCTTGCATATGTGTGTGTTTGAGTGTGTGAGTGTTCTTCAGTGTGTGTGTGTGTGAGAGAGTGTGTGCTGGAGAGTGTGTGTAGACGTGTATTTGTGTTTCTGAGCGTGAGTAGGTGTGGATTTCGGTTCCGGTTTGAAAATGCAAAATAGATTGTTAGAGCAGTACACGCACACACACACACACACCCACCCACACATGCACCCCACAGTGAGCAACCATGAAAGTAGGAAACACCGCGTTTGTGTGTTTGTTGTCTTTGTTGTTGTTGCTTTGGATGTTGACATTACAATCTGACAGAGCGCTGGTCGCTGCTAACTCTAAAAATCGCCAAACTCAGTTGGCGTCCGTCCGTGTGTCTGTCCGTCTTCTAGTCCTTCTGTCTGGCTGAAGCCAAAACTGAACGTTGGCAGCTCGTTGTTCAGAGGAATCGATGCGGGTCCACGTGGCCGTGGCTAACAGGGTGCACTCAACCAGAGGCGTATGAGGGTTTGTTTCTTCAGGGGATGCAAGGTTGGCAAGGCATTTTTGTGAAAAAAGGGCATTTGATGGAATTTTAGAAAATCCCTTTTAAAAATCCCTTTCAAAAATGTTTTCAAGATTCTCTCACATTTTCATTAAGTTTTGGCATGAATTTGAATATCTGAAAATTGCTTTTCGATATTTTCGAAGGGGTCCGCCTGTCCCTTCTTTCTTCCCCTCCACCCACGAACGACGCGACGTCCTTCCTTGTGTATGTGCGCGCATTCGTGTGTGAGAGTGCGATGTGCGGCGACCTACTGCAGCGGGTTCGCATTGTACGAGTTAATGGGCGCCGAATGCAGTGCAGCGTGCAGCCAGCGATAATTTGGACGCATTATGTACGCGCGTCTCCCCTCGTCCCCCCTTCTCACCCATCGACACCGTCATTACCATTTCTAAATCCGCGACTGAAGCTGGCGCGTTTAATTGAAATAATCTGGTCATTAGTTAGCTGGCGCTCACTCGGCTGCAGTGATCAATGCAACAGAAACCTCTGCCGTCTGCCGTGTGTTCCGTATAATCGAGCTCAAGTGCGGCTGCATTACGCGGCCGCTTAATTCGCAGCACTGCGTTCACGAGCGTCAGTTGAGTTGGCAGAGATTGAGAAAAACTTTAATTAGAGAAGACCTTCGAACATCTAAAAATTCTTGTGAGGTTTGTTAAACTCTCTAGAAGGTGGAGGGTTGTGTGTCACCACTTAAACTCTGACATTTTTATTGATTCCTCATTAATTTCATCGTCATTTTAAAGAAAGTTTCTCTAAATACAAAAATGTAACTAATGAAGAAATACATTCAATGCTTTCCTCTCCGTCGCTCAATCACTCAGCGCTGATATATTAGGTGAAACCCGAAATGTCAACGCTAGAGTCGACCGCCTGAAAGGTTTAATTAAAAGCCAATCAACAGGTTGCGGAATGCCATGGCAACGCGTTACGACTGCTTAATTAGATTCACGTTGCCCTGGCGAGGAACGACGGAGCCACAAGAGTGAAACACAAACGCTCTTCAAAGCGTTGTCGCTCGCAATGACGTAACATCGCGCTGCAACCGCGATTCGATAATGAAATTCTTTTCTGCCACCGCAGAAGTTACTCCACGGTAACTCAGTCCCTGAAAGATTGATTGACTGATAGCTGTGGGTTGATTAATTGGCTGGTTGATTCGTTTGTTGGTTGATTGGCTGCTTTGACGGTGGACGCGTCTTCATCAATTTTTCTCAAGTGTACAGAATAAAAGGAAAGCAAAAGAATAGAAAATACAAGTGCGTCATAAGCAAGAAAATCTAATTACATTAAAGCAAACAAGAAAACGGAAAAGAAAGAAGCGAGAGAGAGAGAGAGAGAAAACAAAAGCCAGCAGAAGCAGCAACAACGGAAAGCATTTTTCTGCAATCTGCTCAGACGTACATTGCAAAAAACGAAAAACTTTGCACAGAAGTTGGGTAAAAAATTGCCACTATTTTCTAGCATATTTAATTAATTTTAATGATGAGCGAAAAGCACGAAAGGCTGGAGTGAAGTAAAGGGGGAGGGGGAAGTGCGAGGCAGTGAAACGACGAACGCACAGCGTAAAATCTCATGAACTCCATGTTCATGAAAAATATAATTATTTTGGTGATGAGACTGCGATACGCCGCCACTGCATCATTTTTACTTCCAAACTGTAAGTGTAACTTTCGACCCCTCAACACCACCCCAACCCTCAACCAGCCGCCGCACTTTTTCACGGTTTTATTGTAAGAAAAACTTTTCCGAAAATTAACGCAGCAGAATTTGCGCTCGAACGGATGCACTGAGCTGAGAACTGAAAAGAAACGACTGTGAGATGTTGAGGTTGCTCGGGCGTGGTGAGGGTGGCACGAGGGGGTTGTAGGAGGGGAGAGGCGAGGAGTGCTTGGACACTTTTGCGCATTTCATATTTTAATTACGACGCTTTAAAGAGAAACTTTGTTGCGTTACACTTCATAAAGCTTGAAAGACTACATCACGTTCAGGACGAATGTGAAGGAAGCAGGACGAGAAGCAGGATGTTGCATGTGGCGTAGAGTTTACAGAGATCACGAGGTTTTCAGAGGTTCAGAGAGAAGAGGACGTCTGCTTACAACCGTTAAATGCTGCTTACAACGGTTAAATGCTTACAACCGTCAAAAATTATGAAGTGTTGAGGAAACTTCCAAGTTTATGGCGAAGAAGTGACTACGCGATTCTTTTCGAATTCTGATGTTCCATCAAGAATAATCCCCGTCCGTTACAATATACACAGTTATAGAGTGTTAACGTGTTGAGATTTACGTATTTCCGACGTTTTATCGCATCCATTTGATAGCGAGAATTTATTATTACCAATTTCGAAGTAGCTTAATAGGAAGATACGTGTGTTTAAAAGGGTTTTGGATACTAAGAACTGAAGAGTGGAAGAATCGAACGTTAAATTACCTTCACCACCCTTCAGGTATCATAAAATAACACTTTTTACAACGAATTCATTGGCGAGTGATTGAGTTTATAAGTTTCAAATTGATGATTGTACGACAACGGAAGACTAAAAAGGAAGGAGGATAAAAAGAAGGGCTGAGGAGTGTTTTCATACAGTTTTACAGTTGCCCCGACAACAAAAAAAAAATAATTTTTTAAATTTTTTTTAGTGATATAATTTTGAATGAATTTCTTGCTCTAATTTTAGAGCAGAGGGTTTCATAGAATTTTGAAATAATTCCAAATTTATCGCGGATTTATTAACAATTCAGAGATTGGAACCATCGATGGGGAAAGGATAAACAGAGACTGGTTAAAAATGTTGAAGAGATTAGAAAGAAGGTAAAACTTCGCTGGCAGTTCGAAAATCAATAAATTCAGAAAGCTTTGCAAGGCGTATTTTAGCCTAGAGCAATGAAATCTGAAACCCAAAGCTGAAGACGCTTTATATTTATAATTAAAACTTGATATCTTTACAGAAAGCGCCATTTTCATGCTCATAAATTCAAAATACGAGTAGATAACAAAAATTTCCAAAGACCATAACGACGATAACAAATCCTCGATTTGTTCGAAAAGTATTGCAGTCAGAAAACAACAGCAACAACGGTTCCAGCGTACAGAATATTCCTTTGAATATTAAAACATAAAAGGGGAAATTTATGACTAACAAAGGACGCTCAAGTGAACAGGATACACGAATGAGTTAAACGTTCATAAAACACTTGAAACACCTTAAATACTCGTAAGTGTGGAGTCACTTTCACTGGCCAAAGCGGGCAGACACTGAATAGTCTGATGCGTCGGAGAGGCCGGCATTGAGCAGACGTAGAAATGGGGGAACGGCGACTAAGGAAAAAATAAAATTCAGGAAACGAAGAGGTAAATGGAAAGAGAAAGAGAAAGAGAGAAGGGGAAAGAGAGGGAGAAAGACAGGGTTTCTAATAGGGTTAAATAATTTCGCGGCTCTTTTTGAAGTGACCGGAGGACGGGAGACTTCTATGTGCAGATAAATCATTGCAAGGCACCTCGTTTGTATTTCACAGGGACAGGCAGGAAGCGAAAACAATGACAACAACAACAACAACAACAACAATAAAGGCGACAGTAAACACAATCAACATAAATAAATGGTTTTGTTTTGCAAGGAATGATGAGCTGATATGGCGCCAACGACAGGCTTCCATTTTTTCCCTCGCCGAGTGAGTGAGTTTTGCTCTTGTGCTTTGCTGTTGTGCAATCTCGAGTAATTAATGTGCAACATGCAACACAATAAATTTAGATATCGGCTGCACGGGGAACGGGAAACACTGTAACAGTGCGAACCTTCAATGTGTTCTGTTTGGCATTCCAGTAAATAGCAAGAAAAATCCAAAATTATGGAAAAAAACTAAAATAATTAAAAAAATCTAAAATAAAAGTTCAGTACACATTTAAAACACAATTTAATCGATGTCAAATGAAACGAAGAAGATTCCTTTGAGGAACAAATTTTATCATTTGTATGCCGCTACCGTTAGTTCAACCCTTGACATTCTCTCTGCTGTCCTTCACTTGGTTCCGGCTGGCCAACAAAACGAGGGAAGTCAAGATAAGCAAACCCAGTGGCACTCTGAAAACTGAAAGGTACGCGAGGGGGTAAGAGGAGGGTGAGGGGAGAGGAGAGACAATAAAATTAATAGCTGTATACCGTTACAATTACAGTTAAGTACCTGAAATAGAAATCCTTTTAACACCAACAACCATTAACAATAACGGCAATAAAAACAGGAATTCACAGCAGCAACAACAACGACGGCAACAACAACGACGGCAACAACAACCACAGATTACAAACACCTCCAGCAATCCATTACTTACCGTTAGCTAGCCTCACCGCAGTGCTGGTGTTGTCTGTGGCTGTCCTTTCACACGAGACCGCGGCGGCTGGCGGTGCCTCAGCCAGCGTTGCTGTCTGCTCCTCTCCGCTCTCCGCTGTAAGCCTGCGCCGCGCCACGCCTGGTTAGCCCAGTCCTGCTTGTTGTTGAGTAACGTTTGTGGTTAAAATAGAATTTGTCTTGCCGGCACCGCCATAAATTCTGCTGCAAAGGACACGCTATGAAATCAAATTCCCTTCTCAAGGCGTGAATGATAAAAGTGTTTGAACTCATTCATTTTATTTATCAATAATTCAATGATAATTAATAGGACAATTCACACTTATTATAGCGCTATTCTAAGTTATTAATAAGCGTGCACATCAACTCATTGTTTCCACATGTTTGTGGAAAATCCTGAAGCTACAGATTTCTCTGTTTTTTTGGGAGAAGAAATTCTACAGCTTCAATAATTCTATTGAATTCGAGCGGAATCGTGCATTTTTATTACAAAAGCATCGCGCACGCGATCAGATACCGCTAAACTCAATCAGCTGAAGACTTTTGAGTTTGTTTACATTAGCAAGCGTAGCGGCAACACGATGTTGCCTCACCACAACACTGGCCGAACTGAGTGCTTTTTATGGCATTCGTTTTGAATTAATCGTCTCTCGTGCGCTGAACAACATGCGGTGGCGATCGCGACACTTAATCGCTGGCTTTTTTCTCTTCTTCAATCGCATATTCGTGTTGATCGCTCGATAAGTTCGGGTTGAGGAAGACAACAACAACAAATGCACCACTCCGAAACAAGCCTCGCTCGCTCGAAGCCAAGTTGAAATGGCTTCACGTCTTGGGTGTCGAAGTGGCTGATGTCGCGATGGCAGCGTCAGTTTCGGTCCGGCGGCAGAGAAGTCAAATGCTTCGTTAGCAGGTGTGCAGGTGCGACCGCGTGCTTCTGTTGACATTCATACATTTGAATAATGAAATCAATATTGATTCGGTGAAAGGGCGAGTGGAAAAGTGGAAGAAATTCCGGTGCTTCCGAAAGATTGCATTCTAAAAAAAGTTGGAAACATGTTTTGGTGGAAAGAGTTGTTGCTGGTGATTTTCTGGTTGTACTTGCTATCTCGCAACATAAGCAACAGCGCGCGAATTGCAGCCAAGTATCGCCCCGCAGCAATCGATTTGTTCGAGCACGAATTTACCAGCTACGCAGCAGGTGCGCTGAAGAGAGGAGATTGTGTTAAAAAGTGTTAAAGTTTCATTAAAAACATTGACAAAACAAAAATATTTGTAAAACAAATCCGAGTAATAATAACAGCTTAAAATCCGTGTACTTTTAGCTTAAAAGCTTCTTAAATTGTTCAGTTTAGATATAAAATAGATATAATAGGATTAAAATAGATATAATAGCAAATAAGGGATTCATCAAGCGAGCCTGAAAGTATGCAAGTGTTTTGAATCATTTTTATGGACCCTAAAAGTATGCAACGTATTTTGCTTTAATTTTTGCAACCCTAAAAGTATGCGAGGTTTTTGAGACTTTTTACGATCTTCAGAGCGTATGAAATCTATTCTAATAATTGAATCCTCTTGTTTGCAGACGACTTAAACCAGTTGGAGTCCAATGTGGATGAGGACACTGACGAAGCCGGCATGGACGATCCGGAAACAATGCCTCGTCTCTTTCAAGGCGACATCGCTATCGACCCATTCACGTATATATCACTGCGACTGGGCGTGAATCCCATGAAGCATCCGAAGCGCCTCTGGCCCAACCGAACCATTCCATTCGAGATTAGTTCGCTTTACAACGACAAGGAGCGCACAGCGATTGCTCGAGTCCTCAAGACTTTCAACTCCTTGACATGTATCAACTTCGTACCCTACGATGGCGAGGTGGAGGATTATCTGCTAATATCACCGCCCGAAGATGGACCAAAAGGTTGCTGGTCATATGTGGGCAAGCGAGGAGGAAGTCAAGTCGTCGCCCTACAGCGTCCGGACGAGTCCAGTCTACACTGCTTTAGTAGCGAGGGTCGCATCATGCACGAGCTGATGCACGCGATCGGAATCTATCACGAACAGTCGCGGGCCGATCGAGACAATTTCGTCAAAATCCACTGGGACAATATTGTGCCCAAGTTTCGGAAGAACTTCAAATTGATCTCACGCAAGCGCGGCAAGTATGCGTTCGACTACGACTACAACTCCGTGATGCACTACGGGGAGTTTTACTTCAGCCGCAAGAAAGGCGAGCGACCGACTGTGACGCCCCTCCAGCCAGGCGTACGAATAGGTCAGCGCAAGACCCTGAGCAAGACCGACTGCCTCAAGATCAACGACCTCTACGGCTGCCTCAAGGGCAGGCATGCGAAGATGTATAGAAGTTTTTGCTACTTGCTAGGACTGTAAATATTTTACAGTCCAGTTGATCCTTTGACATTGATAAGAAAATACTGTGCGGCGGATATTTTACAGGAGGGATCGGTTTTATTAATTCATTTTGGGAATCCGACATTCAAAAGGTTTCAAAGTAATTTCAGGTCTATAATGAGATGTGCAGTAGCTACCAAAGGGAAGCCTTTTTTCCCCTATTTTCCTTTTTCTTTCCTACAAGAAGAAGCTAAAATTGTCGCACAGTATTAAGAAAAGTGTTTCAGTAAAACATATTGATTTGTAAACTATTTATTTCAATATTCGTAGTAAGCTTACTTTATTTAAACGAAGTTAATTATATAAAATTATGATTAAGTTATAAAATAACTATGATTAAATTATATAAAATTATATAAAATTAATTATATAAAATACAGATTATGATTAAATTCAATAGACAAAGTTAAATAAAGCCAAAGAAATTCTCTGTTTTAATGCAGACATATATTTCATGTATGAATTAAGTTCTAAAATTTTAAAACCATTTAAAACTGCAGGTGTTTTGGCCGCTTTGTATCCTTCTGCCGATATTTCAACCTTCGACTTTGTTTCCATCTACACACACTTTTAACGAAAGTTATAAAAGTCTACCACAAACCAAGTCTCTCATCAATGTAAACAAGTGGAAAAAAAGTCTAAATCCTAACTTGTTTCAATGAAAGTCTTCATTTACACACTTGCTTAAATTCTATGTTGAGACATTTTTCGACTAATTATAGTTTTAAGTGGGTTTGTTATTGTTTTTTCAGCAGAAGCATCAACAAAATGAATGATTGAAGTAATTTTAAAGGAAGTGTGAATCGCAGCTAAGCAACTCTGAAAACCACAAAGTGAATTTTAAAATAATATAAATCGACTATAATAACATGTGTACTATTATACTCGCTGGTTCAAACTGTCTTTACTCGCTGTAACAGGGTTGCAAATACGAAATGAGCATTCATAATATGTATTAAATTAATATTAAAATAATTGAAATTTTACTTATATAATGAAGAGTTAATAGAATGTAGTATATTATTAAATGTTAGACATGTCCTCTTTGAATACCATATGCCATTAAAGCTATTAAAAACAAGAGCAATCTTATAATAATACTGTAACGTTGAAGTACAATTATAATTGAAGAGGCGAAACCAAATTCATAGTGAAATAGTAATTGTGATGGAATTAACGACGGTAATGTAGTTCAGTTTAATTCTCTTTAGGCCTTTCCATATGATAATTTCTGTTAAACTTAGAAACAAAGGAGTCAGAACAATAGATTCTAGGCGCTTTTAATTATAATTTGAAACTAAGTTTTCTCATTCATTATTAATTTTTTTAAAAATCTTCGAATAAATTCTAACTGAATTATTTATTCGCTGCTATATAATAAAACGCCTTTTTTTATTGTGGTTTTATTCAACCATAATTTTCTTAGGCTTACCCTCCATTTTTACATAAGTAGGGACCTCTAATCAACGAACGTCATTTAATAATAATGAATAGTGTAAAAGTATAAATGCATAAGGCACTGATAATGCATTCTTAGTAAGAAATTACTTTCTGAACGCGTTACCACAAGAGTTTTGCAACCCTGGGCTTTACACGCTGTTTCGGTGCATTTCCAGGGTTTCGTTCTTTTTTCGTTGGTGCGTCATTCCACGTTTGGACGAGGTTAGGTAAGAACGTTTGAAGGAAGTGGGTTGCTGCTGCGAGTTTTTCATTGCTAAAAATTATTTCCATGTAAATTTGGAAAATATAAAATAGAGAAAGTGCAATTACATTTAGTAGAATGTTTAAGATTTTAGTGCAGAATTTAGCTAAAAACTCGTGTGGCGCAACGGAAATAGGCGTAGCTGTGGCCTGCGTGAAAAATTCGCTAATTTTATCACCCAACCGCCATTTTCTTTTTTCGTCCACCAACAGGCGCAACATATTTGCTTTTCCATACAGCAGGATACAGTCAGCGGATCACAATCTTTACTTACGGCCCGCTGTTTCTAGATCGAAAAAGGCATCCTGTATCCAGTTGGTACCATCTGCTGGAAAGCAAATAGTCGATTTTAACCTATACAGAGCTGTGCACAATCTGAGCTCAGGTTTAGTGGAATCGTCGACTGAAAAGAAAAACAAATCAGCATCTTCAATTTGCTTTGATTCCGACGAAGAAGACGAATTTGATATGTAAGTATTTTGCTAATAATGGAAAAATCAATGAAATTTTCTGTATGGGGCGTTTGTCAGGGCCTACTTTTTAGCGGAGCCATCTTGTTTAAATGGGGGTTGGTGTATTTTTTGTTTCAGTCATCCGCCATTTTGTTCCAAAGCCTGGTATTGTGGGAGCTGCGCCGATGTTTTAGTCGCGGCGAATTCTTAAATGTGACAACGAAATTTTGCTCTACCGTTTAAAATCGTAGGCTTGGCCTAGGGTGGGTCGAGATGAATTAATTTCTTTTGTTGAATGAAGGCCTTAATATGTATTCGATTTCTAATCAATCAGATTCGGACAGATTTGATTGTAATTTAGATTTTGCCGAGTGAGGCTTACCATACCGTTTAATGAAAATTGTAGGCGCTGATCGCTGAGGATAAGTCCGACAGTATTTCTTCGGAAATTTCTATCAAGTTGATTTGCTGTTTTTCGGCTATGGAATGCATTTCAAAGTTAATTTTTTAAACTTATTACATAAATTTAATAAGTTTATTACATTTGATGATGCGTAAAAGATTAAACGACTATTGTGATTTCCAAAAACGGAAAATACTAAAATAAATATTCCTCGTCACTTGTGGAAATTCATGATTAAAATCGAATAAAACATCATGTAGGAAATCCCAATTGTTCATACAATTAGTGGCGTCTTGCCTTTTTCGGCTGCTTACCCATTTTCGTCGGCGATTCGAAAATGGACGGCGGGGGTTTCTGTGGACAGCAAGTAATTATGTACACCAATTTTGAAGTAGAGAATTTTGAGAGAAAAGGTTAGAACTGATAAAACTAGCACTTGCTGTTTTTAACCTTGAAAATAGATAGGGCATCTTGACATCAGTGGCATGAACATCTGCTCATTACAAAATTTACTTGATTTCTTTTATTGAATCATATATTGTACGTAGCATGCTGACCTTTGATACGTAGCATGCTAAACCTTCGTGAAGCACAGATCCATATATAGATTACTCTACAGTAAAAATTTAAACCCCGAATTGCCACGTAAACTTTTTCGGTTAATTTGCTTGATGCAAATAGTTCTGACGTCAGCATGTCGACTCATACTGAAGTTGGCAATTTTTTTGTGTGCTTGTATTCGGAATTTAGTGTGAAAGCAAATCCCTTGTTAACAAAAATGGTTCTGCTTAGCAACGAACCGCTTTTTGTACTTGTTAGCAAATTTAGCTGTGTATCCAAATATTGATTTTGGCAGGCTCTGCTGCAGTAATATATTTTATTAAATCAAGAAACAGTATTTTTTTATTATACTTCAAACGTGTTCCACATTTCATAGTTTTTGCATCAGTTTTCTTCAAAAATTGTTGGTGGGATCAAAAATTGAAAACTGACTTAAATTTGTTATTAGTGTGCAATCGAAAACTGCAAATTTTCTTAGAATCAGTTGAAATGACGTAATTTGGTGTAGCAGTTTTTGCCAACAATTCGTTTATCCCACTTTATTTTCAGGGCTCCGCATGATAGAAATTTTGGCGCTCGTGGTGGCCGTGGTGGTGATGATCGTCGTCGAGGCGGCGGCGGTGGTGGCAGCGGCGGCGGCGGTTCACGCTACGGAGGTGGCGGCGATTACAACGGTATCCGTAGTGGTCGAGTAGAAAAGGGACGCGGCGGTGACCGAGGTCGTGGTGGAGGCGGCGGCGGTTTTGGCGGTGGTGGCTATGGTGGTGGTCGCGGCGGCAACTCGCAAGATTTGACCCTCCGCGATGTTGATTTCAGCAACTTGACACCTTTCAAGAAGAATTTCTACCAGGAACATCCAGTGGTTGCCAACCGTTCTCCTGCTGAGGTGCAGCGCTTCCGCGAGGAGCACGAAATCACTGTGCGTGGCAACGCACCGAACCCCATACAAGACTTTAGCGAGGTCCACTTGCCCGATTATGTAGCCAAAGAAATAAAACGTCAGGGTTATACGGCCCCCACACCCATCCAGGCGCAGGGCTGGCCAATCGCTATGAGCGGACACAATTTCGTGGGCATCGCTAAGACGGGCTCCGGCAAGACACTGGGCTACATTTTGCCCGCCATAGTGCACATCAACAATCAGCAGCCCCTGCAGCGCGGCGATGGACCGATAGCGCTCGTGCTGGCACCAACCCGTGAGTTGGCCCAGCAGATACAGCAGGTCGCCACCGAGTTCGGTTCGGCGTCGTATGTGCGCAACACTTGCATCTTCGGTGGAGCGCCCAAACATGGGCAGATGCGTGATTTGCAACGAGGCTCTGAAATCGTTATTGCCACCCCTGGACGTCTGATCGATTTCCTGGCAGCAGGATCCACCAACTTGAAGCGCTGCACATACCTCGTGTTGGACGAGGCAGACCGCATGTTGGACATGGGTTTCGAGCCCCAGATCCGCAAGATTCTCTCACAGATCCGGCCCGATCGCCAGACGCTCATGTGGTCGGCCACTTGGCCCAAAGAAGTGAAACAGTTGGCCGAGGATTTCCTCGGAAATTATATACAGATCAATATTGGCTCGCTGGAGCTGTCGGCCAATCACAACATTACGCAGGTGGTCGATGTGTGCGAGGAGAACGACAAAGAGGAAAAGTAAGCTACATGGAGAGACTGGGATGAGTCACATTGTTTCTTATGTGTTTGTTTTTGTTCAGATTGAAGAATCTGCTCTCAAAGATCTACGATACCAGCGAGAATCCCGGCAAGATCATCATCTTCGTTGAGACCAAGCGTCGAGTGGACAGTTTAGTGCGCTTCATTCGTAGCTTTGGTGTGCGTTGCGGCGCCATACACGGCGACAAGTCGCAGTCTGAGCGCGACTTTGTGTTGCGTGAATTCCGTTCGGGCAAATCCAACATTCTGGTGGCAACTGATGTAGCTGCTCGTGGCTTAGGTGAGTTGAGACGCATACATGCGAGTTTGATAACCTTCGCAAGAGTTGACAATTTAACACATTTTCCTATCTGAAAGTATTTGGAACAGTTGAAATTGTAGTATAAAAACGGTTGGTAATCCGATATAGGCGTCCAAAAATTGGGCACTGAGAAGGGAAACATTTTGCGCGCTGCTTTTATACGCAAAATCATGTGCGATCTTTGGGTTCTCACTCGCAGTGCTCCCGAGTCCCTATACCAATGATGCCAACCGTACCACTTTCGGCTTTATTTTGCTAACAAAAGGTTTAGGGCTGCTCTGAAAATTGCAAACGATATGCATGGACTTGGACTTGCATACGCTGGATGCATTCACTCCACTTTGCGACTCCGAAGCGTCACTCAGATTGCTTCACTCGATCCGCGCTCCCCGAACGCAGCAATCATCTCATGCTCATAACTAGCTTTTAAGTAACACCTAACATTAAGTACAACACATTCTCGATAATGGAGCTATTAATGACTTTGGAATTTTTCCTCTTCACCTCTCTTCTCTCCCAATTTCTTCCGTTCATTTGCAGAGGCCGTTTATTGTAGTATGGTGGGGATAATAAGAACTCAACAGCTTGTTGTAATCTGACACAATAAAAGAATTGTGATTTCGTTGCACATACAGCCAGAAAGACGAGACGAGAGAAAACATCTCGTGAAAAATGAGGAATCCGAGGGAACTTGATTTCCTTCCTATGCAGCGACACTTTTTGCCACTTTTGCCATTGGAAAAAGGTGTAGCACGCGGCGTTCAGCACTGCATGTGAAACGCCGCAGGGGTTTGCAATTTGTCGAGGAGAGGAGGTACATTAGGAGGTGGAGGAGGCGCTTGCCAAGCGGGCTCCGCCAACCAACCAAACAGCCAGCCAGCCAGCTCTCGCATTCAGCGAGGCAGGGGCAGGGGCGCCTTACCAATTTTACCTCGTCTCATCGAATGTAAGAATGACAGCAACGACGAAACAACAAGCCAAATTATTGTGGATGGATGTTTAGTATTTTTGTAATCACTAGTAGTTGGCGTCACAAGGCGCCCGTTGAACAAAAATATCCCTATCATCAAGCATCAAATGTGGCCTCTGAAACGTACTACAATTCAATGAGCTCTGTTGTTGAGATTTGCGAATTTCACACCTCGGGAGAGTAAAAATATGAAAGAATTTCTTAGGCTATGAAACTTAATGGTAACGACACACAGTTGAGTGCCTGAGAGCAACAGAGATCGATCTGATCTGTTGTTGGTATTGTGAAGAAATGGTAGTCGCGTTGAGTCGCTGGCATTTGCTATTTGTGGCTTGACGCGCGCTCTTCATTCGGGATTTCCGCATTCCTCACCTGCTCGCTCTCATGGCACTCTAGAGAAGGCGTTCAATCACAACACGCAGGCAGTTCACACTTAACAATGCATCTCCCTACTCTGCAAAACGCATGTGTTCGCGATACTTGTAATTGACACTGAAAAAGCGAGACGTCCTTGTCGAAACTAGACCGGCCTGGCCTCCTGTGCCAGTTGTGTTGATTGACACTATGCAATCGGAGCCAAAGTAAAATGAAAAAACAAAAAAAAAAAAACAAAAAAAAAAAAAAAACGAATGTGCTCTGTTGTCATCGTCTAGTTAATGCTTTTATTTGCACGAGGCGCAAAGTTTTGCCTTTATTTTAACATTCAATAAATGGGGGCGACGTTTACGAATTTTTGGACACGTCACAAATGTTGAGAAGCTGTATCTTCGGACGCAACGTCACTTCATCATTTGGAGAGTCCAGAAATCATCTGTCGTCATACGTCGTCGTCATCTCGTCGAGATCAAGGCAAAAGCTGTGGTATATCGTGCAGTGTCAACTCAGTGCGGACAAAGGACACGTTTTGTGGAATTGGATTGGGCGGATATGCATGGGGAGAGCGACAGAGAGGTAGACTGACACTAGAAAGACAACACATGCCTGTGGATGCGAGATTGACATCGTGTGAGGAACCGTCTTGTCGAAAACCTGTGTGTCTAAAATCCAAGAGAATGTAGAGTCCAAGTTAAAAATTTGTTGAAGCTCTTTTCTACTCGCCTCAGAAGAGAAGAGCTCAGCCTGCGCTAAGGTAACGTAAGTTTAAACTTTCTCCTCGCTCTTGCAGCATTAGAGTTAACGTTAAGTCCCAACTAGTCTAGTCCAACACAAGCATAGCATACGAACTCACATTTACAACCTCCGGCTGAATGATGTTGTTCACTGCGGTAGTGTGTGTCGCGCATGTCTTGCTGTAAAAACCACCACGCATTCCTATCTTAAGCGATCCCCTCTTCCCTTCTGCTACATAATTTTCAAGTGTGCTAATTTGCTCTTTACCGCAATTTCAATGAATATTGTCAGATGTCGATGGCATTAAGTACGTCATCAATTTCGATTACCCTCAATCGTCGGAGGACTACATTCACCGCATTGGACGCACTGGACGCTCCAACACCAAGGGAACTTCATATGCATTCTTCACGAGGAACAACGCCAAGCAGTCGAAGGCTTTGGTCGACGTGCTCCGAGAGGCTAACCAAGTAAATGCCAAAATGTGGGATTCTTCGTGCGTGCGCATTAACTTTCTCCTTCTTATAGATTATAAATCCCGCCCTTGAGAATCTGGCCCGCAATTCACGTGGTTATGATGGCGGTCGCTCACGTTGGGGCGGCGGAGGCGGTGGCGGTCGTGGCTACAATAATGGAACCTTCAAGAAGGGATCCTTCGGCAATGGCGGCGGCGGTCGAGGCTACGGAGGCAGCCAAAGCAACGGCGGCGCATCGCGTGGCGGTGCTGGCAACTACGGCAGCGGTCGTAGCAATGGTTATGCTGGCGGCGCCGAGAACGGTCGAGGAGGCGGTGGTGGCGGCGGCGATAGTCGACATATGCGTTTTGATTAAACGAAAGATTAAGTGATAAGAATTTAAACTTTAACTTAGTTTTAGTATTTCTAATTTTACTGTCTAAACCTAAAAATAATATTTAATTCAACGATGAGAGAGAATTCTTGAAGAATTTTAGTTTTCGAGTTAGGCATGAAATGAGCATTTTAGTAGTGAAATTTATGTTCAAGTGCATTAAAGTATGTGAAATACTAACGTTAAAAGCGCGCGATTATTGATTTGTATTCAATAAATTTCCAAGTTTTGACCTGTCACGATGTTTCTCAGTTTTACAACGCATATTTTAATTATTTGAACCGGCAGAGACAAAACCTCGCCTTCAGCATAATCATTCGAATGTACGTTTACACCAAAAACATTTGTTGGCGTTGTTGACTTGAGTATTCGACTGCTTAAGTTTCTGAATTGAAAATTGTATCTTTGTTGAGCTCTGTGGTACAAATTTTGTAAATGACGTATTTCCTTGGTTGACTTTCGAAAACAAAGCAACATTGATTTGAGATGAAGGTTTCTTTTTCACAGGAAAATTTGAATAAACGTTTAATCAGAAGAACTTTGAGTTTGTCAGTCGTGAGGGAGTAGAAATGTGGGTGGATTGAAGTATCGGCTCAGGCCACCTGGGCCGTTCGTACATAATTCGGTGGAAGTTGTTTGTAAACCGGAAATTTTCAGTGTTCAATAAATCTTCAGTTCCTCCAACGATCGAAGTAAAGTGGTGAGGGGAAAATCAATCGTTTTTAACTAGAGTCCACAAAATTAACAAGATTTAAAAACTGAGATGTAAGCGAATCGATTTGAACTTGGAACGAATCGAAATACAATTTTTCTCTACCATGAGAGATGAAAGTAGCGTGCGAATTTACTCGGTTCACGCACTCGCGATCTAGTTTTGCCATAAACCGATGTGTGACTTTGAGCACTGCTGCAAACCATAATTTTTTCACCAATCTGAAAATTTTTTCTCTTGTTCTTTAACAGCAGTGGAAACAATCTGTTTAAAGCGGGACGTAGTTACTGGTATAAATTCTAAAAATGAATTATTCATAAACATTTAAAGATACTTTGAATTTCACTTTAGTGTTTATCTGTAGAGAAATGTTGTAATTTAATTAGAATACCAGAAACAATAATTTATATGAAGACGAGAAAAATTTAATACATTAACAACTAAACTAAACCCAGTAGGAATTTGAATTCTCCGTTTGTAGGAATTACATACAAAAGTGTTTCTCAATATTTAACTATGTAATTTAATAAATTGTGGTGTAATCACAACAAAACGTTTTTAATTCCACACGAAATCATTTCCCGTACTACAAGTTTTGCTCGCAACATCACACAGGGTTTGGAAATTTCTTCAGAAAAAGTCTTACACTGAAAATATCTGAAGCTCTTGGCCGAAAAAGCAAATTACTAAATCAATTATCTGAATAAACTCATTTAGGAAGAGATGTGGAAACGTACGACCGATGAATCGGCTTAGTGCGGTGTACCATTTTATGAATTTTGCTTCGAAAAATGTTCAATATGGAGGCCATAATTTCAGCACAACTTAGTGGACTCTGCAGAGGAGCGACCAAACGGTCGGCTTCAGCACCGTATCTCGGTGGGATCCTTGTATCCATGAATCTTCGCGGCCACACATTCCCGAACCCTGTCACCTGAAATGAAAACACATTTGTGCTTTGCAAAAAAACACGCTCATGAGCTGAGTTCGCTCCCCTCGCTTCCCTCGCCCCACTAGCCAACCCTCTGCACCATTTGCTGGATAGCATGGCACGGCGCGTCGTCCGCCGCGTTGCTTGTCGTGAAAGCTTTTGTTAAACGGAAGCAAAGTGGAAAATGGCCGCACTTCCCCGTTGACAATATTCGTCCTTTGTTTTGCCCGCTCGTGTTTTTACAACGTCACATTTTTGCTGTTTTTTCTTCATAGCCATCGCACCGCATAACAGTTTACAAGCTTTTAGCCGAGTAGAAAATGTGCAAAGAAATTAAAAGCGGAGCCCGAGAGACCAAGACCCGGACGCAGAACCTTTCTTGCGCTCGCCTAATAGACAGAAGCAGAGGAGTCCCGTGCGCGCTTCCTTCTGCGCGCCGGCGACGGAGGGGTGCGCTATAATGGGTATTTATTACTTTCGACCAGGAATCCACACAACAATTTCGTCCATTGTTGCAGGACGGAGCGGAACTCCTGCGGACACGAACACGGCGCCCAGGCTATTGATACCAAGTGTTGAAATGATGAAGGCAGCAGCAGCTGCTACGGAAGCGTTATTATCTGGCGAATAATGTTTCCAACTTCTTTTAAGTTTTATATGCGCAGTTTTATTTTATCACTATTTGAAGGAGGGAAGAAAGTGGGAGGGAAAACAGCTTTGAAAGCGAAAAATTCCTAATCTTAGTTGAGGAAAGAAACTCAAGCGTCGAAATGGAGAACAGAATGCAGTTAAAAATGTTGAGGAGTTACGAAGCCTGAGTGAGGGTGGTGAAGGAGGGGAGGTTGGGGGGAAGAAGTGATGGAGATGACGCAGGTTTTTTATAAAAGCTGAAGATGCTGTCGAAAAACGTCATTTGAGGAGACCGAGAGGTTATTTGTTGCTCGAGAATGGAAACGCTGGATAATGACTTCGTGTCACAAATTTTACGCGGGAGTCGAGGGAAGTCGACGGTGTTCAGTAGCTTCATTCTGATGTTTAGCGACACTTTGTCACTGTGTCACGATGTTGCCACGCTGTAAATCAGCGGCGATTTGGAGTTCAATAGAATTTAGAAGATTTGTAATTAAATCCAATAAAATATATTTTATCTAAAGCGCTATTTATACGGGAAACTTGTATTTGTCTACTCGTAAAATCTTTAAAATCTGTTTTTCCCCCCCACAACCTTTTGCGGGTTAATGATGCCATTTTGCAATACGATGTCCTTGCTAGCCTTAAATATGCTGGCATCTCCGTTCCCAGAGTCTCCGTCTTCAGAGAACTCCTTTCACCTCTCTGTCGAATCCAAGCCAGCGTCCCAGAGTGAGTATCGCGCGCCACATGTACGTGCAGCTCCTTATCCAGCTGACTAAATTGGATTGACAGTTCGGCGTTGTAAAGTCGAACATTTAATGATGCTGAAAAATGTATCTGCAACCGCGCTTCCCTTCCATTCTGCTGTGAGCATCTTGTACTCGAAGATAACGCAAACGCTGGCGTAAATTTCAAGTAGAGATACTGTTAGTGTTGTTGTTGCTGTCGTTGTTGTTGTATATGATCATCACGAGTCTTTTAAGCTGGCGTTAATGTAAGTTTCTGCCAGTGGCTTGCAGTGGAAGGCAAAATTGTCGGGTTGATTTACTCCCGACAATTGTGGGCTGCCGTGCTTGGGGCGATTTTGGGCTGCTGGGTGGCTGACGTGGCCTGCTTTGATGTGATGGCTCGCTGGGCCATCCGTTCTTCCGTTTTTCGGTGAATTTAATAGTGGATTTTAATAGTGGATCGCTGGTGGGTTCAGTGATTGACTTTTGGTCAGCCAGAGTTATTCGAGGAGGTGCGGGTTTGGTCGGTATTTTGATGGTTTCCTCGACACTTTGATGGGTTTCTTCGATACTTTGATGGGTTTCTTCGATACTTTGATGGGTTGCTCGATTCCTTGATGGGTTCTTGAGGGTCTGGGCGGGTAGCTCACTACTTCGATGGGTTGTCTGGGGTTACTTTCGCCCTCCCCTCGCCCCTCTTTTCGGCAACCGTCGTCCGATATGCCATCACTTAATAATGTTTTATGCCCTTCCCGTCGCCGTGCTACCGTGTAATGGTCTGCTACTGACCGAGATGATGGCGCCGGAGTCTCGGCATCTCGACTGCTATTACTCGTTAATGAAGCTTCGCCGGAAGAAGGATTTTATTGCTTTTGCTCTCATTACTGCGCTAACCTAGCGCACACTTCGCTGTCCATTCATTCATTCATTCATCCTTCACTCCTTCGTCCTTCCTCAGCTCACTCCCTCCCCTTCCTCAGCTCACTCCCTCCCCTTCCACAGCGCTCCCTCATGCCTTCACTGCTCTCCCTCCCTTCATCATCAGCATCATCGTCCTTCTCGTGTAGCAACAGCGTTTGCCGTGTTCAGTAGCACGGTAATGAAATCAATTTTATGGCTGCCCCAGAAATTGAATTCTTTTGTCAGTCGAGATTTCAGCTCGCTGGAATGCTGTTTCACAATACAAACTAACTCACCATCGAGTCGATTGTCGAGTTGCTTGCCGAGCGGAGTTGCATTTGTGAGTTGCAGAATCCGAGGTTGGAGGCGAAGTTTTTGTGATCAAAATCTTCAGGTTGACTTAGAAATTTTACACTTTTAACACATTTTACACCGCAACAATAGAGTTTTTGCTAACTCCAATAATTTTCTATTAAAGATTAAATTGAATTCGAGCGTTTATTGTGTGGAAAGTTTAACATTAACATTGTTGGACATCAAGTTGCTAAGGGAAAAAAATTGCCATATTTAATGTTAACATACATTTTAATATTGCAATTTTAACTAAATCCAATAATGGAAAAAAACTCAAGTTCTTCGCTAAAATATGAAAGTTTCACTGGTATTTTTTTAGCGAAGAAGACCGGATTTGCAGAATTACTGAGTTAAGTCAGCATGTTGAAGTTGCTTTCAGATGAAATTCGAAATTCGCAAAGACATCCTTCGCCGATCATCCCTCCGCAAGCAGATTACAAGGTTTCCTTTAACAAATCTTGGCATTATATATGCGTGTAGAAGTGCGGGTGTGTGTGTAAGTGTGTAAGTGTGTGTGTGTGTGTGTAGAGCTGCCTTTAAGCCCTCAAAATTAAAAAGAAATTACAGGCTACTAAAAGAAATTCGAGTTAGACATGCTGCAGCGAGCGAAAGCAGGATTACGCAGGTTGAGCGGGAAAGCCGACAGCAGTGGGAAGTGAGGAGGAATCATTCGTAGCAGTGGCGTAGCTAGAAAAGTTTAGGAAGGGGGAAAAAGTGACGCATTTCTTTTGAATAGAGTTGAGTTTGCTAGACTGGCATCGATGGATTTCAGTGTTTGAGGGCACACGGGGGTTGTCGGAGCGCCCTCACCCTCCCCCTCCCTGCGCCTCTGATTTACGAAGATTTCTACAAACTCTCGCATTCTTAATTCTGGAACTCACGCCCTTCTTTCTCTCCCTTGTGCGCTCTGTATCTCTCCCTCTCTCTTTCTCTCTCTCTCTCTCTCTCTCTACTTCCCCTTCTCTTCCTAACGGTCACACACACGCACACGCACACGCGCACCATTCCTCCAACACACTGCTAAATATGCAGCATTTAAAAAGCAATAAATTTCGCATAAAATGTTGACAACATTTTTCCTCTTGTTGCTGTTGTTTTTCACATCCTCCGCTGTCGTTGTTCACGTTGATGTTGTCGCTTCTGTAATTTAACCTCGCGAATTCTGCCCCCCCCCACGCCCCACCACCCCACCACCCCACCGCGCCACACACCACTCGCGGCTCGCACCCCGCTCACGCTTCTTTTCCAGATAAACGCAATATAACGACTCTGATGGTGGCAACATATTTGCAACGCTAATTTAGCGTAAGCCATTCGAGGTTGCAGCATCTTGCGAGCACGAAATTCCATCCATAGCCTGTCGCGCTGTGAGCCAACATCGCGTCTCAACACCGTCAGCCGGGAAGCCACCAGGACGCTGTCAGCTGCGTCAGCTGTGGAGCAGCAGCAGCAGCAGCATCATCAGTAACAGAGCACGAAAAACTTTTAAACTCATCCGTCAGCACGGACGTTGAAGGAGAAGAGAAATTAAGTCTGCTCGCAGCGAGTGTGTGGCGCGTACTTCACTCTAAATTCGAGGGACGCGAGTGCTTCTTGTCCGGTTTCAGGAGGATTTTTGCAGGTTTTCAGAGATTTTCAAGGCGTACGAGATAAATTTTCACACTCATATTGGCAAATATGAGGAACCCGGAGCTGTACTCAACCTGAAAACACGCGATATAACAATTCATCAGTTTCAATTTCAGTGCCCCCTCACTCAGAACACGAGCTGCCCTTCCTCAGTACAGATTTTTCTTCTGTCTAAAAAAGGAAGCGAGGAGCAGATATTCTGTTGCAACAACATGATTAACTGCGGCTTCTGTTGTGCGCTCTTCAGTCTGTCGTGTCCTTTTTTTTTAACTACACTGATGGTCTCGGCTTCCTGTTCGTCCTGCGGTTGCATCCTGTTGTTGCGCGGTTGCCGTCATCCTCGTTGTGGTGCGGAAATCATAGAAGCATTTAGAAAATTGTGTGGGATTTCGAGAGGCTTTGGTGCGATGATACCGCGGCCTCAAAGTGTTACTGCGTCCGTTCAGCTGGCTTTTCTTTTCAATTTCTTACATCTCATGCAACGCAGAGGGATTTCTTCGCGTTGGCAGCGAACAACAGGTGGCAACACGCTGCTATGACGTGTTTTTGATGCACTTTAGATGGACATTTTGTAGTTCGGATGGTCTTCGTAGAAGAAATTTGTGTACATCAATTGCGAAGTGAGATCTCAACCATTTAATTTAATACGAACTCTCCGAAGTTTTGAATTCAAACTCTCCGAATTCGGTTTCAAGTTTGGTGTTCGGGAAAATCCACCGAATATTTGAATTTGCCGGCGAAAATGCTCTCCGCGTTCTTTTATCTGATATCACCAGTGATATTTATGTCGGCCTAAATTGATTTGCATTAACCTGCAATATATTTGCGCGGATGCCGCCGCCTGGTAATTCACTGAACGAAGCCTTTAATTAATCGCGTTATAAGCCGTGAAATATGGTGCGTTGTAATTACAACAACAAATACCGCAAAAGCAATCAACGCATTATGCAACAACAACAACAACAACAACACCAACAACAACGACTAATGGTGTTCTGTATGGCGGCAACAATTAATCAATAGTAATTTTCATTAAAATTCGCTTCAAAGAAGTTTATTTAAAAAAAACAAAACAATTTACAACTCTTCCAAAAACAAGTTGTGAAAATTTAATCATTTTTATTTTCAAGTATTTTAATTTAGTTACGCGAGAATTAAATATCTCACAGTTATTAAAAGTCTCACATAAAAGCTCGTAGTAATTAGAGAATCTCACAATTATTGAGAAATCTCACAGTGAGAATTTTCTCACAAAATTGTCAACAACGAGTTACTAAAAAGATTGAAACGAGTTGTTGATATTGATACTCGACATTTTACTCGACATTTTACTCGACATTTTACACGACATTTTACTCGACATTTTACTCGACATTTTAAAAACGGGAGAGAAAACTGGGTAAATGTTTTCTAAAGGTTAAATTTTTAAAAATCAAGAGATTTCCTGGTTTCCAGAGGGTTTTCCGGGAGGCCGGAAATTCAGTGAGTTTTTCTCCGTCTAATTTTGCAGAGAGTAAAGAACTCAATTCGATTACAATCATCGAATTGAACACCAAAGCGATTTCAACTGAATTGGAAAACTTGGCATGATTAAATTTGCATCAACCGAGAAACAAAAAAAATGTAAGCAAAAACCTCTCGATTTGCAGAGTTTGTATTCTTGTTTTCTGATATTCTTTCTTGAAGTAGAGAATTTCTTCCATTTTTCTGTTGTTGTTGCCGTTGCCGCTGCTGTGGCTGCAATAACAATTCGAGAGTAAAGTTGCGCCAAAATTTCAATTAGCCTGAAAGCGACTGCTAAACTTGACACAAATTAACACTGAATTCAGCGAAAATCGGTTGGGTGCGGTGAAGCGGAAGAGCAGAAGACGAGAGAAGGTGAGCAAGTGAAACGCGGTTCGGTGTGTGAGTAAATTACGATGACCCGTGTTATGAAGACGCTGGCGGAGCAGTGAGAGAGAGGAAGGAGCGATTTTACTCACAGACGAGGCTACTTGAATTTTGTTCTCCGCTGGAATTTATAACCGTTAGCAGCAGTAACTGCAATTGCATTTCTTACCCAGCTGCACGGAAGCCGCGACTGGATGCGACAGTAAATGCTGCGCTCCCTTCTGTCTCGTGTGGCGACTCTCACGACGGTCAACAATAAATTTCGCTTCAAATTCCACCGCCCCGAGCATCCACAATAAATGCGCTTCATTTTCTAATTTCATATTTCATCTTACAACCGTCTCGCGTCTCGTTCTGCTGTAGAATTTTTTCCGTTTCACTTTTTCAGCACGCTCCGTCCGGCGCTGGAAAATCAGTGAATGCTGCAGAAGATGCTGTGGCGAGCAGTGAGAGGAGTGGGTGGCCGTGAAGAGACGCAGCGAGAGCGGAGAGGAGGTGAGAGCGGAGAGGAGGCGCCGGCAATCGGTGGAAAAATGAGCGAAAAAATGTGTTCGCAGCCAATTGCATTTAAGCCGAGTGAAAGCCTTAGAAAAGCAACCGCAAAAACGAATGAATCTGCAGCAGCAGCAGCAGCAGCAGCAGCTGAAAAGCGCAGTAAAATAACTACATTTTTTTTATTATGCTCCACCACAATTTTCATGCTTTTTTATTCGATTTTTACTCCACAGAATTTCTTTTCTTTGCTCTTTTCCCCCTCAACTACTTTTACGATGCAGTTTTTATTCATTCATTCAGAGAAGATTGTTTGCTGTTCGGCCAGCAACAACAACAAGAACAACAACAACAACAACAATAACAAAAACAACAGCCACGACGCTAAAAACCAAAAACAAAAAGGAACAACAAGAAAAACGAGGTTTGAATAAAAATAAAAAATTATATTAAATGCTGTAAAATTATATTAAATTAAACAAAAAATGAAAACTAAATTAACATTAAATTATATTAAATTAAAAAAAAATTAAATGAATTAAGTTTAATTTGAATAAAAATTGTTGAAAGATTTATTGAAGCGAATTCAAGCGTTTCGCCGCTGATAATCAAAAAACAATCGAATAAAAACGAAGAAGGAGAAATTTTCCGCTCTCCACCGACCACCATTCATTAGGAAAACCGTTATAAACGTCTTAAACTGCCAGATGTGACTCTCAATTGCTCGCCTCATGAAAAAGAGATTGAGAAACAATTTCATAGCAAATATCAAGGAGCTTCGAACCTGAATTGCAGTGGATTCCGCACGCTACTCGCTACTCTTCATGAGAAACGAATGAGAACGGTGTTGCCACGTTTTCTCATTACTCAAAAATGTCTATTTAATGAGACGGCACAGCGCACAGACGCCCGTGTGTGTGTGCGCGACTCACGCGCTCGTATTTCGCATCGACGGCGACAAGTGACGGCAGACGGTCGTCGAGTTAGGACGACACATTTTATGAGGTGCGAAGCAACGGCAACCCCAACAGCTGCTCTGGCTAATGACGCCTGAAGAGAGGAGTGGGAACAGCAAGAGAAAAATCAACGGGAAAAATTATAAATTTGAG
This sequence comes from Sicus ferrugineus, assembly GCA_922984085.1. Classification (NCBI taxonomy): domain Eukaryota; kingdom Metazoa; phylum Arthropoda; class Insecta; order Diptera; family Conopidae; genus Sicus; species Sicus ferrugineus. Next base: position 4,155,845 of record OV277352.1, read on the forward strand.
AGAGTAGAGGCAGATGTTGGAGAAAAATTCTCGCAAATGTGTGAGCGGCGGCTCGTACAGGCAGTGGTGTGGAGGGTAAGAAAGGTAGTGGGGGATTTTATGACGCCAAATTCAAGTTCAAATCATCATAAACGTGGCGTCGTTGGAGGGGGAGGTGAAGGGACGAGGGCAATAAATAAGCATTCCATTAAGCAGCGAAAACCGCGAGAAAGTTTAACGTCTGCTAGTTGAATGCAAAGTTTGTTGAAATTTGGTTCGGCTTTTAGAAACTTTTTAATGTGTACGAGTGCTCGAGATATTGATCTCGACGTGGCTCGACGTTTTAGATGAGTTTATAAATGGCTTTCGTATAATAAATGCGAAAATTTATGAGCTGCTGGCAGCTGCTTTTCCTAATTTTCTCTTATTTGAACTTTTATCTTCTTCCGCTTTTAGGAATTTTCTTGTTTTCCTTTTTCTTTTTTTAAGGTTTCATATTTCATTAGAGTTTTTCTGTTAATTAGACTGCGTTTTTAATAAAATTTTTTAAATACAAAATAAGTATAAATTCAATTCAGCTTTTATTAGAGACAAAAAAAACTGTGAAAAAGCATTTAGAGTTTCTAATTTCGTTTACCCTCTGATGCTCTCATTCACAGAAAGTGACTTCAGTGATTGTCTGCTATTGTTTTCGGACATTTTAAGATGTGGCCATTATTTCAAATGATCTGTGAAATAGCAGAGAAACCCGCAGAAACTATTGCTGGCTTCTCAGAGTCTGAGAAAACTCTCCTCATTACTTCAGAAATGACTCGGAGTCACAAGTGAATGAGGAACATTAAAGAGAAATACTAGAAAATGGTCTCGAAAAATGTTCGCTGTCCCCTCCTGTCAACACTTTTTTACTATTTGCAAAATACTTTTAACTTTAAATGCTTTTTGCTTTTCTCTATTATTTTTCCCTACTAAAATGTTATCACATTCAAACCCTTTTGCGAAAAACGCTGAACGTGTTCAACGTTAAATGTTGGAAATTTAAATATTTCTACTCCACTGAATCTCCAGTCGGTGCGAAATCCCATGTTGGTTCAGTGATTTGCAGATTAGATTCCATTTGCGAAAGCATTGAAGTTAATTAAAAGCCAAATGAATTACTTTTCGTCGTCAGAAGAAAGTCGAAATAGATTTCTTGCAGCAAAATATTGTGTAAAGTTAAAAAGTTTGCTAAACTTTGTGGTTTAAAATAAACTGCGAAAATAGTCGACGTAAACTAAATGAGAAGTTAAGTGAGTAAAATGGAAAATTACACTCACTCGATATGTATTTCAACAATCGCTGAAATTGAGGGTGTTTTTGACGATTTTTTTGAGCGAAACCGCACCATCGAGATAAGAAAAATAGGGGAAAAAAGACAAAAGAGGAACAATTATATTAATAAAGACAATAGAATGCCAACAGCGAAGAGAAACATTAAATCAAACAATTCAGCACTTGAAAGGGAAAACTTTATCAATGCCAGCAACAACAACAACAACAACAACAACAACAATAACAACAACAACAACAATGAAAATTGTTGGCTGAACAGGACGAAACCCCAGAAAGTCAAACTGGAAAGTGAAATGGAAAGCATAGAAAAAAGAGAAACTTTTTAATTAATTTTTCTCATAATAGAGGAACAATTAGGCTTCGGCGAACCCAACCACGCCCACTAATCCTACCAACCCACCACCGCCACACATTCCCACCCACACATCTTCAGAACTCCTTTAGCTTGTTAGATTTTCCTTTGCATGCCTCCAACTTTCTGCGGCAACTCTTGCGTTTTCTTTTCCCTCCATCGTCAATCTGCACGAAGTTCATTGTTTCCCTCATTTTTTCTTAAACTTCCCTTAACTTTCTGCGGTATAAAATCGCGTGCTACTCATTCTTAGCAACTAAAATCTGTGATATTCAATTAATGTTATAAGTAATTCATCGAATTAATATGAAAAATAATCCACATAAACGCCGCAAATAAAACTATACAAACAAAAAGCTAGAAAGATCTACGAAATTTTATAAAAACGCTCTTTTTGCTTACAATTCACACGTTTTGTGTAAAATTGAGGTTCAGATGCATTTAAATGCAGATCCATTTTAATAAAAGAAAACTTTTTCCCACTTTACACTTTAAATAAATTTTCTTCATCCACGCCATCAGTGGCATTCATTAGTTTGAGTGAATTTTCACTCGTCCACATGAAGATCCAATGAAAGAACTTTTCCGCAACAAAATGTTAGAGAAGAAAAGTAAAACTTCTCCACAAATAGTATTCTGCAAAGTTTAACGATTAAAACGATATTAAAATTCATTCCAGCTACGAAATCTTAAAGCAAAAGTGTTGAAAATCACATCTTTAATGCCAAAGATTCACTTTTAATTTCTCCCGCAATGACAACAGACGCAGAAATAAAATTACGCTGCTCCTGCGTCGATCAGAAAAGTTTCGCTTTTAATTTCAGTCAGCCAATCGGACTTCGAGCACTTGTGGATTTCAGTCGGTTGAGAGTGTTAAGAATTTCCTTGCGTAGTAATGAAAATTTAATGACTTCTTAAGCTAAAGAAAATCACTTTGCATTGCGTTGACAGCTGGTGGTTGAAAGAAGGGTTGACGCAGAGTGGGATGCGAAAGATTTGATGTGGAATGCAAAGTTCATTTGGTTGCTATAGCATGATTGTACAATATTAAGGTGAAATAAGAGGGAGAGATGGGCTTGGGAATGGTAAGGATACATCAAATATTCTCCTTATATTGCGAGCGCTATTTAGTTGCAATTGAATTCTTTTCTTCGGCTTTCCGCATTCTTTTGTCGTGATAGCCGTTCGACTCTTAAATTAGAGTGAAAAGTGATGATGGAACAGCTAAAGCGTTTCAAGAACCAGGCTCGACCACATTGGCCGGCGTGCCCTACGTTATATGCGACTCGACAGCCGGAGCGGAATATCTGCAGGAGAATACTGGACCCACGGGTGGAACAGGAAAGAAATCTGTGCTGTTGCATTCGTGAATCCAACCGAGTTAATTAAAACTGACCCATGGCAAGACGCTGGCTTAGAGGAATGAAAACCCATATGAATTTAAAGTTCAAAAGTGTGTAGGAACTCATTTAGAAGCTACAGGGACCACCGAGAGATGGTGAGTGGCGAACATATGACTCTCTGCTGTTTTCTCCTGCAGATGATGAGTGGCGAACATATGACTCTCTGCTGTTTTCTCCTGCAGTCCAGTGTCACAGATCACAGTAGAGTCCTGCACTGAATCCATAATGAAAGCCATCAACTCACTCAGCTCTTCATCACGCCGCGCCGTGATGATTCTCTGCCTGAATGCCATCCCTGCCGGAAGGCCTCAGTGGTGTCAACGTGGCCATAACGACGAAATGGAGAGCGAGATTCATTTATATTCCCTTTTTGTCCCAAGACTTTCTTCCTTTATTCCGTAGACAACTTGTGGTTTCCTCCTTTTTCTAATGAAAACTCCCTTTCCTTGCGTTTGTATTTTCCTTTTCTTTTAGCACGGCACTTTTTTCTTAACCTCCTGCGTGCAAACGTGCGATAACACGTCACCCTTGCTAGCCTTACCAGGTGCTGAGTGGGTGGCGAAACTGATTGATGGCCCGTCTGAAATGTTGAGTTGCATGCTTCTTATATTTGATTGCTTTTTCTATTGTTTCTGAAGCTTTCCATCGATTGAAGTCAGCTAATAGTTGTGAAAAATATGCAAATGCATTTGCGCTGCAGTTGCAAAAGAGTTCATTCATTGTATTCTCGACGCAAGTATTGCAAAAACGTTCATTCGTGATATCCTCGTTGATATCCTCGTTGATATCCTCGTTGACAGACGGCATCGTTGAGTTTATGAATGAATTGTCGTGACGGCAGTAGCCCCCCGCCCCCACCCATTAATGCGCCCGCATTCGAGCGCAACAGCTGCACCGCCTCGAGCAAACGGTCAACTTAGAGTAGAGTCACCGGACCACCGGCTTTATATGGATTTGCATACTGAATTGCATTCGATTTCTGCCGAATTAAGCCGCCAACGTGGAATGACAGCGAACAGCGAACGCTACAGCTTACGAGTTAAAATACAGCGGTGGTTGCGATTTCTGTTCCGATGCCGATTATGACTGCGAAGTGAAGATAACGATCTACAATTCATTATTTTAATTTCCACGAACCAAGCTTACAAAATCGTACAGCGAGACGCATCCGTATTATTACGGTGGCCGTGTAGTTGTGAGGGTGTTTGTGTGCGTGTTCGTGTGTTATACAGGTCTGTTGTAATATTTAATAGTGACTGTGAGGTGTTGATAACAATTTACGGCACAAACAAAAAAACTCGATCCTGTTCTGTTGTAGTTATTTACGAATTAGTAGTGTGTAGTATTTTTGCGGAGCGCTTGATGTTTTCAATGGCAGTGCAGCTTCCAGCTTTAAAACTCACAAATATCTCATTGTTGAGATGTAAAAGTTCGTTGATAAAAAAAGTAGCAACAAGAAATTGTATCAAATCTACTCCGTTTTCTTGTAGTAGATCGCAAACCCCAATGTTAACATCCGCCAAATAGTGTGTCGGCGGCATCGTCATCAGCCGACGCAATAAAATTAAAACTTTATACGACTTTTGTGCGCCAGGATTGCGAAGAAGCTGCAGAACGAAATAAAACGAAACATAAAATTTGCAGTTTTATGTGTTCGGCTGAGAAATAATTTCAGCCAGTAAAATAGGACTCTTTTGTTCTGTGTTTGAGTGTGTGTGTGTGTGTGTGTACGTGTGTGAGTCCTATTAACACTATTAAATTTTTGTTGTTATTGTGGAGTTGTTGTTCTTGTTTGCGTGAGTGCTGCTGGCACAAAATCTCAGTATTTTTGAAAACAATTTTGGTGTTTTGCTGACTTTTGTATTTATTTTGGTACGCCGAGAGCGCCAGAGGGCGCGCTCGCTCGCATTCACAAAGTTTTTCTATTTTTTCTCCTTGATTTTATTGCGAATTTTTATGCTCGCGCTGTGGCAACACTTTACAATTAACGGTGTTTTAGTAAAGTTGACTGCGGCGAATGGCTTCAAATGAACATGTTCACACACAGGCGTGTGGACGGCAGTGTGTGCGTGTGTGTGTGTCGGTGTGTGTGTATGAGTCGTGTGTGTCCTGCGTGTTTCAGTGTGTGGTGGTTTTTTGTTTTTGCGTGCATTAAAATACGTATTTTATTTATTACAAAATTAAGTAAAGTTTTTTTGTTCCGAATTCTCGCCACTCTGGCAACCGCTGTTGGTTTTCTGTTGAAGTTGTTGTTGAAGTTGTTGTTTTTGTTGTTGTTAGTGTTGCTGCCAACTGTTAATTACTGTCAAAATTTCGTAGCACTTAATTGCTCTGACTTTAAGTACACTGAATTTATTTCTGCTCATTTCATTTCATTTCACTTTGCTTTGCGAAATTATAACTGCATCCGTGCGTTGATGACTTCTTGTGTGTGTGTGTGTGTGTGTGTGTGTGTGTGTGTGTGTTTGTGTGTTTGTGTGTGTTTGTGTTTGTGTGTGTCTTCGCTTGTTTGTTTGAGTGACTGCTTTTCTGGTAGGAAATCGTTGTGTGGAGCAACTTTTACTGCCAAAAAGTGTTCAGCAGCTTTTACTTCAAGTTTAGAAATGAAAATACAAATGAATTTTCTAAATCTACGAGTTACTTGAATTCAGTATGAATGGGGAAAAAAGTAGAGATTTCGTAAGAAAAGAAATTAACTGAGACTTCCATTTTGGTGCGGATTTTTTTCAACTATTTCGTTGACTACAAAGCGCGTCGCTCATTTTAATTAACGAAATTGCCTGCGTTTCTCTCCCTCCTCAACTCACACTCATCACAAACTCCACTCATCACGAGTGCGCCGCACTCAATTGCCAAGCCAAATTAGAAGCTCTGGTAATCCTTCGATTTGCATTGTCGGCCAGCCGCTCGCCGCTCACTCCGGCAGGTCGACCGTCGTGCGAACTACTTAATTACGCTGCAAAGTAGGCTGAGTTTCGGTAGCAGCGGGAGGAGGGGCGGTCGAGGGGGCGTGGCTCTTCGACGCTACTTTGCATAAACCTTTTAAGCTTCATTTGCATGTTGCTACCTTTTTGAGTGGCCGCTTTAGAAGTGTATGGGAGCTTTTTCTTGTTTTCCCTCAAGTTGAAGAAATTTACAAAGCATAAAAAAATAAATGTTTTTTTTTTTTTTTTTTTTTTTTTTTTTTTTTTTTTTAAAATGAAGTCTTCTGTTTGAAGAGCACCAAAAGAGAAAGGACATCCTCTGCAAATCTGCTTGCAAGCGAATAACATTTAAGACGAGAGGCGAGTAAGTGATGGACTGGCGGTCATCAGGCGTCCCGAAGGACACCAACTTCGGAAGCAGCGATGCTCTTTCGTCCCTTTCAGTGAAAAAATGGCAACTTTCGAATGGTTTGCTCAACACTTAATCACTGACAAAATTACTGTGAAGCCGTTTTTTCTCATTCGTTTTTATTTTTCCTACTTAATCGCACTTCTAATTATTGGACGTTTTTTCCTTGCTACTGATGCGGTTCAGTTACCAGTTTTTGTTTTAAAAACGACTTCAATAAATTAGGCATGCAAAACCCCCTCAAAGTCTGCAGTAGAAAATTCGCCGAAATGGAGAAAATTCGTCAAAGAAATGATTTTCACATTATTAAGTGGATTGAATCGCTTTATCTCGAAAATTCTTTCATTTTGTCGGATTGCGTTATTGAGTATCTAAAAAGTCGCCTTAGAAAATAAATATTCTCTCTCACTCTCACGCACACACACACACACTTACACACATATGCATACACTGACACACACACGCAAATAAACTCTTCATTTCCTCATTTCCCACTAATTAATTGTAATTAAATATCTAGTTATGTTAATGTTTGCCGCGTGTTTGTTTCTCTTCTGTACCAATAAATTCATCTCGGTGAATAAAATGCGCTTCGGTAATCAGTAGGAAAGTGTTGTGCGGGTTGTTGTTGTTGTTGTTGTTGTTGTTGCCTGAAACCCCATTAGTGGTTTCCTTCGTGCAGTAAATCAGTAATTATTGCATAAAATATTGATGCCAATCTGATGTTGCAATTAATGAAGGCGAAGCTTTCGGCTCATTTTGCATTTATTTATTGCCTACTTTTAGGCTGCATTTTGAGTACCCGACGGGCAGAAGTTAAGTTGGATCGCCAACAAATACCAATGTGTGTGTGGGTGTTTATGTGTGTGTGTGAATGCTCATTGACAATTCATTTCTTCATTTCTTATTCATTCTTGTTTGCAGTAATAAAGAATGAAAGGTGTAAATGCATGAAAATGCATGAAAATATAACAAAATTAAAGAAAAACCTTAAAATGAAAGCGGAAAATGAACTACAGAATTTAATGCTTTCAAGCGAAGGCAAAACGCAAATAATTCTGCTCGCCATTTCTGCCATTTCCGCTTGTTGACTCCTTGCTTGTCATTTCAAAAACGTTCCGTTCTGTTTTTGTTGCCTTTCTATTTTACGGCTTTTAATGCAAAGTTTCGCAAGTTTTTTGTTTGTCGCGAAAGTTTTGATTGCTGTGATTGGTATGAATGTCCGCTCTACAGTTGCTGTTATTTGTCAGCATATGTTCGTGTTTATGTGTATTTGTGTGTGTGTGTGTGTGTGTGTGTGCGTTTGTAAAAGTTACTGGCGTGTGTTTGTAGAAGTTAATGGAGTGTGAAAAAGGGGCGGATAATGTGCAATATAAATTTTAATCTATATTTTAAAGAATTTGAAAATTTAAAAACATTTGTTTAATTTTCCCCCACTTTTTTTTTTGTGTTTTTTTCCTTATTCTGTTATTTCATATTTTAGAATATCGCAGCATTTCCCGCTGGCAATCATCAAACAGAAAAGGGTTACGAAGTTTGTGTCCATTTTTGTTACCTCATTTATTTTATTTATATTCGCCGTATCGGACTCCGATCTCTTGTTTGTCCTCCTTTCGCCTTCCTGTCCTCCCTTCCGCGATGTTGCTGCCTTGAAATTCAACTTTACGTGGAAATTTTCTACGCTTCGCAACTCTTATCTTCGCTCGCGCACAATTTTCGCCATCCCTTCTGTCCACCGCACAATCCTTTCGGGCGCTTTTTCGCCGCGCTTTATCGCCGGCCGCCACCGTCGTCATCGCTACACCTCAGCCATTCGTTCATAATTCTAATTATACACAGCAATTTAAGGGATTCGCTGTGAATAAATACAAAAGTGCTCTGAAATGAAATGAAGAAGTTAAAAAAATTATAAAAAGCGGGAAAAGCACGTAAACAATAATGAAAAAAATCTGAAGCCATGAAGAGACAAATTTAAATAAATGGCTTCCATTACAATTGTGATTGTTGTTGCTTTGTTGTTGTTTTTTGTCGTTGTACTCTTGCTGAGTGCCGACAAATGTCTACCATTCTTGTAACCTACAGGAATTTCAATTGTAATCTCTGCAGTCCTTTGAAATTAAAACCTTCCGCGAGTGTGTGGAAATGTAAAATGAAGCACTTGAAACAAACAAGCAAAAAATAATAAAAAAAGATAAATTCCCCACCTTGATAAGCAGAATATATTGTACAATACTTTGAAGTAATGCGCAGAAATGACTGAAAGCTGTTATTTGAATTGAAAGCTTTTTTATTCAATATAACAACCTGTACTGAATTTACTCGAGAGAAGTCATAAAACTGAAACTCGTAATCTTCCGTCAGAGGGCAGTCGATGATTGAGTCGATAAAATTGTAAAATTGAAAATCGTAGTTGTCAATCTAACGAATGAAATTGCCAATCCAACGAATGGAAACGTTAATGTAACGAATGAAATCGTCAATCCAACGAATGAAAACGTTTGTCTAACGAACGATATCGTCAGTTTATCTAATGAAAACGTTAATCTAACGAATGATATAGTCAATACGACAAATGAAATAGCCATTCTAACAATTGTCTATCAGTAAGACTACTCGTCGCAGGAAGAGATATGAGAATATTTTTCATATTCATTTTTAAGTTAGTTAAGTTAAGTTAATCGTAAATCCGACTAATGAAATCGTCCATCTGACGAATGAAATCGTCAATTCAAGAAACAACTAAATTGTTATTAATTCGGTTTGTTATTCAATCGATTTAACGAATGAAATTGTTATTCTAACGAATGAAATCGATAATGTAACGAATGAAATAATCAATGAATTTTATTGTTAGTGAATTTTATTGTTAATTGAACGATTGAAATTGTGAATGAATAGTAATGAAATTAATAAATTTATTAAATGAATGAATATTATATATTTTCACTGGAGGTGTAATTTTTAGAAATTACCAAGAATTTCCTCTAACTTTCTCTAAGATAACAATTATCTAACAGGTAAGATTATCTAACCGGTTCGGGTGACTGCAACATCTTGCAGACTTACGTACCTTGACGCCTAAGTCCACATGCTAAAGTTTAAGGATTTAATATCAGCTCAAAGAACGAACACATTCTGCACCGGTTTCCGATTCCTTTGTAAGGCCGGTCTCTGGTTTCTTTAGCGTTGCATGTTATTTCCCTGAATTTCCGGCTCTGCCCGAGCACGAATACAGAAACACATGCACGCAAACACATACAGATTAAGATGCAATACAAACTACTGGCACCATCATCATCATTATCATCATCGCCGTCCTCATAAATGCATTGCCAGCATGAATCGAATCGGCGAGCGGTGAATGGCGTGGAATGTGGGGAGGAATGTGAGGAGGGGTACCGCAGGTAGGTGCTTGCAAGAGAGGTATTGCACTCGTGCGGGTGTTCGTCCGTGTAGTGTTTGCATGTCTGTGTTATTTAGTTAATTAGCGGCATAAATCAAAATGTCTTCAATTTGCATACGAAAAAGTCTCTCGAACGGGGTTGCTGAAACCCTATATCGGCTTCCTTAGACTTTAAGTGGAAATTGTGGGAGGGGATGATATTTGTTGGGGTGTTGGGTCCGATTTAAAGCGCTTCTTTTTTTCTTTTATCTTCGGTTGGAACTCGTCGCTTCTCACAGGCTTGAAAAAGAGGCGCCACATTTAAGGAAAGAACAACAGAACTTCCCGAAAACTGTCACACACACACACACACACATCAAGAAGACAGAGAAACACACACGAACACACAGCTACCCTTGCACTCTAACGCAACCGTTCAACACCAGTACAGACGCGTAATGCAGTTTTACTTGCCGCAGAACTGCATTCTGTGATGCATTCGTACATCTGCATTGCTAATTGTTGTTCTCGCTTTTTCTGCGTACCCACGTCAGAGGCTCCAGTTGCGGGATTCTACTGCGCTCCACTACCGTATCGTGTGTGTGTGTGTCTGTGTGCCTCCGGTCTAACCTGGTCTGTCCATCTGACGCATGTCCGTCGTCCATTTGCAGGTGGTGGAGGTATTTGTGGGCGCGTTGCGGCGACATCCATAAAATGCGCCTCGATTTGAGTGACGATCGGCTGATGGCGCTGTTGTACGTCAATATATGCTGCTGTAAAAAACACCACGACACCAACAACAACAACAACAACAACAACAGTAATAGCAACAGAAACATGCGAACGAGCAAAATGTGAAGTTTTCACGACACCTCGTTGCGGCATTAAAACACCAACAATTACAACTGCAATTCACGCGGACGATGACGTGTAACATAAATACGGTGCAAGGACGACGGGACCAATCAAGGATTGTCCGCAAAACAGACTCTTGCAGTGTTAAATTACGGTTGAGGTTTGAGAAGTGAATTCGAAAACGCCGAAATATTTGAGTTCTTTTTTAATATTTTCGTATATTCTTGGGATAATCATTAGATTTCCTAAAAAGTTGAAAAATTAAATCTAATTTTTTATACCATTTACTAGCTAAAAGTTTGAAAAACTTACGATATAAAAAATTATTACACTGTCATTCATCATTTACGCGAGTGCGAACTGACTCGCGTTTTTACAGTGCATCCTGCAGCACGGATGTGTGTTCCTGCTTGAGTCCTCTGATCCTTAAAAAATGTTTTCCTTCCAGTCTCAACGTAGAGATCTGGTTTCTTGCATGTGTTGCGTGTAAATGCTGTTAGTGTTCGTCTTTATTTGCTGCTGACAGCTGTAATGTTGATGTTGTTTGTTGGTGTTGTTGTTGGTGGTGTTGTTGTTGGTGATGTTGTTGTTGCTGGTGTTGTTGTTCTATGCAGTAACGTTTTTATACTGGCATTTTACAGCTGCGAAGTATAGCGTGGATAATCGTAACCTTGTCGGGATCCTGTAATGATTATCCACGTCCTGCCAGAAATGTTGACACACGCACACACACACACATATGACTCTGCAGTGAGGAGAATGGCTTTGTTGTTATTGTTGCTGTAGTTCTCGTGTTCTTTGTCATTGTATAATTTTTGCAGCATGAAAAAATTATGCAAGAATGTGACGGTTTAAATTTCCCAGTTTCACGGACGATGAATGACAACTCCGACGTCTCTACAGAGAGTTGAGAGAGGGTTGTTGTTGTTGTTCTACAATGGCCCGTTCCACAAACGTGGGAGAGAGAAAGAGAGAGAGAGAGAGGGAGAGAGGAGAACATTTTAATTACAGTCTTCACAAAAACGAGAAACGAGAAACAGCTCGTTTAATTCCATTATTCCGAAGCATTAACTTTATCAAACACTGCAGGCGGACGAAACCTGCCACATTAAAAATTAATTTGCCACATGATGACGGGTGGTGGTGGCTGTTGTTGTTGTTGTTGGATATTAGAGAAAATCACAGTGTTAGAGGAAAACGAAACTGGAACTATTAACACTAACGCGGCAATAATTAATGTCATAAAACAACATAAAACAAAATTAAGAGCACTAAATTGCAATCGAATTTCATCGGAACGAGATTTTACTCATAGTGTTTTTATTTATTATGTGTAAAATTTCGGTCGTTTAGTGTTTACGTCCGTTTCAGGGCGTTTTCCTCCTCAGTCGTCCTTTTTTCGGCGCCTTTTAATCGCTTTCCTTCACCACTACTGAGTTGGTTCCTTAATGGATTTGGTTCCACTGTGCCTTCGGGCGAAGAACGTATATTTTTCATGTTGTGCTCGCGTAATTGCCACTCTGAACAGCATCTGATTCATGAGAATCTGCTAGCTGACTAATTGGTAGCTTCGGCATTTCAATTGGCAGCTTAAACGACGCGCTGGCTTGCTATTAAAGTCGCCTCCACTTGCGGCCTTTTGACATTCTAATTGAAGGTTTGAGATGAAGTGTCAAGAATTGTGGTTCTACAACCGTCATTTGTGGCTCCAACAAGCAGCAGCTGGCACCCGCACCGCCCTCTGGTTCTGAACAATTTGGCCTAAACTAAGTTTAAACCGAGTTTCTAATCAAACGTACAGAGAATCTAAGTTGAAATCGAGTTGCTGTAGTCAAACTGTCACGAGGTGGCTGACATTTCAATTGAGTCGTCGGTGAGTCTACTTGTCCACCTACTTGTCCACCTACTTGTCCACCTACTTGTCCACCTACTTGTCCACCTACTTGTCCATCTACTTGTCGTTTGTAGCTTCGAAAAAACATTTCAACCTGAAGAAATCTGTCACAATTTCCTACAGATTCTTTATTGAGTTCGACACAAATTTTCTATAAATCAAATTGCAATTGAAATCATAGAATCAATACTATTTGCGCTTCGAAGAGAGTTGTGTGTTCCCATTGTGCTGCTGTGCGTTCCTTTCAGTTGCGAAGGAAGAGGATTTCATATCGTGTTGCTCGTCCTTCGAGTCTCAAAAGGTATTGCAGACATATCGCGTTTTATCCGTACATAAATAACCTCACACAGCCTTTCTTATCCTTGTTGGAAGCTTTTTTAACAAAGTCCTCCAGTTCTACAACTAGTTTCTGCTTTATAATGCTCTTCTTTTTATTTCTATTGCCGTATCTTTTATTTCATGTGTGCAATTTATAGATTTCCAATAGCGCTGACCTGGATTGGTGTGTCTTGTAGCTTCAGCACAGCCGACGGAATCCACTGCCGACATGAAGTTTGTGGCTCTCTGCGTGGTGGTCTTGTTGCCGGCTTTCCTGTTGGCAGGCGTGCAGAGTCAAAAGGTTGAGCTGCGCCGCGATGAAACGGTAGGTTTTGCGGTTTTAACGCTATTTTTGAGCGCACAGAAGCCTCGCCGCCATTTCCACAAATTTCCAAATCTTGTCTTACATCTCAGTATCTCAATTCAGCTCGCAAATTGAAGATTTGGACTAGGAAACCTTTTTGTGGATTTTCTATTTTTAAATTCTTCCGTTTTTCGCTTTCAGTATCCGCCCCCGGAACTCCTAAAACTGCTGAAACCCGTCCACGATACCTGCGTGAAGAAAACAGGAGCCACCGAGGGTTCGTCTCCGCTGCCAATAAATCCTCTGCGGTTCACATTGCATCTAACAGATTGATTGTATCTCTTCTTCCTCTCCTTTTTTGTGTGACTTGGGCGAAATTTATTCAGAGGCCATCAAGGAATTCAGCGACGGCGAGGTGCACGAGGACGAGGCGCTCAAGTGCTACATGTACTGCGTGTTCGACGAGACGGACGTGCTGCACGAGGACGGCGAGGTGCACCTGGAGAAGCTGCTCGACATGCTGCCCGACTCGATGCACGACCTGGCCGTGCACATGGGCAAGCGCTGCCTGTACCCGCAGGGCGACACCAAGTGCGAGCGCGCCTTCTGGCTGCACAAGTGCTGGAAGCAGGCGGACCCCAAGGCAAGTAACTGCGGCGTGCGAGGTTTGCGGCTGCTGAACGATCCCCCGAATTTTCTTGCAGCATTACTTCCTGATTTAAAGGCGAAATCATGTGCGTGAGCGCGTGTGTTGATGCGGACCTGGCTGTGTTTCAAGGATCTACCCGAAGCTTCCCGAACGAATTTAGTTGATTTTGTTATGTAGTGTGAATTTTTCCCTAATTTTTTTCCTCTTTGCTTGGCCAAATAAATTTAGTTGTTATCGCATTGAAATTGACTTGTTATTAAGTTTCAGAGTTAAAATGTGAAGAAAAATTTAGAGACGTTTAAACATTTCAAGAAATTTAATTGTTTGTTTTAAAAATGTTCGCCTAAATTGTCGTTCTAGCGATTATCGTCGGTCGAAAAAGCGGCTTCGGCCTCGATTATCGTCCCGAAAAGCCGTTTCGATCTCTATCACGCACTAGAAGTCGACGTAAAAAGAAATCGATTTGGTTGCGTTTACAATCGATGGCGATTATCGTCCGTTAAAAAAGCTTTTGGTCTCAATAGTCGTCGCGACAGGGAAAATCGTCGCAGCGTTTTGAATTTGGATTCGTTGCAAGAGAGAACCGACTCGACTTCGATTGTAATCTAATTACAATTCATATTTACAGGTATTTGTCGAGACTTGTGGTCGACAGATCGATCTTGATCTCGGTTCTCACCTAAACTGACGAAATCTTTCTCGATGGCGATTATCGTCGCGACTTTTCGCGACCGTTTCGTCTTCCATTACTGATTTCAAGTCGAGGAAGAAAAGAAAACCCACTGCATTTCGACTTTAATCTCGAAAGGAAATCCCTGATTTAAAATAATGAAACCAATTTAGATTTTTAATGCTTTAATAAAACCAGAAACAACTTAAAATGAAAGCAGGGAGAACTAAAATTGCATGATGTCTTCTTAGATCATCGGAGAACCATCGGAATGTCGGGTTGCCATGTCGGTGCCGCACTCTTCAGGGCAAAAAGTAATGCTGTGAGGGAAGAAAACCGAAGAAACGATTAAAATTGATTGGGAAGTACGAGCGAGGGAACCCACCACCGGATCCGCCTTCTTCCAGCACTGATGGAACCACCAGGCCTTGTGGCACAGCGTGTCGCCCTCCGGATGCACGCAGTCCTTCGCCATGTTCATCAGCAGGTCGCGCAGCTGGCCGGGCACCGTGTTGAACAGCGTCTCCATGTGCACGTCGCCGTTGTCGTCCACCACGTTGATCTCGTGGAAGAGGCAGTTCATGTAGCATTTGAGGTTCTCGTCGTCGTGTATGTCGCCGTCACTGAACTCCTTGATTGCCGCTGCGCGTTGGTTGGTGGTGGCGCGCCACAATAAAGGAGAAACACAGTCAAATGTGTTGTGGCGCAGGCAGTGAAACCGAAAATACTTTACCTTCTGTTACGCCAGTTTTCTCCACGCAGGTATCGTGAAAGGGTTTGGCCATCTTGAGGATGGCTGGCGGCGGGTACTGTAATTAGTATGTTCGAGGGTGAAGGGGGAAGATTTCATCAAAAGAATTAAGAACGAGAAGTAAATGAATGGTTGAAGTCTGCGAAAACAAAGGCTGCCCGTCGCGCGGGCACCCCGTACCTCGTCGTCGCGTCTCGGCTGCTGTGCCGCGGTGCCGGGCAGCCACACAACGAAGGCCGCCAGCACGTGGAGGGCCACCAGCAGTCCTGCAAGTCTATTCATCCTGCTCGCTACTCACTTCCGGCTGCTTTTCTGCTCGTATTTGTTGTGGTTGCTCGACTGCTGAGTGGTGATTTCTGTTTCGTCTGCCTTCTGTTCGGCGCAATCAACTTGTTAACGGAGTGACCGACGCAGCAGTTCAGCAGTTCGTGCTACGGAGAGAAGAATGCTGGAGAGAAGAATGGATTGCTTGGTTGGTTGAATGAAAGAAACGTCAGCGTTGTGAAGTGAAGCGCTTCTGACAGCAATTTAGACGCAAAACAACAGCGAGCGAATCAAACGACGTTTGAAAATTAAAAGGAAGTCAAGAAAGCAACGACGGAAGGGAGAAAAACTCGAAAAAAGAATAATAAAATGCGAAAAACGAAAATTGTTTCGCTGCGGCTTCCGGAAGCGAAAATGTCACACAGCAATCTCTACGCACGCAGAGAAAAATCCCAGTAAATATTCTTCAACGTGGACGAGTAGAAGGCGACTCTTCGGGAAGACAGATTTCTGCTCGCCAGCAGCTCTTCACTTTCAAATCTCTGATCCAAGCAGTGGTTCACCCAGAAGAATCGCCGGGGATGCTCTGTGAAGATTAAAATACAAACTAACAAATCTTGCAAACATCCTCCAAAAGTCTGGTCTGGTAATTTCCTCACAGTTTGTAGTTTCAGTTGGTTTTGTAGCGAATTTCAGCTGCGTGGCTCGACATGCAGAATGTCATGCCGAAGAAGAGCAACAGCAATCCAACAGCAGCAAAAACCTTCGCATTAAAATAAATCCTCGCACAATCAAACACTTACAGTGGATACTCAAAGGATAAAAGAGTTTTAAGCAGATTCCTGTTTTTTTATTTCACTTTCTGTGGTTTTTTCTAATGCTTCAAATTAATCGCGGTTAAACTTTTACGTTGCAATCGCTTGAATCGAATTGAATTCGCTTTATGGTGGAAATCGGATTTTATATGCGTTTTAACAATTGTTAGTTTTTCTGTTTTTCTTCCATTTCGATTTGTTTTAGTGTAATTTTTTGTTTGTCATTCCTGTATGTGACTGAATTCGAGTTCGTTTGCGGCGGGTTGCAATTAATTTTTTCGCATGCATTTTCAGATTTCTGAAGCGAACACGTGAATGAATACCCTCGTCGACAAAATGTTTGTACTTGAAAACGCTAGAAAGTCATTTGTAGTCGCTGAAGTCAGTTGAAGTCACTTCAACTCAATAATGTCATATGAAGGCTTTACATTTCACTTTTCTCCAGTTAAGTCGCCACTAAAGTTGAAGCCATTTAAAGTCTACAGTGTGGTCAACAGTGTCTGAGTTGGAGTTCTTCAATCAATTAAAGTCAATTGAAGTCGCAAAAGAGAGTTGAAATCGATGCAGTAAATTATAGTCTGTGTTTTTGTTTGTTTGAAATGAAGATGGTAAAAGTAGATGGAGTGTCTGCAATCACTTGAAGTGCGATGAAATCTTTCAAAGTCTCTCAAATCCTTTCAAGTCACTTGCAGTTTATAAAGTCCTTTGAAGGATGTTACGTTTATTTTCCTTCAGTGATGTCGCTGAAACCAACTGAAATCTTTTGAAGTCAATTAAGCAATTTGAAGCAAAACTGTTTTAATACTCCGAATTGTTTTCATGTACTGATTTAACTAACTCTAGTGATTTCATCAACTCTGTGATTTCAGTGGACTTAATATTTCAAAAGACTTCAAAAGACTCCATGTAGAATTTATGTAAGAGTTCAAAAATTTGTTCGCTAGTGTGCATCTCCTCGCATCAAAGTCACACAGTTTCAGTTGGACTCGCTAGCTTTGCGATTTTTAATTGCTGACCAAATAGAGTTTTTGCAGGGAATACAAAACCAGAGACCTGTATTTAAAACAATCAATTGGGTGGTGTGGGAGGTGTGGACCCATGGAAGCAGTGGCAGGAGTGGCGGGCATACATGAGATTAAATCCAGAAGGTAGAATGTGTCGAATGCCAGACAGATACTTCGATACTTCGGTTGTTTGTTGCTGCAGTGAGGTGAGGGCTGGATAACGTGTGTCATCGGTAGCCCAACCGATCAATAGGTGTGCAAAGCAATACGACTTCAAAGCGCTCATCATGCCAAGGTACGTCCCATGGGCGTGGCTTATACAAGTCGTAATACATGCAATCGCAAGTGGGGAGGACGGGATGTGAAGAACTGGAAATGGCTCGTGATTATACGAGTTTTGTTGACAGGTGAGCTGGTGAGATTGATGTTAGTGGTGAGTGGGATGATGATGAGTGGGATGATGATGAGTGGGGTGATAACGAGTGGGGTGATGATGAGTGGGGTGATGATGAGTGGGATGATGATGAGTGGTATGATGATGAGTGGGATGGTGACGAGTGAGATGATTGTGAGTGAGACGATGATGTGTGGGATGGTGATGAGTGGGATGATTGTGAGTGGACGATGATGATTGTGAGGAAAGTGAGGGTGATGATGATGATGATTACGAGAGTTGTGATGACGAGCACCATGGCAATGATAGCGATGATGGTGCAGAGTGTGCAGATATCGAGAATGATACTGGTGTATGTTGATCTCCAAGCCGATAACGATACATTCCTGCTTATAGCGAGATTTAAGTACAAATCGATTTTATATTTGGTTCAGTTGTAACAAAAAAACCCAAAATATTGCTAATTACAGATTTTAGTCCGAAATCTGCTAGTTATTTTGTGCATTTCGGCGAGAACGCGAACTAATAAGTGGATTCTATAAAAATCAACAAAATTTCGTTTCTTGCTTCAATTGAAATGCAATCAATTGTCTATTTTTGAATGATTTGGCAGAAATTTATTTGCTTTCCCGGCCGTAGCTAATAATTAAAATCGTTTACATCGCATTTATGTTTTCACTCACTGATGCAGAAAATTATACACGAATTAAACAGCAAAATAAAGTGCAACATGCAGCCTTTTTTACTGAAGCAACCGACGGATGTTCGTGATGTCGCTAGTTTTTGCGGCTGTCGTGCCTGGTGATGGTTAGCATATTATTTTGCATTGCTGTTGTTGCTCTTGCGGCCAATATAAATTTGAGCATTTAAACTCGCTTGCAAGTTAAATCAAAGTGTGGAAAGTCTTTGATTTTTCCTCATTTCCGATTTGATTTTTCAGCAGCATTTCCCCATCATTTCTTTACGATTCTACTTTTCGCTGGACTTCGCTTTGAAAACTTTCTGCTGACCGCTACTGGGCAGGATAAAATGTCCTCTTTCGCAATGAGCACCACCGCCACATGTTGCCTCCAGTGCGGCGTTCTGCCTGCCGGCGCGTCGTCCCCGCGTTACAACTTGCAAACACTGCAAAAACCGGCGAGGACAGCAATGAGGAAGCAATAAAAAGGAGCAAAAAGGCGCTGCAGCGCTCGTGTTTCCAAGTCACATAATTTTGCCGAACATGGTGTTGCCGGCGTTTTTGCTGGCGGTGGCCGCCGCCGCCGCCGCGTGTTCGTTGTTAGGCACAGCAAATGATGCGCTGCAGCTGCAGTCGAGCGGAGAGCAGCAGTTGCTGCGTGTAGCAGTCGGCAATCACTTGCTCGGCGGCACACGTTGCCCCACTCGTATTTGTGCGAACGCATACGTAATTTTCACAGCACAGCAACAGCAATAACGACGCAAGAACAACGTGAGCACGACAGACGTGCTGTAAAGCAACGGTAGCAACACGAGTCATAAAGTAATTTTTTCATTGTTAGGAAGACGGACGGCTGTTGTGTATAAAACGAGTTTATCGAGTTTCCACCCCCTCTTTGCTTCACTGGACTCCGTGAACCTCAGACTGCGACACGTTGTGTTGTTGCACGTTGTGTTGTTGCAGACGTGGATTTAATGACGACGGCGATAATAATAAAATAGAAACGATTGAAATTGCGAGACAAATTACTGTTTAACCAATGTAAACATAAAGTCAAGAAATCCTCCTCTTCTCCTGCCTTCTCTTCTTCTTATTTTTATTCTTCTCCTTCTGCTTCTCCTTCTTCTGCTTCTTCTCGTTCCTGTTCTCGTTCTGCTTCTCCTTCTCCTTCATCTAAATTCAAATATTTAGGCCTTCTAAGCGCTTGAGTTTGAAAAATGGCACCAGTTTATGTTAAAAAATAGGCAAGCGAGGGTTTTGGGGAGAGGATTTTATTAGAATAAATGCATGCAAAATACGATATTCTCTACGATTGTTGTTGTTGTTGTTGTTTTTGCTGTTGCTGTGCCAGATGGAAGAAGTTGGCGAAGAGCATTTCATTCGGCGCCACAATTTCATTATTTGCGAGCAACGTGATTGTTTTAAATGACATGAAATGAATTTTTATTGCAGTTTTTCTCCGCGATATTTTATTAAAGGTATGCAAAATTGTTTTTTTATACACATCTCATGAATTGTGGATGTGGAGAGCGGCAGAGATGCGAAGAACAAGCGAATTGAAGCGCGCAGCTTTAAAAAATCATATTTCAAAAAATAATCTCGTCTAGCAGCAGCTTGGCGCTGAAATGCTTGCCTGCGCTGCCATTCAAGTTGAAGCCGCCAATTGGCATCCGTCCAGGCGAGGGTGAGGGTGGCGGGGAAGTCACCGCTTTTAGTTTATCTGCAGCGCGACCTCATGCAGCAACAGATTCTCCCAATGAAGTTCCTCACTCACGCTCCCGCTCACGCTCCCGCTTACGCTCACGCTGACGCTCACGCTTACGCTCACGCCAACCCCTTCTGTTTTGTCGCTCCCACGCGGATTGAAGTTGGTTGCGATATCTCGTCGCGTCGCTTCTTGGCTGCGTTCAGACGCGCATTCAGTCAACGAATGATTTATGCACATCCAGCGCGCGATAATCGTGGCAGGCGAGCTTTTTTGCGGTCGCCGTTGCTGCTCGGGTCGCCTTTTGCGACTCCGTTCCGCAAAAATACGCCAGAAACACACGCTGACATGTTACAAAAATGCTAATATTTGGCATTAGCAGCAGCATTCCGCGCTGCGCCGAGCTGCAGATCCGGTGCGGCGAGCTCGGCGCTGCTCTCCGCCGCACTTCCGGCGAATCCGGCACCGCATGAATTGATGGCCTTTTTTCGCCCTCCAACTTTCAAACAATATAAATTGCGAGCTAAGCATTTTTGGCTCTTGATTTGATTTCGCATAAAATACATTTTTGGCAAAAATATTTTGACCTCAATTTTGGGTTTTTCTTCTCTCTCTCTCTCTCTCTCTCTCTCTCGGTTTTGTAGAATTTCTCGCTTCCCACCTCAATTAGCGCGAAATTTTTTTGTTTTGTTTACAAGCGCCGCGCGCGCGAATGACAGTCGACTGAATAATTCGCTCACAAAATTCGCTCACAAAATTCGCTCACACAATTCAACTTTGAATGCTTCGCGAAATATTAAAAAGTCAGAAAGACAAAACATCGGAAGCCCAACAACAACAATGCCGACCGCTACAACAACAACCAGTTCCGACTGCACTAATTCGCTCTGGCAATCAACAAATTCTAGTAGTTGCAATATTTGCATAAATATATAAGAACGTCATGCATGACCGTCACACATGCGGCAGAGCGTCGGGTGGGGGGTGAGGGGAGGCTTGCGTGTGAATACAGGGTGTTGCGCTGAATCACGCGAGGAACGGCAAACGAAGTGAAGAAATCAGTGTGCAACTTCTTCTGAGAGCAGCTAAGAAAGCGCGCTCAAATATTTCCTCCATTGAAGAGAAAGAGAGAGAGAGAGAGAGAGAGAGAGAGAGAGAGAGAAAGAAAACCAGTGAAACGGAGAGAAATACAGTTATGTGGAGAGACAATGTATTGTTGCTTTTTTCCTCTACTTGCTTTTCCTTTAAATTCACTCTTCTTCCCGATCGCAGTGGGTCGACTTCTCGCCCGCAGAGTATTTTGGATTTTTCTGCTGAATTTTGCACTGAATTTGCATTTAATGACGATTTATGCAAATCGTATTTCGTGCGCTCTCAGTTTTTCCTTTTTTTTCTGCTCTTTTCAAACAGTTTTCGCTCGCTGCTCTTTTTTTCATTACTCTGCACGTAATTTTGTTATTTGTTTTTATATTTGATTTGTTATGCACGCCCGCGGGAGGGCGTTCAGAATTATTTGATCGGTTTATTGGACAGTTGATGCCGTCGTTGTTGTTGTTCTTGTTGTTGTTGTTGTTGTTGTTGTTGTTGTTGCCGCTAAACTCTGCTGCGCAAAGTTGAAATTCATGTTTGTGCGAAATGTAAGTTTTCACAGCGAGCAGCAGCGATGACCACAAATAGCAAAAAATAGATAGCAATTGATTTAATTTTCCCGTGCGTTCTTTTTTACTTCCGCTTTTTTGAATCGCATGTGTTTACTTTTTGCTGTCGTTGCTATTTTTATTGCTGCTGCTGCCGCTGCTGCTGTCGCTGCTGCTGCTGTTGTTGTTGCTGCCGCTGCTGCTGCTGTCTATGAAGTGTCAATATTGGTGACAAGCGCGCTGCCAAAATGATGTCGGAAGTCGTTTTTTTAATGTCCTCAAAATCCAGTTTCCAGGCTTTTGTTTTTCAATTTTAATTAAAATGTTTACTAACGCCAATTATGGATTTTTCAATGTAAATAAAGTTTCGCTGAGTGCAGGAGCGAAATTCTAGCTTGATTTTCGCTGCAGTTGTTGACACAACCGGACAGGATATGAGAAAACAGGATGCAACAGGACGTGTTGAGTTCGAAACTGAAATAAAAACAAAGAGATGATCAATCAATCAATCAATCAATCACTCAATCAATCAATCAAGTTGCAGATCACCGGTTTGGCATCATTAATTTCTAATTTTTTCGTACAGTTTTTCAGTATCTTAATCTCGATATAATAATAATTGAGAATCTTAATCGGCATCTAAAACTCTTCAACAAAATTTAGAATAGAATCTCGATAATGATCAGTAAAAGATAAATAAATGTTTACAGAGATTTTTAAATCAACGTCAGCCCTTTAATTCACCACGAATTCTGAGGATTTTAAAACCACACGAACTTTGAAAGTATTTTTATACTAATAATTAGTATAAATAAAAGCATTTGCGAGCAAAAAATAGAAAGCTTCCAACAAACAAAACGCTGAAATTGCAATTAACAGCTGGTTTGTGCGTTTGCCAGCTATTTGAAGTCAATTAGCGGCGCAACACGTCGGAAACCGACATCATTCGCAGAACGCACTTCAAATCGTGCAGCTCTACGCACACCAAAACACGCACACACACACACACCCACACACACCCACACACACACACCCACACACACACCCACACCCACAGACACACAACCACCAACACAAAATGACGTGCTTGACACGGAAATCGCCGCGATTTCCTGATATTTCTTCACGCTTCTCACTCGAGCGCAGGAATTCTTCCGCACGGACAGGCAGCAACTAATAAAAAGCACGAGAAAGGGAGAAAATCGCGTAGAATGTATGACGTTTTCCGGCTGATCGTGCTTGCTTCGTAATCGTGCGTTCCAGCGAAAATAAGGGAAAATCTATTGAAATTGTTAATAGGGAATTTTCGAGAAAATAAAAACTTTAAATTGAGTCTCCGCGTTTCACGGAGGCAGAGGCGTCCCTTTCTCAATATAAATATTTGAAGTTCATTACTATTTCGCTAACGAGCGCGTTAAGAAGCTTTTAAAAACCTGAGAAAATCTGCAAAAAACTAACTTCAACTTCGAATTTTTGCTCATAAGCTTCATGAACATTATTTGGAAATGCTGACAACGTCGTCGAAGTTGCCTGAGTTTTTCCTCTCGCGCTCGCATATTTTCCCACTGCTCCTCCCCCCCGCCCACTTTTTCTCTCCTACATTTGCTGTCCTCTTAACACTTTCATTCCCTTCAATCCGCCGTCCCCACCAACACCCGCACCATTCTTCGCCACCGCAGGCAGTCGTGCTTCGGTCATTTCAACGTTTTTCGTCCTCATTCATTACTTGTGATTTTTTACGCTGTGTTTTTCTGGAAACGCCGGATTATCCGCAGGTTTTGTGGAATAATAAGGTAAAACTTCTACAAAAATAACCGCCATTGAGTTGGATTCAGCAGCCGGCTTGACGCTTTTTACGTCGGATTTGCTTAATTTGGCGCGGTGTGTTCGCAGTTTATCAAAATTGGATTGTGATTTTTTAGACTGTGATTTCTGTTCCAGCTTTTTAGTTCTACAATACGTATATTTCATCGTTTTTATATAATTTGTGGTCCATACTTGCACTGCCATTCTATATTTTATTCTTTTTACATGTTTTTGTGGCGATATCTGGCACTCGAACGCTCGAACGCTCGAACGAACGATAAAGAATTTTTCTCTTTAGCGAAACTCACTCACTTTTGGGAATGTTGAAGCCTGAATTCCGCGCGATCGAATTCTCGAACTCAAAGGAGACTTCCATTCAGCCAAAAGCGCAGTGAAGACCATTCACTAGCAGACACTCGCGCATTCACTCACACAAACGCACCGAATCGCCGCGCAGCCCCAACATTCGCACGCAATTATGCATGAAATTCTTAGTTGTGTTTAGCGTCAGAAGCCATTTGCTTGAATGCCGACAGCCTTTCAACGCTTCGCTGAATTTATGCTAACTTTAGCGGAGTACTATAAACACACACACACACACACATTATCACAGACACACACAACCAGTCGTACACACAACCACGCGAGATAGAGCGAGAGCTCTCCGCATTCACGCTTTTAATAATCACGCGTCCACTCAGTCGTCCTTTCAACGCTGTACGGGATGCTGATTGCATTCAATGTAGGCAGCGAAAAGTTTGTAGTTAAAGGGTTAAGCAACAACAACAACAACAATAACAACAACAACAGTAGCAACAACAGCAACAGCAACCCCAGTAATAGCAGCAACTATAACGTCGAAATTTAGATTTCGCTTAAAAGTCATTCAGTCGTCATTCTCACTTCTAATTGCGCTCCTCCTGGCTCGCCGTGGCTGCTGGTGAGCCAAGCTAACAAAGGCTAGCAAAGTAGAAGGAAAGTGGAAAGATTAATTCTGCGCAACTTCTTTTTTATACAATTTTATACGCAATTAATTCGTAAATCACTGCAATCTAGAAGCGCAAAAAACTCTTGAAACTCTTTCGTAAGAAACTCTTTGGTCGAACTTTCGTTTTCAATTACATTCCCGATGCTCGATCGATTGTATGCGTTTCTTTTGTTCGAAGTCCACAGCGGCGTTGTTGCAAGTTCTGTCCTTCGAGAGGCAATATTAATTGACCCGTGTATTCATTAATCATTCGCCGCTCCAGTTAAGTAGGCTGTGGAGGGCGGGTGGTGGAGAGGGAGGGGTGGTGGGGAAGGGTGAACGCCTGGGCGGCCTGCAGAGCTCTCACAGAGAAATGAAAAGTAACTCTGCAGTCCTTCACGCTCTCGTGCTGAAATCGAGTTCAACTTCATTGCATGAGTTCCGCATCATTAAACTTCCAGTCAAGGACACATCGGACAAGGATCGCCGGAGCGAAAAACGAAAGCGGGGACGGAAACACGGAAAGCGAATGGCGTGCAGAAGAAAGGAGGGAAGAACAAGCTTTTCAAATGCGAGCCACAAGAAGCGAGGAGCATTTTTGCTGTTTTTGGCTCGTTCAAAGCGTAATTTCACTCCACATTTTCATTTCCCTCCTCATTGTCATTCTCCTCCTCATTTTCATTTCCCCCTCCATTTCACTGTCCTCCTCACTTTCATGTGCAGCGTCCACGTCCATCTGCAGCTTCAGTTGTGGAGTTGCTGCAACATGCGTGCTTTTTACGCAGTTACTGCTTCTGTGCCGCGCACTCGGAAGAGCTTTTCGGTCACTTTCGGGCTCCACCGTCCTCGCCGTCGCCGTCGCCGTCGCTCCAATTTGGCCTTTCATTTCACTTTACTCTGAAAGCGAGCAATTAATTGCGTTTTAAGTGTTCATTTGAGGGCCGACTTAGTTTTGCTTTCGTGTTGCAGAGAGGAAGTTTTCCACGTTCTTGGTTTCTGTTCGACGAATCCTTCCGTTTCTGGCTGTTCTTTTTAATATTATTTCAGCTTCTTCTGATGTGTATGATGAAATGGTCTTCTAACTTAATTTGCACACTGACATCAGTGCACACACACACACACACAAACACAGACATACACCTCTATATATGTGCAAGTATCACATCCGTCCGCTTTACTCTCGAGCAACAACATCTAATAATTGAATTAAAATGAAATTCCTGTCGCAGCAATAAAATGCGGAATGAGTTTCAACGACGACTTCTCGAGGGGTGAGGGGGTGATGATGACATGGTTGCTCATATTATGAGAATCATAAAAATTTGAGATAATTTTCCATATATGTTTTATTAAAAAAATTGTTTATTTATTTAATTTTCATTGCTTGGCTTTCAATTAAATTTTGAATTTTGAGAGGAATATTTTTAGAACTTAAATTAAGCAAAAATTAAAACAAGCAACGATGTTAATAAAAACAACAGCAACAACGATAACAACAACAACAACAACACCAATAGCTCTACAAGGTAACGAAAATTGCACCAAGTTATTCAAATGCATTTCGAGAATCGTGTTTACAAACAAACTCATCCTCGGCGTGTATATGTGCGCGTATCTGTTTGTGTGCAGGTGTTTGTGTGTGTTTAGTCACTCGGGCATGAGCACCCATCACACACGAACACACACGCTCACACACACACACACACACACACACACATAGAATATACATTAATGTTATGCATACAATGGAAGCCGTCTAGCTGACAAGTGATTTGCATACAACATGGAAACCGTTATCATTTGCATACAATACAATGACAAACTGGACAAGTAGTTGTGTCGTGTTGTCTACGAAATGCAGGTCAGCGCAAAGCGACATCCATTGCGGAGGCAAGCAACACGAGCCACGCCGAGCAAACAACTAAAGAAACGAGAACAAACGTAACAAATGAAACGGAATAGAAAAGCGCGAGGAGACCAGAGATCGTCGCACGGATTCCCGAAACCCGTAAGCCTCGGAGGCTCTGAGAACTAATGAATGTTGGCGGTGGACACAATGGCGACTCAACAACAACTCTAACAAGGAACATTAAGAGCAGAAAAAAGAAAGACAAACGAGGAGAGAAAGCGCCGTCCTCGAGTGTCCTTCTCACTTCGTTCACCGGCGTTGTACGAAAACTGGACTGCAGAATGCAGAATGATATTCGCGGTGGTGTCTACTTGACGGACACCAGAATGCTGTGGCGGGAGCGGGGCAGCGGGGGAAGCGAGGAGTGGCGATGTCGGCACTTGCAACGATCAAAGCGGTTGGACCTGGAAGTCGTTGACAGCCAACGAGGAAATCGAACATTTTAACAACATGCGGACACCGACCGAGACAGCGAAACAAAGAAAATCGCCTTAGAATGTCGAATTGTTAAAAATGTTGTTTGAAAAGAAAGCCAGGAATACTTTCGAGTCTCTCAAACTTGAAATTTCGAATGTTGAATTTACACATCATCGAATCTCATTACAATCCAAAATTAACGGTCGCAAAACACAGTGACAACTGTAGTTTCACTTCAAAAATGTTGACAAATGACGTTAGCTAATTGTTGTTGTTTGTCAAAATAATCGACGAAGGTGTCAACGTTGTATGCGCGTCACATTTATGTATGTATGTGCGTGTATTATAATTGTGTGTGTGTGATTATAATAGCTAGCAAGGGCGACACTGTAATGCCGACAGCAAGAACAACAACCACTGCAGCAACAACAACACTCACACTAATTTGTTGCAGTGATATTATGCGGACTTTATTGAGTGATGGTGACATTTATGTGATTGTCAACGACATGAAATTAAGATGAACGATGAATGGATGACACGAAGGATGGAGGGATGGAACGAACGCTGGAGAAATAAATGCAACACAGAGCGTTGAAGGGGGTCTGATGGCACTTAATATACACATCAATAGCCCTTCCGTGTCGAGGACGAGCAAAACAAAGCTTTGGAAACCTCAAAAACTGCACAAAATTCTTCAAATCAATGTAATTTTTAAGTAAATTTTAATTTTAAAAATTCTTGAAGTTGCTTTTTAATAATATTGTATATAATTTGTGTTATTAAACGTAATTCCGCCCCCAGAAACTCGCTTACACTAACAACTAATAAATCACTTCATCACTTCATCTTCGATATTCGAACACCTTTAAAACGCACGTACGAATTCCTCACGAACACCTTCAACTCGGTCGAATTGTTGTTGTGCTCCAGTTGAACTTCCAGTGGGCCTCCACAACTTATAGCGCCATCATTCGAATCCAAAGTGCGAAGCGCTATCAACTGAGTTTCCTGCGGTGCCCGCTTCAGTCGCCTGGCAACGACTTCGGTGTGAAGTAATTAATTATCCTGCAAATGGCTGATCGTAAGCGTAAACAGATGTGTGTGTGGGAGTGAGTGTGTGTGTGTGTGTGTGTGTGTGTGTGTGTGAGTTGTATTTGCGTATACTCGTGTGTGCATGAGTTACTGATGCTATTTTATTACACGCTGCAATATACGAGTATTTACTCTTCAACCTCAAACGGGACAAATTTATATCCTGCTTTTGCTTTCCAGCAAAGTTCAAGTTTTCTACGAATTTGGAAAGGTAGACCAATTTTATTGTTGTTTCGCAACAGTGTTCAATCCTTTATTAATTCAATGCAGGAAGGAATTTCACTTCAAACTTTCCCACCGAAAACCGAACGGAATCTAAAGGCAATCAAGGCTGGGGTTAAGTATTCACATGAGTTCGTGTATATATGTGTGTGTGTGTGTGTGTGTGCGTGTGTGTGTGTGTGTAATATTTATGTACACATAAGTATGTTTGTGTGGTTGTGCTGAACGTGTGTTTGCTTGCATTCAGTTATCAGTTGGGTGCTGAAATTGAATTGATGCAAGATTTCTACGTGCACACAATTGGCTTCATTAGATTAGAAATACAGCAACAACAACAACAACAGCGACGGCGACACAACAACCAAAATAATTTGTATGTGTGTGTGTGTATGTCGTCGGTTGATACCTACTTATTATCAGTGAAATTATCATTTTATTTGCAGTTCTCATTAATGTCACCTGCAAATGTTGTTGTTGCATACACATCTGAAACTGAGCCAGGAATGAACGAACATCGTGAATGGAATGTGAATTCTGGTGTTTATCGGCCTTATCATTGTAACGTTGACTTGATTAACCTTCAATCGTCGTCTGACGAACACGAAGTCCTGTTTGCTTAAAAGTCTTCCAAACTAATTGTAATATTTCGTAGAAATTTCTCGAACATTTCGTTTCGTTTTTGCTTTTATATACACATCCAGTCCCGTCGACGTCGTCGTCCCAATCCCAATCCTACAGTCAACCCCTTCACTACTTTTATTCTATTTATCAAAATTGATTACCTTTCAGGAAATACACACACACACACCACCTCCGCACACACATACATCACACCCACGCCACATTTATTGAAACTCTTTGGAGAAAAGCTGAAACAGAGATTTTTTTTATATAGAAAGCCGGCTCTTGATGTTTCAGTTCGTTGTAAACAAGGAAAATCCATTAAATCTTTAAGACTTTTGTAAAGCTGTCACTTCAGATGTGTGATTTGAATGAAATTCGCCGTACTTCCGAATCCTTTTGTACAAACAACTACGAGGATTCGCCCAGCACACGTGCGTCTCCGATTTGCGGTAATGGAGTGCAGGATCCACGGTTCGTTTAATTTTGGGCTGACTAATTTATAGCTGTTTTTTTTGTAATGGATTCGAGTGGAGTGGATGTCAGATCGTTGAGTCGAAATCGTCTGCTTGGCCACCCATTTTAATTGTTGTAGTCCTTCCGGGGACTTCTAGGACTTCAGGAAGTTCTTCACTTATTTATTTTGCTTTATTTTATTTGATTTTGTTTTATTTCTCTGTTTCATTTCCATACAGAGAAGCTTAACTGTTGCGAACGCATAAGCAGCTTAATAAAGTAAAATGAATTTTGTGTTGCACAACTTGAGGGAAGTTGGAGTGGCAGAGTTGAAGCTCGCATAAATTAAAACAGTGGCGTGCCCTGGTACACATCCGTCCTAATGGAGTCATTTATTCGTCTTAGGCTAAAAGCTGATGACATTTATGATGTCCTCGCGCGCGAGAGAGAGAGAGGGAGAGCGATGTCGACGGCGAGTATGGCGCGCTTTATTGTTATTGCTTGCTTGCTACGCTGTTGCTGCTACGGCTGATTTTTTCCGTCTCTCCTGCTATTCGGTGTGAGTGTGTGTGTGGTTTCTGGTTGCTGAGAAAACTACCAGGAGAACCAACAGCAAGCGCCACGCACTGCAATCGTCCTTTTCTGGGGTCGGTTTCTGGTTCGCAGACACACTCGAGCGGATGGGAAGACGCCTGTTGGCTGCCGAGTTCGCGGCGCTGCGTGACGGAATAAAATATGATGAGTAGAGAGTAATTCGTCACATTTCTGTAGAGGTTTATTAAAAGAAATTCCTGGAAAAATGGTCCTTGACAGCTTCTGACAATCTCACCTATCTACGGAGGACACGCACATTTTTCACTTCTTCTATCTGTTTGTCAAGGAGAGTGGAAGAGGGGGATGGGGCGGGAAGAGAGGGGAGGGTATGGCGGTGGAGGCAATTTATCGAAGTCTAATTTGGGGTTTGTTTTTGGAGGGGTTTTCGCGTGGTGTTTTACATTTTTAAATTCTAAATGAAAAATTGAATAAATAAAAGTAAACAATTTAAATGCACATACTAAATTGCTGGAGTGGAGTCAGTAGAATGTATTGGAAAGGTAAAATAATAAATTATGGAAGCCCATTGTAGTACAGGATCTGACATAAGCCCCGATATAAGCCTCTAAAACAAAATATATCAAGATTAATTGATTTAATTTGAAATTATCCTCCCTCCCTCACAGGTTTCATCGCTTGCTATTAGAGATTTCATTCTTGCATTTAGAGATTTATATTCGCTTTGTTCTTCCGTTTATAATGCAAAGAAGGAGACAAGATAGATGTAGACTAGTATATGTTATTGATAAATGTCATCTACAGAGTCGACATAGCCATGTTCGTTTATCTCTCTGTCTGTCTGTTTATCTGTTGATGTGTCTATATGTCTACGTTAAGTATGTCTGTCTGCATATCGCTCTATCTTTCTGTCTACTCCGATTAAAGAAGGACGAAGGGAGATATTCGACGAATGGACACAATATAGCGCAGTTCGCACAGTTCAAGTGTTGTAAAGGTCTTCAGAGATCTTAAAAGTCTTCTAAAGCATCTTTCTCTACTTTGGTACAGATCTCCAGACTTTTCGGTGTGGCTGGAAAGGTAAATAGATGGGGGAGGAGGTGAAGGGTGGGGAAAGCCAGCCCTCTTCAGTTTCATCCTTTGCCAATTATCGAGTTCTTTAAATATCGAGGTATCACACACAACTTTTCGTAATATACTTTTACTCAAATGAACTATCTCGTGAAACACTGACGGAATATCTTCGGAACCGCTGATCCGATTTTCACAAAGGTTGTATTTTATTCTATCACGTCCTCATTCTCGCTCTCTTCAAATCTTCATCCTGCTGTGAGCGAAGAGTCAAAATACCTCTTGCAATGTGGGATAATTTTGGGGAATTTCCCTATATTGCTGAATTGGGAGCGTAATTTTCAGTGAGAGTGAAACTCTTATACTGTTTCTTTTCCACTGGAAAACGCATGCTTAGTAAAATTCCCAGATGAGAAACACGAGAAGGATGTTTGACCTTTTCAGGACCGAAGTGAGTTGAGTTGCGAAGAACGAAGAATTGTTAAGTTAGGTTGTGGTTGATGCGAGAGGAAGAGGCGCTGAGAGAGCTGGGAAAATGATGAGAAAGAGAGCGAGCAAACTTACTTCGTTCCATTATCGGACTCTCGTGTACGAGTCTTCATCGACCAAAGGACTTTTTGGCATGTTCGTGCCGGTCGTCGTGACTTTTATGTGTGACGATAAAATATTCGTAAAGCTGTGCTCAGTTTCGTATTCGTTTCGGAACGTAACGTGTCAACGTTTTCAAGGATACGGCGATACGTTTTCACATTTCGCAGTTTAAAGTGCGTTTTTTATTTACTTTTGTCTTAATTGTGTGTGAAATTAAAGGGATTTCATTTAAATATTGTGCAATAAATTGAAATTTTAATGGTGTTGTATAGGAAAAATTAAATTTTAAGTTCTACGCTTAGAAAAAAAGCCAAAAAGGGGAAAATAATAGAAAGTAAAACTGCGGGTATGAAAAAAGTTAGGCGAGGTCGGAAGTTTTTATTAGAAAACTTTATCTTAAAGATGAATAGTATCTCGAAGCAACTGAAAAATGGCGAAGTCCTTGCTAAGACGGCGTTACCCGTCTGAGTAACGCAGTGTAACTTTATATTTGACTTGTTTGTCAAATGTGTAGCCAGCTAACAGGGCGACAGCAACAACTTTCACAGGGAAACCGGCTACATTCGTGTTAATCTATCTTACGTGCACGCACACGAGTAATAAATTTGAAAGGCGAAATTATGGCGAAATCCATTTTAATGAAATTAATTGTGTAAATCCTCCGGCTTGATATGGCGGCGCCTTCGCTGCACGCTCGCTGATATCGTGCGCTGTCGTTTATCCTTTCGCACGCGCACACACACGCACGCATGTGTTCGGCGAAAATATTTATAACTTCATACCGTGTAATGTGTGAGCGTGGCAGCAGCAACAACAACAACAACAGCAACAACAACAACAAGAACGGCATCATTTATCCTTGACATCGTTACATACTCACCGTGCGTTTATATTTATTTTCTTACTCAGAGTCTCATAATTTTAAGACGAAGTTGAAATAAACAAACCGTTGAGTATCCGAGGCTCGTTGCCAAGCGCGTTAAGGAAGTCAGTTACGCGCGTGAAATTAGAGTGTGAGAGTCTGTAGATGCATTCCGCACACACGCCCACATGCCCACAGATGCGACACACTAACGTTGTGTGGCGGAGTGCGTGCACGGAGCTTCCATAACTGCGTGCTTCCGAGTGGCTGGTATTTTAATCGAAAGCTAATCGTAATTAATCACAAGTGCACACACACACTCATAACTTGTGTACACGTAGACACACTGAGACACATGCATTCGCAAAGGTGAACCGCACTCAGATACTCGCTCGTACTCAACGTGACCCACGGCTGCCTCGCCTACTCGCCTCCGCGCGCACCAACCACGACATCAACCTCGCTGTTGGCCATAAAAAGCATTAAGTCTGCTGGCTTAATTGAGCCGCCTGCCAGTGGTTTTGTTTGTTAATCGCAGCCAACGGTGTGTCGCGACTGCTGCTCCGCGTCTTTTTGCGGATGCTGTTCGGCGGCGCCACAACTGACGCCGGTCCCAGTAAATAGCTGACGGTAGGTTTTAAAGTATTTAAATTTAATCTTTTAAGGCTTTATTCGGGCATTCATCGGGTTGGACTTTTTAATAAAAAGTCTACATTGGCAACTCGTAGGGCGGATGCAGTGTTAAATTGAAAATTACATAATATTCTAGAAATATGAGTGGAAAAGGTGTTTGAGTGTTCGCAACTTTATAACTTGAAAACGGATCAACCGATTTGGATGAAACTTGGCAATAATATAAAGCATACTTCAAACTAATATAAAACCACAAAATCTCCTTCTGCTCAAGAAGCGAATATAAGGGGCGCTTTAAGAAAAGACCTCAGAAAATATTTCAATAGTAAACTTTCGGCTACTGCTTAAAAGGCGGCAGCTGGTGCAGCTAAAAAGCTAAAAATAATGTATATAATCTCTGTGAATTCTGGAAAAGGCGGTTTTATTTAAATACATTTATGGCATTTTTATGAAAGCTCGCCCGAGGTTTTTAAATAAAAAATAAATTCGTATATCATCCACATCCCCAGATGCAGTAATAAAGATAGTTTGTCCCTGTATGCAGTTCTGAATAAATAGAAAAAGAAACATAAACACACACCATGTATACGTGAGATTTTTAACGCCTTGCATTTCTTCTTCTTCTACACCGACACCCGTATTGAAAAACTTCCTGAATGAGTTTCATTCACGACACGAACGAGAATTTATTGGAGCTTGAATAAAAAAAAACTTAAATTGTTACTTATGTATGTAAATACTAAAATACGCAGGACGAATAGAATTGTAGTTGTAAAATTGTATGCATTAAATGTAAGGAAATGAAATGAAATAGAGTAGGAAAAAATTAATGCAAATTAAAAATGTGTGGCAGAAACGCAAGCAATGTGATGAAATCGGGAGATGGAGTTTATGAATTTATGCATAAATTTAAGAAAGCATGTCTTTGACAACAGTGGAAGTGAACGACAGCAGCACGCACACACACACACACACACACACACACACATATACATACACAGAAGTCTTTTTACACAAATGCGAAGCCAACAAACTTTTGTACGTACAACTTTTTATGTTTGGTCCCGTCGAGCACGAAAAGTGTCTAAATTATGGAAATAAATATTACAATTTTATATATAGAAATTTCTTTATTTTAATTTTACAAAAAATGAAGTGAAAATAAGTTCGCTTTAGAATGAAGTGCACATGCAGGCTCTTGATATTTTTCGTAGCACGCTTCCAGGCGTCAGGAATTTAAACTTCAAGGAACAACTAGAAAATGTAATAAATAGAAGTTTCTGCAGCTGCGTGACACAGTTTTAGTCGTCATGTTTTGAAATTAAATGCGTTTCCTGCATCTAATCAACGCGCTCACGCACGCTGTGGCAATTCAACGATTTTCTTCAACGAGCGCTGAATCGCGCTCTGCAAATATTTGCATTTCTGTTGCGATTTAATGCGGAACGTCGAACGATGAACGAGTATCGACGCGCGTTTCACATGCTGACAGGCAATGAATGAGACGGCTGTGAATATACACACACATGCACACACACACACACACACACACACACATTCACGAACAACCACGCATTTGTGCTAAATATGCAAGGAGAGTAAAAAACGTTTCCTTTGTGACTCGTGTTGCTTCTGTCGCTGTCGCTGAGGCGGAATTTCGTCTCATTTTGCATTGCAAAATTATACGAATAAAATTGAGCTCAACGGATTCCGCTTCACGCGTCCTGAATGCCGCTGCATGTGGAGGATGAATGAAAGGATGCTTCGGTGGGAATACGAGGGGCGGTGGCGTGTTGTTGTAAGCTCGAGTTCTTAAAACATGCAAAAACATCATCAACAAACATGTAAAACATCGACACAGCGACTAAAGTAATAAAATTGCATCAGTGTTGCATTATTTTTCAAGCTTCTTCTGCCTGTTTTTCAATGAGAAATTGTTGACTTGCTCCATCCACGCCTTGTTATTATTTCTGCGAGAAGTTTCATAGAAAATTAACGTCGTAATTAGAATTGTGTCAACAAAAAATCCTACTTCGTGGAGATAAATATCTACGCGCAGTAATAATGGCAATTTCGGCAACATAAACATCAACGTTTACGTTGCAACACAAAATGTGTGCCAGAATGAATGAAAAAACCCAAAAAATGACCAAATGTATTTATTTGTAGTCGTGAATATTTCAGCTTTTGTTTTTAACTTGTATGCAAAATAGGTTTTAAAATTAGGCCAGCATGGGGGAAAATACGAATGTGAAAAATAGAGGAAACAACAACAAACAACGAGAAGCACTGCAGCAAAAACCTCCGAAAAAACGAAATTATTTTCGCTTTGTTACAACAGCAGCGAGCTAACAAACATACACTCGTGCCGGAGAAAACACAAACACTTACAGAAACACGCAACACACCTACACACATACAATCACAAATATACACACACAAGCGCACCAAAAAAGTAGTGTAAACAAATACATTCGGCGTAAAAACGTGAAGAATCCTAAAAAATATCCAACATTTTAGAATGTTTTGAATGAAATGTAAATCTTAATTTAAATTGAGGTGGTCTGACTACATGCCACCTCTGGAATAATCGGCCGTAGAACTATTATAAACTGTTATAAATTTAATCAAGATACAGCCATTTTTTGCCTGGAATATCCCTACTGTACCATTTACAAAATGACTTGAATGTTTCGCTTAGCCTTTATACTGATAGATATTTACAAGACTCTCTCGAAAATTCTCAGTAATTTTGTTTATTTAACGCCATAATGACGTTAATGTCAGTGTCATATAAATGCATATCACTGTTTATGTGATGATAATCGATATTCCTAGCAACAGCCACGTCCTTAAAACAATAATAATCTTACTTACAGCAAGGTGACAAGCTACAAATGTGACAAATATACAGCTGAATGTGGCAGCAATTGAGATTTGTTTAACTAGTTAACTAGTTAAGGTATCCGAATATAGGTACAGTCAAGACAAAACGTCAGCAAATAATTGGGGTAACATTTTGCCCAACAGACGTTAAATTACTTTCTGAAGAGAATTAGTTTAATGTAACTTTTAAGAAAATTTAAGTTCACAATTTTTTAAAATTTACATGTTCACCCATGCACACACACAGCCATATATGCATGAAGCTCCCGTTAACCTTATCGAATAAGAAAGTCACTTGAAGGGACGTAAAAGTAAGTGAAGTTGCAATAAAAGCTTTCTTCCCAGCAAATGTAATTAGAATTTTACTATTTCATTTAAAATTCCCCATGCTCTGGCCTTATGTATCAGGAATATTTTCCCTACATGTTGCTTTGTTTTTACAAACACTTTCAAAAATTTAAATGCGACAACAGTGCGTATGAGTGATTTTTAACTCCAATCTTTGAGTTTTTAAACTAAAATGAATGACGCAAGTATAAATCGTGGTATGAATTATTAGTGTTTTTAATTTATATAGGAGTGCATTCGAAATATTAATTGAATTAAATTTCTGCTTAGCTTTTTTTTCCTTAGAACTTGATCAGTATAAATAGCAAAGTTCACTCTAAGGTTACACAAACGAAATTAATCATCCTTCATTAAACTGCAGTCGAGGGAGTCTTAACTGAATTCCACAAATACACACACACATGCATCATTTGCTTGCCTGTAGTATAACAACAACAACAACGACACCAACAACAACAACAACGACAGCAAGAACTTAGTAAATATCTTATACAAACTAACAAAGTGAACGTCTTCATGAGAAGAATATATTTAAATGAGTTTTATTTGCGTGAAAATGTGAGCATGATTGTGTGTGGTTGGAGGTGTGTGTGGTTGTAGGTGTGTGCGAGTTCGTGAATGTGTGTGTACATGCGTGTGTGTATGAATAGTTGCTACAGTGATTCTTGTGGTCTGGCCGAGTAATTTCTCGAGTGCACAACAACCATCCAACAACTTGTTAGTCAACAAGCAGGCAGTAGAAAATCCTCAAGGTCCTCAAGGACCAAATTTTTAAGTCCTTATTAAATTTACTTTGCTACGCAAATTTGTTACACACACACACACACACACACTTGTGACTTACTTAGGAAGATATTAAAATATAAAAGCACACATGGCATCAATTTGTTTGCTTAAAGGTCTCTGCGTGTGTGCGTTCGTGTAACGGTACACAAGAGTTTTAGGGTTGCTTTACAGAGTTCCTTTGAGGCGCAGAGTAATTAGTAGAAAGGACATCGGGGACATAGAAAATTAAAAAGATTTCAGCTGAATTGAAAGACTCTCAGTGAAGTTGGGTTTTAGACTTCTCATCCAGCTTCGATGATAAACTTATTTTAACTCGCGGTAAACTTAGTTTATCGACGTTGATAAAATAGGTTTTTCGCCATTCTGTCTTCGCCATCTGCTAGTTTCGCCTTCGATTTAGCGACGCTGCTTTCGCATCTGATTAGACTGTCGTGTCTACTTGAACACCACAATCACTTCTTCGCCGTTCGCACCACTCAACGATTTCCCACTTCTCGTACCAAAAAATTAATCAGTGTCCGGATGGCGTGCGACAGCGCATCCGCCCGACTCGACGCGAATCCAGTCATCTCACGCGGCGGCTGCAGCAGACGGATCCGAACACCATCACTAATGCAATGAAATCAGAGTCATTTTCCATCGTTATTATTATTATATAATCGCGTCTAATGTGCTTGTGACAAAGTTGCCGCTCCTCCTCTGCCTTTCTGTGTCGGTGTCTGTGTTTGTGCAGCGGGTCTTCGTGTCCGGAAATCTCTCTCGTTGCTGGTCCTGGCAGCTCCTGAGTTTACATCGTAGAGTGGGGGAGAGGAAAGGTCGAAAAAACGGTGACGGTTGTATTTTTTATTAACGTTAATGGGCGCCGAAAGCGGAGCGAGGAGGGGAAGGAAGGAATCTGAAGTGTCTGCAGCAGACAACGGATGACAGGCCGACTGCGACGAACGAGGTGGAGGACGACAGCATCACTCGCAGCAACCGAAGCTCCATCATGGCATGGAGAGGGAGGGGGAGTGACAGCAGCAGCAGCTGGACGTAGTCAAGCGTAGTTGAATTAAAGGCAGCATGAAAGACGTGGAAGAAGTTCCTCAGTGGTGGGGACAGCAGCGACAACAACAAATTCAATTTACCGTATGCTGTTGTCAAAAAAAGGAAGGTGAGGGACACGTCAACGACAATCACATCAGCAACAACGACAAGAAGACTGAGAGGCCAGCAGTGTGACCACCACCTCCGGCCAGTGAAGCCAACGTATTTCGTCGATTGGGTAGCATTTTTTGGTACCACCACAACAATAACAAAAACAACAACAAATAGTGTAACACAGGCGATAATAATAATAACAACAACATCGTTGAAAACCTTGTAGATTTTCAAATATATAATTCGAAATATTTTCGTAATGATTTCTAAAATCAAACACACATCGCGTCATATATATTTTCACATTATAGCAATCTAAAATCAATTTCTTGCGATATTTTGATCCTAACAGCTGAGAGTTTTAACGCTAATATCGAACTAATTGAATTGAAATAAAATTAAAGCGTAAAACGTTTTCACGAAGCGCGCTGAACGAGTTCATGCAATTCCTGTTGCATGCTTTCATATTCATTTTATTCTGCAATTATAAGCAAATAATTAATTTATGATTAACTGACGAGCTCTCGTGGTGGCCGCTGGAGCAGCCGAGAACAGAAGAGAGGAAGAAACACAAAAATGAGCGAGACGGACACCCAGAGAGACTGACAAATATGGTGTCGTCAGCGGTTGGCTGCTCGTTTGACCAGTGTTGCCACCACACTGTGTGACAGCAACCTAATTAAAATGTTCCACACAAAGTGGGAAGGGAGAGCGGGAAGCGGGAGTCGGTGTGGGCGGTCGATGCAATGTCCCGAAAATTAACTGTATGCCAGCCGAAAATTTACCGGTCAACCA
This sequence comes from Sicus ferrugineus, assembly GCA_922984085.1. NCBI lineage: Eukaryota > Metazoa > Arthropoda > Insecta > Diptera > Conopidae > Sicus > Sicus ferrugineus. The sequence continues at coordinate 4,194,719 of OV277352.1, forward strand.
GACGGTCAACTGATCAGCAAACCGTACAATCCTGCGACTTCCCAACACACACACACACGACAGTCACTCACCGCACCCGAGGGGGACTAGACAGGACATTGCACTGTTGTTGTTGTTGTCGCTGTTGCATGTAAACATCTTGTTAATTTATTAAATTCAATTAAGTGTCCGGCGGTCGTACGAACACGAGAGATAAAATGCTCATTTATTGATTGCAACAAGAACAAAAAGAACAAAAAACAACAACAACAAATAGAACGAAGCGAACAACAACAACAACAATAATTATTTAATGCCAGCACAGTAGTTGTAATAAATAAATTTTGATTTTCTTTTGATTTTCTTTTTTGATGGTCTTTTTTGCATCTCGCAATCTGAACGTTTTATCGGCGTACATTTTTCAAACTCTATCAAGCTTCAGGACGACATTTGACATTTTTAGGGAATCAAAAATAAGTTAACCTCAAATCAATTTAGTTACAATCAAAAAACAAATCAAGTACATTAATATAAAATCAAACTAAATCAAATCAGATCAATTAAATTATTACTAAATAAATCAAATCACATTAAGTCACGAAAAAGTCAAATGAAAACAAATCAACTTAAATCAAAACAAGTAAAATTTAACCAGATCATATCAAATTAAATCAAATCAAAACAAATGAAATCTAATAAATAAGTATAAAATCAAATGATATAAAACTGAAGACATATTAATCAAGTCACTCTAGACTGAGTCCAACAAAGTCAAATATCATCGCAAAGAGGTGTTTGATTTTAAGACTTCTCAAACAGATTATGAGAAACCAATGCAGACTCAATCTTATGAAGTCAAAATACATTAAATCAGATGTTGTGTAAAAGAAACTTATTAAAATCTAATTAGATTTTCTTATGTAAAGTCAAATCTAATAGAATCACACCATTTAAACAAATTAAGGCAATCAAATTAAGGCAAATATTTATTTAACAAAACATACGTTTGTTACCAACTATCACAATAAATTCCATTTATTCCAACAAGTTGAAATGTTGAAAGGAATTCCATCAAACAACAATTCGAATAAAATGAAATGAAAAAGATCGCAGGTCAACCTTAAATATTTATTTCATTCGGAAACTCTGCATTCCACTTCAAATCTTATCAGTTGCAAGCGTAAATCAATTTGTACAAAATGATATCCAACCATAAAAGTTAATCTGATCGACACATGAGGACAAAAGCGTTTGCCACAAATTGAATTTGTTGTCATTTCCGGTTGTTGTTGGGCCATGGGGCCAGAGGGTCGGTCGTTCGGTTTAATAGATAAAAATCAAATTCATTACATCGCGTGATGTTCTGGCATTTGAAATGAAGACAATAAGCTCCATTCAGCAATCATTTCATACCGCTGTTGAACAAATCGCAATCAGGCGACAACAAGTGTTGTGAACTCCTCACCCCCATCATCATCCTCAGCCTCCTCGCTCCAACCGCCATCTGCGCTCTCCGGTTTCGCCCATTTTCCATTCCAAAAATTCCATTCATTCCTCTCCCTCCGCTTCGCTGCTCTCGTTCATATTTGAATTTTATTGTATTTCATTGTCTCTCTTGTTTATAGCTTTCTATGCTTTGTATTGACTGGCGTTTGTGATTTCAATCAATACACTCGACAGGATATCCAGGATACGCAGGCAACGACAACAACAACGTCAGCGACAGCGACAACGACTACAAAACACGATTTGTTTATTGTTGTGATTATTGTAATTATTATTATTACTGCCGTTATTATCAATGTTGCTTTATTATCTTTGTTGTGACTGTTGTTTTTGTTGTTGTAGTCGCTGTTGTCGCCGTTGTCGCTGTTGTCGTTGTTGTAATAATGGCTGCGCGGCCACTCATTGCGAAGGACGAAAAGGGTTTGGTGTGGTGTAAACAGGTTGTTGCTTGCCATTATTAAGCCTTTTATGCTCAGTCATTTACACATTCAATCAATTCTTCAACCCATTTACGATTTATAATGAATGATGTTGTTCTGGTAATAATTAGATCTTCCGTCTTGCGATAAATTTATTGTCTCTTGGAAGATTTATTATCCATTGTAGTGTCCTGTTCAGTTAACGGTGTGTTTTGTAATTGTCCAGATTATTGCGGTTTTGTTATTTTAAATATCATAAAACTTAAGGATTTTGAAAGAAGGAATATAGGAAATAGAATAAGAAAGTGGAATCTAAATCCTAGTTAAATACTTCTTTACTTCCGATTAAGGAGGATCATTAAGCGGAAGATTTTGAGTGTAATATGGTCCCTATTTCACAACACGATTTTCCCTTTATGAAAGCCGAACTTTCTCAATACCTTCCTAATTAAATGCTTTGAACTCCAACTTCTAACATTGTAACAACCAACCTTTGGTCACCGCATCCTTTATTCACACGATTACGTTTCGCTAACGTTTCGGGTTTTCTGTTTAAAATTTTAGATACGATACTCAAGTAATTCTCCATGAATGCCGCTCGATACTTTGCTCATTGGAAAATTCACATGCTCGAACCTGAAATGATTTCTCAACTTTAGCCACACATCCTTTGTGCGTGTCCTTCCCTTCCACAATAATATTTGCATAAAAGTTCCAAACCACCTCCACCTCTTGTAGGGTCCCGATTGTCGAGTTATTATTTTAGTTGTAAATACTGTAATGCTGTCGCACTCCAACATCCATCTGTGTGTCCCTCTCTCATCAGTTCATTCCATTCCCAACTCAGAGCACCGTTGGCCGCACCCCTCCGCAACGCACCCTTCATTACTTCGCTCGATCGATTTCCTCCTCGACAACTATTGCAATAACGCAAAGTTTTCAAAAGTCTCAATGAAGTCAAACCGCAACTTTGTCGGTTATTTAAAGAGTTCCGGAGTTGTTATTAGTTGCAGTTGGTTTATTGCAAAAATGGGTGAAAAATTTGGGGGGAGGGAAGTGGGTTGGATTGCTTGCATAATTACGAATTGTAATGCATATGTAGTTGTGTTCATTCAGGCATGTGTGTGCGGGTTTCGATGTGCATGTAATTATGACCACAATTAAGTACTGTAAATATTTACAATCTTAGCAATTTTCCCGGAATTGGAAAATATTGCAGAAGTTTACAAAAGATTGCAAAAGATTTCAAAAGATTGCAAAATATTAAGACTTTGGAAAGATGGCAAAAGATGGCAAAAATGGCAAAAGATGGCAAAAGATGGCAAAAGATGGCAAAAGATGGCAAAAGATGGCAAAAGATGGCAAAAGATGGCAAAAGATGGCAAAAGATGGCAAAAGATGACAAAAGAGATGGAAAAATATTATAAAAGATGACAAAGTATGTCAAAAGATTGCAAAAGCTGACAGAAGAAGGCAAACGATTGCAGAAATTTTGCAAAACTACAAATGAAGCAATATTCACCAGAATTAATTTTATTTTTCTTGTTTCGTAAGTATGAGAAAATGTACAAGTTTTGAATTAAAGTTTGAAGAAGTTAGCTCGCTGGTATTTATTAGCAAAGTTTTGAAATTATTTCATCATTAAAATATGATGTTCTGGCAAATGGCGCCGGTTGCGTGTATTTATGTGATCAGGTGTGTGTGGATACGTAACTGTACAAGCAGGTAAATACATATAAACGAGCGCGCAGTCAACGAAAGAGTTACGAAATTCAGTAAATAAAAAGCTACACAGAAATGCACACACACGTACTCACAAACGCATACAGACACCCATATATGTACACACACTTAAACACACACGTATACACATACCTACACACACACACACACACACACACACACACACACACACAAAACTACTCTCGCAACTACACACGTACAAAGTTAATCGTACGCTCGTCTAACCGCTACAGCGAAAACAACACGCAAGGACTTTAAATTAAAGCGCATAACGGTAAAAATAAAGTGATTAGCAAGTCGGCACACACGCACACAGCCGGCGAGCGAGGCTGTTGACGGATACTGAAACTGACAACCGTTTATAATTCGGTCCCGGCCCTCCACCCCACTGGAAATGACTTCGGATCCCATGATTTGTTACAAATCCACGAGGCTTCACTGTTGTTGTTCCACTTTCCACACTCACTTTCCGGGCGAGTCGGCGGCTGCCACGCTACAGTTCGGGCGCGTAACTCGGGAACGACAACCTTCAAAGGGGCTCCAGCAACCAGCAACCCCGGCGAGGATGCCGATGTGGGCGGGCGGCAGACAGCGGGTACCACGCGTGCTCACACGGAATGCCGAACAGAAGATTTGTAACGAGGGAAACAAGCGGATTATGATGAAGTGACGCGTTTACCAGGGCAGAGGGTAGAAATTGTTTATAATTAGAAGCCTGCAGCGAGTTGAAGGATACCGCGAATACAACAGAAGACCTGCAGGCAACTCTTGCTTCGGGGTGTAATTAAAAATGATACTCAAGATGAAGAAAATATGAGAGGCGCACATCGATTTTGTTCGTCGACTTTCTTACAAAATCGGATGGAATTTCAAAGGGTAACTTTCTGGCGGCTTTTAATTAAGGCTTCTGTGGCAACACGGCAGGCAACAATTTTGTCTACGGGTTGCTGTTAAAAGGTTAACAAAATAATCTCAGCTTCCAATTAAATTACCAGAAAATTGCACTTCGGAGAGCGAAAAAAGATTAAAACGAAAGTTAGGTAAAATAGAATATTAAATGAAATAATTTCACCTCTTTTTACAAAGCGTTCAGCAGCGCTGCAGCCATTTAGAGTGCAACACTCAACGTTTCACCGAACGGCACTTGAAACGAACCTCCTCTTGGTGTTCTAGAGAGCCACTGAAATGAGATTTGAATTGCAATTATGATTGTGCTCGTGCATTCGTGCAACTGCAAAGTGTTGCAGCTGTTAATTGACTCTCAATGGCGGCGACCAGTGATGCATAGCTAATTAAAGATGTGACACAGTGTTGCGTAGCCGTAAAATTAAAGCGCGCGTCAACGAAACGCCTCAGCAAGCAGCGCGCAGCCTGCGAAGTCGCCGTCAAAGAGGCTGCGGCTGCACGGCTGCACGGCTGCCTGGCGTTTGTTATTGTTTACACACACACACAGACACAGACACTCACACACGGATACCCACACCCACACACAAATGAATGCACACGTGCACTGCCATCGAAATTATATTGTTTTCAGTTTCGTCAGCTTCGCAGGAACTCACTCACTGACATCAAGATGTTTCTTCAGCTTCTTGAATTTAGATAATTTCTGGCACAATCCAGCACGCAGACAGATAAACTCTATATATGTACATACAAACGCACACACATCCATTCGCGTAAACACACACGAACACCCTCGCATATAAAGACTTCCTGCTATAAAATTAATTTCGAGATGCTGGCGTACGCTGGATGCGCTGCATAAAACTCACTTACGTCAGAATTGCATCACATCCTGGCTACGCGGCAAGGATACGCTATTTGTAGAGCGCCAGCATTACAGTGGAGCTGCAGCAAGTGTGTCAGGAGTGCAGTGGTAACAGTTGCAGCAGAAGCAGAAGCAGCAGCAGCCGTAGCGGTGGCGGAAACGGCAACGGCAACGGCAAAACAAGTAACAAACCGCAAACAAATAAAACGTTGCAACAAACGAGTTGGTGGAGCTGTCGGCGTGCGGACGGCTGAGCGGCTGATTGACTGAATGCAAGAATGGCGGACTGCTTGCGCTCCGACTGCCGCCGCACTCAGCGAATGACTGGCTGACTGATTGTCTGAGAACTGGCGGACTCACTGACTCGCTCAAATCTGACTGAATGAGTGGCTGACTGGCTGACTGAGTGACAAACTGAAAGGGTTTTACAGTTGTTGGCTTTTATTTACAAACAGAGAAACCGACTTCCTCAATAATTCCTCCTCCTCCTGTCCCTCCTTCCCCGCCTTCTTGCTCTTCCTGCACCCGGGCAGAGTAACGCGATGCGAATGAAAATCCACTTGAATTTTGACGTCTCCACTTCCCCGACTCCTTTTTCTTTATTTAGTTGTTTTTGTTCCCCTCGCTGTTGTTGTTGGTCTCTTACTTTGTTGTTTCTTTATTGCTGACTTGCTGCATCCATCCGCCAGTCAGTCAGTCCTCGCTGGACTGCATTTGCGTTTGTAGAGAAATTCAGAGCAACACGAGGTTACTGAATTTAAAAAGTTAGGTTGAGTTATTTTATAGTTTTATTTTTCCTTAAAAATTAGTTAAGAGAGGAGCACGAGGACGTGTAGCAGGAGCACGAGGACGTGTAGCAACATGTTAACCAGCGTTGAGTTGCATCAAGGTTTGGATTGCAACGAAATACTCGTGTGCAGCATCAGCGTGAAGAAATCATCTTCTTTCGCTTTTTTCTCAGCCTCCTCATCAACACGCCTGCTGCTGTCGTGCAATCTTTCCCCTCTCCTGCCCCTCCCCTCACCCCTGAGACACCACAGCCACCATCTTCTTCGTCTGCATATCCTCGGATATCCTTGCAGTGCTTGTCACCTCATTTTCTGTTTTGCAATTCTGTCATTTTTTGCGCTCATTTGTTTCTGTGAAAATTAAGTTTGCTTGCAGGGTGTCGTTTGTGTTGTTGCTGCTGCTGCCACAGCTGCTGCCGATGCCCCTGATATTCGTGCCGTTTGCCGCTTGTTGACTGCCACACACGACTCGACGGGCGAGCATCTCTGGAGTTTAAAAGAGTTCCAATTTGCATGGATGTCATTGCTGGTGCTGCCGCATGCGGTTGCAGTCCTCTAAAATTCCGTCTGCAAGTGGGAAGGCAAGTCTGCAAGTGTATGTGTGTGTGTGCGCGCGTTTGTGTGGGTGTGTTTGGGTGTCTGTGTGATTTTATGGAGCTTGACTCGGCACAATAAGGTTGCTTCCTTATTTGTTTCCTTGTTTTCTGCTTTCCTAGATGTCATGCTGAGGAGTTCATTATTGTGGCAACAAATTTTTACGAAACGAAAATAACAAATAAAATAAAAATAACTGTTATGAAATAACAGAAGAAATGATAACCGTTTTCTAAATGTAAAACTCATAAAAAATGCCATCAAGAATTTAATTTTAAATACAGAATATTTCGAGTGGAATTCGTGAACGTTTGCGAAATCGGGAAACTGAAATTTCTCGTATTTTCAAGCGACTAAATTTTATATTAAACGTTAGCAACAGACAGAGGAATTCATGCTGATTTTGTTCGCTGAAATGAAGAACCTTCGATTTTCCTCTAATTAATTCGCCAAATTAACTTAATCATTCCGAAATACTTTCGGTTCAGACGAAGATTAAGAACCGAAATCCTGCTCACTGTGAACGAAATTCACATCCTTTTCTTCTCAAGCCGAAGGCAGTAATTGTTTCTGTCTGCCGTGCAATCCATTTCGCAACTGATACGAACATCGAAAGCGGGCAAAAACAGACGCCAACCGGAGACACGACATCATTTCGACGTGAGTTTCATGAACGGCGGCCACAACTGCTGTGAGCTTGCAATGCTATTTCTGTATAAATTGAAGCTAAAGTCTGGCTTTTCTTCTTTTGTGGTGGTGGGGGTGTGTGTGTGTGTGTGTGTGTGTCTGTAGCTGAAACAGCCAACCATAAAAACAACAACAATCAACAAGCAACAACAGCAAAACCCAGCAAGTACAACGTGAAGCAATTTAATTGAAGGATCGCAACCCAATTATACGTGAGTCGCTTGTTTAACATGCTTTTACGAGATTTACGTGAAGTCGTTGCTTACAGCGCACCATGCCGCTCCCCGCAATCTGCAGCTCAGCACCCGCTAACACCACGCAAAGTCCACGCTACCACTTGGGAATGTGGCACGCATTTACTGCGTGCCGCGGCTGCTGTTTACAGTGCCATACTTCTGCTTCTGTATGACTTGCGAAGTTTGAAATCCTGTCTGGCAGACATTAAACGCGCGTCTTTATTTAAAAAAGGTTCGTCGAGGTGTTAACAGCGAGCAGAAAATGTGGATGTACCATTTTTTTAATAAAAAACACAATCCAGAACTTGATATAGCGACGCACTCAAATTAATCTCTCGTCTGCCTCGTAGAACTCAAATAGAACCCCGAGAAAACATGATTTGCGATGACCTACCACAACATGCATTTAAAGAAAAAGGAATGGAAAGACGCAAATTTTCGATTCGTATTTCGAGTGGGGAGACAGAGGGACTCGACGGTACTGCACGGCAGCTAGTGGACCAATAAATGCTGGACAACACAGGTGACCGGAGCACTCTTAGAATTCTAGGAATTCTGAGAGTAGAGAATGCCGTCAGGAAGTCATCAACGATGATGTCATCGAGACAGGTCAGTTTCGCTGGTTACCAAAGGAGTCCCGTAATGGTAAGCGGGTCTCAAATGGTTCAAATCTGCTGTCGATTCACTGAACGAGGCGCTCTTGAGTGACGAACTTCTAGAAATGTCCATGATGGACGTCTGCATTGACAGCGTCTTCTTTATCAGGATTCCTACTGGAATATAATCGCACATAAACACACAGGCAGATAAAACACACACACACACACACACACACATACACATACACACACAATCCCCTTTAGGTGCACCGTAGATTTACACAAAACTTAAAGTCAACAACTTTGCTGGCAAGCAGGTGCTGCAGCGTCTAACAGCGCTCGGTGCTCGCTGCTCGGTGCTCTGCGGCGCCCTTCAGTGCGTCCTGTGTGCCAACAACTGCAGTAAAAAGCGCAGCGCACACGTTCGAAGTTTATTTTTGGCAGTCGGCAGCCAACTCGATCAGATGGCGAGCTGCACTGGTGACTGCATCGTTTACGCTTCTTCCTCTCCCTCTGCTTCCTCTTGAATTCATACGGTTAAAACTGTTGATGAAGTTCAGTTATGCTGTCTTGCGGTAACTTTCAGGTTGTGCCAGAGTAGTGTGTGCCGGCGTGTGCGTGTGTGTGTGTGCGTGTGTGTGTGTGCTGGTTTTTGTGGTCTAAACTTTTCGAGCAGCTGGAATGTTCGTTTAAGTGTCCGAAGCATGCAAGAGCTGGACATATTTTAGGAATTCTAAGAGAGGAAAACGAGAGAAAACATCTTGCTGAAGGAAGGGTGGGATCGTGAGAGGGTGGGGGGATGGAGGGGAAGGTGGGCGTTTATGATTTGATGGCCTGCTGTGGATGCGTAAGTGAAATTGACTTTTTTGCCGAGTTCTCCTCGCTGGAGTTCGAAGAATTTCTCAAGGACGTCCATGATGTTTTGCTTCGTCGGTTGGCTGTGTAATGCAAGTGTTTTGGAAGGCAGAACAAACTCAACAATAGAACGCCATTTCATAACTAAGAATATGTAGAGGAAAAATTGTGAAATTACGAATAATGATTTTGTAAATTTAAGAAAAGTTGCAGGCATCCTCGATTTAATAACTTTAACCTTCAAATTCAATTACTTCAATGAAATTTAAATACTTTTTAAGATATACAATTTAAATCCTTTTTTTTTAATTTCTAATAAAATAAGAAAAATTTTATAAGCTTTTTGAAATTCATAAATGAATTTCTTTCACTCGTTTTAGATAAAACTACGGAATTCTAAGTGAAACTGCGACGTGAATCCTGACGAAGTTTCTGTGAATCTAAAATGAAAACATGTCAGCGCTACAAAATTTTTCTCACATAAAATGGCTGAGAAATGCTAGTGAAAGCAATTCCATGGCGACAAAAACAACAACAACAACTGCAAGGAATTAGAAAATGTACTGTCACAACAACAATGTCAACACGACTACAACAAATGACTACAACAGCAATAAAAGCAAAATAAAAGCGAAAACAGACGGAATTACAAACGCAGGAGCAGCTAATTAAAATCAAAGAAAAAACAACAAAGCAAAAGTCGATAAAATGTGAAAAATGCCTTTAAAAAGTCGCTCTGCAGTCGCTTCGTTGAAAGTGTAAAAAGCATTTTTTTTGCATTTTTCCACAAAGGAAATTCCGGCAATTGTTGCAACTGCTAGCAGAATCTTACGTTTGTTGTTGTTGTTTTGCACAACAGCAAAAGAAAAACGAAATAAATTAAAAAATTGCCATTTCTAGCAAACGGAAACACTGAAATTTTCTTCGCGGTTTTTTAAAGCAAAATCGTAGTTTTAACATAAAACAAAAAAAGAAAAAAAAACCGGAAAGGCTACAAATTTGTGGTGAAATAAAGAAAAGAGAAAACCGAAATCCAAAGACAATAATAACGGTAAAACAAGCAGCAGCGACAACAACAACAACAACATTTACACTGCACACAATGGATTTGTTAAAAATTCTAACTTCGCCACTGCATGTCCTGCTCTGCCTCGCACTGCTTCTGCTGTACTTCGCCGACGCCACATTCGCTCAAATCGACTGGGACGACGACGATGATCCAGGTGAGTGGCTATTCTGTCGTTATTGTTGTTCTAATTCAATTCTCCCAGTCTCGCCCTCCTCTCCTCACCACTTTTCTCTCGTGAACATTATAATTTGTTCCTGATCTGATTTACATTAAAGAAATTTGTGGAGCGCGAGGCGGATTCGTGGATTTGGGAAGTCGTAAAGTCGTGTCCTCGTTAATTAACGCCTCACCAACTCCAGACTAACATGCACGAGTACAGTGGCAGTCTGCTGATTTTTATGCAAATTCAGCAGATCCGTTTCGGGGTGAACGAAGGGATGAATGAAATCGAAGTTGACGCAGGTCGTCGAGATCGAATTTCTTAACGCGGTTTGCTAACTTCAGTAGGGAAACTAGAAAAATGCTGCTCTTCATAACGAGTAGAGAGTGGATCAGACATCATTTTTAAACGACCTGAACACAACTGAAAACTTGCGAGCTGTCCATGGACTCCTTCGAAGTTCAAGCACAGCAAAATACACAGCATTTAAACAATTTTCTTCAATAAAAAGGCACCTCAGCAAGGGTTGACCACTTTAAAAATGTGTCAACTTGAAATGGTCAAGAGAACGCTCACGCACACACACAACTGAACAGATTGAACAAGATGTGTAGACTTCCCTGTAGGAAAATCAATAGGTTTTGTTTCTCTCAATGGAAGGTTTTTACGTTTAATGCGGGTTTCTCTGAAAAAGGGACATTTTGAGGTTATTATCAGGTTATTGCAAATTATCTTCATAAATTCCTTCAAATTATCTTCATAAATTCCTTCAAAAGAACTAAAATTAATTTAAAAGTAAATAAACAAACTTTTCCAAAGTAAATTGAAGCTTTCAGGGACAAACTGAACTCATTATATTGTTTCTTAATTTAGAATCCACAACTATTGAGCGTTTGTATGAATTTAAGACATTTATAACTCTATTGATTCACGACATGTGTGAATAATTGCATTCTCCTTTCTATTTTGCTAAGTACGCAATACGATTTAGACGATTCAACAATTCCTACAGGGTCACGTGTTTGTGTGGAAATGTGTATGCGTGTCGTGTGAGTGCACTGAGTGCTCTCTTGTGAAATTGTTTGCTTCTCTTTCGCATATTTAATCGAAACTGTAAACAATACCAATACAAAGCAGCAAACAAGCCAACAACAACAAACTAGTGGGAAGTGAGAACAACAACAACAACAACAGCAATGATATTAAAGCGTGCTAAAAATGACAAGGATGCCATGACAAAATAAATAAATAAACTCACCTCTGGCGGCTACGGTGTGCGAGCACTCGGCGGGGAGAGGAGAGGAAGCGCACGTGGGTGGTCGGGTGGAGTTGACTGAATAAACAAAGTCTACTCCTGCTGGTCGTCAGCAGTCGTTCCGGTTGAGTGTGTGTGTGTGTGAGTGTGTGTGTGTGTGAGTGTGTGTAAGTGTGCGCTTCACATGACGCCTCTCAAGCGCAGCCTTCATTACACGCATCCACTTATGCACTCGTCTGCACTCACTTGACCCACGGCAAACAATATTTGCATTGTTTGTTCATATTTCGTCCTTCTTTTTTTGCATCCTTGCCGTTATCCGCTTGCAGTAATGAAAAATACATATAATTGGCGACACCGAGCCAGCTGAATGTCTGCCTCTCTCTCTATGTCTGTCTGTCTGCCTCTCCGTTTGTTCTTCTCTGCTTTCCTGTTTATTCGCATTTCTATGAAGCTCTCATCCTTTAGCTCAAACATTATCCTTCTTCCTTGTTTCCTTTGTTTCTCAATTTGTTGTTTTTAATATTTATTTCATAATATATTCACGCTCAGATAGTTGCTTTCATTGTTGCCACTGAGTGTGAAGGTGTCGTCGTCGTCGTCGTCGTCGTCGTCGTCGTCGTCGAAGGTTGCCACTTGTTATCGCTGTCATCACGATTGCCAAGTTGCTGCTGTTTCTTCTTTTGTTCAAGTTTCTTTCTTCAGTTTTGTGTTCATGCTTAATTGAGGTTTCGTTTGCATTGCATTCGTTGTTCGTGCTCTCGAGTGAATGTTGGCACTTTTGTTCTGCACTTCAAGGCATTTCAAGATGCAAGGTTAAGGCTGGGGGCGTGGCGGGGGAGGGTCAGAAGTAAAGGTTGGGCTTAGAAAATGTTATAATATATATTAATTAAACATGGTGGTGGAAAATATTTGTCTGCAATTTTATTATAGAAAATTGGCTGGAGGTAATTTAATAAATTCACCATTCACTCCCTCAATGACACCCATCCTCCCTCCACCCCTCCCTGACCAATCTAATCTTATATTATGCACGTAAATCCCGTCTACTTCTCGGAAATTATAATAACTCTTTCTACTCCAACACAAATTCTATAATAGCAATAAAAATCGCGTGAGCCTAACTAGTATTACACTACATTTCAGACCAACAAGGACATTAATTCATACTTAGCCACGTAAATAGTAGGTGTGGCCATTCCGGTGTCTCATGTTCAAGTTGGTCATGACTGGTTTCAAGCTATAATCAGGCAACTCTTTTGTTTTTCCTTTCATCACGAAATATTCGTACCTGACGTACGAACCTGACGTACGAACCTGACGCATGTCAGGACGAGGACAACGGCGCACGAAGCATTTCGGTTAATTTGTAGGTTTGCGTAAGAGAAGGATCGTCGGATAAGAGCGACTAACAGAGCGTCAGCGTCTGGTGACTGAGTCACATGTAATCTGCGAGAAGGGAAGGTGAAAACTTAATGACACACAAAGTCATGCCAGACCACAAGAATAATTTAAAACCTGCTGGGATCCTGTAAAAGGGCTGAGTAAGCATTAACATTATACAGTCAAATTAGGAACAACAGGTCAAGGTTGCTACTGTAGATTAAAATTAATTTATCATAATAAACGCCAAACGAATTTGCTTGAAGGTTGAGATCATTTTTAATTCCGAACAAACTCTTTCGAGAATGTGGTAGGGGAAATAGCGTTTTTTAGTGAAGCGCTAAGAAACCTTCTAGCGTAACAGAAGGTAGTGAAAATATGTCTGTTATTTGAAGTATAGTAGCTATAGAAATGGAAATATAATCTTTCTGAAACTTTTTGTTAATAATTTGTAATACTCTAGGGTAAAACTTGGCGAATTACGCCCATTTCTAGTGAAAATAATGACTGAATGAAAGAGGGAATCATTATTTTTGTTACATTCAAATGTCTGCATTTCCACTGAAGTCTATTTACGAGAACACCTTTTCTAGGTGTTAAATGAATAAATAAAACAACGGTACGCGATTGCAATAATGGTACCCGAAATTACAATGGCACCCTTTACTGGAATATAACTTCACCTTATATATAATTACAGACCGAGCTTCTCGGAAGAATATAAATAAACTCACTGAAGGTCAGGCACGGAACTTGAAACTAGCATGCAAACCTAAAGGTTGATTTATAATTACAAAGCTATGTACGCGTTATATCAAGACTATAAATGTACAAAATGTATTAGGGAAAATTAAACAATATTTCGCCTGCAATAAGAGAATTTATTAACAGTTTATTTAATTCACACTCCACGAAGCACCTGCAGACCTTTTATGATTTTCCTGCAGACTTTTTACGATTTTCAGTTTTTATGTTCGGTGGTTTTCGGTAATTTGGCGTCACTCATTTCGTGGTTTACGATTTCGTTATCGGCCTCATGCGAAGGTGTGGAGCGATTAGCATTTATGATTTTCTATTTATTGCCGGGTATGCTAATTCGCACCATGAGCGAGATACGCGAAATTTATATACCACTCATAAAAGTGGACTAAAAATTGCGTAAATGTTGAATAGAGATGACGAAATGGGTAAAAGTGATGGAATTATAAAAGAAAATTTCAAATTGTGGAAATTGCTCATAGAAGTTTCTATGAAAATGTGACTACAGATTTCTCCCAGTGCATCAATATCTACAATCTTGCAATCCCGTGAGCAGGAAAAACGGCGATAAGGAAAGAAAAGAAAGAAGTGTGAGGAGAGAAAAGTAAGCAAGAGTAGGAGAAAATCAAAAGCAGTCGTTGACAGTCTTCCTTCTGTGCTGGAATTTCTGTTCTTTCATTGCTGAACTTTTGTTCTCTACTGACTTCTGGGTTCTGAATTGCTGAATATGCGAGAAATATTTTGTTTTAGTTGTTGTTGTCACTGTAGCAGTTGCTGCATTAGTTGTTGTTATTGATGTTGTAGTTGTTGTCGTTGGTGTTGCAGCCGCTGTAGCGTTCTATTGTTTCCTCTCGTCCTTCAAGATATGAAAAGTTTCGCAAGTGTTGCTTGTTGTCACTCGTTTTGTTGTTTATTTATTGCAACAACTGTGTGTGGGGTTGCTGATGTCTGGTGTTGCAATATATTTTTTTTATTCAATATACTTCTTAAACTTGTGATTCTTTTTTAAATTTCAAATCGTGCTGTAAAGCAAAAGTTTTTTCCTAAAAACAAAATTCTCTTCATTAGATTTTCGCTATAAAATTCATTATTTTTTTTTTATTATTACTTTCGTGAAATTTACACTCTTTCCTCCTCTTCAACTATTTAATTCTCTTGAGAAAATCTAGTTTTCTCCAATTTCAATCTCGCAATATAAATAACTTTGAACTTCATTGAAAAATCTTATTTAATCTGAGTGTGACATGGAATTCATTTGCTTGAATACCCCGATGAATTCATAATGAATTTGCTATTCTTGCAACTCACTTGTGTAGCTGGTGGAAATCCCCGCTTTAATTACGCATTCATTTGCACTTCGGAGCTGCCATCAGCGGGGGCTAGAAAACCAATGAAACTCTCCGCTCGGCGATATAGAAATTGTAGTCAATTTCACACAACTGCCGACAGGAACTCGGTTCTCCTCCCTCGTCACCTCTTTAGTTTTGCTAATTAAAAGTTTTCCGGGCACACTAAGAGCGGGTGAAGGGGTGGGTGGAGTGCGGGCAATACAAAAATAAAACTCAGTTCTCACTTCCTCCCAGCTCGCCATGAACTCAATATTTGACCCAAAGGACTGAAAAACAATACGAAACTTTCGATGTCAAGCCAGTCATCTGGAAGCTGGCACTCGGGAGCTCATTGGGCGTGGGCAGTGGCGTAGTCAAAAGGGCGCAACTTGGGCTTGTTAAGGAACCAAACTGAAAAATTAGTTTACGAAGAAATTGTTGAGAAAATGTGAACAAACGAAATTCTAAGAAGAAACTGTTGCATAAATTTGTTAGCATTAAAGTTCGATTTTTCTGAGTGTAGGAATTAAGGAACCTTCAGCGTTTTTAACTGGCTACGTTACTGCATTCGTGTTGCATGCATGAAGTTCTGTTCGTCCTTTCATGCGTGTGTGAATGAGTCGTTGAAAGGCATGAATGCACGTTCGCCTGTGTGTGTGTTATGTATGTGGCTGCGAGTGTTTCTGTGTAATGTAAATTTTAATACTGGAGTTTGTCAATTGCAATTTATAACCTCACTCTGCCCGCCCTCATCCGTCGCCTCCTTCATCCTTTCAGAGGAATTTAGAACTCAGCATGGAAGGATTGAAGTGACAAATGAGCGCTGAAAGATGTTTCTCTCTCTCTCTCTCTCTGTCTCTCTCTCTCTCTCTCTCTCTCTCTCTAGCTCTCGTATACTCTGGAGAGTTTCTTCAGTTACTGATAAATAAAATTAAATCAAATAAGAAAAAAAAAAACAAAACCCAATACATCAATTCAAATGCAATTTTACATTTGTCATTCTGTTGAGTGTACAAACATCCCTGCCGGAGGAAGTCATCTACATTTCATATAACTAAATGTGTTGGGACCGAAATTTTATACCGCAACCTTTGAAAAACATTTTGAAATTGAAATTGAAAAGGAAAGGCAAACAAGAACCTCGAAAAATGTCATTCTGGGCTCATTAATTCCTTAAAAAATGAAGAAAACATAATATTCCCAAAAAAAAAATCCTTGTTATTTTTCTCTCTCTGAAATAAAAAAGAAAACACCGACAAAAAACGGAATTATTCATTTAAAACTGTGGGTATTTCAAACGCTTATGGATTTCGTCATTGACGATGGCGATGAAGTTATTCGTAGTTATTGTTTGCATACAACATTCGGCGGAGGAGAGCAACACCGACAAATATCAGGCTCAAATGGACGCTATAAAGCGTCGCGAACCAGGCTGTCGTGTCTCGTCGGCCAGACAGACTGATGGACAGGCAAACAGACGGACGGAGAAGAGGACCGCCGAATGGTGGCGGACACAAATGTTTGGCGACACAAACGAACGTGGAAATAAAAACAGAGCGCTGAATGATTGCGAGCAGAGAGTAAAATAATTCCTTGGCAACACAGAGCGTGACGTGTCACCCTACAGTCGGCATGCAATGAAGCAGCTGCATTTAGAAAAAAAAAAATAAAACCGAGTGCAGTGGACTGAATCTCGCCCAGTTATTGTTGTTGTTGCTGTTGTAGCATCTGCTGCTGCTGTCTAACTTTATGTATTTTATAGCTGGCAAGCAATACAAGCGTCACCATGAGGATGATGATGATGATGACGACGACGACAACAATAACAACGCATCGTTGAACTTCACTGGACCAGAAGTATTTTACGGTTCATGACGGCTGCTGGAGGGTGATGCGGTGATGGTGATGCCAGCCATGGCGACGCGCTTGCCGTCCGTTTGAATGCCTCTCATGTTGGGCATTCAGGAATTCGGGGCAAAAATCAAAAACTTCTTCAAAGCGGGACCGCATCGGTTGCTGGCTGGTCGGTCGCATTGTTGAAAGTTTTGTGCAAACGAAAATGTTGCCATTATTGTTGTTGTAATTGCTGTTGTTGCAATGATTGCTGCTGTTGTTGCAACGATTGTTGTTGTTGTTGTTGTTGTTGATGGACCAGCCAAGGTTTGCCTGCCTGCATACATCGAAACTAACGAACTTTTTAATGTCATTCAGGCCGCAACAATGACTGCAACAAAATTGCACACACTATGCATTGTTGTTGTTGTTGTTGTTGTTATATTTGTTGTTGTTGCTTCTTGATTTGAACGCAGTAGCACGTCAAACCGTCGTCGTCGTTGTTGTTGTTGTTTTATATGCAATCATACAAAAGCAGACCGCATTTAGCGCTCGAGGCAACACATTCGTCATTTGTGCGAAATTTGAATAATCGTGATGCAGTTTTAGGTCACCAGCACCAAGTTTACCCAGCGCGCCGCCTTCGCCCGCACAGCTGCACGATGACGTGAGTGTGTCACACGCCAGTCGGTCCGTTGTGCGGGGCACCGGGCACGTGGGACGGCGCACGACCCTTCGAGTCAGTGAACCAAAATTTTATGGTTCTCAAAATTCGCACAACAACTGCTACGAATGACGCAACGTAGACGTGAAGGGACGGAAGGACGGAAGGACGGAGGGACGGTGGGACGGAGGGACGGTGGGACCGAGGGACAGCACATCATTTCCGTTTTATTTTGTGGTTTGCATTACTGCGACTTTTGTCGTCCAGAGAGATGCGTGCGAGGAAGACGAGAATGCAAGGGAGAGAATCCTTGAAAGGGAAGGCAGCGAGGAAGGTTGTGAAGGGGAAAGAGGGTGGGGGTGATAAAGGGCGTTGGAAGGAGGGCTAGCGAGGGAAGAAGAGTGCGAAGAGCTCACTTGGCTGCACTTGAGTTACATAACAGCAGCAGCAGCAACGCAGCAACACCATTCGAATGCGAAGAGTTTTGGGTCAACTTGTGACATTTTTATCTGCAGCGTTCATGTGTCTTTTTGTGGGTCTGTGCGACTGTCTGTCAGTTAAAGAAATTACGCACTCAGTTGAGTGTCTTGTGAATTTAGGTGACTTAACGGAAAATCAGCTTTAAAATATTTACTAGTGCAATGTTAACATTTTTTTCGGTGCAACACTGCGTATGAGAAACTTTTATTTCAAAGCCATTAAAGTGGAAAATTTTGCAGTCGCTTTTTATTTATAATTTCACCAAATATCACCAGCTACGGGCGTAACAGACCGTGAAGAACCACCACTCGTACTCGCTAACCTCCGTTTAGCCCAAAAACAGTGACACAAAACTTACCCAAATTTCGACCAAGCCAAACTGAAATGAGGTAAACGTACAAATTTAACTCCGTGCTTACTCGCAATAGAATAAAAACACCACAAGAGAGAACAGCTCAACTTTCGAAAACTGCCAAAAACTCTAGATTAAATAATTTCATGGAACAACAAGCGGAACGAATGGATAAATAAAAGCAGATATTGTCGTGGCTACGTTTTATGACAGCCACACATGAGTTGGCCGAGTCGAAAGGGGTGTCTTGTGGGTTGGAGAGGAAAGCAGGGGAGGGGGGAGTTGAGTTCGTAGAAAGAAGGTTCCACCCAACAGCGCGACCTTATTATGATGTCAGAAAGTTTCAAAACCTAATAGGATTAACGACGAAATATGTAAGGAAGTGTTTGCATCTTCTTCTCACTGAAGGCGATGTCGGATAAGGATCGGCATTTGCTGAAGGGCAAAGACGGATCTTTAGAATTAAGTTACGCCAGATAGAAGACCTTCAAAGGTGGGACAATATTTGAAATATGTAAAGAGGATCATGTGGGACTTATAATCGTTCGTAAAACAGACCAACGCGGTTGCCGTGTCATTTCATCCCGAAATCTTCGTCGCCTCTGTTTGCGCTCTTAGCAGCTCTACATGGTTGCTATTTTAGGGACTCGTAGTGGATACGATTAAAAGCTACACAATCCGATGACACGTGCTCGTCAGCAGTACCCGACTTTTCGCCCAACTTTTCATACAATTCCAAACGATGCCAACGTGACTGGCGTAAGCAAAGTCAAAGGGTGTGACAAATGAGCGCTGGCAGACTTCCGCGCTGAAATGCCAGCCGAAGCGGAGAGACGAAGCCAAACTCCAGCACGAGCATGAAAAGGAAACGTAAAAATGCCACGTAAAAAGAAATGGAGTGAAAGCTCCGGCCCAGTTTTGATTATCGCATGATTAGTTCTCGCTGAAGTCAGCGCAGAAAGCGATAACTTGAGAGGGGAAATGATTTTCGCCTGCCCAGGAAACGAAAGTTCTCACAGCGAATGGGACAAACAACGAATGAAGGAATGAATGAGGGCGACCGAAGGCAGGAAGAGTGACATTCCATGCGAGGAATTGCTGCGAACACTTGTGCTTCTTGCTACCCACTGTAGGAATTTGAAGAACTTTTACTATCCTGAGAGCGGCAGCTAATAAAACACTGAATCCGAGCTGCCTTTCCATGACTTGGCAGAAATATGTGAGCGGGTGTGAGTGGAAGCGACATTTTATGGCCAAGGACGCGATTAAAATCTCTTTGGCGTTTCTATTGTTGCTGCTGGTGGAATTGTTGGTGTTGTTTCTGGAAATGCGCTTCAACGCCGCACCCTTAATTCAACCTTCTTTATATTTCTTCTTGATAACACTGAGCTAGTGCCTCAGCAACAACAACAACAACTGCAAGAGCAAGAACTACGTAAACCACGAAATATTTGCATATCAAGTGGTTCGTATGGCGCCATTTGAATGCCCAATAATCACCCTATGAAAGGGTGAAGAAGGCGTAATAAAGGCGTGAATAAAGCGGTGGAAGGTGGGCGTGGGGGTTCAGTAAAGGGGGCGGAAGGCGAGAGAGTTCGAGTGAGTCACCCTTCCTGCGGAGTACATAAAATTGAAGAATATTTCGAGCGCTATTCAGGCTTAAGATTGCCCGATTTTAATCTGCGACGTGAGGAGTTTTGCAAGCCTTTCTGCTTCTTAGCTTTTCTCTCCTGCTTGGCTACGCCTGCACAGCGTTCATTAATCCTTAAAAGTTTTAATCTACCGTCGTATATTTCAAGCTCAATTGAAAACGCGCAACCCACGCACATCTCGACAAAGTGAAATTCTAATGGTTTCCGTAGGTCGCTTGCACCGAAACGCAACGCGACGTTGAACGCTCGAGCTGCCTTGCAATGCGTGGATCTCGGGATTCTCTGAAGAAACCTACGGAAGCCACAGAATCAAAGAGTCGTGGAAGGGGGAGAGGGGTGCAGCGAGGGTGAGGGTTTCGGAAAGGTAATGCGGAACTGCTATAGACGACGAAGTGATGTGGAACGTGAAAGGGATTCAATCGGGCAAAATGCGAAGCGGAGAGTGGAGGCCATCCATTGAAGTTGAGGGAGTCAGTTGCCGCGTTAAGTTCCCGCAACAGTTTTAAACCCACGAGAGCTGTTGCGGTGGCAGCGAGAACTTTGAATCTGCTCGCAATTTAGCTGAATTGCTGTTCCCCAACATGGTTGTGCACAACCAGCAGCCAATCATACGTCGAATATTGCCTTCCGCTGGCTTGCGTGTGCTCCCCACTCCCCCTCACCCTCTCCCTCCGCACTCTCACTCTCACCCCCCTCCACACGAGTAATACCAACTCAGTAATTATATTTCACAATCTGTAGCGTATGTTTGTGTGTTCATTTCGCTGCTTGCTTGTGCGATAGTGTGCGTCACACACGTGATGTGTTTGCGTTTGGCGCCGAAAACAACGCCAAACATTCTGCGGATTGTTTACACGTAATTAAGCTGCTTACTGTGACGTCATATGTGCACAAATATGCAGTCGCAGCCACACAAGTGCACGCGCAAGTAACTGAACACACGTACGTGAGAGAAAAACTCTGTCTGGCAACGCGGAAACAAGAAGCAAGTAAGCAAGCGAGCAAACAAGAAGAATTAGAGGAAGGAGGGGGAGGAGAGGAAGAAGATGAGGAGGAAGAAGAAGATCAATCCTCGGCTATGCTTTGCGGATGAGAATTTAAGGCATATTTTCCCCAACGAAGAAGTCAGCAAAACATAAATTGCAACTCTTCGCTTCTTCACGGAGGAATTTTGTAGAACAACTATTATTAAACAACAACAACAACAAAAACAGCAAGGAAAACCCTCAGATATCACCCATCAACATCAAAAGCAAAGAGTTTTTCTTTGGTCAGCGGCAACTTTTCCCATCAAGTCAAACGAAACCAATCTGACTTGACCGAGGGACAACTTCAACGTCGGACAAGCTAATATCTTCGCTCAGACTAACCGATTAAACACGCAATGCAACAACCAACGGACAGCAACATCAAGACAAGAACAAGTTAACAACATCCGCATTGCGACAATTTATCGCGAAGAAATGACGATGACGATGAGAAGAACTCTTTTTGCCACACTGCGTTGCATCAACCCGCTGACGACTCGAGGAGAAGAGAAACTTCCGCAACTGACTGATAGAAAGGGCAAGGAAAGGGAAGGGAAGACAAGGAAGAAGAAGAAGAGGAAGAAGAAGAAGAGGAACGTATAAAGAGAAGGCCGTAGAAAATGGGAAAGACAAGCACAAGAAACTCTTAACCTCAAGTTGAACGGGAGCGTCGGGTCGCGTCATCCTTCATTGATGACGACGAGAAATCATCCAGACTGATGCTGGCTGCAACATGCCACGCGATGGTGGCGCACAAGGCGGCCGTTGCTGGCGAAAGTTTCGAGGGCAAAAGCGGAACTTCTGCGGAAGGAATAAAATGGAGAACTTTTTGATACAACAATTTCACTACTTGTTTGCTGCCGACAAGAAGTGGCTGTTGTTGTGGTTGTTGTTGCTATTGCTTCGCTTGTGTATCGCTTGTGTTAATTACCATTTCTTCTCGGAAATGGCAGCAACAGCTAAAGCAACAGAACTGCAAACAGCAAACTGAAGAGCATCACAAATACGAGCCACCGAAGAAGGACTTTTAATTGGCAGGAGTTCTGCGAAAGTCGAAAGTTCACTGAGAAAAGTAGAAGTCTAAAAGTTACGCCCGGGAACGAGGAACTTTTAAAATTTTCCCATGTGTTTGAAGTGTCAGTGGTGCACCACTGAAAAAAAAAATTGCTTCATATATATGCAGGAATCTCTTCTATATAGAAATGTGTAGCTCTGCTGAGGAAGAGGGCAGCTCTATCGAGACCAATACTGCCAACTTCGTTAACGTTCAACTTCAAATCCTTTGAATGTTCTTCAAAAAGACTCTAAACGACAAAAGCCAGCTTGCAACCACAGCAAAACAACGCCAACAACAGCACCAGTTTAAGAAAATGGTAAACAAATTTCTCGCAAAATGCTGAACTTGAGTTTGCAAAGGATAAAATAGGATACGCAAGAACGAAGTGTCAACATGAGTCTCTAAAGATGCACGAACTGCAGCAACAAGCGGCTCGATAGCGAGAAAAAGACAACAAGAAAAGGAAAACAAAGCCAACCACAAAGAAAAATGGAAAACAATAAGAGCGGAATGTGGTGCAGGCGTACGAAAAAGTAAACAAAAGAAGACCGAAGGCAAGACGACACAAAACTGTTTCAGCTTGAGGTCCGCATGATTCTCAATCTGTGGCACGCGTGGCATTCGTAGGTTACAACTAACTTTATACATTCATCGATGACATGGCGACAGCACAACCACAATAAAGCGAAATCACAAAATTGTGATCAGAATTTATTGTGCTTCATAAATTATTTTCATTGTACTCGTCTACAGGACTCTAGAGGACAAGAAGTCATCCTGGCAATATCCATCAAGCATCTGTTTCACGTAATAGTCCCTTCACCATGCTATCCCCAGTTTGTGAAGCACTGGAAGCTGCATCCCATTCCAGTGATTCTCAAGGAAGGCAGAGAGCAGAGCTCACGTTGGCATGAAAGTGAGAGAAAACAGGGAGAACTTTAATTTGAATAGATATACCGCTCGTTATGCCTCGCCATCCTCCCCGACTCTGTGCCCTCATCACGCACACACTCGAAAACAAATGAAAACACACGCAAAATGAGTAGCCTGAAGTCTACGACTATGCAAGGTTTCGCCATCGAACGAGGGACAGACACAGATACCGTTACGTACCCACGCCCACACCCAGGGTTCGATTTTTGAGGTCGGTTTCGAAGCTGCCAAGGACCAGGAAGGACTTCATTTCCGCTGGAATGAACACGGTGACTCCTGCGTAAACTGAAATCTCAACTTGTCGCTTGTTTGTGTAGCCGCCCCCTCCAGCTCGCGTCTCCGCTCGTTGTTCGCGTCTCCGCTCGTTGTTCGCGTCTCCGCTCGTTGCTCGCGTCTCCGCTCGTTGCTCGCATCTCCGCTCGTTGCTCGCTTCTCCGCTCGTTGCTCGCTTCTCCGCTCGCTGCTCGGCGAAAATTAACTTCTGCCAATTAATAATCCTGCAAAATATGTCGTCACAACAATCCTCATCCTCGTGTCTTCCCGAAAGCATCTCGGCATCTCGCCGAAGCATTTTGAACCCCTGATGAGTGACGCAGAACACGAACGAGTGGCGTGGCGGCTGCGTAACCCCAAGTTGCTGCAGATAAAGTTTCGTATCTCGTTGCTCTGGCGAATTAATGAAAAATAATTTCTCCCGTCATGTTGGTGATGTTGTTAAGCCGATGTGTGTGTGTGAGCGTGTGTGTGTATGTGTGTGTATGTGTGTGGGTGAAGGATTGCAGTTTGTTTGTGTAACTTTGTTAATTAGGCGACATTAAATATAAATATGAAGGTGAATGCTGGAGGCAGATGTGTGTGTGTGTGCGTGTGTGTGTGAGCGCTTAACCGGAATAAACAAATTAATTACAATTATTTATGTTGACTTCAATTAACTTGCCGACTTGCTAAATAAAGTATTGCGGGCGAGAATATTTGTACAGAGTGAAAAAGTCAACAACTCAATTAACGAAATTTGTTACTGAAAAGCGAACAAATTTCGTTCTATTTGAGCGCTAAAAATAGCAGCAACTGAGCAGAGAAACAGTTAAATTGTAACCAGTAAATGGCACGAATAAACGAAGAAGTAAATCGAGGAGTTCTTAAGCGACGGACGCGCGTGCGGCGACGAAACGAAGCTCGACCGTTGCCGCCTAATCCCATTCTAATGGGGAAAGCAATTATTAAAACGTTGCATACATTTAGGCGATCCGTTTTGGGTGTGCGGTGGAGCCGAGGATCGAGGATTGCGGTGGAGAGTAAGAGCGCATAATTCCGGAGCGGAGACGCGGAGAAGTGGCGGTGCTATCTCACGTACATGTACACAGATGCACACACACATACACATATAAGCGAAGAAGACACACACATGAAGACTCTATCTGTCTGCCTCTGTTCGACGACATTACGTTCAACTGTGTGTGTCTGTGCGAAGGTTCGCTGAGTGTATCCTGGATCTACAATAACTGTAGGATCTCGACATCAGCCAGGCGAAGGAATCATGCAAGCGTAACTCATGCTAACCCATCAAAGCAGACCGAAATTCAATTAACTGCAACGCATCCTGCAGCAAGGAAGTGGAGGAGCTGTTATTAGGTTCACCTTCATGGCCTTCCTTCATACGTTGCATGGCCCCTCCACATGATATTCAATTAAATATTAAAAACCGCTACATAAATCTGTGTAGGGAATACAAGCTTCTGCAAGGATCTCAGTTAAATTGATTGCCAACAGGAGGAGCGGTCGCTTCATTGGTATGTGTGACGGTCTGTACGAGTGTCTGCAAGTGTTAACGACGTAGATGCACGTGTATGTGTGGTGTGGTGTGGTGTGGTGGCTCTGTCAAATAGTAACAATGGCGCTCATTTATATGGTCGGTAGCTTGTTGGTTTTGAGGTTCAGTGGCTCGTTAGGCAATCCAATCCGTGTGTATCTGTGTGTGTGTGTGTGTGTATCCGTGTGTATCTGTGTGTGTGTGTGTGAGTGTATGTGCATGTGTGAGTGTGTGAATGTGAGCTGCTTAATTTAGTAACACATCTACAGTTGACAAAAGATTTGTTTGCTTGTAGCGTTTTACATGTCTTGCTAAAATAGGCAGAACAACAAATACTGGATATAAAATAATCACACTTGTATGTGTGTAAAGCCAGAATTACGTGAGTGTGTTGGTGTGTGCAGGTAAGATAGGAATGCATTTTGTAAAATCGAATTCTCGTAGCCAAGGAAGGACTCGATACAAAATTAATTACTGTGGCATGCAACGAAGTCCTGGCATATTTATAGGCGCCGCAACTGCATGCGGTGATAATTTCTTCGTTTTTTAGCTCCACCGTTGTTGTTGTTGTTGTTGTTGGTATTGCTTTAAATGCGTTTGTGCGGCAGGAGCAATAAATTTGCTTATTGCCTGCTGTGGTTTCGTGGTGTTGCTGTTGGTGGCCATTGTGGTTGCACCCGGGTCATTGTTGTTGTTGCTGCTGCACAAGGTGCAAATGACTTTTAATTTATACGCTGCGCTAGGAAGCTGCAGCACTTCTGCACCTCGAACAAACACACACACACACCTACACACACGCAAACACACACACGCGGATGGGTCTACCACGCCAGGATTGCGGATACCGAAGACGACGGTACGGCTGCGTTATTGGCTGCGTTTACGCGCAGATACAGATGGTGCACACAGATACAGCTGGCGCACACAGAGAAATACGGTAACAGTGTATTTCTAAGCGCTTGCATTTCGATAACAACCGTTAAGAGTTACAAAGCGAGAGTTAAAAAAGAAAACGAAATTTTAAGGGATCGAATTAAACTCTAAATTGAAATCTTTAAATTTTCGCTTCCTGCAACTTCGAAAGCGCCGTCTGAATGCAATTTTCGTTAATTTCTCTGAGTAAACTTAAAATATTAAGCTTTTTTTGAGCATCCTAAACCAACTTTAAATGAGAAAAACCAACTTTAAATAAAAGAGAAAGAAGAGCGAAGGAAACTGGCAACATTATTTGCAGAGTAACTCCAGTTGGCAGC
This sequence comes from Sicus ferrugineus, assembly GCA_922984085.1. Classification (NCBI taxonomy): domain Eukaryota; kingdom Metazoa; phylum Arthropoda; class Insecta; order Diptera; family Conopidae; genus Sicus; species Sicus ferrugineus. The sequence continues at coordinate 4,220,912 of OV277352.1, forward strand.
CTTTATTTGTTTATTTTTCAATTCTGCCAACTGAATCGCACTCGCGAGGGTTAAAAGTTGTGTTAGACGAAGAGTTGTCGGTAACAAGTTTTGACGACAACTTGTGCGAAACGCCAACACCAGCGCAGCGCGCGAGTTGCAGGCAGCGCGAAATGGCGAAGAGCTAAACAACTTTGCAGCTGCTGGGGACCAATTTGTGGACCATTAAATCGCGAGAAACTTGGAAAAAGTGCAAAATTCGAAAGCAAAACAATGCCAGGATCGCCGAGGAAGGGAATTCACTAAACGGGAATCGCAGAAATAAAGCTGAAAATAAAGCGGAAGCTGTAAACCGGCTGGAACTGCAAATTCCGATTACTGCAGATACTTCCAATACCTCGCAATCTAATACGTGACCATCTTTCTGACGGCGCATCGGCTCTTCCGTGCGAGTGCGGCTTGACTTCGCTTAACTTGAGCTGAATGGAAGTGATGCGCTTCCCACGAACGCCGCCTACGAGCGGCAAGAGTGCAGCGGCAGATTTTATCTGCGTACGTGCGGCTGACTGGAGCAGCGCAGCAGTGAAGAAGGGGAAGCGCCGCCCAACAACAGCCTACCGAGTCGCAGGAGCGGAGGAGTTGAGCTGCAGTGCCTACCTGCCTGCTTAGCGATTGGCAGCTGAGTCACGTGCTCGGCCGCCAGTGAGTCGAAAGCGGCGCACACGTACCGAACACGTTGCCGTCCGAGTGCCACAATAGCGGCGCACTTAGCTGGCACTAAGTTGTGATGGCCATGACAATTGTAACGACGAGACACCGACACCCAGGCGGGGCTTCAACTGACGGCGACGAGTTAGTATTGCGATGGCGTCACCCTCTCAGGCTCATCTTCGATAGCAGTTTGGTTTGTGGCACACTGACGTTGTTCTCATTATTGTCACCACAGCAAGCTTAAGCAATTCGAAGACCAAATCGTCTGATGTGATCTCATTAATATCTGCAACGTGAGCGGCTGCAACGTGAGGCGGTGCGAAATATTGTATCCGTATTATTTGCCAAGTGAAACACGTTGCCTTCTTCGCATTAATTATAGTTACTCACAGGCATCTACATTTCAAATCAGTATCCTAATCCCGCCTTCCAATACGCGTTCTTCATGTTGAAAAGATTACTGAACCACCTTCGAAGCGATTATTGCGGCTCAACTTAATAATGGTGTTGAACTTCATTCTTGCCGAAACTTTTTTCAAACAGTTCGAACCTTCTCCACATCTGCACTTTCTGAAAGAATTCCTGGAAAATAAAAGAGTTTTTTCTTTGGCAAAAGAACTTTTCTGAGGTTTTAACTCTTTAAAGGTTTTCCTCCTTTAAAAGTTTACATCCTTCAGTAGTTTAGTCGGAATTCCTTCTTTAAACGCGGAAAAATCTCTCATTTAAAGAAATTATTCTCATCCAACCTACTTTAGTGCTTTCGTCTTGAATTATTATTAAAGAAAGAAGGATACGAGGGATATAAGCAGCATTTTAAAAGGATTTCCTCCGCGTTTGCTTCTCCATTCGGTTCTGTTAATAAATACAAAGCCATCAACCATCCTTTAGAATTCTTATTTCATCTACGTGATGTTATGCGGTTTTGTGATTATGTGCGTGAGTAGACGTGGAAGGATAAGTGCGTGCGTGTGTGTGTGCGTGCGCATGTTTATGTGTGTGTGTGTTAACAGAGCTTTAGCGTTGCAAAACAAAATCTTATGCGTCGACGTCTTGTTGAGAAGTCAAAAGTTTTCGCATCATCTTCCGCTTTAGTGCGAGTCGAGTCTGCAGCTGCGAGTTCCTTAGCTTCACCTTCGCCGCGCTCATCCTGTCGCTGCTCGTCAGCCGGTTATGAGGATCCTAACGTGGTGTTCTTTATTTATCTCGCATAAATGTTTCGCTATTCTTGTAAAATACTCATGCATATAAATAAGCTGGGCGAGACTGCAAGCAGCGGCTGTTGAGGCGCTTCCGCCTGAGGTTTTCATGCTTCACACGCGGTTCTCACGATGCAGCGATTCCGGTGCAGCGTTTATTCTCACCTTCCTCTGCGATCTTGTTTGGCGGCACACACGCTAAACTTGAGAATCAACTGCTTGCTGAAGATGATGATGCGATCAAGATGGAATAAAATTTGAATTGAAGAAGTTGGCGCTAAAAATATGAAGTATTTGGGTTTTTTAATTCAAAAAGTTGAAGTTCTACTATTAAATTCAGGTTTCTATTGGGAGTTAAAAGCTCGAGGTTATTATTTAGTGAAACGTTAAGTAATTTTATGTGTTTTTTATTGTTTAATATTAAATATTCATTAATTTTATAATATTATTTTGTGTTGTTTTTTTAATCACTTCGCTTGCACGCGGAAGGTCTTGAATAAAAGCACAAACAGAACTCGTGCATAAAAAACCAGATAAGTAGAGAGTATAAAGTTTTCATCCCCTCCCTCCTCGAGTTCCCACTCCCCCCTACGCTCGTTAATCCGACACACACGCGAATAATCTGCATCCTTCCAGTGTGTTATCAAATTTTATCAATAACGGAAACGTGATTGCAGTACACGTGTCACAGCCAGTGCGTTCCTCTTCCGATTTGCGTTCCTCTTCCGATGTGTGTTCTTCTGCCGATGTGTGTATGCGTGCTTGCGTGTGGGTGTGTGTGTGCGCGCTGGTTCGACTACACGTGAGTGCGTTATCAGTGTTTCGTCCTCGCTTTAGCTAAGTAAATCTTTCATTACGTAAAGTTAAAGTTGTGCACGCTTGTGAGTTTTGTAGGCATCTGCGTGGGACGGGAAGGAGGGGGGTTCCGGTGAGAGGGGGAGGCGAGGAGGGCAGACAGCTTTCATTGTTTGTTTCGACTCCACTTGCTACCATCTGATTGATGAGTCCTCGCTGCTGGAGGACGTGGAGTTCGACCACCCCGAGTTCACTGAATTATGAAGTTCACGTTCTCGCTCCTGCTGTCATTCGGTCCTCATGGAGGAAGTCGTGCTACCAAGGATGGGGAACAGGGGAAAAATATTGCTACAGATTCTAGCTAAATTCACTTCTTCCTGATATTGATTCCAACAAGCGGAACATTAAAATATTGAACTTTTAAAAGTAACAACAAAAAAAGACGACAAACGCTACAAAAACAACAACTAGGAAAACAACAAATATTTCGTCCTAATTAAACTTGTTGTTTCTTACTTTTTAAACCTTCTGGACCCACATCACTCTTTCTGCTTGTAGACCTTTTTCTGAATGCAAGGAATTTATTAGAGAACATTCAAGTTATCGCGTGTAAGAATGCATTTTTTTGTTGTGCTTATTTTTAGCATGCATAAATTTAGAAAATCGCCAAACAGGATATGCAAGCAACATGAGAAAAACATCTGAATAACTTACTGTCACGGGATATTTCGAAGTTGAAGCTAGAAAAGAAAAAAAACTCAGTAATTTTTCAGAAAATACAGCAAGGCATTCAAGCAGCAGCAGCAGCTTTTGAATCCCTCAGCGACACGAAGTCACACTTTGCAAATGTGAACTCATTTCGATCGTTTTTTTTGGAGAATTAGTTTTAGAAAAAAGAAATCATAAGAAATTGCAGAGAAATATGTTTTTGTCGTTCCCCTCGGGAGGCTCTCACGTCCACCATCCTCTCCGCCATCCTCTCCAACATCCTCCCCACCATCCTCTCCAACGTCAGTCACACATGCAAACACAGATGCCGCTGTCATTCCAAGAATGCAAGCAGGAGAAATTGCACCTCATCCTAAATTCATTCTTCTCAGTGCAGATGTCACTCAACTCCCTCCCTCGCCAACCCCGTCCACTGCTCACCACTCATTTATGACAGCAAGCTCAAGTCACTCGTTCACTCGCTGAGAATCCATTCAACTGACGGCGGGGAAAACTTGCGGGCCTGCATTCGGTTTGATGTCCTTGTGACTCTGCGCTGCTGCTCTTCCTCCCCGCAATCATTTGCAAGTCGTTGAAGCAAATTTGTCGGTTTGGCTGCATGACCCCCCGCTCTAACCCAAACCTCCCCCCACCCTCTCCGTCTACTTCACCGACTACGTGCCGTACGTTTATCGAAGATATTCAATTATCCGCATTTGTGTTGAATGCAGAGAACCAACTTGAAGGAAGAAGTGAGGGCGAGGTTAGAGCGCCTGTCTGTAGTTTGGTGGGAGAAAAGAGAGGAAGAGAGAGAGAGAGAGAGAGAGAGAGAAGGAGTGATAGCAGATGAGAGCAAGGAGAGGAGAGCTGAGGGTCCGTGGAGGTCTTTCACAAGTGACAGCCGACACACAGGAAAATGCATTGAACTGCCATTAAAAAAATTACCCCGAGACGTGACTGTAATTCCTTTTTTGACAATAAATGGCTTGCTGTTTTATTATGACTTCGTTTTCCTTTAATATAAAGATGGAAGTATAAAGCTTTTGCTGGAGAACTAAAATCTAAAGAAAACCGACTTTATTTCGTTTCAAAAAACGTACAAAATGCACTTATTGAATTGCGAAAAGTGCTCAAAAGTTGAGTAGTAACTGTGGCAAGAGTTTGTATAAAAGGAAAATTGTAATATTCAGAAATACAGAATCGAAAGCCACAAAAACTTATTTGGTAAGAAATGAGAGAGTTCTAAAGGAGTTATTATAGGAAAATACTATTTTCAGCTCTTTGCAATTCAATTTTCCTTGGTGATTTCACTTCAATCTCAACTCAAAACAAAACTAAAGCGGAAAAACTATATAAAAACTTTACAAAACCGAAAAATTGCAAGTGAAAAATTATAAAATGAAATACAAACACTTTTTTAAATAAAATGCCTACATTAAATTTTTAATTAAAACTCAGAACTCCCGATCCGCAAGTGTCTCTCATAAAATCGTATTCGAAGCTCACAAAATCGAAACTAAAACTTTTGTGCCGACAACAATTTCAGCCGAAGTGAGCTGTTTTTGACGAGCGCCTGAAGGTGGGCTTCGAATATTGCGCGTGACCCAATAATTTCCAGTTCAAACACGTGCGATTTTTCGCTTACTTTTACCCATCGAAGGTCTTCGAAATGAAAGTATCGATATTTGTGAGTGCGTGAGGAGAACAACAACAGCAGCAGCAACAACAAACCAACTCTTCTTCTCCTCCCGAATGAGAAGCGAATAAATTTTTATTATTTCTCAGCAGCACCATCAGCCGTCGTCGTCACAATAACGTCGTTCAACGCCTTAAAGTATGCAAACATTTTACAAACTTTACGCGCGCGCTTGACGCTCCTGCAATAATTCATATTCAGTGTCCTTGGCGTACGCGCGCGCGTGTATCCTGCGCGTGTATCCTCGCTATCGTTATCGTTACTTTTCAATGTTTAAGCAATAAAAAAGGATAAACGGCAGGATTGCGTTGTTGTAGGTTTCGGGTGCTTTTAATATTTATTTTCGAGGCCATCGTTGTTGCTGCTGCTGCTGCTGCTGTTCTTGGTTGTTGACATGCTTTTATGCATCGTTGACGTGAGTATGAATGACTGACGCGTTGGTGGTGGATGGTTGTGGTGTCTGCATGGGACGATGATATCTGTCTGTGTCTCCGCTCCGCAAGGACACGTTGAGAAGCAGCAGGTGCCTCAGGCAAACCGTAGAATCAACTCTTCCACCCTCAGGCTCTCAAATGGGTGGTGGGCAAGTCATGGCGGTGAGGGGCAAGTTGTGCTTGAAGAAGGATCTCAGAGTTTTCGCTACATTTGTTTCACTTTTCAGTGTGGCGTATAATGAGAATACGAGGACATGCAAAATGTTACGCATACAAATCAGCGAATTTCAATGAAGAGATGTTGACGGTAGAGATTTTTACAAATAAATTTTTAAATTTTTTAAAATATTGATTTAATGACCGGGTTTCTTTGAAATCGCTTCCTTTTTTTATTCAAATTTATGTTGTTCCTGCGTCCTTCTTTCTCTCCACTTCTTTCCTGTGATTCCTGCCGTGGATCGTGAAGATTATGGATTGAACTCTGTTCGATTAATCAGAAGTACTTTCATTTCTTGCTCCGGGGGCCTCTGGTTGAACCCTTTCTGAAACTTTAGATTGGCTACGCCGACTACGATGAAGTATATAAATTAAATTTGCACAAACCGTCTGCGAATTACATTAGAATTCTGCCAATACAACTCAATCATCCAGTGCTTTCCCAACTACAGCCGTCTCCCCAGTAATTCCACTGCTTCTCTTGTGATTGAAATGCTTCCAGTGCTTCGCAAGCTGTTAAACTCGATTCAATTTTTTATTTTTAATACTTTACAGCCACAAAACTAAAAAAAATAGAAAAGTTAGTGCGTTTTTTTGAAATCTTAAGCTAAATACGAGTTTGTTAATGGTAGGAAAAAGGGGGAGCTGCCCTTCTCGGTGCTTTTCACGTTTTATTTTGTATTTTCAAATATGTAAATCTTGAACTACTTAAAAATGGGGCCGTAAAATTTTAACCACATGCACACGCAAGCCTCACAAACGCACACACACATGAATCTACACAAACACTCGAACCGCCTTTTAAGACCGGAAAGGAAATTTACAGAAATTACCTGCACCCAAATGTAGACATTGAAATAAACGGAAAACTGAAAGGATATCAGCTAATACTCTGAAGGCAAGCAAACACACACACACACACATATACACACACATTCAAAGCTACAAAACCAACACACGTTTGCAGTAGGCAGTCAGTGTGATTGACTCACAGTGTGCGCGGGAGCGAGAGGAAACCGAAATTCACGCTGAGCGAATTCGTTGGATGAAGCGGTCGCACGCTCGTACTCCGCACGAATTGCATGACTGGCGGGAATCCCTGCAGGCCTCCCATTCCGCATTTCACTCCTTTGATTGCCACATTTGTCAGCGTAATAAAATCAAACTGAAATCACGAGCAGCAATGAGACGTCGCTGCCGACCCAATCCTGCATAGCAGCTCGATCCGGATCCTGCAAATGCTTTCGGCTTGAATTAAAATTGCTCCGCTTATTCGGGCTGCTTTCTGCTTTTTATGTGTTTTTTATCGGCTTTTCATGTTCTCTTCATTCTCGAATGTTTTGTGAAAGCTGGAAGAGAAGGTGAAAGCTGCTCACATATGTTTAAATTTCCTCAATTCGTGGACTGATGTGCGATTAAGAGGCGCATTTTAAGCCATTTCAAGGCGTGCAGAAAGGAAGCGTTTTGCAGGGGTGGAGGTTGGCGGGTTGCTAGTTAAATAGGCGAGGCCAAAACTTGTAATGTCTTTATGCAAACTTACGAGTGAATACTGTATTTAAATGTGCAGATATTCGCCTAAATCACTCGCAGGATGGTGAGCAAGAAGTCGCTGCCGTCAGTGTTTTTGCCGATTCAGACGGAAGCTGCGTCGTGCATGCACGTCTGTGGCCCGCACGGTTCGACTTTATTGACTGCACGCCTCACTGGTTGGACGATTGATTTCCGCCCGAGGCAGCAGCGGCACCACCAGACTCACTGAGGCAGGACAACAAGCAGCTCAACAAGCTTGTCACTTGTCGCTGCTACTTGTTCGCCTTTGGCTGGTTTTTGCGGCAGCTTCTCGACTGGAATGGAATTTCGTCTTTTTGTTAAGCAGCCCGCATGGATGCCGATGCATGCTGCACCCAGCAATTTCACGCCTTCTTGCGTGACAGAAAATTCAGTAACCCGCTCGCCCGCCGGCTCCTCACAACTCTTTCGCTTCCCAGTGAAAGACTTTCGTGATTTTTCGTTTTCCTTGTCCCTCGTGTTGTTCGTTTCGTAGTGTGTCTACATTTTCGCTACTGGATTTTGGAACCCTACACTACCATCATCGGAACCTCCATACGCAGGCAACCCGCATACACAAGCAACCCGCATAAATACAATCAAAGAATCGCACTGCACGCTTTGCTTTGCAAGCCTCTCATCGTTTTGTTAGCTCTTCATGTTCGTGGTGACTTCGGCAAAGCGAGGCAAGAGCGGAAATTGAGTTCCTCTGTGGAGTTCTTTGTTGTGGTTGCTTCTGATTCGAAGCACAAACAACCGCAATTTCATGTTTCTCTTCAACTTTTCATTAATTTCTGCTCGGAATTCTATTAAGTGCAAAGTAATAATTCAACTGGACGCTAATTTCTCTCCTCATTTCTTCTCTTGAATTCTTCCTACGGCAGAAGCAGTCAGAGTGTATTTTTGCGACATCGTTTTATTGCTTTCGTGCTCTTTGTTGCCCAAGTTTGTGCTTGCTATGCAACACTTAAACGAAAGTATTGAAAAACCCCACCGAAGATGGTATTGAGTGGTGAAGCGAGTGACCTTCACGGGCGTTTCGCTTCTTTTGTTGGCAGTGCCATTCTATTCTACAATGCGGTTTCCCTTTCTGTTCTCTGTTGAGGATTCTCATGGAGTCCTCATATTGGCTGAAGGACAACGAAAGAGGGATGCAAAGGATTCGCGGATCGATGGTAGAACCGAGATTATATGTCGCTTTACACAAAATTTCATTAAATTTCCTGAAGACTGGCTTCAAGTTTTTAATACTATTTTACTACTTAGAAGAGAACCCTTCTCTCCTCCTCCTCTCTCTCTCTATCTCTCTCTCTCTCTCTCTTTCTTGTCGACGTTCGTGATAAACTTTTAAAGCCGTCTTTCATTTTAAAAGCATCTTTTTACATCTCTTTATATTGCAAAATTTTAAGAACTTCATAAAGTGCAGGTTTTGCATGGAAATATTGATGCCTCGCCCCCTTCGCCGCCCCCGGTTCCATCCCGCCGGTTTCCATTCGGTTTACGATGGTGCGGGTTGTGCGATACTGTGAAAATGTATCTCGCTATGGCAACAAAGTTGTGAACAACCCAAAAAATACACAACAAGCATCATCAACACAACCTGCAATCATATTTTGACAACTCTCGCAGCAATTGCTGCCGCTGTGAAATTTATGGCTGAAATATTATTGAATCCCAGCAGTAACAGTGTTGCAAATGCGGCAACTATTCGAACAAAATGGGGTTCAAGTTATGGATGTCCATCGCCTTTCTAGTTCATTGCAGTGCCTGTAAAATCCGGGTAAAGTTCTGTTTCAAAGGTCGATACAGGACCTTCATCAGAGAAACAAAGAGCGTGACATACTGAGTTTTAATGAGAGGAGGACTTCACAAATCATGCCATTCTAGGCAGAGCATGAATTAATGATTTTTCGGTAGGCTGGGCCTGTTACAAAAGATTGATTACCGAGTGGGAGGTTACGTGTTAGGTGGAGAAAATGGGGAAAATAGGTGTGTCGGAGCAGCGTTAGGATTCGTATATAATTAGGAAAAGTAAAAAATGATCTCTTAACAAAGCAACGAGTGGGAAAGAAACTCATTTGCTTCATGTGGAGCGCGATGGGGAGGCGAAGGAAAATGGGAGGAGCAAAGAAATGAAAAATGTGGGAACGGCAAGCAGTGGGGGGAAATAGCAATTTTCATGTGTAACAGAAAATTCAATAAAAGGTTGGACCCTCATGAAGACAAAGTAAAAGCAAATCGTCATCGTCATCGTCAGCGTCATCATCAACATTACCACCGTCATCGTCGCCATCCGTATTATCGTCTTCACCATCATCATCGCCATCATCAGCGTCATCAGCGTCATCATCATCATGGTCACCATCATCGTTATCATCATCGCCAAAATTATTATCATCAATAGTAACAAAAACATCAGTAAAAAAGGGAAAACCAACAAACCGCTGGCATCATTATCATAACCATCATCAAGGTCATCACCATTATCGTCACTATTAAAAATATCATTGTCATTTTTAACATCATCATCATCATCATCATCATCATCGTTATCATCACGTTTATGGATGCAACCATTATCAACATCATTACTCTGATCATTGTTGTAATCGCTGTTATAACGATAACAATGACGACATCGACAACAACAACAACAACAACAACAACGACAACAAAAAACACCAACAACATTGTCCCAATCACTATCACCATTAAAAACAACAAATTCTACGGCCGAAAAAAAGGAAGAACGAATAAAAAGATCGCACGGTTGTCACTCCGAACGTACAACCTAATTAATGCTACAGCGGGCACGCTATCAACCATTTTTCGGCGACCGCCGTCCCAGCGTCCCAGATAAGCAACGCGTTCTTTTCTCCCCTTTTGTTCGCAATTCATTTAGAAGATGAGTACAGTGACGTTATTAATTTTAATAGCAGAAAAGTTAACTTCGTGACACTAACGAGGGTGAAGCTGAGTTGACTTCGGACTTCGGCTGGGGAGTGAGGGGAATGATGGGAGAGATGAGGACAACAAATACGTCCCTGATGGCCCCGGGGAATTTATAACACTACATTTTTCAAATGCAAGGCGACAGGACGACCTTTTAACCTACGAAAATGAAAGTCGTGATTAGCGTGGGGATTCCAAGGGTTGACGTAAAATTTCAACCTCCGTTCCGACACTTAGACGTCTCGTATTTATTAATGCTTGCCAGCCATAAATTGTACGTCTTGCATGAAATTACCGCCGCTCCGCATAAATCTTGGGCGCTGCTGCTGGCAAAACCAATACGATCGCCATTAATCAGGCGCCGCTACGTTAGCCACTTTAATCACAGACATTATTAGCCACCTTGCAAGGCGCCCAACTGCGGCCGGATTCCGGATTCCTTGCGGCGCGCCGAACCCCAACGAAATCTCCGCAACCACCGTCAGCAAGACGAGATAATCCTTCAACGGAGCGGCAATTTCAACAGCCATAAAAGCTGCAGACACGGCAGAGCAGGACGTTCGGATCAAAGGTACGGTAACGGGCTCGTGGCTTGAATTTACACATCGCTGCGAAGAATTGCAACTCGCACGCTACGACTACGGCAGGCAAACGGAAAAAAACCCTTTCCTGGCTCCTGTTAACAGAACTCGGCCTTTTTTTGTAGGATAAGAAAGAATGATCAAAAAATAGTTCCAAGATCTTTGTTTGCACAGCCACGCCTATTCCCCCGACGGTTTGATATTTCCTACAGTCGATCGGGAGGATGAGAAAGTTTATCTTGGTGTGAGGATTCTCAGATGTCTCTTATTTTTCCTTGTGGTGCAGCTAGTGGTGAAGGGTTGAGACGCCTGCTGTTTAGCTCGCCTAACCACGAACTTCAACTAACCAGACTCTTCGTGCATCCCTTCCTAGCAACTCACAGGTGCCCCGTTGTTGTTGTTGTTGTTGTTGTTGTTTGCACTTGTTGTTTGCACTTGTTGTTAGAAGCAAGTCTATTTTAAAACACACGTAAGGCAACCATCGGTGGCGATCCTTGCACCGACCAACCAACCTCGAATACTTCTGCGCCGTAGTCCTCGCCGCCGCCTCTCATCTCACAGCAGACACATCGCAAGCGGAAAGTTTGGATTTATTAGCAGCCGCTTGTACGAAAACACAAAACCGCCAGCCAACAGTGGCAGCAGTGCCACACACACACACACACACACACACTCACACACAGGACGTGCAAACAGTTCATTGCCTGCGTGTGGGTGTGGTAGACGCGGGAATCTCTGCCACGTATAAAAAATTGAAGCAGAGCAGAAACGTAATAGAAATAAAAGTAAAAAATATACGGATATTTAATGTTGCTAGTATCTATAAATTGTTCGTTAAGTTCGTAATTGCTGTTTTATATATAAATTTATTTATATGAATGGGAGTTGTGGAGAGCAGGTTTGTGTGTGTGTGTGTGTGTGTGCGCGCGTGTGTGTGTGTACATGTGTTGGTTTGGGGAGTTAAAGTCGCTCGTTAAAGTCGTTTATCATGTGATGCACATAAATTTTGAGCAGCGAACTAACTAACAACACTACAGAGACCGACATCAGAGTCAGAACAGCGTCTGCTGTGTTGACTTTTTGGCTGACAGGACTCATGATACGACTCGACCTCTGCCTGCGTGCGTGTGTGTGTGTGTGTGTGTGTGTGTTGTATTATATCGGTTTATTTAAAGTTGTGCCGGTTTCAATCTTGAATTCCCTTCAAGCCTGGAAATCTCTTCAGTTCTTGAATTCGAGAGGATAATCGGGATCGAAGGCGCTCCTCCACAGACGATAATCTGCATCGAGACAACTGAGATGAAGACAATCGAGATCGAGGTGAAGACAATCGAGGTCGAGGTGAAGACAATCGAGATCGAGGTGGAAAAAAATCGAGATCGAGGTGAAGACAATGAAGTCAATTGAGCCTCCTTCAGTCGATGCCATTACCGATTTCGGAATCTCATTCGTCTTCGGAAAGCGGGGCGATAATCGTGTCCCAAATAGGTCTCTTTTTCACTTGACACGATTATCGTGATCTAAACGGCTTTTTTTAGTCGAGTAGAGAAATGATGCGTCAAAATTAAATACAGAAAATAGCAGAAGGCCATTAAATAGTTCTGTCCTCTGGTTATATTTTAATCAACCGAAAGGAAAACCACTGTATTGGAATCGCAAGAATTTAATGCATTTCTTTCCTCCCCCCGCCACCCCCTGCGACTGCAACAACCACAACGCGTCGCCTTAACGCACACAAATGCTGCGTCACATGTGGGACGCCTAATGGTATGCAACACTTTTTGACTGCTGACGTCTCACCATTTCAATCTCGGTTGCACTCTCGAGGCGCGAGTGTGTGAGAGATAGAGAGAGAGAGAGAGAGTGAGAAGGGGAGGGAGAGAGAAATGCAAGCAATTTTCTTCGCTGTCACACATACTAACGCAACACCAAAGACGTGAGCCGCAAAAAAGTGGAATTCTAAAGCGGAAAATAATAATTTAACGCAAAATTTCCCAGCTTCGCAATGCAAATTGAAGTTAGAGGAGTGTCAGCTGACATCCTGTTTAGAGGATGTGTGTGTGTGTGTGTGTGTGTGTGTGTGCGTGTGTGTGTGTGTGTGTGTCGTGTCGCGTATGTGTCCCTGACAAACATGAGCGCGCACTGTTGTGTAGCGCGCCGCAAACGAGGACGACAGACAGGATAAACGTAAAAATTTAACGCTTCGCTAAGGATGTGCGAAAGCGTATCTCGGCAGGCTGCAACGCGACAGTGAAGTAGGACACCGCCCCTCTCTCCCCCTCTCTCCACTCCCCCGCCCCCACAACACCGATCATCCTCCTCCAGGACATCCCGTACTTGTTTATCCACTTAAGTTAAGTGGATTAAATTGCGCGAGTAACGCTGAGAGAATTAAAAATTGAAATCTTAGATTAGTCTTGCCAGATATCGCTGATCCGGAAATCGATATACCGAAATTTACACGTGTATTTCATTTGCTATCAAAAGCGAAAAATTTTCGGTGTTTTAAAGAAATCATTTTCGGAGAACGAAGGAATTTTTGACCCTTAAACTCGAATTTTTGCTTTAAAATCGACATTAAAAACAATTTTCCACTTTATGTTAACACCAGCTGTTACCACGACTATAACAACAGCAACAGCAATAGCAACAACAACTATAAGAAAAAACAACAACCACCACCACAACAATAGAAAAATGAGCGGCCCTTCAATATAAATACGGCTGCTGTCTGCAACACATCTGCAGCTGCTTGAAAAGAGAAAAGCAACACTTTTTGCTCTCGCAAACACAACACATGAACACAGCGGACAACAACAAAACTAAAAACTCCGCTACGCTAAAGGAAGGAATTCGCGCCACTCCAAGTTCTGCTCAAGTGTTGCACGCTGAGGTGCAGCCGGCGAGAGCGAGAAAAAATAAAAAGGAAAAACTTATTAAAAAAAATTAAAGCTTTAATATGAAAAATTGCAATCTATAAGAAAAATAAAAATAAAATATACAATAAAAGAGATTAAACATTAAAACAAAATTCGAAATATATTTCTTTAAATTTCAATAAAAGTAAAATAAATACAAAACCTGTATTTAAAAATACAAAATCGAAAGGAAATTACAAATTAATAGAAAAACAAGAAAGGAAATAAAAAAACAATGAGAAGAAAAACAAACAACTTAAGAGGAATTTTGAAGTGCGATTCCCTCCTTCGTAAGTGGATTCGACAGGCAAGTCAAGAGAGAAAAAAAGGGATTGAAACACATTCAGTCACTTAGTCCTTGTCTTCATTCTTCTTCTTCTTCTACTGAATTCTGTTGCCACAAGATCTTGGAAAAGTCAAGAGCAGACAATCGTCTTGGCTTCACTTCAGTTAACTGAATTTTGCTTATTAAATGAGTGTGAAAAGCCTCAGGAATTAAATGGATTGACAGTTTTCTATTAAAAGAGTATTAAAATTTTAAAAATTCTGCTTTATGTTGACAGAAACTTTCTTCTGAAAAAAGTTTTGTATTAAATCAATTAAATTAAATAAATTAAAGTTGTGTCTCTTGAATGGATCCGTGATTCCGACAACTGCGACAGCTACGACAGCTACAACAACTGCGACAATTACGACAGCTACAACAACTGCGACAATTACGACAGCTGCGACAGCTACGACAGCTACGACAGATACAACCTCTACGAAAGCGACAGCTACGGCATTTGCCAAATCTGCGACATCCGCGGCAGCTGCGACGCGACATCTGAGACAACTTCGACAACTGCGACAGTGGCGACGCGACAACTGCGACTCCGACTGCCCGTCCTTCTGCGCCTCCTTCACTGCCCGTCCTTCTGCGCCTCCTTCTGTGTTCCTCCTTCTCCGTTCCTCCTTCTCCGTTCCTCCTTCTCCGTCCCTCCTTCTCCGTCCCTCCTTCACCACCCCTTCTTCCCTGACCCTCCTTCGCCAGCCGCCATCTCAGCTCCACCCACATCGTATCAGCCTTTTCTTCATAAAATCCAATTAAGCTGTCGGTAACGCTAAAAGAAATTGCGAAAAACGCAACGGCCAGTTGTTGTTCCTTGCAAGCGTAAAATTTTATTGCCCGCGCTTACGAGCGACGCGAGGGGTGCCGACGTTTCTTTGTTGGTCCTTCCTTCGTCCAGCCTACGAGTTGTCGTTAACCCAGTTCTGCCGCGCTCGCTGATTGTGCTCGAAATCAACAAAAGTCTTTAATGGATTCTTAATGAAAATCGGAATGTAAATTGTAATGTTTTTCGGAACGAAGCCTGGCAAGAAACGCAAGCAGATCTCAAAACTGGCAACTTCATTAACTGCTCCCGATAAGTTGGCGAGCTGGTAGCGACCGTCATAAAGAAGGTCAACTTTTTAAATAAAAAAGTAGAATTTGATTGATGAAACGACTTCCGAAATTGAATTCCTTGGTCGGACAGCGCAATTTTAAGCCGAAGAGCTTCACGGGCAGCAGCAAAAAACTGCAACAACCCGCCAACACATCAATTCTTCCGAGAGGGAAAAATGTGACCAATGAAAGTGCGGTTGACAGATATATATTCGAGTTTAATTGCAACCTCAGGTCATGCAAATCGCGGCAGGAAAGGAAGGCAGAGCAGAATTCGAAACGTACTAAAAATACTCGTAAAAATTTAAAACAAAGCTTGCGAAGAAATTTGTGAACTTCGCGGATGTTTGAGTGTGTTTATTAAATTCGAATAACCGTCAGCTAGCTAGCAATTAATTGCAATTTCATTACCTTGTGCTTTTTTAGTAGGAATCAATGTTGGTTATCAGAGAGGAAGAAAAAAAGTGACGGTGGAATTGCAAACACACAGAAGAATTACAACGACTACGATGAACCAGCAATTAAATTCCACTTAAAATGTGTTTTTAGTAGATCAGCACTTTTTAGGCTTCTCTCTCTACCTCCGTCTCTCGCTCTATTTATCTCCCCTCTCCCTCACCCTCTCTCAACACCTCTCTCCCTCTCCATATCTCTCACCGGATTTTTTATCGCCCTCCCTCGTACTCCCCCGCTTTCTCACGCTCTCACGCTCTTCCTCGCCATCGCCCTCGCTCGCTCTCTCCGCTCTCTCCGCTCTCGCTCGCCCTCCCCGCTCTACCACGCTCCAGCCTGCTCTCCCTCTGTCATCCCACTCCTGCCACTCTCTTGCTGATTTCTTTGCTGTCAGCAAGAACCGCTTTACAAGCGAATTCAATCAAAGTTAATAGGTTGCCTGAACCAGACCGCAATCCTACCCGCCCACCCCCGTCCCTGTAGTCCAGTGAATTCAATGAATTTAGTGGCTGAATTTTAATTTCTATTTTTTCGTACCCCTTTCGTCCAAACCGAAAGCGCAGATTTAGGCATCTATTTTCGATTTCTTTTTTTCATGTCCTTTTGCCTCAGCACGCAACACGTTCCATTAAATCCTGTCATACGAATGAGCTGCTGCAATAAAATGAACTTCCTGCAACAATTTCACTGCATTTGCTGATCTTTTATTTACGAAATGTCTGGCAGTCCGTGTTTTTGCGATAAAACTCAGCAATCATTGTAGTTAAGATAAACATTTTTAGCCAAGTCAGCAATACTGACAGCAGCGTTGAACTGTTGCGATTAAACGACAAAGTATTCTTCTTTATTTGTGCAAAACAGTCATAAAATCCCCATAACCTCCTGGCTATTTCTGCTTATTTATTAATCCCTTTTACGATGAATTAATCCCTAGAAGTTTCCACTGGGAAATCCCCGGACAGAAGTTTTCCTCTTGCATTTTTTATCATCCTCTCACTGGTTTTCCTCTTTTACAATTTTATCAGTCGCATTCATTGCTCTGTTGTTGCCAGTGTTGTCGAGGTGAAACTTTTCTACCTGCCTCAACGTGAGTTGCAGACGCACGTAAGTTACGTTACGTCACGTATGCAATCTCTACATCAGTCTCCTCGTGATCGACCGACTCGACCGAAACAAAAGCAGTTCAGAATCAGAAGGCCTCCCGCTTTCCTGATTTCAACTCTCCAGGGCTGACAGCGATTTGCAGCCGTGACTCATTTTACAGAGAAGAGAGAGAGAGAGAAAGAGAGAGAGGGAGAGAGAGAGGGAGAGAGAGAGGGAGAGGGAGAGAGAGAGAGAGAGGGAGAGTACCAGCGCTGGCTATATAACTGCAATTAAGTGGGCATCCGGGGCAACAAACCCCGACGACGACACACAGTTTGCAAGCAGCCGCTTCAGATTCAGCGACATCACGCCAGTCTGTGTCGCCAACCTGACCGTGGAATGCAATATGAGACGCATTTGAAGCGCGCTTTCGCGAGCTTTGCTTTGTCCCTCACTCGCCCGCGATTTCCCAGATTCAATTAACTTTTGTTTTTATTGTTTTTCCGAAATCCTCGAGGGAGACGGCGAGCGAATTGCTATTTAGAAGTTGCTAGAGAGTGCCTTGCTTTCGCAATTTCAACCACGAGAACTCATTTAGCAACATTTAGTGATACAATTAGCCTTCGTCCTCCCCCTCGCAAGTTTCCCTGCATTTTCATCACGAATATCCTATTCAGCACAAACGAAGGAAGACTAAGTTTCTCCTAGGAATTGAAGTTTCTAATAAATTAGAGAAAATATAAATAACTGAAATAACTAAATATAAGTGAAATTAAGTTTGAACTTAACTTGCTAAGAATGACTGAAGTTGTCGGTCGAAGTTTCAGGTCAAAATCAAAATTCAAATAGAATTAAAGAATTCATTGTTGATTAAAATAACTCTAACATTGCGTGTGTACGGCGAGTGGTTTGCTGTGTTTTTATTGCTGTGAATTACAGAGTGGCACGCCCCCTCACCCCCGCCCATTCATGCTCGACTCCTAATGAGTTTTATGCTAATTTCATCAAGAACGCAACGCCGCGATAGGGTTAAAAAAGTACGCTTTGAGCCCCGCTAGTCGTGCGTGTGGTCGCTTCCCAGTTGCGGTTGTGTTCGGGTTCCCGACCTCCGTTGGGGTCCCACTGACCGGATTACATTTGTCTGGTCTGCGTGCCGGGCAGCAGTTTCGCCGTAGCATAATTTAGGCGTTCAACTGAAGAGCCATCGAGCTCTCACTGGGCACTCGACGTTTTGCAGCTCTAATTTGTACGAATTACAGTTCGTGATTTCAAGGGTTCTCCGGGGACGAGACGGAGGGGTGGTAATGGGAAATAATCACGGTAAATAAAGAAAGGTGCAGGGAAAGAGTTACTCTGAGAGTAATGGAGGGGCGTGCAATTCAAGATTAGCTGAAATGGAAAGAAATTTTAATCAAAAGCTGAACAAATTCAATATTTGGATGGATCTATTAATCTATTAACGTTCATGTTTCATGTGAATTTGAAAAGTAAATTAAGAATCTTTGAATTGCTTAATTATGTCAATGAAATTAGAATTGAAATTTGATTTCTTCATGAGCATAGAAACAATAATATCAACCTCAATCACAAAAAAAGGCGGATCAAGCTGAACACAAACTGTTTGAATATTGAAAGCAACCTGAAAATCTATTATTATCTGTTATTATATTTATATAACATGACGAAAGCTATATTTCAGAATATTGAAAGTCCCAAACTTCCATCAGATAAACGCAATATTCGTCTCTCAGTCACTTCATTCAATAAAATTTCCAATTGCCAGTGTAATGAATGCAGTCGTGAAACGGACAAATTAAATCGTAAGACCAATTAAATTAACTCAAAAGCCCAAATTTTATATCTTTGCTCTTTAAAGCCAAATTGAAATCACATCTGATAACGATTTTTATTTGTTTTTAATGACAACGAAGGGCCTCTCGATGATGTTCAATGTAATAAAAAAGAATCGTTATATTCACAACTGCGATATTAAGTTTGATGAATGAGCGAGGGTTGAATTTTTACCTTATTGACAACCGTGTTTGTTGACTGTTATTACTGACAAATTATGATTATGACAACTTAACAAAACTCTATGTAGAATTTACAATTTCGTTGGTCGATAAAATCAACACTTAACAATCACCAATTGTCAGTACAACAATCAGCTTTTCTTTTCTCTCAGTGTGTGTGTAGAATGCGTAGTTCGGCAATAATGTGGATTTGTTGCCCGTGTGTTTTCGTGCGTGTGTAGTGGTGTGAGTGAACATTCATGAAATCGCAATCAAACCTAATAAACGTTACATCCTCGCCATCATGTTGCAAGTACACATTTTTGTTTTAACTTGCCATGTTACGATTTTGCACTCAATTGCCGCGATTTCTAGCAACGCGATTATACAGCCACATATTTATTATTATTTGATTACTAGAGCTACGAACGCCTGTGAGGTGGTGTGGCGGTGTTCGGAGGATTATAAATGTACGCGGTGATTACGTGTTTAAATTGCGCTGAAACTTACAAAATACGGTTTGGAATTAATAATTAACTTGCTGTTTACTCGCCGCTTAATTACTATTTTCGGTTTTGCTATGGTTTTCAGTGTTGTTTTGGACGTGATGCAGGTGGAGGTGAGACGACGGTGTTGGTTTTGTGTGAAACAAGGGATTTTATCTGTTATTACAGTTTGCGTTTCTAAATTTTCAAATCCAGGTAGTTGTTGCCTCTTCAGCTGTCTGGTTGGTGTTACTGTTGTAAGTTTGTATTACAAGTTTGTTCGGTTGAGTAATATTTAAGTAAATATTTGATAAAGTTAGAGTAGACCTTCCAGATGTGACCGCTGTAAGTGGATTTTGTTATTTTACAGTGCTCCTCGAATAGAAATACGTTAAAGAGGCAATAAACACTCTTAACTATTTTCTATGTATAAGTTTCCATATCTTTTTGCAGTCTTCTCGGAGTCTTTTCGAAATCTTTTCGAAATATTTTTCGAAAAAACACTTGCATCGAATTTTTGTAAAGCGATCTCGTTCTACACGCTGAAAGTTTCAGTATTTCCAGCTAAACAATTTTGACTATCACAATTTACGTCAAGAAAATTTGTATTTTTTTTAGAAACTAATAAATAAATAAAGAAATAAATAAATCTGAGCTTTAATAAATTGTGTGGCATTTGCATTGCGTTTTACTTGCACGCCGAGAAGCCTTTCAAAAAAGTGTCCCCGTTCTCGCGCTCATTATTTCTCGACACGCGACTGCAACATGTTAATAACGTACTTGAAATGCTGGGAAAGCAGTAATTAAGAGAAAAGCAGAAACATCAACAGCAACACCGTCAACACCGAAGTGCTAAAATTGCTAATGTAAGTGAAAGTGTTTCTAACGAGAGTGTTATTGTTTAAAAAATTATACATAAAATATATTCGCGGTTGATTTCAAAACCAATTTAAGCATTAAAATGTCATTTATATATTCGTAAAAATTACATAAATAGTTGGTTCTTTGAAAAAAAGGATTCAAAACTTAAAAACTCAAGCAAATTTTGACTGAATACTGAATAAGAATAACAAAATTGCGACCGATTTACAAATGCGTTACGTACTCAAACACAATTTTTACTTTACTCATCCCCGACCTTCCTTGTCCACTCTTGAACTCCACCTTCTCTCGATCCTGCCGTGCAAATATCCTTGTTGCAGAACGCTTTAATCCCAACAATGGACTCTTTCGTGCCTCAGACAAATAAGGGTCAGGCGGTGCTCGCCGATGACCATCGTTTCGTGTTTTACCTCACAATCAAATGCCGGTTGCAACCTGCGAAAAATACTTCCAAATGTGTCCGCAAGGGGATCAGATAGAGCGAGAGCGAGAGAGAGAGAGAGAGAGAGAGAGAGAAAGGGACGCACATACAAGTCTGCTGGACGCACATACGTACACCGGTGCACCACTCTGCGTCTTCTGGTGGGTCCACAAAAGTTGAGAGAGTTTCTTTAACTTCTCTCTGAACGCCAATTTAAGTTTAAGTAACGAAATCTGCTCGACTTTATATAAAGTCCTTGCGAGAGTTAAGAGAAAAACGGACCGAGTTGCGAGGGAACTTCTAACAAATGAGCAAAAAGAATGTAAAGTGAGGTCGGCGGAAAAACAAGCTCACGTTACACGACGGCGTGTCAGAGTACGAGTGCCACATTCAACTTCAGCCGCTCCTGCTCCGGCTGCAGTTTAGTCTGCTCCAGTTGACCTCTGTGCGGGCGACCAGGTGTGACTTGGGGTCAGCAATTATTTCTCGTCCCACTTTCCACACTCGGCTGCTTCCTCTTCTTCCACAGCTGCCGCTCGTTGCCGGCGAGCATCCGATTGCAGTTAAACTGCTGCAGCTGCAAATGAATCCTGCCTGCGGCGAAGGAGTGCTTGGATGTGTGGAAGAAGAGGGGCGGTGGGGGGAGTCAGTGTACCCCCGACTGTCTTCCGACACACAATTCACATGATGACTTAAATGCCGCAGCTGCTTCACTCCAGCGAAGGAAATAATTTTTCCCATTTTGAATTTTAAATAACATTTTTGGGTTGTAAAATTTGGTCGAGGGATTAAAATTCAAAAATAAGAACTCTGGAATACAAACTCTTAACTGTAAACTAAAATGTTTTTAATGTAAAATTTTTAAATAAATTTTTTAAAAATTTTTACCTTGACCTAAATTAAAAAATTAAAAAGTAGATTATAAAAACTTAAAATTCTTGCAATAGTAAATTCTAAAAAATAAAATTTTGTTCTCTCACATGTTATTGTAAAATTTAACTAATAATTTAATGGGGGGAGGGGATAAAAAGGTGTCAGCCACCAGCAATTTTACAGTAAAAGGATATCAGCAACCAGGATATCCGTTCCAAAGCATATTAAAAAAAGTCAATCATAAACTTCCAACCAGCGCAACAGAATCCATCGTCAGAGGCAGGACGCGAAAATACTTGTTAGGCTCTCGCTGGTTGTTTCTGCGTTCGCAGTATCAACAGCGTTCAGATTTTATTATTAGTTCCTCGATATCCGCGGAGAAAAGCAAGAATATCGACACCGGCAGCCGCACCACAAGAAACTCAACAACAAGTAACGCGCAGGCGAAGGCGAAGCGAAGGCGAAGGAAAACTAATCGAATATCGTTTACCATAACCTGACTTAACCGAAATTCGTGCCAGCCGACTTTGTTTCACAGGCAGCGAGCGGCGCCTTCGACTCTCTTCGATTCCCTGCCGAAACACAATATTTTGTATCCACTGATGTGAATCGATTTCGATATTTTATGTTCCGCCTTCCCCGTCCTCTGCAGACGGAGCTCGTGCTCGCTCAAGGACTGCCATTCGTTTGCGTTCACGTTAACGTTAACGGTATTCTTCAGCGAGCATAACAAATTGTAGCGAACTCGTTAAAACTTCAAAATCACTCACGAAAACCACAAATTTTCTACAGGATTTTTCTCATTTATTCAGAATCGAAACTATAGAGAAAAAGAGGGCAGCTGGGAAAAAGCAAAACAGTTGAAATGAGCAAGCAACTGAAAAGAAACACAAGGACATTTCGCCTGAAAGAGGGAGAGAGACAGAGCGAGAGAGCGACGATATGGTGGGCGAATTTTATGAAGGTTTCCTTGCTTGAGTTGCAACCGTCAGAATTTGGGTTGGAAATTAAAGATAATGAGACGGACGGAGGAAAAAACTGAAATGTGTTGCATATCCGTTGACAGGCTTCGCTTTTTGCTGGTTTCTTGTCCTCGTGACGACCTGCCGCCGCGCTCACCCTTGAAAAAAATGTCCAGGCTACACAGTTTTCCGCGAAATTCAGTTTTGGCCAAATTGATTTGCAGCTGATTGTTTGTCGCTAATTGAGCGGAAAATTTGCCCCATGAACTGCAAAAGTTTTTATGGAAAATTGATTTAATACGATGACAGAAAGCATGACGCTGCCATCACCGTCAACTCCACCACCATAACCATCAAAACCTAACCACCAACAATACCACTGCAACCACCATCATAAAACGTCATCATCATCATCACCACCACCACTGCCATCACAACAACAAGGAATTCCTAGTGATTCCTAATCATTGAACAACTTATGAAAATCGTGGAGATCCTTTAAAAACAGAATTCACTGCAGATCGCATTACATTCGCAATGAAGCAACTTTTTCGCTATCACTCGTGTTATGACTTCTTTTCATTTTATTTATTTCCGTAGAAGGGGAGGAACTGAATTGTAAAGAAAAGATTGAGATGACAATGAGCGGAAAGCAGAAGCAGGTGTGAAGAAATAAAAACCACCAAAGAAGTCATAAAATATAAATTATTGCCGAGCGATAAGAAGAAATACGAAGGACGTCGTAGAATGTCGTTTGATTACGAATTAGCAGATTGCAAGAACTTCACATAAAAGTCAGCTATTTAATACTAAAGTTATAAAGAAACTTTGAGAAATGAGCGGAAGCTACCGTCATTTCATTACAAGAATAATTAATCAGATGTTCACACGAACTATTTAATATATTTTCAGATTCTTGAAAATTGCCGATTCTTCGGCCGCAAATAGTCAACTTCAAGAATGCGATTTCTTTATTAAAAAATAATATTATCAAACATTGAGAGGACAACTTTGTCATAGCAGTTAAAAACTTTGTGAGGTGGAGCGTTTTTCTCCGCTTGTTTACTGTCCACACACAGAACTTTAATTAAGATCCACAGACAAGCCGGCGCAAATTATCAGATGCACACCGTAGTGCAATTATAAGTCTCACACGCCAGTCAGCAGACCTATGCACACAAACGCAGACCCTCACATGCACAAGCAAATACACACACACGTAAAAAACCCACGCGATTCGTCAATAATTATTCAATTCAGTGACGAGCCAAATTAACAACGCGTTTAAATACTTGCGGAGATATTTGTGTGTGTGTGTGTACATGTAGACATATGACTCAAAAGGGAGGTGTGTGTGTATGTGTGTGTGCATGTGTGTGTGTGTACATATGCCGATGTATGTGTTGGGCATCCATATAATCAACATTTTGTGTCTCTGGTTGCTCTGTCACTGGCGTGGAGCGTAATCTTCTCAGCACTCACACTGTGACATTGCGAGCATGCGTGTCTGTGTGAGTGCCTGGCTTTGTATGTGTGCGTAATATTTTAATAGCATTCTCGCTTTGTGGAGCTTTATATTTTTCATTTTTCCGCACACACACTTAATGGCGATTGACGTGTTTTAACGTTAAAATGAAACAACTTGCATCTCTCTTCAAATGGCGGCTGTTCGTGTTTCTCATTGCATGATTTGCGGCGCACTACGTGGCAGTGAGTTGTCAACCGATCGACTGATCAATTTGCAGGCTGTCGTCTGCACTACGACACACCGAGCGCAGATAAAGGACATCCGGTTGACGTTACGCCATCCTACTTCGATTGAGTGCACAAAAGTTGAGTCTCAGTTTTCAAGTCGATATAAAGGTAGAAATGAATTTCTGAATGAATAAATCCATTCATAAATTTGAAGGCAAAGCGACAATAAAACTCTCACTCCGTTAAGGCAGGAAATTCAATACAAACTTGTCGTCCCTTTCTCGTCGTCCCCACATTATGGAACTTCAAATACTTTGTATGGAACTCTGAACTGAAATCAGATCTTCGCTGTGCGGAATCAGATCTTCCCTCGAGCGAGGGAAGTTCCTCGGCATTCTCAGCCTCTTCGCCAATCGCTTCAATTACGTTGCATCTTATGGTTTGGCTCTTGAAAAGCAGATTAGCTCGCACCGAAGCGAGCAACTTCAATCGAAGCAGTTTCATCTTAATTCACTCGAAGTGGAGGGCGCGTCATTTCGAAGGCAATTTCGAAGCAGATACCGCACTCGTCCTTCGGCGGTGAGCGTGGGGAGAGAGAAGCTCAGGCAGCTTCTTCACTGCTTTGCATGAAATCCGTGAGCTGTCGCAGGATTTGGTTACTTTGAATAAATTTGCGAAAGCAGATTTCCTAACAGGTAGCAAAAGCGCTCCAGGCAACTTTCTCGGGGGTTTACATTCTAATGCATTTCTTATCTGGTTTTGCGTTGCCTTCTGCGTAACTGATAATTCTTCTTCAACAAATAACTTTAAATTTCTAACTTAAAAGACAGAAAATGTCGAGTCGAGCGCTCTGGGGCTTCAATAACAATCCAGTAACACGATTCTCTGCACATTTCATGGCTTATTTTATGGCAAAAGTTAATAGATAGCTACGGAAATCAATCACTTTACGAGTCCGAAACTCTTTCGATATTCATAGCAGTTTCGTTCCCTGAACGCCAAATTACTGTGTGGGTCAGGAGGGCAACTTTTTAGGTCAACGACTTTTTCCCTCCAACGTTGCGTTGGCAAGCAAAACTAACAATTTAAATATTTTATCTTGGCCGTCGGCCAACCCATTGCAACTGACAAAAAGAGGAGCAAGAAAACCGAAGCAAGCAAATAAAATACACAACGAAACACGCACAGAAAATCAAACCGATTGACCGACCGATTGACCGACCGATTGACCGACCGATTGAACGACCGATTGAACGACCGATTGAACGACCGATTGAACGACCGATTGAACGACCGATTGATGGAGGAGAAGGGAGGAAAAAATTAATTTTATTGGCTGTTATATTGATTCATTCCACCGCGTCAGGTCGACGACCTACATCAGGGAAATCCGTGTTGACAGATTTGAGGAGGATTATCGCCGCTTGGCAGACGGAGGCGAAGAGGAGGAGAAAGTGGATGAGGAGGAGGAGGAGGAGGAGGAGGAGGAGGAGGAGGAGGGGGAGGAGAAGGAGAGTAGGAAAAAGAGAGCCAAAGTAGGGTGAAGTGGAAAAAAGTAGTAAAAATCTTTATTGCTCTTGAAAATAAAGTTATTCAAAACATTCCGAACATTGTGGTAAAAAATGAAAGGGTTTCACTCCTCAAGGTCTTGTAAAAACCAAATCTCTGATGACACACACACACACATATACTCGCACACACACACACACACGCATATACTCAGTGTCTTTGTTTGCCTTCACTTCCTGGTTTCCGATGTGCTTTCTGTTGCATTTAAAATTCATTGAGTCAGAGAACTCAGTAGCTTGCATAAATTAAGAATTCACGAGTTTGTGTGGCAAAATGTTGTTTGTTTGCCGAAAGGACGTCCCATTGTAACGGAAAACCCGAACTTGTCGTTGTTATTGTTGCGTTTTATTTAAAGGGTTTTGCAATTTAAATACATTTCAAGCTTTTGACTTCACACAAAACTTTTGAAGAAATGAAGTCTCTGTGGAGTTTAGATTTTAGTTTGTTGGATTTACTTTAGCGCAAATTAAGTGTGAATGAAACTGAAGGATTTGGGATTCCTCGAGGTTTAAGATTGTCTTAATAAAAGGATTTATTGAGCTATTTCTGGTTTCAACGTTAGGATTTTCTTGAACAAGTGCGGTGCTTAAATGAAAGGATAGAAAGGTTGAGTAACTTAAAACAACGCGATCCTTACTTTAACGAGGTCCTTACTGCACCTACTGCAGTTTACACTTTTATTTGAAAAAGATAATAAATAAATTTCTGCCAAAACAACAATGATAAAATTAAAGGACATTCATACGCGCTGATGTACGCTAAATAAACAAATTTGGCGTTTAACTCGCGAGCTCGGCCAACTTCCTGCTTTCAATTTTCTTGAGTGAAAAGTGGCCATCATTCGGCGCCTCCATAAGCGCCTCGTAATTTCCTCCTCCACCTTCCTGCGTGTGAATTGAGGTGCTTGAGGTTCTCTTTGAAGTTCGCGATTCTTTTGCTAAGTTTTAACTACTCAAAACGCGCACTTAATTTCCAGAGAAGCCTTCTACACTTTGTCGACGACTTTAAATATCAAGCATTGCGAAGAACAAACGCAAGGCTACACGAACGGCACACGTTTAAGCGGCTTTTTTATTTGCATTCAAAGCGTGGTGCGAACAAGTGTGTGTGTGTGTGTGTGTGCGGTGTTTTCTGGCGCACTTTGTTGCCATGTTAATTTGCAGTTCGCATTCCAGCCAAAGCAACTGAAGAAATGCGTCTGCGGAAGGCAGTCGCAAACAGCAGAGCGCGCCGCACAGCAGTCACGAGACGGTGCGTTTGTGAGAGTCCTTCTGCCTGAATTCCTGTGTGTGTGTGTGCGCGCGTGTGTGTGTGTGTGTGCGTGATGCACATGACCTGTTTTGTGTCAGGGTCACTTTTTTCGCGTTCCACGCTTTTCTGCGTTTTCTCGTCAGATGTTTTCAGCAGTGAATTTTCGATTCGGTTTTTTTTTTTTTTTTCCTTTAAGTTTTCATTTCAGAGTTTTTCGCCTGTTTTGTCTTTAGCTTTGAATTGCAACTTAAAGTTTACGAATCGCTGCACTGTTGTTGTAATATTTAACGAACCTCGCCTCGCCTCGCCTCGCCTCGCCTTGAAATCGGCCTGCCAAGGCTTCCACAACCCGTGCGTTGCTTTTACACGCGCATGCAATCCTCGCGAGTGCTTTTATTGATTGTTTCTGTAGTGTTGCTTCTTTTCTCTTACTGCAGTCCTCGGCTGCTCACATCCTTGCTCTCATTTCTCCCTAATTTTTCACTCTTTGCATCCATCTTTTCAATTCCAACTTATTCTTTCGTTATTTGTTTTTTATCTGCATTTATTTTACTCATTCATTCATTTTCCATTTTTCTCGGCACATAAAAAATTTCACTCTCTTTGTGAGCTCGAGCGCCTTTGTAGTTGGCTCTTCTTAATGTTTTTAAAGCGTCGGCGGTCGGCGGGTGTTGCCTTCACATTTCCTTCTTCTTTATTTTGTGCTCATTTTTCTCCATTGCAAGTTTGCAAAACTTTTCTCCATTAATTTTGCCCTCTACACGAAGAGTTGTATTTACAGTGTAAACTTTGCGCTCAAGACGTGTGAGAGGAGAGAGTGCGTTTGCATGTGCGAGTGTCGTGTGCGTGAGCAACGCGAGAGAGTTCGTGCAGGTGTGAGCCTTCAATTTTGCATAAAATGCTTGATGTCCACATTAGCAAGTGGAAATTGACTCATATTTCTTTAGCTGGTCACACATTAATCTCATCAAATATCTACACACACACACACACACACACGCATGAATACGTAAGCATCCTTTCTCACATGCAGACATTATTTACAGACGTCTATCTTAGCAAATATTTTCACAGCCAGAACTGATAAAGGTCATCAATACAAATGCGGGATGAAGCAAATCGGCAATTTGTATTCTTCATGCATTTAATAGCCACGATTACTGACACACTTCGTTGTGTGTGCGTGAGTTTTTATTCATGGTCATGCTTGAGCTTGGATTTGTGAGGATCCTTTTTTCACGTTCGCCACGCAACCCAAACATATTCTTCTGCGAGTGTTTTTGCCGCCACACAAATCTTTTTAATGCTTAATCATCCATTAACTTTTTATCTAATTCAATAATAATATTTCAATATTTCATATTATTGACAGAGAAGTCGATTTCATGCTAATTTTTAATGCCAAAAATTAAATTATGTTTTTTATGAAGGTTTTTTCTTTCTTTTGGTCATTTTGACACAAATGCGGCCGCATAAACTCTCTCATCTCTCTGGTTTCCTTCCCCTCTTCACGTCTACGCTTCTCTAACTCTGTCTCTCTCTCTCTCTCTCTCTTTCTCTCTCTCTCTCTCTATCTCTCTGTCTCTCTCTCTCTTTTACATTTTCATACCCTCTCGCACATCTGCATTTTTATTTATTTTGTTTGCCTCCGTGCTTGCTTGTGTTTTCGTTTGTTTGAGTTTCAATACGCTCTCCGAGCTTCTCACCAAAAAGATTTATTCGCACCTCTCACTCTCTCTCCCTCTCTCTCCCTTCCCAACAACCATTGTGCATTTAATTTCTCTTCCCAACTCTTCCTTCGCTTTTCTCTCTCTCTCTCTCTCTCTCACTTTTTAAACGCTGCTCTCTTCACAACTACACGATTCTCAATTTAAATGCAAAGAAGATGACATCAAAAATCGTCAATTTCGCATTAACATTCCCGCTCACGTACTCGACGCGATAACGTGCGGGTAGCTGTGGGCGTGTGTGTGTGGGAGAATGTTTATGTGTGTGTGTATGTGTGTATCTATGCTGGTAACAATGGCTCTTCCTGCTAAAATGTTCCAGTTCAACCAGCCCGAGACGTTGAAATGCCGTGCTAACGAGGCTTCAATGGTCGCATCAAATCGAGCGCCACACAAACGCTCGCGCTACAGACCACTTTTATTGTATTTACTGCAGCAGCAGATACTTTAATCTGTATTTGTAATAATTAACTGTTCTTCTATGTTCTCACCCACGCCTTCCGTTCTTCTGTTTCGTTGCAGTCTCGACCGTCGCTGTGGAGGCCGTCCTCGGACGCACTGCATCGATGCCGTGCGACATCGAGCCCGAAGCCAAGGACGACCGAGTTTATATGGTGCTGTGGTTCCGTGAGAGCGCCGGGAAGCCGCTTTACAGGTGAGTTCGAGCGACTGGAGGTCAATGAATTTGCTGCACTCCTCGCTGGCGATGGTGTGACAGCGATAATCGAAGATGCGGATGTTGAGCAGAGAAACCTTTGTGGGGGAGGGGGGATGTTCTTTACAAGCGTTTGTTTTACTTTGTTTGAGAGTTTTTCTACTAAATATGAGAGAGACAGTTGAAAATTCAAGCTTGGTGAGGGCTTGAGTACCCCACAAAGCCACCTCCTGCACACAAATGTAGAGCAATTCGCGACTGAAAATAGGCGGGATCGTATAATAACAAGCGTACGTCGGCAACCCTTCGAAATTCGAAGGTTCTTTAGTATGATCGCGCGTTAAATTGGCACAAGTGTAGGATTTCTGGAGTGAATTGCTTTCCGTTTATCAAACTCAGATGAGTCGCCTTCTGTCTTAATTTACTAAGTTTGTCGCCTATCGAGAGCAGCTATCGAGAGTGGGGAATCAACGTCGTTTTCCATATCCTGCTGCCTTCTCAGAAGCAGCCAGAAGCACATTTCATCGACTGCCATTGAGTGAATGCTGCCGTTCGAGTCCTTCTCTGTGTCGGTGTGTGTTCGATGTTCGCGCTGTAATGAAAACAATAAATTTCGCGCTACATTCTTGTTAGCAAATCATATGCTTGCGCGCACACATACGCGCGCACACAAAGGATGTGGAAGAAATTTCCCACTTCCTAGCCGAAGTATCGGAAAACAATTCCGATTCAATTTCCTTTCTGGGTGGCGACACTCAAAGCGCAGCAGCAACAATAGAAAGGATGAAGAAAAGTGCGAAAAGGATGATGGAAGTAAATATACGAAGAATTTATGGAACAATAAATGCTAAGCAACTCAGGGGAAAAGAGGGAGAGAAAGAGGAAAAGGGGAAAATCATATAATCAACAAAAAAAATGAAACACTTTATTGCGATGAAATTTCTCATATCTTCCCCGCTGTAGTTGTTGTTATTGGCATTCGCGATGAGCAGCTACAGAGACAAAAGGGTGCCAATAAAAGTAGCCCCAACAACAACAAGAACAACGAAAACAACAACAACAACAGCAACAACAATGCAATCAACTTCGATGCCGTGAACTTATTGTAAACGTTATAAATTATTGCTTTCCCTGTGTATTTTCCGTATTTTTCCTCCGGTTTTTCCTTAATGAAAGTTTGAAAAAATGGCCAGCGTCTTTTTTAATTCCGAAAAATCTCTGTATCTCAAGTTTCTTTCTTTATCGTTAAACAATAGAAACTTAAAATTGCTTCTAAATATCATTTCCAATGCACTTTTCATGAAATTCCAAGCCATCTTCAAGTCTTTTTTGTGATGCTTGGTATTCTTTTCTGTAGAATGTTTTGCCACTGTAAAACCACCTAAAATACGTTTTATTTTCTTCGTTTCTGCCATGAACGGCAGCAATAAAAACAGAAGACTATCGAAAAACACCTTCAGCTGTGTCTGCGGGGCATACAAAACCGATCAATGAAGGCTTCAGAATCTCATAAGTTACGATTTTTCAATAACCTTCAATGGAAGAGCGTGGATCCTGGTGTTCTGTTCGCGTTCCTGTTGGTTCCTTCTTCGTTATCGCTGTAGATTGCAAGGTGACAATAGGTGGCCCAGTAGGTGTCACTTTAATTATTTCAGCGCTCCTACTGCCAACAGTAAAATGTACCTCTCTGGTTGGTGTAATCGGTGAATTAACGTCCTCGATTTTTTTCCATTTTGCTTTTATTTCGTAGAAAACGCAGAAGAGGAGGAAATATTGGTACAGGAAAATTTCTCACTGTCACCTGCGGGGGCAATTAAACTCTTTAAGAGAAGGAAGCGGAATTCGGCTTCAGTGCGATGAGATTCGGCAAAAAATGTTCGGCAAAAAAGACTGAAAATGAGTAAAATGGGGATAATAAACACGCCTACTATATTGTGTATCAGTTTTCTTAGCAAGTTTTCGAAGAGTTTAAATCGGAGATAAAATGTCATGACTGATCATTTCAATCAGATCACAAATCTCATGCAGAAAGTGGGCGAGATTCGCTCCTACAAAACTCTTTAAAACGGTTTCTACTAATAGGAATTTTAGGTTCAATGGTACAAACCCGTTAAATTTTATGTGTCAGCAGTTATCACATGAAATTCCTGTTTTTCCTTCAGCTGTCCTCCACTGCTTCCTCTTCTGCTTCTAATCTAAAGTTTCCGTTTCATCTCGGCCAACCGACATAAAGTAATACGAAGGCAGACGTCTGCTTTGGCTTAAAATCTACAATTTTATTCCAGCTGCGGCAAAACTCGAAGCCATGACCGTTACCACCCCCACCACCCCCACCACCCCCCACCACCCCCACCACCCCCACCAGCCCCACCACCCCCTTCGTCATCAACTCAAGGTACACATTTCTAAACTGGCCAATGAGTGCAATTAAGCCACAAATACTTTCGTTGCAGTCACAGCTGAGCCGCAGAAGAGCAAGCAAGCAGCAGCGGCAACAGCAGCGGGGTGTGGATTCATTTCGAAAGTTTTGCTTGTCAGGAGACAAACAAGACAAACTGACACAACAAAACGGAGATCTGCTTCTGGTGGCAGCCAACTCAGCACAAACATCGAGTTCGCCAGCAACAACGAATCTCGCAGTACGTGAATGAAGTGCGAGTGCGACTCAGATTAAAAGATTTGCCAGCAAGGCAGGGAACGGAAGGGATTGGGAAGGAGTGTGTGGGGGGAGTAGAGGGTGCGAGTGGTGTGCAGCAGGTGTCGACTTCTAAGAAGTCACAAGATGTCCTGAGCTGTTGGAGGTTCTGTCCTCCCAGCAGACGTTTCTGCTGACGCAAACGTGTTTATTTATACAGGTCAACTTAATTCTCCGTCCCACTTAACTGATTTTCTGCGATGCCAGTCCCAGAAAATTTAGTGCTCGGCGGGGGAGAAACCTTTTGTTGCTGCGAAAATCCAGTTTTCTGTAACTACTGAAAACTATTCTCGAGCTTCTTTCGTTTCATCGATTCAAAGCGAAATTTTAATTAGTTTTCTTGAACGCAGAATTTTGGCCTCGTTGCTCTTACAGTTTCTGCATTCGTGTGTTTTTTTTTCTGTTCTCTTATTCTGCTTCTGCATTTCTTTATCTTTCCATACGTAATCACAAACGGAATGAAGATTCGTAAAAGTGTGCAGGGTTACCCCAGTTACAGTTCAGCAGGGTTACCTGAGTCTACTCTTGGCTCTTTACGTGACTCTATAAAAAGAAATGAAGGGGAAAATATAACCCCTGGCTGCCAAAGTAATTTCGAAATCTTCGGGTTTTTCGCCCCATCTATTTTCAACAAAAAATTAATTATAGCATAATGAATGGCATTGGAAATTAGAAGAAGAGTATCATTTAAAGTATCATTTCTTAATCTAAAAGTCGCAACGTCCCTTCCACTGTCATTCTAAATCCGTAATCCAAATTATCCCGATAATTACTTGACCAGAAACTGTACCATCATCATGAAAATACTGTAGATGGTTTTGCTGATCTGAAAAAGAAGGAGAAGCACACGAAGCTCACTTGCAACCCGAAGGCTTTAGACACCCACCTGCAACGCGGTGTTCACGGACAGCGGCATCACGCCCCACACTTGAATCGTAGTCGCCCTCTGGGACTTCAGCAACATCACCTGCACGAGTTTCTGTTCCGCCACGGGCAGCATAAACCAGTCGATGTTGAAGATCTCGTGAGTGAAGCGATCATTCTGTGGAGGAAAACACATGGAAGATCAGATGGACCAGAGGTATTCGCGAAGCATACGCAGATGTCGATCTGGGTTCCGAGAAGACAGTACGAATACAAGCTTATGAACGGGGTCACCATGTAGCTGTACACGCCAGGCCACTCGCCCGAGAGGACCACGTAGAGGGAGCACAGGATCGAAATGCCGGCCGTGGTGATCTGCACCGCGATGATGTAGTAAAACGTGCGGTTGCACAACGCGTTGAAACTGGAAGCGGGGGAAAATGAAATTTTGCAGGCACAAGGATCTCTCGCTCCTTCTCATACCTCTCGTACTTTATGTGCCAGTGGATGAGGTCCTTCAGCCGGAAGGTGCGCTGTTTCGCATCAACTCCCTCCTCGATGCACTCGTTCAGATCCTGTATTTTCACCTGCCAGATGTCGGCGAAGAGGAGGCCGTGCGATATGAATATCACGACAACCAGGTCGCCGGCGAAAAGCCCGAATGCCCCTGCGAACATGCAGACCGAGTGGGCGGCCATCGTGCCGAAGTAGCCGAAGCTGGTGTCCACATCGAGCCCGGGAACCAGGAAGTGCATCATCAAGTACCGCTTGCCGGTCAGCAGCAGCAACGCGAATGGCGTCGCCACGATGCCCACCGCACTTAACGCGTACAGGCAGCCGAAAATCCTCATGACTTTCCTCCAGCGCTCGCAATTTCGGTTAAGGACCACCCAGTAAGCGCGGCCCCTCCTCTCATACTCCGCATAAATGCGCTCCAGCTCGAAGCGCAGCGCCACGATGGACTTTGTCTTCCTACAGCCTGTCGAGAACTTTATCACTCCTTGCAACACGCTGCCGAGCATGCAGGAGGCTTCCAGAATGTATGTTGGGTTCTCCTCGAATACGTCCACAATGGTGGTGACGGAGAAGATGAAGTAGGCCACGATGCTGGTGGCGACAATGCCCGTCACCCAGTTCGGGCGGAAATTCGGGTCCACGACGTCCGCTCCGACGACGCCGGAGCAAAAACGGATTGTTTTGATAGTCTCCGCAAAGGATTCCGAGGGCCGAGTTCTGCTCGACGACATGGCTTACCCTCGCGAGCCCACTTTACACTACTTGCTGCGCTGAACGTACTTCGAGTGACTTCGTAACTTGGCTGAACTGAATGCGAATCCGATGGCGGGTGGAGTTTTATACTCGACGCGCCTGACCGGTGAGGCCTCGGTTGACCTTGAACGTCCACTGACGGCGTTTGTTTATATTCGCACCAGTTGAAACTGACAGCTTCTGCTTTTTCCTGAGTTGACAAGATAATTATCTTCTCTAATTGCTTCCAGAGCTTCTGACATACGCATCCAAATAGAATGCACGATCAATATTCCGCACATCAAATGTTCCAACTTTTCTAGAGTACGGAATTACAGCACAAGTCCTCGTTTCAACCACCTGCTTAATTAGTACTCGAAAATACATAACTTTAATGAGATTTTGGCTTCCTAGTTCCCTGCAATTACTACCACTACCATTGCTACTACTTATTTCTACTACCTTAACGACTGAGCGTAGTTTTCTTCGGCCCCCAATTCCTTCTCCTCCATTCCCGCTACAAGTGCTCAAGTTTGATTGGAAAACTTGTTGGATGGAGTCTTGTTGAGAACCGCAACCGCATCCGCTTTCGCTCACCGCTCACCCCTTGCAGTGGCAGACGACCCCGTGCTGTACCCGAATCACTTTGATTATGCAATCGGAAAATTGCAAACTGAAGTGAAGTGTGCAAATTAGAAAAATGTGGCTGGCTGGCTTCCCCGCATTACCACTCCGTAGTGGAGAACGAGGGTGACGCAATGCCATCCACGTGGCAGCTGCAAATCTAATTAGTTCGTAATTGCAGCAGACTTTTACGACGCATAAAATTACTGTTTCCACAATTTCTGGAGTGGATTAGTGGCTTCCAGCTCATGCTCGCGATTATGCAAGAAGCCAGCAGTGGGCGACAATTTTGAGCCCTGAATTAAAGCTGCGGGCGATAGAACTTTGCAATTTCCATTGCCCCCTCTAATGGATGGGAGTTGAAGTCACTTGAAAATTAGATATACAATTTAATAAACACTTTGATTCCAATCACGATTGCGTACCAGTGGTGGTGGACTTGTTCAGCTCACAGGCAAAATCTGAGCTGCGAGGCGCAATGAAGCCATTTTCCGTTTATACGTGATGAATTTTCCACACACGCGGCTCAACTGTTGCTCCACAATATTTGCGCGGATTTCTCTACTTCGTTTTTGCTGAAATCCGTTTTCACGCAGCTCTGTTTTGTCACGTTCAATGTTGCGACCTAAGTTGGGTTTTCAAATCATCGCCTCAACATCAACAGAATCGAACTGCTGGCGGCGGCCTAAAAATACTTTTCATCCCCGAACGCGAGCCTAACGGAGGCCTCAACTGTAACAGCGACAACAAAGAATAGGTCGCTGAAGCCGCATTGGAAATGGTGGCTGTACCACTCATATAACTTGTTGAACACGTATAGCAATCACGATTGATTGATTTCTGAGGCGGATTCGTCACGAAGAGGCTTTCCTTCTGTGAGGTAGACTTTCCTCTTTAACGCGCTTTCTGAGCATTTCGTTTTAGGTTTTATCCAAAGTTTTGATTTGAACTCTCCATTTGTTACGCTTTCTTCACGAAGAGAAAAATCGAAACTTTTATATTTTCCTTTAAATAATTTTCTGGTGGTAATTGTAACGAACAAATGCTTTGAAAATCTGCTTAGTTGTGTTTGTTTTCGCTTTTTATTCTCCTCTGTTTTGACACTTATAATTATCAGTGTTGAATTATCAATGAGAAACCAGAGCTATTTCCAATATTTATTTCCTAAACTCCTCTGCAATTTCTCCAGATGGTGCGAAACTTAGTAAAACTTCAAAAGTTTTAGTATGGAAAGGTTTGATTTTTTCCTTTCATGTCCTTTCTCGTGTGTCATTATCAGATTTCTCTGTTAGTGGAGGCCTATTTCACATGTTTCTACTTCTTAAAGTTGCCCTTAGTTACGTTTGTCTTCAAAACGTACTTCAACGCGAAAGCGTGCCGATAATTAAGCTGCTCGTACATGATTATTAACACCGAAGGTGATGAGTATCGAGCAATTAACGACAGAAATACCACTCATTCTCCACTTCGGCTAAGAAATGACTCTAGCAATTGTACGGCGACATGCACAGTCGGCTGAAATTATAGCGAAAACACTTCCTGCTTGGTACAAAAGTGCGATAAACGTTATTTCGTTCCTATTTTGGCTTTACCTTCGCCTTTTTTCCACAGAACTAAGAAAAATACACGAATTCAACCCTATTATTGTAAATTAACGAAGTCATTAAAGTTCAGTGTTGCAACATTCAGAGGTACAGAGTACACTAGCACTGTGGCAACACTGCCAGAAGGGCCTGTATGAAAAATCCCCCATGAGTTACGAACTCCAACAAAAGACCTTTAATTGCATGACACGATGGGTATCGCGTTTCAAGTAGCTCAACCGCGATTTGCCACAGGTTTTCCACAGCACTGTAGAGCGATGGTTGCGCTTAATAGCAGTGATGTACTTGCAACACTAGAATAGCGTGCTGGTGGCTGGTTTTGCTTTTGTTTCATAAACGTAAAGTCGACAAATCAGCGACTATGGCGGAGTTGAAGGGGGAAAATATGCCCGAAACTTGGAGTGGCGCCACTCCTGCGAGCAGACTTCGCAACTGCAGGATTTGACTTTCCCGACCAACAACTTGGGAAAACTTTCAAATTGTTTAAATTGGATTTAGGATACTGAACTTGAGACTTGGAAAACATTCTGTAAATTGATAAACTGCATATTTTAACTCCTCCAAATTGCTTTTTATGTTTCTCTTAATAGTTTCGATGAAAAATGTCACAACATTTTTTGATTACCTACTGCAAATATTTGAAAAACCCAATAAATATCCTTTGGCGATGAACAAAATACGAGTATAGGGAAACGCAATATTCGTCGTGATTCGCACACAATATATTGCTGTGTAAAAGAAGCGAGAACGACAACAACAAGAGTTGATAATTTTCTACAAACGAGAGCATATTGGCCAATATTGTATTTATTGTTATTTATTGCTAACAAAATTGCAAAAGGGGAAAATTTGCATTACGTTCCGATGTGGATGGAAGCTCTCGTTGGTCGGTCGAATATCCCGAAACTCTTCTCCTCAGCCAGTACTGACCCTCGCATGAGAAGACCGACCCTTGACCACCTCGAAGCAGATCACAAATATTGCCATTTTGTGCCATCATATGATTCACAAAGCAGATACGACCACAACAACAACAGCAGCGAATAGAACTTTAAGCAATAAAAAAGGGAGCAGGAATGATATTTTCCAATTTTCCCATAGCACTCGACAAAGTAGGAGGTGGAAGGAGTAGGAGAAGCACGGAGAGAAGGGCGGAATATAGTAATTGTAACCTTTTAGATTCTCACAAGTGCATGTGTGTGTAAATGGTGTTGGTATTGTGTGTGTGTGTAACATTTGTGCCTTTATGAGTTCAGAAGGCGTTTCTGCCAACCCTTTCTTAAAATTATTTATACGTTCCTCATTCAACACTTATTTGGAAAATATTCTCAAATTTTGCCAATTTTCTGCGTTTGCCCTCCAGCGTCCTTCGGAATAAAAGAGGAGTCAATCCTTCGGCAGGAGTGAAATTGTTGGAATTCTTCTTTCCTTTCTGGCGTTTTCGAATTTGTTGCAATGAAATTGTTGGCAGAACAGAAACGCTTTGATCACCGCGAAAATAGAGACTCAGAATGAGTTATGGTCACCAAGTGATGCGAACGACTGTCTCCTCCTACATAACAAGGACACGAAGGAACCACAAACGCATTAGAAATCATGATGTGTTTGTCACGCGGGACCATTTTAGCCATTTTTCGTTGTTTTTGCCTCTCCGTTTTTAACTTTTCTATGTTTGTCATGCATTTCGATACGTTTGTAAATTTCATATTCGCCAACGAGAAGGACTTTCAGTTCTAAAACATTTTTAAGTAGACCAAAAAAGGTTCTCTTTTTTCTTCAGGACATCTTTGGAAGTAGAAATATCTTTTCAAACCACTTAAAACTACGGATTTCCCTATTTCAAATCCTAATAACAATTAAGCGTTAAAGTGTTCAGCTTAAATAAATTGCAAAGGTTTCTAACGACTTCTCTCTGTAACGCACATCAAAGCTGGATTGGCTGGCTACTCGAGTGGCCATTAACGGCGCCTCCGGCAAGGATGCGCTTTCTTTAATTGTTTCTGAATCTGGAGCCGCAAACGAAATCCGCCGCAAAACTCAGCACTTAATTTCTCTGCTTCCCTCTCAGCACCGGCGTGTGGCGTAGAGCGGCTGCCCGCCCGAGGGAATGCGTTTCGTTAGCCGGAGTTAATCTGGGCGGCGTAATCAGCGGAAGACGCGGCGGCCGCAGCGGATGCTCTGGCAAGGACAAGAAAATGCGATGTCCTGAAGCGGCAAGCAATGGCACGTACTATAATTAGGTTAATTAAATGAAGGCAGCAACCAACAACAACAACACAACAACAGCAACAACAACTACAACAACAATGCAATATGATATGCATGGGGGGGAAAAACAATTGAAAAGATTTACCTATAAAAAATGCGAGCTATTTCATTGTTAGGAATTAGTGAGGTGTCTTCGCTTCACCTCAACACATCACCCTGTATTCCCAGAACTACGCGCTTGCCTTTCTGCCGGAAACTCGCTTTTTCTTTATGGCTTCTATTCTGCTTTTATGCTTCCGCAAAAGAAAACTTTTGTTTAACATGAAATTGAAAAAAGCGCAAGCGAACAGCAGAAGGGGCAGAGGAAGGTAGAGTAAGGAAGGGAGGGGTATGGAGGGGAAGAGAGGGTGAGAAAAGAGGAAGCGTCCGGCGACGCACACAATGATGAGGAAGAACGTGAGAGAAAAGATTTCGAGAGTTCCTCAACAATTAGTTGAGGTTTATTTGTTTCTCCTTAATTGGCAGCATTTTATCTTCTTGGCCAGAAGG
The DNA here is from genome assembly GCA_922984085.1 of Sicus ferrugineus. Taxonomy (NCBI): domain Eukaryota; kingdom Metazoa; phylum Arthropoda; class Insecta; order Diptera; family Conopidae; genus Sicus; species Sicus ferrugineus. Next base: position 4,259,932 of record OV277352.1, read on the forward strand.
AGTTGGTGCAAATTGAGCGGAGAAAATTGTGCAAAAACAAAGGAATTATATAGGGAAAACTCTCAGCATTAAAGAATGAAGAGAAAACAGAAAATAGACGAAGGAAGCCTGAAATTCCCTACCATACTCTCTTCAATAATTATTCAATATAAATTCGTTTATTTAATTTTAGTTTTGAAAATACGAAATAAATAGTTTAACTCAGCTATGAGGATCAAATCAAATTGTTTAAAAATTATCCAAAATTTTTGTAAATGCAATACTTTAAAATTTTTTCCTCTCTAATTCTGAATATTAAATTTTTATTGAAAACATCCTAAATATTGTAGAATTTAATTTCTGACAAGTTTTCAAGTTTCAATTTATTTCGCAATTAAAGTGAATAAAATAACTCTTCCAAGTTTTAAATATCCAATATTCTGAAGTTCAGAGACTTCTGAAAAATAAATTAAATCAACTTAAAGCTCACAAAGCTTGCAGAGCTCGTCAACACAATTACAGTTTCTCATTTAGTGAATATTAAAAAACTGAAATCATGCAATGACCTGAGCTTGAAAATTTAATAATGCAATTTAATTGGAAATCCCAAGAACCTTAAGTGTTGCCAAGCGTAGCTGGGCTTAAAATGCTTTCATGTTTTTAATAACAGCAGGATTATTTGGAAAATACACAATTAAATGTATAATTTTGCACAATCGCAACTCAATTACATGAATGGCAAACCGAAATACCGATTGTAATGCAAATTCTTGTTTGTTTTTCATTCGCTTCACTGCAAATTAAATTATCATTAAAGTGAGAAAAATAGCGAGAAATCACATACTGATTAACACCTGATTTAATCGCATTTTTTCATAATTATTGCAATTTAATGAATGCCTTGTAATGAGGTGTCGACAGCGTTTGTTTATTTGTAAAATAAAAATATTAATTAAAATGTTTACCTCGTTTTGTTAGCAACGTTCTAGAATTATTATAAACCATCAAAACGGGTTGGCCGAGTTTAAACTGAGAAGAGAAGAGAATCACTATCGTGATTTCACAAACTTTGACTTTTACTTGCAAGCCAAGTCGGAGTTTAATTAGAAGAATTTATCACTTGACCGCAAAACTACGTTTCAGCATCTCAAGTAGCAAAAAAGCAGAAGCCGAAGAACGGAAAGCGGAAAGCGGAAATACAAATTTACACTCGAGGCGAAAACTAAAAGGAAGACGAAACCTTATCAAAACAGAGACGAAGAACAGGAGCGGAGCTGGCTAAAGTTTGCAGGCTCCCTTTATATTTTCAAGTTCTCACTAAGCTTAGGAGAAATTAAAATAAATTAAATTAAATTAATTGAAACAAAGTGGCTCACTAAAAAGCCTAATTAATGCTCCTGAATCTTGTTTAGAGTTAAAAGTTTTCTCTCAAATGAGTAATTTACATTTTGCGAGTAATTTCGGTGTTTTTAGCCGCCATTTTGTATGCTCTTCTCTTAAAACAGCACCGGGAGAGAGAAGGGAGATAATTCGGAGGCAATTTGATCAAAATACTCATTTATAATAATGCGCATGATGGGGATTTCCCAAGATTTGGGGCATTTCGATCGCGATTCTTAGTGCTTAGATATCGGTATTCCTTTCGAATGCAAAACTCCTTTCGATTTCCATTACCGCTTCGTATTAGAAAGTTGAAAAAGCTATTTCTATCTCGACTATCCTCTCGAATAACAAAGTCGTCTGGATTTTGACCGCCAGCACGATTTTTACTCTCATCATCACGATTATCGTCTCAACTAATGAATCCGTCTCAGTTTCGATTATCACGTCAACTAGAAGAGCTGTTTCGATTGTAAATAGGGTTCTCTAATGCGATGCAAAGCCGAATCCGACCTCCTTCTTCATATGACGATATGTAAACGATCTCCCGGAATCATTCCTGGTCTTACACCGGCCTTAAAAGTTCTATGAACTTTTAGTTCGCCACCGTAGTTAGACAAACAGACAGAAAGAGAGAGAAGCTTGCGGCACTTGAAAGGAAAAACAAGAAAGAAGAACAAAAGTGAATGACGACATTTTTGTATCGTGATAAAGCGCAAGAAATATGAGCACCGGATATAAATTGCGTTAGCGGCGAAATGATAAAAAACCACTTAAAACCACAAACAGATCCAGACGCCGGAAGAAGTCGAAGGAGGAGCAAGAGCAAGGTGGGAATGGAGGGCAGTGGGGTGGGTGAGAAAAGCGAATTAGTTGTATGTCGGCAACAGGATGTCGCGGCGGATGAGTGGTTGGATGAGAAGACTGACAGGATAAGAAGGGCAAACAAAGTGGTACGCAAAAACACCAAGTCATGCCCGCGTGCATGGAAAGGACCGAAAAGGAGGAAAATTAGCGTTGCATAAAGTGGAAATACACAAAAAACGTTGGATGAAATTATGCGGTACTCTTAGTTTATTAAAGATTTCATTTAACGCCTTTATAGTGAAAACTTTTTATCAAATGGCGCAAAAATATTGCCACGAAAGGACAGTTTAAGGAGGAAAAATTAGCATAAGAAGTATTGCAGATAAAAAAAACACAGAAATTGACAAGGAAACTAAATTAAAGGCAGTTTGTCGTTATTCACAACAGTGGGCTTCACAGGATACTCCGGCCAATAACAAAAAACTTCTATTAAATTTCGAACAATCTCGGGTGATTGTCTGACCAGATCTACTAAGAAAGTCGAATAAATTGTCCTTTATAAATTTTCTGTGTGAAAAGATGTAATTATCCATCTTTTGAATTTGTTAAATAGGTCCATTCCGGAGAGGTTTTTCTATTGCAGTTATATTGATCCTATCTTTTCCTATCTCTCTCTCTCTCGCTCTCCTCGCAGCTTTGATGTTCGTGGGAGACCCTTCGAAAAGGCTCTCTACTGGTCGGACACCAACTCATTCGGTCCGCGTGCCTATTTTGTGACCAACAAGCAACCTGCCAAGCTGACAGTCGACAACATTCAGCTGGATGACGAAGGGGTGAGTAGGTGGAATGCTGTGAAGGCGTGTAAAGTAGAAAATTCTTTTTCTCTTCATCTACTATCAGAATTCTCAAATATTTTCTAATTCCAGGTGTACAGATGCCGCGTGGATTTCCAGAACTCGCCCACACGCAATCATAGAATTAATTTAACGGTTATTGGTGAGTATAAACGCAAAACTCACCACGCTCTATGGTGCCAAACGTTTTCGTTTTCTTCGTTGCAGTTCCTCCGCATCAGATACTCGTCTACGACGCCTCGGGACGTGATGTTGCCGGTGCCGTCGGCCCCCTGCTGGAGGACGACAACATTGTGTTGACCTGTGAAGTTCGCGGTGGTGAGTTGAGTCACGCTTGCCGTAGCGCTCTCTTACTGTGCGCTGTACGACACGCCACAGACAGACCAGACCGCCTATCTTTCGCGTTATAAATTACGGCAACCTCAACCTGCACACGTTGCCTCACTCCAAGCGGCACTCGAAGACGCTGCGCTGCCGCTGCGGCCCCAGTGGCGAGTTGCCTTCGAGGATGCAACAATTTCTCAGTTTCCCGACCTGTAGGCATATGCGGGACCATAAATCTCTTGATTTGAAGTGAAAATAAATGGTGGCTGAGGTGAGGGACCGCAGTAGTTAGCGTTGAGAAAATATGGCAACCTCGTGAAAGCATGAAGAAGAGCTTATGAGGCCGAGGACAGGGTTTGGAATGAAGAAGCGCTGACGCAAGTACGCTTGGCGCACTATAAATCATCATTTTTCCGCAATCTGGTCCTTGCTTCAAATTTAGTAGGAAAAAAGGGCGTCTCTGTGCAGAAGGATAGAATTTTCACAGAAGATGGTGTAATTTTTGGTGTGAGATGCATTTTTCTCGAATTTTGCTATAGTTTACACTGAACATCTACTTGGATGGAGGAATAAACTGCGTGAAAACTCCAGATTTCGATGTTCCACATTTGAAGTGATGTTACTGGATGTCTCGATCCTCCTCGCAACTTTTAAGCTTGAGACTAAGCTGAGCTAAGTCTGAATTCCGCCCTCCTCATGTGCACTTTCCATCTATCAAGAAATGTCGTCATCTATGAAGCGAGTTGACAACAAAGAACTTTTAATTTATGAAACAAACTAATGAAATGAGCTTCTCTGTGTCTGTCTGCAAAGAGTTTGCAAGTGGCCTTTGTTCTCAGTTGCGCGCTTATTAATACCTGTTTCGCGTTATGAATAGAGTAAAAGCGCTCGAGGACACGTTTGATCCTTTGAAGCTGGAACGCTGCGGCATTCGTTACCAGAAAATCTGGTCTCCACTCCTTCGCCACGGGGCGCGTGGCATGAATGGTGTGGCAAATTAGAAGACCGCTGCTTCAAAGTACAATAGCCGAAACTTCGTGGGGAATATCACGCTCACGCTCTCCCCGAAGAGTCACGAGAATGCCTTTGTACGTCCTTTCTGGTAAAAAGAAACACCCCGGAGTATATTTAGTTAAACCATGCCAACCAAGTTAAGTTGACAGCAGTTTCCTCCTTCTTTCCTTCCTAGATTTATCCTAAATTGAATATACAGAAGTACATGTGTACGAACGTACATATTTATCTACAAAAGTGTGGGAAGAAGAAATAGTGGAGCGTTCAGTTGAGGACATATGAATTGACTTGATTGCCTTCATTGATTTTATCCCTCTCTCTCGGCTGGGATGAGAGAGAGAGAGAGAGACTGCATCTTTATTGACTCTCGTTTCGACTGAAAATTGCCGACCGAATCCATCTCGTTTGTTGCCACGACCAGAAAAGGTCTCCTCGTTTTCGATTCTCGACTCGAATTCAGAAGAATTGCCTTGACTCGTGCGCAACACTAGTTGAAGTTACCGCGATACATCTGCGATGTCATCCTCTGAATGCAATTACTTTGCCTTGTTTTCACAGTGCTTGCTGTTGTTGTTTCATTTGACACTGCATTCTGCGGGGAAAAGAATTGAAGAGAGTGCAGAAAACACTTTCTGCGATTAAAATGTTAAAGTGAATTCGTTTCTGTCTTCTCATTGCATTTACTACTCCTGCTCACTTTTCAGCGTCTCTTCGCGTTGTGCTTTTGCGAGTCCTTTCATTTTGTCCTTTGCTGGATGCTCTCGCTGAATCCTTGCTGTGCACGTGCAAGGTGGCCACGCGGAACGGCAGGTCAGCAGATAGACAGGAGCATCCGAAATGCGATTAGATATCGATGCTTTAATTACAGTATCTCATCGATTTATAGCGAGTGCAGTCCGCTTCGTCGATGTAAAGGTTGAGATACTGCAAGGACATAATTAAATGTCATCCACGGTGCAGTAAGCTTTTCAATACTGCAAGGACAGCAAGTAAAGGACCAACTACTTTATTTTGCATCTCGAAGCGTAGACGAAGCGATGCTTCTGTCTTTTAACATTTCCTTGGAAGGAAAACTTTTCAGCATGAATCCAGGATAAACTTTTATTCTCAGAAGCTTTGTAAGAACGTCTTGTTTGCGCATTTGTGTGCGCATTTCTTGCTTGATGTCCTCTTCCGCAGCCTTGCAGAAGCAGATCTATAAATTTTCCACTTTGTCTGGTAGAAATGCTGAGGAAATTTTGGCTTATAATTAAAATTTATGTGGGCCGTGGGGAATAGTGGACAAATTTTCTGGCGTACCATTTTCGGCACGCAAGCTTTGGCTCAAAAGAAAAGATCATCTGAAGCCTTAAAAGCGAAAAATAATTAAATCTCAAGACACAGCAGTCATTCTGCAGAGAAGAGGTAGTAAGAAGTCAGTGAAAAGCGGGAATAATTGATAATGCGAACGTTTTTAAAGGACTTTTCAGCACATTGATATCTAAACGTAAATTTGTAGCTTTAGTTATTTATTCCGCTGTTATTTTCATTGTTTACTTGTTATTCGAGTTGTTGTTCGCACTCGCAACTTCACCACTGCTATTTGTGATTGAATTTTAGCACTCCCCGCCAACTGTAGCAGCGCCCTGCTTTTATTTTTTGCAAGAAGGTTGCGGTTTTAACTTGTAGCTTTTTGTTGTCTGTTTTTCGCTGTTTTCTATCGCTGAATTGGAATTTTTCTGTTAATTAAAACGGAATTTGTGTCGAACTCGCTCACAGATGGGCGCACCAGCGAAATCTCCCGCACTGAAGACGGCAGCATCCCGCTGTGGTCCTCGTGGCGTATCCAGCGAGACTCTGCACTTTGACTGGAAAGGACGCGCAGCTCTCTTGCTGTGCTACGTTGCAGACGGCTGCCGTGTCCCGTGCGTCACCTGCATCGTGACGCATCGCTACCGTGCTCGGCTGGAGCGAAGGAAAGCCCTGGCGCTGATTTAAGTGTCTTCCAGGGACACTCAGCAACACACAGAAAAACACCCATGATGCGCACACAGAAATACACTTGGTTCGGACTAAAATATTTCCTTCAAGGACGAATGACTCGGTTGCTGCTGTGCGTCGACGTGCTGATTTATTTCTGCGGTGGTTTTCCTTTCTTGAAAACCTCGAGGAAAGCCACATGCTGTCCGTGAGATGCTGTTGCTAGTCACTGCTATCTGCAGCCTCGAAGTCTGCTGTTTGAATGGCAGTCGAGCAGTCGTCGCCGAGGACTCGACTATTTTCGCTTAGCTTTGGCGTTTGAAGTGCTCGGAGCTGCGGGATGCGTTCAGATTAACCTTTAATTTGCGCGAGAGGATTTTCTGCCAGTCTTAATTACAGTTGTCCTGGAAAAGCGGAGCGATGGTCTTCACAATAAGATTCCCTCATCTATCTACTTTGCTAGGATTTTGCAAATCTGCTCTTCTGCATTCATTGAACTTTAAATTTTTATAGTATAAGCAATTCAAGTGTTTTAAGCATTAAGTTCCGGCTTCGATGACTGGTTCCTGAAACGTCCTCACTTCCGCTTAGTGTTGTCGTCGGTGCTGTTGTTGTTTTTGTAAATATTTTACTGGCGAAAGGATAACACAACACGTCAGTTTGTACAGCCTGAAATACTGATTCTCAGTTGTTCGACGAAGCATTTACGGAGAATTTAACTTAGGGTCAAAGTTTTTATTCGAAATTGATTGTGTTTGCTGAAATTAATTAATTCAAATCTCAAGATCAACAGAATTGAAAGCAGGGTGATGCAATTTTATACACTCTTCCTGCGCCAACAGCAACGAGACTCTAAACAGCGCGGTGTTCATCTTCGTCGTCCTCATCCTCATCATCTGCGGTGTCCTCGCCTGCGCACCCGCCATCTTCATCTTCCTCTCCATTAAACACTTCAAAGCAGAGCTTTAATTTGACGCACGCTCAATTTGCGTTCATGCCGCGAGACCCCTCAGCCACTGCGGCGACCTCAGCGGCCCAACTCCGCAGCCATTCAGCCAAAACACTTCCAGAGGATACGGAGCAACCAGGACGCCGTCAGTTGTTTTGTCGTTTGGTTGGTTGGTTGGTTGGTTGGTTGGTTGGCTGGCAGGTTGGCTGGCGGGTTGACTGGTGGCTGGTTGTTCCGTCTGGCAACGTTATGGCTCGGGCTCTGGTTTTCATTTCCGCGCTGACCCAATTCTCAGCTAAGTAAATAATTTTGCAGCCAGTTTTGCGGGCGTCGGGCTTCGGTTTGCTTTGCTTCCGTTCACTTAAAGTCCAAGTCACGCGAAGGAATGAGATCGGAGTCAGTTATGATGTCTTCATCCCGCGCTGAGCGGGTCTGAGACAAGAAATGGGGTGGAAATCCTGTAGCGGCATCCCTCGCTGCGATTTTAAGGCGGATTAAGGAGCGGAATTGAAATATATCCTGAACGGAATCCGTATCCTTCTCAGAGCGACCTACTAACTCGAGAGAGCAATCGTGATGTCCGGGTTCGGAATAACGAGTTTCTCGTTACTTCTCCCCTTAAATAAGAAAATTCTGCACCAAACTGAAACCGTTTTTTAACTTCAATTAATCGTCCTTCTTTTCTTCTCTCCCCTCCTCCCCGTCCCACCCTTCCAGGGCGACCCGAGCCCAGCGTCACCTGGTTCAATGGCACTCTGCCGCTGCAGTCCGGCACCGGCGTCTCCATGGGGCGCCACGTCACCGTCAATCGGCTCGAGGTGCCCCACATAACGCGCTCGGCCCTCAACAACACGTACCGATGTCAGGCCTCGAATACGAAGCTGGTGCCGCCGGTGGAGCGAAGCATACGAATTGAGATGCTGTGTAAGTATGAGTTCGAATGTGTGTGTGTGTGTGTGTGTGTGCGAGTGCATACGTTGTGTTGACCTGGTACGTCTGGAACACCCTCTGGCTTGGCGCAGTTGAACTGCATTAAGTTGCAGTTATCGACTCCGCTGTTGATTATGACGACGATGATGAAGCCGATGTCTGAGTTCAGGAAATGCGCTCTGGCAGTTTGATGTATGGATTTTTAATTGGAAGGGAAGCGTGGAGGAAGTGGAAAGAAAAATGCTACGCTTCGCGGAGGAGTTAAAGAGGAGTGAAGTCAGTATTGCAGTGCGGACGATTTCAGGAGTTCCACGATTTCGGAGTGAAATTCCTAGACGAAGTTAATTATATTCATGCAAAAATTAATACTTTTAGATGTTTTCTTCTTGCGTTCTCTTGGTTTTTACAAAAACATAATGAAAATTTCGAATTTTGAATGCAATTTTGCAGTGAAACCCACGTCTGTGACCCTCACCAACAAACAGAAGGTCTTCTCGTCGGGCACGCAGTACAACCTCACCTGCATCGTGGCGGGCTCCGTGCCGGATACGGAGATACGCTGGACGCAGAACAACCGGCCCTTCAAACGCGGCACGGTGAGTCAGCAGCGGGATGCCAGCCGGGATACAAATTAACGTTTCATTCTTCACCCCGCGCAGCTCTCGACGACGCACAGCGGCAACGAGGTGACCTCAGCGCTCTCCTTCCACCCGCAACCCGAAGACGACGGCACCGTGTTGAAGTGCGAGGGTTCGAATCCGAGGTTGCAGAAGTCATCGCTGAACGACTCGCTGATGTTGAATGTGATGTGTAAGTTTTTTCGGGGAGTTTCGGGGAAATCCTGACAATACAGCTGAAGCGCCAGCAGAGCGGCCTTCAGAACGGCATTCGGTGCGTGGTAACAGGGCAACGCCGGCTAAATTGTGGGCGTTGAGATTATTAATTCATGACAGCACATTAGTTTCAAGCAATCGTTGTCGCCAGCCTGAGGTAGCAGAAGCGCAAAAACGCACGCTCTTTCAATGAACTTGTCAGCATTACTGACAGCGGGAATTTAGCAGCCAGACAGTCATAAATTTCAACACCGCCTCCCTTCCCTCTTCACCCGCAAAACACAACTTTATCAGTGCTAAATTTCACACACTCGCATTTCTCGCCGCTGCTGCCGCTGCTGCTGTCTATTATTTGCTTCGCTGTGTCCTTCTTTTCTCACTGATAATGCAAATAAACAATAAATATAAATAAATCGCAGACAACCGCAAATATTTCCATATGCCTGCAAACAAACATCGCATCGTCGAAGAACAACCGCGCGCTCCTCCTCCACCCGACGGCACGATGTAGCCAGCTGCAGCCGCGTCGGTGGCGCGCCGTGTTGCCAGCTTAACAAAACAGCAGCAGCTCGGTTTGCGGCGTTCAGGTTGCGAAAGTTGCGCGGCAACTCAAGTCGAACCTTTCGCATGCGGAATAAAATTAGACTTGTAAAAATAAAATTAGAGGCACAGAAAGACGTTGGCGCGGAGAGCGAGAAATGCCGCTTCCAGCCAGACGTTGCGGCGCCCAATTTATCTGCGAAATTATTACGCTGACATGCATATAAATAATTTGAAAGTTCCTGAAATCGGGGCATCTGCACTTCGGCAGTTTGCCGCTTGTTTTTATTTATATTTATTAATACTTTTTGCGTTGCCGCTGTCGTTCCGTTCGAAAGTTGGCCGAAGTTGGCCCAAGTTGTGCACCGAATTCGAGTTGAGTAGTCGTATCCATGAATTGATGGCGTAAATTAATGCGCGGTGAACGTGCTTCCGCTGTTCCTTATTTATGCCATTTTTAATGTAATCAATTTGCATAGCCCTGATTTATATTTTATTTATGCCTCTCGAAGTAGCGGTGCAGGCGGTCCGCGAACACGCAGGCTGAACAAAAGCCGAGGGAGGGGAAACCGAAGTTTTAGCTATCAGAATGAATATGAATCATTTTTGTGGATTGTTATGGATTGTTGCAGCCGATTGTGTTTGTTGGAAACACGCAATTGTTGGGATTCCAAGGCAATAAAGTGGCTTTCGGTTCCCTAAGTCGCCTGCTAACTTGTCGAATAAATAAATTCGGTAATAATAATTAAATACTTTGAAAATGAGCGAAAAACCTCTACTGATTAACAATTCATTAGAATTTTTTATTTTAAAGAGTTTTCAGTGAGTTTCTATGATTAAAACAAGAAAAAATGATAAATTGCTCGAAGTTTTTGCGGCAATTAAATTATTTCTCTCTTTCTTCTCGAAAATAATTATAATTAAAATCCTTTTCTGCTGCAACAGAGCACAAAACTCAAGTGAACGCGCCTCTTCAAGGCGGAAGTGCAGCAGCAACATTCATAATCGCCCTCAAGTGGAAGTAAAAAATTCAATTTATTCATACATAAGTGAAACTCTACTGAACTTAACACTCGGGCAAAATTATTAAATATTCATATCAGTCTGTGAGCGAGAGAGAGGCAGGAAGGAGAGTTGGAAAGGGGGAATCGGGGCGAAAGTGCGATAACTGCACAAAACTACTTTGCGGCGACGATAAGAGAAAAGAACGCAGCCCACTCATGCCGCGCCCACGCCCACGCCCACTCAGCAGCATCCGGGGACGTAGACAGACGGAGTCACAAATACACTTTTCAACACAATAATAACTGTAAACTCGGCGAAAACCCCGCTGCTGCCAGTGTTAATTGCAGCCGCCAGAGGGAGGACGAACGACGCTGCCAACAGGCGTGACGCCGCCACTGAAACCAACTGAAGTCGGCTGCCGCTGCACGTACTTCGTTCGAGGCAGCCAAAGCCAAGCCGCACTTAGTTGTTGTCATGCGGCATGAGCAGCACTTGTAAACTGTATGCGTGCGTGTGTGTGTGTGAGTGCATGAGTAGCTTGGGAGGGGGAGGGGAACTGGCAGCAGAAGTGAGTTTGAACCTTAAAACTTCGTCACGTCATTGTAATGCAGCGTAACGTGATGAACGCGAACCTCGCACGATAATTAAGTCATCTCTGAGTGAAGCTGAACCGAAATGGGATCCGGGTGGTGGTGGAAGAGGTGTGTGTGTGGAGGGGGAGGAAGGGAGGAGCAAGAGCGGTGGTAAATGTGTCGCCAAGTTATGTCACATTTGATCTTGAAGTTTCGCTCGTACATCAACTTTTCCGTAATAAAGTTTTCGTTTTCGCAGATTTAGTAGAACAACTTTGCAGAAATCTTTCCTAACCCTATCTCTCTCTCCCTCTCTCTCACACACAAATACACACAAACTATAGCAGCTCTTTTAAACCCTCGAGCTGCCCGTGGAAAGAGTTACATGCAGGGGCGTAGATTTTCAAGGGGAGACGAGTGTTTGTTCGCAACAAATAGAAATAGAAATCGAGAAGTAGAAAATCATTTATCAAAAATAACGAAAAGAGTCACAAAGAAGCTACATAATTATACGAGCGGAGTTTTAAACAAAACAAAACAAAGCTGATAAGCAAAGATTCCTAACTTTAATGTGCAGACCTTCTAGACTCTCCGAGGATATTCTGGAAACACCTTTCGAAGACAACTGTCGCCCACCTGCAAAAATTTAATTAGCTTAATGATATCATTACCTCCAACTTGTGTGGCAAACTTTGGAATTTCAAGTTGAGTTTGTGGAATTTTAAGACCTTCTTATTTTTGCAGAAAGATAGAATTTTGGCGACTTGAAATTGTTTTTCCTCCTTCGTCTCTAGAATCCAATGCGGAATTTCAGATTTTTTCTTAACTATCCTGCCAAGTTGTCGTCTAAATTTGTTTGTTTGCATTATAAGTCACCATAACTTTTTATGAGTAAATTAGAATAACATAAAACAGAAAAATATAGAGCATAAAAATGACACTTTTTTATCTTCAATATAATAAAAGCAGTGTAAAATTCAGCTTAAGTAATTTAAAATCAACTTGTAATGACGTAAACTCAGCCATAAACACACTTTTATTGCACCTTTAAAGACAGGAAACCACAGATAAACCCGGCCACCGATTACGGCCGTTCTGTTCTCAATCCTCAGCCAGTATAAAAGGGAAATTAAATGAGACAAAAAATGTAATCTGCGTGTTTTCCTTCTCTCTTTTCTATGGCGGCATTAAATTTGACCACAATGCACAACTACTTTGTCAACGGTGGCAACAACAATGGCCTTCCTGCACCAACGTCAACGATATCCGCAACAACAACAACAACAACAACGACAACAACAACAACAACAACAACAACGACAACTACGGCAACTGTCACAACAACAGATCCGCCACAAGTGACGTTATCATTAGGCTCGACATTAAAACCGGACGACATAAAAGAGGGCGACGATGTTTACTTTGAATGTCACATAAAAGCGAATCCGAAGGAGCATCGGATCACGTGGTCGCATGACGTAAGTGTGAAGGGGAAGCTAGAAGGGGCGGGAATGAGAATTGAAAGGCGAAAAGGAGAAAAATGCAACAAAAAAAGTACCAGGAGCAAAATGGCAGACAAAAGTAAGACAAATAATTGTAAAAGTTATCTAGAAGTTGTGAAAACTTAAAACGATTGAATCGCCAAGCTTTAAATGAAAGCGGAATCAACTAATCGGCTCGTAACGAAGGTTTTCGAAAGATGGAAATTTAGATTCTCAGTATTTCTTGGTATTTGTGTATTTTAAGAATTTTAGAATGACTTCTACAGGGAAACTGAAAGAATATCAAGATTATTGGAGTTTTTATGTATCTAAACTTTACCATTTACTTACCCTGCTTTTGTCTCTTGGTACCTTTCCATTTTATCTTATTCTTCCTTCTATTCAATCATCCAAAATGTCGCCCAAGCATTATCCTGGTTTTCCTTCAAAACAAAGACACAGCACGCTATAAATAGTCCGAAATTCTTATTTTTCCTGAGCGGTTGTGGTGAATAAAGTAGAAATCTTTTCGATTCTTTAATTTTTAATCGACAAATTCATTCTAAAAAGTTAGGAAAGCCTTAAAAATTAATCGAAATGGTCTTTCAATCGAGAGATTTTGAAGTGCTTACGATGGTCACGGTTTGGAAATTGAAAATTCGATTATCAGTAGATCAAAGTGAAGCTTTAAAGAAACTAGCAGCACTACAAAACCTGCAACAGCAGGGGATTCCAGCGAACTGCATGTAATTTTGTTGCACGAACACAATGCGTGACGTGACAACCTGTAACATTTTATTCAGTACGCAATTCATTTGGTTTTCTCACCCGCAGGGCGTGGCTGTTACACAGAATGTCTCCTGGGGCGTCATAATTTCGACCAGGTCGCTGGTGCTGCAGCGTGTGGCGCGCGTTCACGCCGGACTGTACGCGTGTGCGGCAGCCAACGACCGCGGAGAGACGCAGAGCGCGCTGGTGAATCTGCGCATACGTTGTAAGTATTTGAATTTTAATCAATATTAATTATCATGCACCGTTTTGGCACACAACAATGACAGTGACTGGCGTACAAGGGGAGCAGCAACGACTGAAATTGATTACAACTTTAATTACGTGTACGTGAGGATGACTGAATGTGTGTGTGTGTGTGGGTGTGTGTGTGTGTGTGCGGACGCACATGCTGTTTTTAAATATTGATGCCTACTAAAATGCAAGCGGTCCACAAACGCAGGCAACCACGATAAATTTAAAATTGGTTTAGCTTCGAATTCCTGTGTCATCGCGTTGGTTTGACGCTGCTTCGGCGATACAGACACAGATACATTTTCAAATACATGCAGGTGCTTATACTTAATTCAGTTGTGTTCGACTGACGGACGCTCGGTCGCCCACTCCCTGCAACCGCCGACCTCACGCGGCTCCACTGATGTGTCAAACCAATTTTCGTAGCTCCGTATTTTGTGTGTGGAAATAATTTCGTGGTTTCAAGTAGGTACTGAAAGTTAACTCTTCGAAAGGTGACTTCGATTCCTGAATATTTTCAGGAATATCCTCTGCCAGAAGCAGAGGATAATCTGAAATCTCTGTGATTGAAAATTATCATTACAATATCATTGCAAACACAGCCTTTCCATCTCGCTGTGATTTTGTTTTCACCTCGTTTGAAAATGGTACGCAAAACCGCTGAAATTTCATGAAAATTGCATTCATCGTATTCACAAAGGTAAATCTGCCTCCAATTTCATTATTTTTGTTTTTTGCTGGTGTTTACTAGAGCTGCATTTCCCGACAAAGCGCCAGGAATGAACTGAAATGCGTAACTCATTTATGTTTTCGTGCCAATATTATCTAAAATAAACATAATTTCATGAATTCCCCGAAATTCAGTAATTTTGGATTTTCAATATTTTCCACAAACATGACTTGGATTTGCATGCACAACAGAGTTATGCGGAACTCAATTTCGTATTCTGATACTTTCAAATACCTCCAACATTCTCGGGAAACCAAAATATTTACCAATAAATTGTTACTGGTATAAATTCAGCCAGTATAATAACTTCCACTGACGATAACTCGAACATGGCAAGTCAGAATACACACTGCAGGATAATTACGGTTGCAAATCAAATCCTTCCCGCCCGGTTTTTCGTTCTATTTTTCTCATTGCCTTATCACTGATATCGGTGTAAATATTTAACATTCAGTGCGGCGTTTTTGTGGCAACGTCATTGCTGTGTTTGCTTGCAATTACGTTAATTACACTGCCTTGCGTTTTGCGAGAGTCGACTTTCATTACCCCCCAAACAAACACACACAAACACACACACACACACCTAATTAGGGGGATGTATTCCCTGTACATATGTGTGGGTGTCGGTTTCCCCGGTATCCACATGAAACTTAAAGATGTTTCAAATACAGCAATTCAAAGATGTATTCACTCAAAGAGCCCAAATATTTCTCATTTGCTGTTTTTACTATTTAATCTTTTTATTTAGCTATTGAACCCACTGTACTTTTTTTGTGACTCCAATTAGAAAACCAAAATTATAATTGTTGCCAATAAAAAGCCAGAAAGGCAAAAAATATCACATTCATAGAAGGTTTTTCTCGATTATTTTCATGTGAAACACGGCTGAAATACTCGGTCTTGTTAAGTGGCGAGTTCAGTTGTTTGGTTATAATAATTTTAATTGCTCGCATACATGTGTAGAGCGTGTGTGTATGTATTGGTTTCTGCGTACTTCCCGGTAACCATATGCGTGCCGTCTCATTTAATTGAATACCCGTAATTTTGTTATTTAAAAGTACTGATTAAAATAAATAATAAAAAACATCTGTGGCAAAATCGATTACGACGTCAGTATTGATGATCAGAGGCGTAGGTGGTGGAGGGGCGCGCAAAGAGGGGCGGCGACCTCGCCGAGACTACAGTCAGCATCACCCTGTAATCTCGGGGCTGCAATTAAGCCGGCGCGCAGCAATTATCATTAATAAGCCATAAATAATTATTACGCGACGCATTCAATTACTGCCGCGCACTTTCCACTGCAACAAAACAATTAAAATGCAAATATTGTGATCAAGTATAAATTGAAAAATTATTTAATTACAGTTGTGTGTGCATTACGTAAACAATACACTTTCCAGTATAGACACACACACACACATTTCCAACTACTTTTTCGGTGGTACGAAAATATTGTATTTAAATTCGTTCTAATAGTGAAAAACTTAAATGTTACAGCAAAATTAAATTAAGAAATGAATGTTTCACTTTGTGAGTTAAGTAAAAAACTAAAGGAAACTATATTTAGTTAATCTAGTGTCTCCAAAATATAACGAAACATTTCTAACAACAAAACACTTAAAAGTTTAACGAATTTGAATAGAAAATTTTATTCAGATCTTCAGAAGCATTTCAATTCCTAGCGGGAATATTTTAGTTTACTTTTTTCAATGTGTCAATTATTTTAAATTGAAAAAACCATCACACAACAACACAAATTCAAAGTGTCTCCGTCGTACAGAAGTAAAAATACAAGCGAAAACCAATAGCAGATGTCAAAATTAAAACTTTCTAATAAATTCCATATCAAAAACTTTGCAAAACACGTTGAACGACTTTTGAATACTTTTTCGCACAAGCAATAGAATGAAATGTTGTTGTCAGCAGCTGTTGCTTGCTTCGATGTTGGTCTGGTTGTCGTTTGTCGCTCTGGTTTGCCTCTGTCAGGTGCTGAGATATTTCATTCTGTGAAATACGAAGTGCAATTTTATATTTACACTCTTCGAAACACGCAAGTGCAAATATTCGTTGCTTAACCTGGTTTTTTCTCTCAAGTAACCGGTTAAAAACGATTTGTTCTTCAGAGTTCTTGGGATAAATAAGAGTGTATTGAGAATGAAACAACGGAAACTGATTTTGGCTTACCTATCCATACACACACACACACACACACTTCCGCCATAAATAGTCTCAAATTCAATCGTTCGGAAACGGGATAAAATAAGCAACGCATAAAATGACATGGTGTCGCGTGTCTCAATCGGTGTGTGTGTGTGTGTGTGTGTGTTTATGCGTCTGTGTGTATTTCATGTTCTCTTCATGTTCAACACCGAGTGCCCTGTGACCCTCTGTCGTCACGCCATTCCCGCTGCTCTGGCGTGTGAATCCCTCGATATGTGTTTGTGTGGCTCGCGATGGAGTTCGTGTGTTCGTGTGCGTGCCGGGGTGTGCGACTGTGTGTGTGTGCGCGTTTTGCGCAATCATGCGATTTCCTTCCAGCATTTTATTACATTCAACTTTGTTTGGCGGCGCACATCTGTTGAAACTGTCAACAGGAAATGAAAGGAGCCATAAAGCAACAAAAACAATGGCCCTCACATCATAAACAACAACAACAAACATTACATATACTTACCCAACAAAAATACAAACGAATACATTATGAATGGATTTTTTACTACATGAAAGTTTATGAGTTTCTTTGTTATGGAGTGTCAGCGTGTTTCTTTTTTATTTATTTATTGCAGTGTCAACACTTGGCAAAACCAAGCAATTTGAAGAATTTTATTAGGCGACTTTCATTAATCGTCCTTCCGTCATTCGATGTTTCAGATGCTCCTGTTTGCAGCACCAACGCGGTGACGGTTATTGGCGCCTCCCTAGAGGAAGCCGTTCCCATTCCGTGCCGCGTCAACTCGGACCCGCCCGAAATTCAGTTCGACTGGACCTTCTCGAGCAGCGGCGAACACTTCGAAGTGCCATCGGGTCACTACGCCACCATACAGGAGACAACGACGGCCGATATACACCGCACGATAATCGAATCCAACGACACGCATTTCGAAACATATGGTGAGTAGAAGGGGACGGAGGTCTCGCAGCAACAGTTTCGGGTTTGTCATTCTTTCGGATCGTAATTCTTCAGAGGCGATTGTTGCCTAAAATCTAAAGAGTTGGGATGGATATGAATTGGAATCCTATGGACACTTCAATTGGAATTGTTTGCCGAAGAGACTCCAGGGCTATTTTGTCGAATAAAATTCTCGTAAACAACTAATAATGCTACGCAAAAAAGTCTTTGCTCGAATGACTTACTCTTATTTCAATTTGTAAATTATAATCTAAACAAACAGCAAGTAAATATTGGAAAACGTT
Source organism: Sicus ferrugineus (assembly GCA_922984085.1). NCBI lineage: Eukaryota > Metazoa > Arthropoda > Insecta > Diptera > Conopidae > Sicus > Sicus ferrugineus. Next base: position 4,277,726 of record OV277352.1, read on the forward strand.
TCCATTAAAAACTTGAGAGTCAATTATATCGATTGAATTGAAGCTTCCTATTACTCAGCGAGAAATGCACAAATAAATCCGGCGTTAGAACATCACATGACGAGCTCTCATTCTCGAGGGGATTTAATCTTCAAGTGCTGTTTTCTCCGCTGAAACTAGAATGCACACTTCACACAGGTCTTCCTTTATGCATCAATTTATTCTCTAAAAAGCTATTCTTCGAATACAGAGCCTCGCAGAGCGGAGTGTCTCGACTGACACTCGTTTACGTGTTTAGTATCGGGGAAGCGTAAACTGGGGAAGCAGCTGCACCCTGCTAATCATGTTGCGGGAGAGGTGGGGGGGGATGATGATGCGAATGAAAGCTGTTTGTATGATCTCGACTCTGTGGAGGAATTTCTCAGTGCAAATTCAATCAATTTTGCATGCTGCAGAGTATAAAGGGAATCTGTGTCCCCCTTTCAAGTCCACCTCACCTTCCTGCTCCTCATGGCAGCAGTTTAGCTTCAATTTCTCGCATCACATTTCTTTTATCCTCTTTAATTGAAATTGAAAATGCTTTCTTCTCGTTGCACCCCCAGAAAAACGCAGTCTTTACTTACGAAAAATCGTTATATTAAAAATAAAAATTCATAAGAACGAACTTTCAAACGTGCGAACTTATATTTTCCCCGATCTTTCCAAATTTATACGGATATTTACGGATATTTATAGGGATAAATTTTTGATAGTATATCAGTAACTGATTTTGTATCGCACAGCAAAGAAGAAAGATAAATCTCCTGGTTTACCGGAGTTTTCGTTAAAAGAATTTTAATGCTTGAATTAAACAAAGTAAAGCTTGAATTTTACACACACACACATATGGCATGTAAATGCGTACATAAATGTGGCTGTGTGTGTATGCAGCAATATAAAAATATTCGTGCAGTGGAAATGCAATTTAAATGGAAATTCACAACTAAAAAGCACCCAAACAGCTGTTTGAATGCAATGTTGGGCCATTCTTTGGTTACCGTTTGCGGTCTCCGATTACTGCAGCATTATTTAATTAAATTCCCTCTTCTTTTCGCAGTCGAGACAGTCAGCGAGCTGATGTACACACCGAAGGGCGAGCGCGACTACGGCACCCTCGCCTGCTGGGGTCGCAACTCCATTGGCAAGCAGGCGGAACCGTGTCTGTTTCAAGTGGTGCCCGCAGGTAAGTTTGGCCACTACAACCCCCTAAACGCCCTCTACACACCCGCTCCCCGATCCTTCCCAAAATCACCGCCGACGAATGGCTAAACTCGCCATTTTTCAGCTTCAACAACAGCTTCTCTCAGAAGAGACCATAAATCAGAGCAAGTTTCGGAGCAGCGGTGCCGCTGATGTACCGCTGATGTGTGCGTACGTCTGCATGTGTGCTGGTGCAGAATTCACACAAAACATGTTTGAAAAGTTCGCCTAGAATTGCCAAGTTTTGTCCGTAGCAATTTCTGACGTTAAATTGCGTGAATCTGAAAAGTTTTATCCCAGAAGGGAGAGAGAGAGAGAGAGAGAGAGAGATGTGTGAGTGCAATTCTGGCATTCAAATTCTGAGATAAAGATTCGCATTGTTGTTGCTGGCACTTGTTGTGGCTGAGTGAGAGCAGCTGTCAAATAAATTCCATGTTCAAAAGAGGGAAAACAGAATTTTCTCTTTTGATAACTTCGACTCGTTTATTTCAAGTGGAAGAAAAAAGAGAAAAGCTGGAAAACTAATTTTTGTATTTTCCAAAATTGAGAGAAATTTTTAAATAAATTTACTTCTTTATATTTCATTTCATTTTCCGTCAGCAAATCGATCGCTAGAATTCTGAACATTCTTAAAATTCTCTTGAAAAATAATAAAATGAAAACTGCTGTTCACGCGAACGGATTGCTCTGAATTTATTGTCATCTCCTGGAGTGGCCATCGACGCAGATTCGTAGCTCCCACTCGCACCCTGACGTCCGTTTCTTCCTCCCTCCTTTTTTCACAGCGAAACCCGGTGCGCCGCGCAACTGCACGCTGCGTCCGTACGTCGTGACCTCTGCGTCGCTCAACTCGTCCAACCAGACAACAATGCATCCCAATCAACTGCTGCCGACGCACTACGGACGCCACGAATCGAATTATCCGCATCTGGAGTACGTGCGAGAGCGGCATTCGAGCGGCCGAGGCGGCAACAGCAACCGCCGCAGAACGGAGGGGGCCGGCAACAGCAACACAAGGCATCAACAGCAACCTCCGCTCGCAGCAGCAGCGGCAGAAGAAACCACGAACGGCTTTGCGCAGCAGCGACATCGAGGCCAAAAACAGCTGAGTGAGCAGCAGCTGCAGCACTTGAAGAAGCGCACGTCCTTCACTCCCTCGCGCACTCTGGCCCTGATCAAGAAGCGGAAGCAGCAACAGAAGAATAGCGTTGCTGATGCAGCAAGAAGCGCTGCAACAATGGCGACGTCAGCAGCGGCAGCAGCAACGAGAGCGCATCTCAGAAACAAGGCAACCGTCGGCAGCGACGCAGGTGCAGCTGATGTGGTGGACACGCGACGACGCAAGCGACACGCAATCGAGTTGGGAAGCGTTGGGGAGCCGAGCGGCAGCCAGAAGTTGCGGCCGAGAGAGAAGCGAAACTCGAATTTATCACTGCCGCCGCAGACAGCGGCAACACGATATCACAACAAGCGTCACAAATACACGCACAAACGCGAGGCGACGGCCTGGAGTGGCAGCGAAATGCTGGCAATCCATCAGCGACGACAAGAAGAGGAAGACATCGGCAGCAACGAGCGCAGCAGCAGCAGTAGAGGAATCTCACTGAACAACGCAATGAAGGGGGAGCAGGGAAAAACAGAAATAATGACAGCAACAAGAACGACATCAGCGGCAACAACAACGACAACAACAACAACACCATCACCGAAAATAGTAAGCAGAAAAAAGCGAAGTAAAGCAGGAGCTGAAGCAGAATTAGCCGTCACAACAACAACAGCAGCAACAACGACAACCACAAAATATGCAAGTCAGCACTCTCATCACGAGCAGCAGCAGCAGCAGCAGCAACACCAGCAGCAACCACCACCTGCTGCTGCTAATGATGAGGTCGAGCAGACCGACGAGGCAACCGGAAGAAATGAAACTCGACGAAGACGAGACTTTGATGGATTAGAGAAGCGACGCATCAGAAAGTCGCTGACATCATCAGCAGCAGAAGCGGCGGCTGCTGTGTCATCAGCGACGTCTACAACGAGGCACGCTGTCGCCTCGAGCAGCGGCTACTTGAGCCACTCGAATAGACTCGCTGCTCCGAACACGCCGACAATTAGCACCGAAAAGCAGCGCCAACCACGTCAACAGCAGCAACAACAGCAGCAAACACAGCAGCGAAACAGCAACAACAAGATGACGATGACTGCGGAAACAGATGACGGCCAGCAGCGCGCTGTTGGAAAGAAGCGGCAACAACGAGAGCAACAGCTGCAGCTGCTGAATGATGAGGACGACGACGAGCATGACAATGACGACGACAACAATGACGACGTTGCTAACAAGCTCGATGAAAGCGGCAGCAGGGACAACAATGACGATGACGTGGAGAATGCGTTCAGTGCGGATTTCGCGGGCGATCCTGCGGAAGATGAAGATGACGTGTCGGTGGATGACGGCGACTCAGCCGATGCCGTGCTCGCAACACACCGTCATCGTCGTCGCCAGCTGCAGCCACCGCGCTACGACTTCTCGCGCACCGAGTACGGCTTCGACGGTGCGGCCGAGGCGGCGTCGCAGGACGCTGCCAGCGCCAGCGGCCTGCTGAGCAGCGGCATCCACCTGGACAACTACGACAACGTCATCTACTCCACCATGGAGCTGGAGTGCCTGGCGGGCTACGACGGCGGCCTGCAGCAGCAGTTCTTCCTGGAGGCCTACGACGCGAAGACGAAGAAGCTGCGCTTGAACGCCACGAGCACGTACGCGGACGCTCCGATCTTCCGCATCGACTTGAGTGGTGAGTGCGTGCGACGTTCTCGCCATTTTGTCGAGATCCCCGGTCTTCGCTCTCGATGAGCGGATTTCAGGTTTGATCAGCGCGGCCATCACCAGTTTATCTCGGTTCTAGTTAAAGTTGCTGTACAACCTATCAAATATTCCTCTCATTTCACAGAGTTTCTGATAATTTATTAGAAACAAACGAAATCCGCATCATCACAACTGACTTACTTCGTGTTTCTCCACACAAAATTTCGGTTCCAAGCACAAGTTGCTGGCTTGTTCCGCGTTATTAATTCGCATTGCCGACCATCGAACTTCCCGCGGCTCGTCTTGAACTGCCATTTAATTGCCGCACTCTGCGCTCCACGCCACCTCGCCCACTGTGGCGCTCCCAACGCATCAATCAAACTCCCACCTTCAGCGACTGCTAGCCAACTTTATCCTCGATGCCTCGCGCTGGCGCGGAATCTCATCGCTTTTGAAGTAATTAGCACTCGAAGTTTCCAATCAACTCGACGACAAACACAACTCGACTGCTCGAATCATGCCAGTCGAGGCGGAAACGGAAACGGCAACTTGTACAGCTCGCTCACTTGCAGAAATAGCTGCGCTCGTGCACGCGCAGCACTCCACACAGACAAACGTGGCACACACACACACACACGCACGCACGCACAGAGGCGCACCTCAGCTCGTTTTTACGGTTTAAACTCGCAAATATTAGATATGCGCGGAAAGTTTTTAACACTCAGCAGCAACAACAACCGCAACAGAAAACTTCCGGGTTTTTTTTCCGAAACTCAGGCTTCCGCTCAGCTTTACACGCTTGTCTACCTAATCGTGTCCTTACGGTTCGTTAGATTCCACAAATAGGTAGACTTCTGCAACTTTTCCAGCAAGACTCGAAAAGTATTCGCTGCTGCAACAACTTCATCGAGTGCTTTAGTGCGGTGAAGGGGTTGGGTACAGCGGTGAAGGGGTTGGGTACAGCGGTGAAGGTGTCGAGGAGGTTGACTGCTTACACGGCTTGCGGAGGCAGGTGAGGGCGTGCGGGATTCACACGTCTCGCTTCAGGAATGTTGTAAAAATGAACTCCAGCCAGCAAAAGGCTTCCGTAACCAAAGTTCGTCTCATTACCTCGCTGGCGATGTGATATTCGGATTTACGCTCAGTTTTTCTCAGAGTTCCTTGCCTATTTTTTGTTTCAGAAGCAGAAATTCGCGATCTGCACGCTAATGAATCTTGAGGCTCAACACGGTTTTCAGTGTAGCTACACGGAGAAGATTCGCGATCCAATTCGTTAAACGGATTAATTATACACTTGAAATTAGCGCCTTAGAACTTTCTAATTACACTATGTAAACGGCGACTTTCCCTCTTTCGTACTTCACAATTAATTTTCTTTTAAAATGAATAAGTGAAAATATAAAATTTTTGGAGTCCCCTTTGGCCCACCTACTGAAAAAGTACGACTATATCTGCCAACTTCTCTATGTGAAATTTTTTATCTTCATTTGTTCGTCATTGCTGTTTATAAATAATGATTACGTTGCTGATGATGCCGGTGATGATGATGATGACAAAGCTGCATCTGCTCGTTTGGATTGGGTAGCTGGAGGGCGCTCGTAGATTTGGGCTGAGGACCGCTAATTTATTACGGCAACTAATTAATCACTGTAGCGAAAAACTAATACTCAGCAATTATCACTTGGCATGGGAGACAAGCGATGAGAATCCGGCTCGGAAAGAGGAAAGAGGAAGAGATGGAGGAAAAGAGAAAGAGATGGATGACTTGTTCCTTTAGCAGGACGAGCCGGCTGAAGCAGCAGCTCGCTTGTCGTGGGCTGATAACTTCATTGAGGCGGGTTGGCGGAATCAGTGGTGTCACCACACGGATAGAGGGGCGCGGTGTGGCAGATGTCAGTCGAAGAGCTTCTCCTGGCCTGAATTCTCACGAGAATTCCTCGACACGGGAAAGTCTAGTGGTTCTGAAAGTGGGGTTGGATTGAGGTGAACCAGGAGAGCGACTGCCGCCGCGATTTGATTATTTATTTCGCTACGCTTTGATTTGATGTGACTTTAAACGGAACGCGAGGGAGGCGAATGTGTTCGTGCCGCAGGGTCATAAGTGAAGCCTGGTGGCTCTTCATGAATTCGGTGTTTGACCTCGTTTTCCTTTCATTAAATTGCTGGTTGATAAGCTGGCGTCTTCATCGCTATTTGGCGGGAAATGAAATACTGATGAACTACGATGCCTTTGAGGAAGCAACGATAATCGCAACTCAGTTCATCACTAAAAAAAGCTCTACAGCTCTACAGACGTTAAGTGGTTTTCTAGCTTTGAAGTTTAAGTCAACTTCATTTCGTCACATTATTTCGTGATTATTTTGCGTTCTAAGTGAAGAAGGAAATTTTAATAATTAAAAAGTAACTAAGTGAGGAAATGTATATTTCTTAATTCCCTTAATGCTCGAAATATCTACACAAGTGCTTACTTACTCAATTTTCAACTTGCAGACTTGACTCCCATGGATTACCACCCCGACCCCGCGCCCGCCCTGCACCTGGTGGTCTACAGCGTGAATCAGAAGGGGCGCTCGGAGCCAGTTGTCCTGGAAAACATACCGATTAATGAGGCGGAGAAGCGAGCAGGTAAGCCGTCCTCGCACAGTGAGTACAAGCACGCGTATCCACAACACAGCGCGTCCTTAAATTGCTCCGCTCTTGTGTGCGCGTGGAACAATAAAGACGACTACGACGGAGTCTGTCTGTTGTACTCTCGAAATGCACGCAGAGGGAGACCGAGTGCCGAGTGTTTGTTGGCCTCCGGTTTGCTTCAACACCCTCTTCGAGAACCGTGAAAAGATGCGAAGTAGTGTGTTCGTGTGTGTGTGTGTGTGTGTGTGTGTGTGTGTGAGTAAACGCGTGTGCGTGTGGGATTTATTTACTTACTCCGCTAAGCATTATTTAAGGCAGCGAGCGGCGGAGGTTACATGTGAAGCGGTGCTCGAGGATAATCAAGAGGATGATTTGTATGCGTACGGAGAACGCGCACTCAGTGAAAACAAAGCCTAGTTATATAAATTCATGTAGTATTTGCAGGAGATCGTATTGAAATTGCAATGTGCGAAGAGTTCTTAGAAGGGATTCGGTTGAATGTGGGCGGATTTTTGTCACACACAACGACGATGAATTTTGAGCTAAATACCACGACACCTGATTTTAATCAACTCAAGTACGTTGAGATTAATCGATTGAAGAAATAGTCTTTCACTATCAGTTCCGAGTCATTTGCCCCTCTCGTGTAGTCGATTAATTATTAACTCTCTTTCAATATTCTAAGCAGTAAAATATCGCACTTCCAATCAGTCTATAAATCGAATGATCAGAAGTGACGGACTTCTGACTGAACGAATAATCAGAAGTGACAATCGCTTAAGATTTCCCTCTGCTGTCAGTTGAAAACCGTTTTTTCAATCGATTATTCGACAAAGTCGAGTATTAAGAAATCTGAGGAAATTCTAAGAAAATTAGAAGGATCCGGCAGCGTTTAAAAGATCTGGATTACGAAACATTTCCTGATGAATACTTAATAAACTAGAGAAAAAGACGGAGAGGGCGAGTGGGACAGAGAAATCTCCTAATCTTTTCTTTGTTTTAAAAAAAAGCGAGTAAAATGAACAACAATTAATTATGGAAGCAACGTTTGGAAAAAATTTAGTTAATGAGTTTAAAAAAATGTAATTAACAAACAGAAACACACAAAAAACAAAAAATTCATTTCAAACACTTTCAGAAGTAGAAGGATTTAATCTGACTACAAAACCAACTCGTAATAAACTGCACAATTTTCCCCCACACTCCCTCCCCCTCCCTCTCTCTCTTTCTCTCTCTCTCGCTCTCGCTCTCTTTTCCCCGCCTCGCTTCTTCGCTCAGTTACGAAATAATGCAATTTTTTGCCATATTTGCAGCATAATTTCCTTGAAATTTAAAAAGCTTGAAAAACAAAAGCCTTTTTTTATAAACGTACGATTCTTTCGTGCTTTTCTCGTTTTGTTTTCCGTTGTTGCCCGCCTCACTTCTGGCAGGCGGCAGCATTTTCGGGATACCTCGGGGTTCTCCATCCTTTTTTGCACCTCTTTACAAATTCGCAATTTACATTGTTGACGTTCGGAATGAAAGTTTCTGCTGCGTTTAGCTTTTTACTCCTACCTGCTGGGTGTGCGTCTTCCTTTTTCTTCGTCCTTTGCTGCTCGGGTTCTTGCCTCCGCTTTTTTCCACCCCATTTCGGCCGGCATTTCCTCTCAATAAAATAATGCATCCTGCGTTGACAGAATTGTTTTTTCCTGTGCAACCCATTATACATCCGGTGTGGCTGTGTGTGTGTGTGTGTGTGTGTGTGTGTGTGAGTGTGTGTCTCGGGGCGTAGGGGTGGATGTGAGTTTTCGTTTACCACTTTTTTTCTATCATCGCTTTGAGTAGAATTTCGCTTTTTCTACTTTTATTTACCTTGTTTGTTGCAACTGGATTTTCGTTTTTTATTTTCACTTTTCCTTTTTATTTTGCTACTTCCTGCCGATTTAACACACAATTTTTCGCCGACATTTTTAAGTGACGCCAGGAAGGACCGAAGGAGAAGACATTTGAGGGTAGTGGACGAGGAGGAGGAGGAGGAGGTGAGATGGTGAGGAGTGTGTAGAGGTGGAAAGAGAGAAACAAAAGAAAACGAGTGCCCAATGGAAAAAAGGAGCTCCGTGAAAACAGCTGCACTCAGATTGTCGCATCAGTTAGCGGAAACGAAGCTGTAAAAAGGAAAGAAAAGGCAGCTCACGCTGAATTTGGATGCTCACAGATACGAGTTCCTACTCGCAAATGATCCAGCGACACCGGATGTTTACACGATATTTGCTGCTGTTCTTTCAGACGCGTCATTTACTGTGTCTCTTCTATTCATTTTCTGCTTTATTTTGATCCTTGTTCATCATTTACCACGCATTCTACTTGCGCAGTTCTTGCTGTTGTTTCTCCTTTTCTTTTATTGGATACTGTATCTCGAAAAAATTCCTCTCAACCTTTAATTATCTGCCGCTTGTTTTTAAAGTCATTGAATTTTATATTTTAACTTTTTCCTTCAATTCTACCTTTTTAATTTTTATTATTTCTTTTGTCTTCTTGCTTAATTTGATAGATTTGCTGTTGCTCTTGTTGTTTGCTGAAGTTGCTCGTTTCATTTGAAATTCTTCGCCCAGCGCGTGTCCTTTTCAAGGCCTCGTTTCTTCTTTTTTTTTCTGTGAAAGTAACTTTAAAATTTGCATACACGTTGTATTTTGCTTGTTTCTGCTTCGCTGTTTCCCATTTGCATCGGTTTTTGTTACCATTACAATGGCGAACTAATTTTAGAGTGGACTTTTGTTTACTTTTACATTTACGGAAACTTTTAAATCGAATTTTATGAAAGTTTTTCGTTAAGCGCAGAACTGAGATGAAAGCAAGGCAATGAGAAGAGGAAACTCAAGTCGATTACTCAAGTTCGAATCTCGAGTATGCAAACTGTACCAAAAATTAGGCTAACTACGAATAACCAATTAGCTTCCGTCTCCTCGCACGACGAGTGCCCGGGGAACCCACTTCTGAATACTCGTACTACAAACTGCTTTCCGAATTTACCGAAGCACTAAAAAACCCTAAAAGCACCGCAACAGACCGACTGCTGCTCGACACCAGAAGCAACTCGAAGAAAAGCACCGACTATAAATGAAAATTAACTGCACTGAACCCCTTCTAGCACTGCGTCGCTGGTAGTCTAAACTTGTGCTTCTTCTCGGAATTCGCTGCAGCATTTCGAGCTTCATGCACGCAAAGCACGGAGCAGCAAACAAGATTGCCTGCCGTTCCTCAGCGAGATGCTCGTCCGGAGCGGTGGAGTGTTAAATTTGGAGCGCAGGCGGTGCATTTGTGCGAATACGAGCTCGAGGAATTCGTTTTTGTGGATTTTAGTGCGTGTGTTAAATTTTTCAATCAACACCAACTAGAAACGAAATCGAAATGAAATTTTTGCACGGAGAAATAAGGGAAAAATGTGCACGCAGCGGGAAGAAATATATCGAGCAAAGACGAATAAAATTGAAATTATGAAGCATGAATCGAACTTCTGCCACTCAACGCAACACTCAGCCGCTCCGAAGCGGCGAATGTCGAGCGCCGGGTGTCGGTTTAGCTGGCCATTTGAAGTGTTGACCGCGTGGTACACCGCGACGTATGCGTGACGCTCTCAACTCAACACTCTGCATTCCTGCTAGTTTGCCAAATTTCTTCTCATATTGAAAATTATCACCTACACGTGCGGTTAATAGTTGTATTTTAACAAAATATTAACAAAACCTTAACTCGAATTTGTAGCTTTCGTGTCCACCCAGCTGCTGCAAAAATTTCGTTGCCAGAAATTCTTTGGCAACATGAACCCCAAGCATGTTCATGCTGCTGTGTGTGTGTGTGTGTGTGTGTGTGTGTATTATTCATTGCCACTTCAGTGCTCATGTCTACCTGCATGTGTGTGTGTGTGTGTGTGTTTGTGCGAGTGCGTGTGTGCATTTCACGTATAACTTCCAGCAGTATTTTGCAATTCCTGTTGTTGCGGCGGCTGCTGCTGTTATTGATACTTCTTCATTGTTGTTGCAGCAGCCAGAGGCGTAACTAGCGGTTCGATGGTGAAACACTCCCCACCCATCACCCACCCCTCCTCGCACCCTCTTTGATATGGTAATTTTGTCGTGTTTTTCCCTACAGAGTGGATATCCTTCGATAAACTCTCAGCCATGCCAGCCAAAATTCCAAAAGTCCTCTGGTTACATTACGCAGTCACTTATCGAGTTGTTGTTGCGGCTGCTCTACTTCTTCTGTTCCGTATTTCTGCAGTGTTCTCGTCCTTTAGCTGGTCGTATTTTTTCCTCATCGAAGTCTATGCTATTGTTGTTGTTGTTTCCATACTCTAAGGCTGTCAGTAGAGTCTGCTGGCTCTTTGTTTCGCAACGCAATGCGTCCGCTCATAAATCAGCCCGATACAAGTGTGTATGAGTGCCAGTGCGAGTGTGTGTATTGCAGACATCTACGCCTTCCAATCTACTTAATGTGTCTTTCTTCCGTGGCTCTTCATTATACAAGAATACGAAGCGCCATCGATTATGATCGTTTATTTACTCATTCTATTCGAAGGTGGAGAATAAATTTCGAAGCTATCAGACGGCCGACTCGTGTTTCTATCTGTTCGTTCGTTTTTCTTTTGTTTTTCTTCCGTACGCTTCTTCCTTCGATTTCCTATTCCGATGACGCATAACACTTTAGTCGTCTTATATCAGCTTCATCCTTCACTCCTTCAGCCTCCTTCAGGATTCACACATAGAAGTGTGAATAGCGCTAACTTTGAACGCTACTTTCCCACTTATCTTGCAGTCATAAAATTCAGTACGCAGGATCTTTACTCACAACCCGATGAAGCCAATAAAGATGCTGCTTCTTGGAAAATATTATCTGCAGAAAACGTCCTTCGTGCTGTCATATCAAACTCCGAAAGAGACGAAATGGAACGGCGACGACTAGGAAAGACGATGCTGAAGCTTGCAGTTTGTAGACTTCAGCTATGAAAACCTTGTTATGAAGTCAGATAAGAGCGCAAAAATTTTATCCAGTTTATAGTTTCTGTTATAACTATCCGTTCTATAAGTTCCGTAACCATTTCCAATCTATATTTCGATATATTTCTTTATTTTATAAGTTTTTTATTAAGGACTTTGAATATTTTTAGTTCTATTCAAATTTTGCTTTTAAAAATATTAAAATATTATTTTCTCTAGAGATTCCTCCAGTGTTTTAGTGTTTTTTGTTTATCACGTGAGTATGGAATCTAAAAAACTTCATCCCTTATTCTCTAGTATTTTTCTGTTTTGACTTTAAGTCGGTAATTAAGATCAGGCCGTCTCAATCTTTCAACCGAAATAGTGAAGTCATAGACAGAGCAATTCTAATCTTCATCGCGATGTCGTGTCGAACTAGATAATCGAAATGATAATGCAGACTATATCTCGGCGATAATATAGATGAAAACACTTTTACCAGCCGAGACGAGAACTAAGAGCGAAATAACCCCAAATTTCGCGAAAACTCTATCATCTGCATAACTTAATGAAGGATATTCTTCCCCGCGTACTGTAAGAAGTAAGCAAGCTCTGTAAAATTGACGAAAATTGGAAGCAATTCAGACACAAATAAGAAATATCAAATACTTTGTGGAGACATAAAGAAGTTATCCACCCCTTTCAGAAATTTAAATCGGTTATATTATTCCTGCCTTTCCTCAGTAGCGAATTCAAATGATTGGGTGGGGGAGGGGTTAAACCACCCCGCTTTTCCCTCCTCCATTTGCTGCGGTTATTCAAAGGTGCAAAATCTACGAGAATCAACGAGTATTTACAGAAAATATAAAGCTGTAGATAACACTGAAATAACCAAATAAATGATTGCATGGAAAATTGCATGAGACCGAGGAAGCGCTAGAAATTGAAGGCTTCCTTTGACACTCAAAGGACGAGTAGCGTGAGCGTGAGCGTGAAGAGGAGAGAGAAATACGACACTCTGGCGTACTTCTCGCACTGAGGGTGCCAATAAAATGTTGTGTATGCAAACAAGCTCACATAAACACTGCAACACACACACCGGCACATGCAGATTGAAAAATGATTTCTGTCTGTACGCCTGCCTCGACACACTCGGGAGAGTGAAATTCTAGTACGACTTGAAGGACTCTTCCGAAACGCTTTCTATTTGCTCGACACACACTTATAATTCCTTGTAAGACTCCAGTAACGTGCGTGGAATCTCCTGTTTCCGCAATCGGCTTAACTTCTTTAAAGAGACGCCACAAAGGATGCAAATTCAATATTAATAAACGCTGAGAAATGGATTCAATTTAACAAGGAAACGAGGAAGATTGCGCGAGTACAAGATTTTCGACGAAATAATGTTTTCAACACACAGAAACAAAGCGCGGAAGCGAAGATATAAATATTGATAAGTTGTTATGAGGAAAGAAAGTTGTTATGGGGAAAATCGCACTTCGGAGAACGAATGTCATCGTGTGCACTGCGAAAAATGATGTTCTCTTTATCTCAGGAAGCACACGTAGCTGTTATTCCGTTTTTCTTTTCTTTCCTGAGTGTTCTGAGCGCGAAAAGAAACAAAAGTTGGGAAACAGAGACGCATTTTTCCTCCGTTTTCTTACTTCTTCTACTTTGTCTTCCTGCAAGTTGTGCTCGCCTGGTCCGCTTTAAGTCTTTCGGGAACCATTACGTGCAGATAAGACCTTCCTAATGCTGTCAATGCTGCATAATAGCTAAAATTACTTTTATGTTCCTCGGTGACTCGGTGTTTCCTGGCGGCGAGAATGCCATTTCTAAAAAAGCCTGTATTTAAATTGCTTTGAGGGATACGAATATATATTGTTTACTTTTAAAATTAAGGCTCTCATTGCGGTGAAATAGATTGGGGGAAGATTCGCCTTTTAAATTTACCACTTAATATAGTTAAGCGGATCTCAACAACTGTCGTCGCTTACAACAAGATTACGAGGTTATAAAGCTTTTGTATTGCAATATTCTCAGAAAGTTACCTTTCTAGGATGTTTTCCGTCGCTCAGATGTGAAAATTGATATGAAAAGTGTAGGCGTATTTAAAATACAGGGATTTATTTTCTATATTTTGAACGAATATCCGTCATCCCTACCTCGTCATCCCTGATTTAGAGACAAACCGGTTTCGGCAAAGTGTCACTTTCAGTGTCACCTTCTATATTCGCCCTCCAGCTTCAGTTTATTTTTTTATTACGGAAATAAAATAAAAAACAAATACTCACGGCCGCCGTTCGCTGTTACTCATTAAGTGAGAAATTTATGTAATTCATAACAAAAAGTTAAAAAACTCCACTCGAGCAGAATTTTTTCTTCGACCAAATTTGATGAACGAGCAGCAGACCGAAAGGGGCGTGTCTACTTAGGGCGGCTGATTAATTGCTGCGCCGCTCATAATTTATATCCGCTTGAGGAATTTTTTACTGTAAAATATGCCAAGTGGGCCGCAATATATGCGAAGGTCAGTGCGATATTTCGTTCTTGCTGCTACTGCTGTACATTATAAATACACGTGTTACACACACACACACACACACATACACACAGTGGGTAGAGAATACCCTAGTTGGTCATCAAAGTAGACGAAATGGTCCCACTTTACTTTTTTAAGCCACAAACCTCGATGTGCACTTTGCCGCTCTCCACGCCGGACACAAGAGAGCGTCTGCAGCACACCAGCATTTAATCAGTCATTCAACCAACTGTTACCGGAGAGAGGTGGAGCTGGCGGGATTGGGTTGGGGGGGGGGGGGGGAGGGGGAAGGAGGGTGGTGGGGGGGAGAGTGAGGCTTGAACAACATCAAACGCCCTTCAACGTTCCTTCCTTTCTTGCAGATGGACGCATGGGTCTCTCCATCCTACCACTGGCGGCTCTGCTCACCGGCACCCTCTTCACTGTCGGCATCGCGGTCCTTTTTGTTGTTGTGGTAGCGGTGCGGAAGCGACGCTGTCAAGGTGAACGCAGCCTGTGCGACGACAAGGATAAACATTTAAGTAAGTAAGAAAGGGGAAACAGAGGGGCGGAGATGAAAGAGGAATAAGGAAAAAAGAAAAATGAAAAGAGATAAAATAATTTAAAAAAAACTTGAAGAGGCCTAAAGTAGCCGGCGTTGCACTGACAGCACCGACTGCTGCTGAGTTCCCAGCTTACATCGCACGATTTTCACTCCACGCTGTGTCTCTCTTTGTCTTCCTATCGCTGTTTCTCTGTTGTTGTTGCTGCGTAGGTATGGACGTGACGGTCACGGCGCCCTTGGAGACCGGCGCCGGCCACCAACGGCTGGTGGTGGCGTACACACTGAAGCAGGGCATCGAGAAGCAGCCGGACATACTGAACGCTCAGAAGGGCGCCGGCGAGAGCGGCCACTCGTCGCCGCTGGGCCTGCTGCGGCCCGCTGCGGGGGGCGGCGTCGGCGTCGGCGGGCTGTACCTGGACGCAGGTGTGGCCGGTGGCGGCAACGACGGCGCCGTTCCTGGCGGCAATAAATCGAACTTCGCCACGCCGGATTACGTAAGTTTCGAGAGAAAGAAGGCTGAGCTATTGAAGGCTTTAAAGGCGAGTTCGTGGGCAGCAGGCGCCGAATTTCGTCTTGAATACTTTCGGTGTAGATTTCAGTAAGAAAGATTAAAACTCTGCTTTTCCAGGACGCCGCAGACGACTCGCTGCAGGAGCCGCGATTCAGCAATCCATCCAGCCAGCAGAACACGCTGAAGCTGTCGAGCGAGGCGCGGAAGAACTACCAGAACCAGCAGCCGCTGCTCTACGAAGCGCTGCCTCTGAGTCGGCACGACATCTCGCGCTACGACCCACTCGGCATCAGCCTGTCCAACTACGGCGGCGCCGGCAGCGCTGCGGGCAGCAACAGCACGCTCAGCTCGTGCAGCGTCAGCGGCGGCAGTGCTGCGCTGGCGAACGGCGCACCGACGCACAACACCCTGACCAACGGTCACTTCCTCAACCACCACCAGTCGAATGCACACCCGCACCGCCACCACACGCTGCCGCATCCTTCTGCCGCTGCCACTGCCGCTGCCGCAGCCTTCCACCAACAGCAGCTCCAAGCACATCAGGAGCTGCAAGCGGTCGAGGGCAGTGCAGCCGAGCAGCTGAGTGCAGCTGACTACCTGACCGCCAGCAGCCTGATCGACTACAATCTGTCGAAGGCAGCGGCAGCGCCGGCCGCGCTCTCCTCTCACGGGAGCGGCGGCCACATGACGCTGCCCAAGAACGCCGGCTCGAGCGCGGGCCCGTCTCTCCTGGCCGTCACCAGTGGCCGTGCAACGCCGACCGCACATCAGCACGCAGCCAACAAAATGCACCCCAGCCGGAATCACATCATCACCGACACCCTGCCTGGTCCGGAGAGCTGCGTCTAAGCGGCCCGTCATCGCTCTGCGAAGTTGTTCGGGTGCCACTAATTGCACTTTAGTGTCGTTTCAAGACTGGTCTACAAACGCTGCCATAGAAAGCGATGATGTGGCGACACGTGGGTTGCCTCCAGCGGGCGACTCTCAACGGAAATCGTTGCAACGTAATTCCTAAAATGGCAACACAGATATTCAGCAGCGAGCGGGTTCGAGATGCGGATGCCCAGCAACGGCTGCAATGACGTCAGCATGTAGCAGTTAAGTTGGTGGAGCTGAGTTAGTTGTAACTAACTGTAACTGTAATGTGTGTTTGTAGTTGTAATTGTGGAGGAGTTCGTGTATCTGTTGAAAAGTGTAGTTTAAACGAATGCATTTTATTTCGAAACTCCAGCTGAAACCTTTAAGAAAACGGAATCCTTTTTTTATGGAACTCAACATATCGTGAGGAATCTCGCGCAAACTTTAAATTGCACATACACACACACACACACACACACTTCCCCTCAAACATATCTAAAGAGTGTTCGTTTTGATTGCTACGGATTCAATTACATGACTGGTTTTCCTTTAATGAGTGAAACTTACTTACAATAATCCACTTTCACACTTAAGTATAAATTTACAGTACAATTTTGTATATGTTGAAACATATCAACGACAGAGAACTTTTACTTGAGATATACAATTGTGGAGGAGTTCGTGTATCTGTTGAAAAGTGTAGTTTAAACGAATGCATTTTATTTCGAAACTCCAGCTGAAACCTTTAAGAAAACGGAATCCTTTTTTTATGGAACTCAACATATCGTGAGGAATCTCGCGCAAACTTTAAATTGCACATACACACACACACACACACACACACTTCCCCTCAAACATATCTAAAGAGTGTTCGTTTTGATTGCTACGGATTCAATTACATGACTGGTTTTCCTTTAATGAGTGAAACTTACTTACAATAATCCACTTTCACACTTAAGTATAAATTTACAGTACAATTTTGTATATGTTGAAACATATCAACGACAGAGAACTTTTACTTGAGATATACAATTTTATTGCGAAGATATTGTGTATAAATTAATATAGCATAAATTAATATAAAACAAACTCTTGAAGAAACCCGAAAAAAGCTATTAAAATATATAACAGAAATTCATCAAATAATGAAAGCTGACTTATTTTCTTTAATTCTGTGAAACTAAAATTTTGCTTCAACTTCTTTTAAATATTTTTTATAGAATTATTAAGGAATATTAATAATGTCAAACGATTAAGAAATGATCGTTATTAATAATTATTTCGGATTATTTCTTCAATTTATTTTAATTCTTTTTTGAAACAGATCACTTCACAAGAAAATCTCTTGAAAATCTGAAATATCTTATATTATTTATTTTAAAACAGCTATAGGAAAATGTATTGCAAATTACAAACTTTGCAATCAAAGCCTAGAAGAGAGAAAATCAAGAAAAGCCCTAATATTTCCCCACTAAAACTGCTAAATAAACGTTTTGTTAGCTTTTGTTTTCATTGTGTGCGAAGTTTTATTTTAATTCTAGCATTTACGTCCAACAGACTTTTAAAATGGGTCAACGTGGTACCACCCGCCACATACATATCAATACACCACGGCCCCTCTCACCCATACAATCGCACACAAATTGGCAATGAAAAGTTCACACAAGTCTTTTGTCGCAGCTCTCGTTCAGGGAATGCATTCCGGGGTCAGATTTACAATTGAACGTTTATACGAGTGCCGGACGATGAATATCTGGCGAGCAATAAAAACTTTAGAAAAGTAATAACCGAAGCGTGTGCGAGCGCAGGGAGCGGGGAAGGGGGGACCTAACGGGACATTTGTGTTTAGGTTTTTAAAGTGGTTTGAAGTGAGAAGTTTGGGACAAAAGTTACAAAACGCAATGCAAAGTTGTGAAAATGAAATCTTTGGCCTGCAGATGAAATGGTTTTGAATGAAATGCACATCTGTCTCGGTTTAATTTATCCTAATTTTTTGTAAATGTCACTGTTAGTTAGCTTTCCTCTTTCCGTTTTCTCTTATAAAGTGTTTTTGTTCTGTTTTTCTGTGTGTTTTCACAATTTTCCATAGGAATCTGAAATACAAATAACAGTCGCCTGCGAAACATCAGACAGTTTCGTGGGAGTCCGCGAAAACAGTTCTATTATTCTTTTAATACAGATTTAGACATAGAAAGGAAGATATTGAATAAAACGAAGGGCTAGAAATAATTGAATTATATGGGCGTCTTTCACTACTTTCACTAGACCTTCACTGGAATTTAAAGTTGCGTACTACCTTCCCGTCTCTTAAAGTAAAGTTCTTGGAAATGATGAACGATAATGTAGCAGAAATTAAGTGGTACAACTATCAGTGTTGTTAGGCCGCGTAGATTGTATAGCCCATCATAGAATCTTAGGTTGTATTTTAACATGTAGACGTTATGTAAATACTGTAGAGTTAATTAATATCAAGGCGAGAGAAGCGTTTACGTTGTGGGACAAAAATGCAAAGTAGTTATTTTTATTGTTAGCCAACTAAATACGAGCAAAACGAATTAAATTAAGTTATTCGGCTTAAACTGGCTCTCAAGGATTCTTGTTACAGAATTGAGTAGATTATTTGCATCTCTTTTGATTAGTTTTGTAAACTAAGCTAAAAGTTTCATTTGTACAGATCATGAATTTAAAAATTCCTATTCAGATGAATTTCTGATGTCAGTACCTATTAAGTAATTATCAGCTCACTTTAGAAGAAATGAAAGAAAAGAGCGCCGAGCTCTGAGAGCGTCGCATCTCTCTTCCGAAAACGCAAATGTCACTCTTCCATCTCTCAAACTTGATTCAGTTTCTCACATTACGCGCATTTATATTACGATAGTTATAAAATAAACTCTTTTCTAACAGTTAAATACTAGAAATTATTGTACAGAAACAAATCCAAATGTAGACAAATTGAATGAATAAAAAGATCGTTAAAATGTTTAAGCTCAATCTGATGTTAAGCACAGGCGTAGAAAACTTAAGTATTGATTAGTGTAATTAAATATTATCTGGTTATGCTGTAAGTATTTCAAAGAATATGTCCTTAATTTCATTTACAATAATGGAGCTACAAATGCTTAAAACAACAGCAAATAAAAACTATTTTAAGAACCTTAAGGAAAAAGAAATAGAAAACTACCAACACAAAAAGGTAGCAAATGAGGTTTTGTTAAGAATAAGTTTAAAAATGTTTCTGTAAAAAGCTTAAGATTATTTGTGATAAACGCACTAAAGATAGAGTGATGAGAAATCAATATCTACGTGGAGGTAAAAATATGAAGAAACTAATAAAGAACGATTATGAAAGCAGACAGTACAAACTATTTCATTTCCATGAAGTGTTTTATTTCTTTCAAATACCTTCGTCGACAAAATTTCCGTCGATAAAAATTTAAACTTAAACTTATAAAATTAAACAATGATGTTAATTGTTCAGTGCTTCAGAGTATCTAACAGAGACTTCAATCCATTGCTCGAATTTCTGAGCGTACACTGTATTGTTTGGTGAGCGTATATTATGATGTCTAACTCCCTTTCTCTCTCTCTCTCTCTCTCTCTTTTACTTATTGTATGTAATTTGAAATATTATAGTTTCTCTTTTAGTGCACCCTGTTGGTTCTGATGCGCCATCTGTTTGTGAGTAACAATAGCTCCGCGGTGCTTGTCTATGGTGCACTACTTCGATGCTTGGTGTGTGTCTCAACTACCTACGTAAACACCGAAGGTTTTCTCATTCACAACCAGAGGACCAACAAAAATTGCCATCCCTATATCTGGTTCTTGTAGTGGATAAGATTACAAAAACTTATGGGTGCCTGAAAATCCTTGTCTGTCGTTCGGCAGGAATTTTTGCGGGAGAAAGAGAAACAAAAACAAAATTCGAAATTTAGATTGCCAGTTGCCAGTACAATTTCGTTTTAGCTTCCGTATCCACCAAGCCAAATCGCTTTTCGTCGTTATCATTTCGTGTTTACATGCTTGAATACACGACCAGATTTCACTCTCTTCGCATGGACTTCATTAATTCTAGATTGGAGCTCATAAATCACCAAATGTCGAGCTGTAGCTTCAGGTTCGCCCTCAGATCGGATAGTGGGCTCGTGTTCTTGGTTCTCCTCCGATAAATCCATCATTGATAAGGCAGCGCTTCAGTGGATGGAAGAGCCAATGATGGCAGCAGCTTAACATTCTTCTTGACAAAGAAAGGATAAACTAGCTCTCGGTGATTAAAATAACAGACAAAAAGCGACGAACTTGAAACACGACTACAAATGACATCAAATGTCCTCTCGGCTCTCGACTCTCGGTGGCCAGATGTGTCCGGAATGGACTGACTGACTGAGTGGATTGATAGTTTGCACTTATTCGGGTCGGGTCGCCTTTTTCACGTTCATAAATTTCAGGTATACCACGTGAATGAAGATGACTTTTGACACCTTAAGTAATTCTGGGACTTAAATTTTCTGCCTTTACGCGGGTCTCCGTGTGGAATGATGCGGATCTCACGTTGCGAAGCCTAATTATTTTGCGTGAGTTTGGTCGCCCACAAGTTGGCTGGGTAAACAATCGTCGTCCTCCGGTTGCGGCGTGCGAGGACCCTTGAAGACACTCGGTCACTCGTAAATCCCACAAGCCAATACACACGCAGTGACCCCAGTGTCAGGAGTGCGCAGTAAATCTCGTGTGTGCCAAGTCTGCCCCGAAAGCGCACCGAGTGAATGGGCCACCTCGACCCAGCCACCCGCCACCCGCCAGGACTGAGCTTCCCATTTTCCTGCTGAGGTTGCTGCTTGTGCGCCGAGTTGTTTGCATAACTTATCGCATTTCAGCGTTTGTTCGTTAGTTTCGAAGACACTCGCACGAATATTTGAAGAGGCAAAGTGAGCCGCAAAGACGTGTGTTGAGCTGTTGGTGGCCGAGACTCTGGCAACGGGGGAGGTGGGGGGGGGGGGGGGTGGCAAGCACTTCTCGGTGTGACTCGGTGACAACTGTAGTGATGCGGGTGACCGGAGGTTCAAGCGGAGTGCAAACATCTCGAAGGACAAGCGGGGGAGCGAAAATATGTAACTCAAGGAACTACTGAAGGTGTGACGGACTGAGGTCGGCTTGCCGGACCTTTATTTCACTGTTTGTCAAACCTCACAACAAACTGACAAATTATAATATCACACAGACACACAGCTTATCAGGCGACCTGATTTAAACGTGAGATTTCGACCCCAACGCAGATACTTCAGGCTTAACGACGAAAGTCATTTGTTCGAGCAGAGTTAAGACATCGCGGAAGAAACACGAGGCGACCCTTCTCGAGGCAACCCTTCTGCATCGAAAGCGAAAGCATCGGACGCTGTGACGTTAATGAAGACCCTGAGGCGAATAATCGGACGAGAGTCCTTAAAATCCACAGATTTCGGGGGGAACCCTTCTGTCATGTCGCTGTCACTCGAAGCCATTTAATGCTGCCTGCGAAGTCACACTTCTTCGACTCCGCGCTGCATTTGATTTCACGGTGATTCCATCCATTTCTCGCTGCCGAAGTTCCTGAAAGTCTCGTTGCTGCATGTGTTGCGTACCCATGTAAAATGCAAAGAAGTCTGATGTTAGAAGTGCCTGACGGTAACACGTGCATGCGGATATGCACTCACACACTCTCAGGCACATACGCACACACACAGTGCTGGCAAGAAAGGCTGCTAAAAGCGCTACGACGCGACTGCCTTCCGACGATGATGAGTTGATGGAAACTCGTAATTCGCAGTTCGGAATGTGCCTGCCTGACTCGTCTCCCCTCCACCTTCCCTCCTCCACCACACCCTCCACATCCTCACAAAGGCATTTTTAACTTATCCGCAAACACGCACGCATTCGTGAATCCATCGCTTCTCTCACCCTCTCGACTTCTCTTGCGAGTTAATGAGATGCAGCTCGGAAAAACAAAAGCTGTGGTTGCGCCTCCGCCGAAAAATCCCAGCCGAAAGAGGAGAAGAGAATCCTTGCACGAGGCCGGGTCTGCAGACGGGCGAGTTAAGGGTGTTAGCTATGAACCCCCTGCCACCACGCCCACCCCACAACTGTCTACTCCTCTTCTTGCACTGGCATTGAGAGGAAGCGTGCAAGATTCACCAAACGTGCTCAAGTAGTGGAAGTGTGTGGATCTCAGGAATCAAGTGACTTGTTTGTCTGTTCCTGTCTCCCCCGCCGCCCCTCGCCCAACTTACTTTCTCGCACTCTGTCACTTTCTTCCCCTCATTTGATGCGGCGAATACGCGCGAATGTCAAGCAGAGTCGCACGGCATGTCAAACGTCACCTGCGAACATATGCGTCGCCACAGTTTTGTTCAGACGGTCAGCGGGGGCAACAATCAACTTTAACAGGAAATAAACAGAAACTTGGTTGGTGTTGCTGTTGTTGTTGCTACACTAGCTTTCTGAATAATGGGACCCATAGCGGGTTTAACTGCCCCTCTTCGTTATCCTCGCGCGACACCCGTGCTGTGGAGGATTCGCTGTTTAGCTAGATGCAGCCGCCCGCCAAAGATTTCGTGCCTTCGGAACAGCAGCAGGAGTTGCATACAAAGGCCTCCGCAGCCCGGAGAAGATGCACGCTTCTCGCTTCTCACCGGGCGTCCGTGAGACTTATCAGCACTTCAGCAGTCAGCAGAAGACACGCGGCAAGCTGCGAGCTACAAGCGCACTCACTCGCCTTGTTGTGGGTGGCGCGAGGGTGAAAAACGAGTGGCGCGGGGCGTAACAGGGCGCGTGTTGTAATGGAGATGGAGGGCGCGTTATATAATGAGATAGTCACACACGCGAGCAGCACACACACACGCGCATCTCCCGAGTGTAAAGCAAAAGCTGTGCAACTCTGAAAACGTGCAGCGTGCAGGATGCTGGCTGCGGGATGCAGAGCTGTGGAACCCTCAAAGCAACTAGCAATCCGTAGCTATGATTTGTTTGCAGAATTAATGGGATTTTATTTCGCGTACGCCTGCCTTCGCTCGCGGGGCAACAGAAAGCGATTGCCAAGGTTAGGTCACCGTCACCCTGGGAAGAGTTTTCGCACACCACTCGCGACGGTAACAATGACGACAGACAGCATGCGAAGCAATCAGCGAAGTAGTCTTTCAATTTCCAACGAAGTCCTTTTGTGACTTCGTCGTCGTGAAGTCCTGTTGTGAAAATTTAATATTTCTTTTAAGTTTTTTAATGTAAAAGCATCATCAGCATTCAATTCACTTTAATTGTAGTTATAATTATTTAGAATATATAATTAAATATTTATTTTAAATACAAAGCACACAAACCCTCTTGTATTTCCACACATACAAGAGCGCAATTAACTGCCACCGTTAAGTGGAGTCAATTGAAGTCGATTAAATCTTTGCGCGGGCACCGCAGATTTTGAATATTTAGCAGCGTCAACTAAGCAAGTGTGTGTGTGTGTGTGTGTGTGTGTGAGAGAGTTGTGCGTATACACACGTAGTTAACTGCTCGTGTGTACGCTGCAGACCTCATCGGGAAATCAATCAATTTTAGCTTCAATTATTCCAGCTTAAACGAATTTTGCGAATTCCCAGAACTCGTGTTCAGAGTTCATATTTTGCAGTCTTCTGGTTTGTAGTCGCGTTTTCATTGTGAAAACGCATTATGTTTCAATAGAAAATAAGCAAAATAACTTGAAGTCTTATCTTCTCTCCTTTCCAGTTCCTCTCGCAACTAGTTAGGTCAACAAGTAGTTGAATTTTCCGAGCGGAAATCATGTCTGCTAGAGTGTGAATGGCTGCTGTATTAAGATCACAACAACAACTTCGTGCAATTGTAACCATTGTAGTTTCCGTCTATTGTTGTTGTCTGTATCGTTCTTTTGTCTGAAGGGGTCAGCAAGTAGTGCAGCTGTAAAATCGGTGCTGAACTTAAATTGCACATCTGTAGTCGCACAGTAAGCAACGACGGCAACATTAAATCACGGAATCTGTAATTCAGATGACGGAGGCTGTAATCACTGCTTTGCTACTCACAAAACAAATTCAGTGTCTTCAATTTCAATTTGAAAAGTCTTAGAAGTGCAAATTATCAAGAGTCATTTTGAGAGAGACACACGAGACAGAGAGGGGAGAGAAAGACAGGGCAAGAGGCAAAGCGAGAGGCAAAGCGAGAGATAGAGAGAGAGACAGAGCAAGAGGCAGGGCGAGAAGCCGAGCCAGAGGCAGAGCGAGAGGCAGCGCGGGAGACAGAGCGAGAGACAGAGCGAGAAGCAGAGCGAGAGGCAGAGCGAGAGGCAGAGCGAGAGGCAGAGCGGGAGACAGAGCGAAAGACAGAGCGAGAAGCAGAGCGAGAGTCAGAGCGAGAGGCAGAGCGAGAGGCAGAGCGAGAGGCAGAGCGAGAGGCAGAGCGAGAGGCAGAGCGAGAGGCAGAGCGAGAGGCAGAGCGAGAGGCAGAGCGAGAGGCAGAGCGAGAGGCAGAGCGAGAGGCAGAGCGAGAGGCAGAGCTAGAAGCAGAGCGAGAGGCAGAGCGAGAGGCATATAGCGAGAGATAGAGAGAGACAGCCTCTTGTTTGTTTAGCCTCCTTAATTTGACGGAAAATAAAAGAACGTCATGTTCAGTCAAATTAATAACATTTTTGTTCATAAATTCAGACGAAGATATTTAAAATACCATGTCATCCGCGGGAAAAGTGACTCTTGGAATTATCTCATGCGAATCTACGGGTTAAATATGTAGGAAAAATAAGAGTTCCCACGTTAGGAACGGATGATCTAATTATTTGAATGATCTAATGATCTAATTTTTTGAACAATTCGTGCACACAAACGCGAGTGCATTAGTTTGTGAATTGATGATTCAAGTAGGAATTGAACATGAGGCTCTTCGGATATAGAGAATCAGATATATTGAGCTCTTCGAGTGATTTCTTTACTAAAATATTCCTATATTCACTGGACATTTTATCACCCTCTGAGCTGCTGAATTACTGCTGCATTTTCCGCATTTCCACAGCCTACCTGCACGAATTTATATACTAAACGCGAATTCCGAAGCCCGTCTATCGGCCGCAAGTTATGCACTCGGTGAAGAATTCGCGCTACTTGCGCTCAAGGCAAGGCCACAAAGTGTCCCTAAATTGCCAAACCGCATTTTATGGTGCAATCACAATAACAACAACAGCCACAGCAACAACGCAAGCAGAGTGTCAACATGAAAAATTCAAATGCAGCAGTGAAAACAGCATCAGAATCACGAGAAGGAGACGCAACGGAGGACGACGGCGCTGCTGTATTCCAGCAAAGTTCAGAATGCCATGCTGAATTTTATTCCGCTTGGCAACCGACAGCAGTTGCAGCCGACAACAGACAGCAACACAATATTAAAACCATTTATTTTCGAAGAGCGAGAAATTCGCGTAACGTGGAATTTATTTAGTGCCGACAACAAGAGCTGTGAAAACAGGAGCATTAAATCTCCCTGCAGAGGTATTCGCACTCCAGCAGTGACTTACGCAGAGCATCCTGTCTTCGAAATCGCGAGTTTGAGCGCGTGATATTGTCACGGTGATAACTTTGTTGCTATTGCTGGCTGTAATTGTTCCCACACATTCCTCGCCTTCCTTCTTCAAATAGAGTCCTGAATTAGAATTTTGCCGGCGACATCCGTCCTTTTACGATGTGCGTAGCAGTGACGGAGGTGACGGTGCTGTTAATGCTGGCGATGATGATGACGGTGCTGGTGATGATATCGCTTTTCTCGAAATTAAAACGTGCAACCAAATTTATGTACGAATGTGTTTCACTTGATGCCTTGACGTTCAACTGTAAGTTCGAATTCCGCGATTTGGCTTTATTTGACTCTTAATTCTCGTGGTTAATTCTCTCTTAAAATTCCACAGAACTGTAGGTCGTCCTCAAGAACAGACTCACAGCCACATATTATACGTTCCCCGTGAAGAAGTTATTGCTTTCTGACACTGCAAGCACTTCATTTTCTCCTCTGGAAGATTCAATTAAAGTTTACGGTGATTTCTGTCCAGATTTAAGTGGACTTCCGATTAGAAATCTCATTGAAAAGAGATGAAAAGCGAACCAACGAAGATGTTGCTCTTAAATTTAGCACATATATCGCAGATCTACAAGTTTAGATTTGTCGCACTGAAATTTGATGATTCTTTTTACAGTTTTTGAAGACCTGATGACGTCCGCTTTGTTACATCACCTGCGGGATTCAGGATTCTCCTCCAGGATTCTTTTGTATGTAGGATTGAAAATATCAAAACAATAAGTAGGTTTTCATTCTTCATCATTATCATTCACACATCATTACCGAAGTGAAGAAGATTAATTTCAGCCTTTTTTTCTCCTAACTTGATACGCATTAGAATTGTTCACGAATCATGGAGAACCATTCAGTCAGGAGTTCACTGGCGAAATCCTGATTTATTGTAATGATACTTGTAGGAATTCAGAGAAACTTTATTGAGAAAGAGCATCAAATACTTCAAATTAACGCGAGAGCAATAAACCGAAGCAAAGCGAAAAACAGAGCAAGAACTGCAGAACGAAAATAATAAAAATAATTACAGCAAGCACTGCACTCAGCAGAGTTGAGATGAAATAAAGTAGCAATAATCCGTACAACAATAACAACAAAAACAACAACAACAACACCAACAACAACACCAACAACAACAACAAGAAAGTCTTCAAATAACAACAAAGATTTTTATGTCATTTCCGTTTTTCGTGATTTATTCTATTTTATGTGGGTTTCATGAGAGCAAGTTGCTCTCTGTGCGTGCGTGTTTGTGTGTGTGTGTGTGTGTGTGTGTGTGTGTGTGTGTCCATGTGCATGGCCGTGTGTGTGTATCTTAATTGCACATTTCCGTCTTAATTACAATAAAGCTTCAAGCGGGGAAAATGTAACGAATAACGATTTCTGCATTCGAATCCGTAGCAAAGTCTCAAGCTGGATGGATTTACGAGTGAAATGAGGGCGGAATTCAGCTGAATGCGGAATTCGAAATCCCAATTACTTGCGAGCCATTTAAGGGTATCGGAATTAAGATGGATGCATTAGTGAGCCGACAATGCGAGTGTATTTTGAATGCAGATACTGTGTGCAATCTTGTTTGCAATGTTGTTTTATACGTTTTATTAAAAAATCACAGAGATTTACGAAACGCAGCAGCATAAAGCGAAAGCTGAGACCAGAAAAACATACTGAATTATTTCATCATATTCTAGACCTTTTAAACGAGATACTTGTATCTGCAACTTTGGATTTCGGAAACTGCGTTCTGTTTGAACGTTTTTCTTCTAATATCACTTCGGACATAAAAGTTTTCGCCGTTTTTCATACAACTTGAGAACACGGAAAATCAGAATTATTTAATCAAGCTGATGTGAATACGAAAATTGCAATTTGTAAGATTGAAATCAGAGCAAAGAATGAATGAAGATATACGAGTATTATAAAAAAACCCCAGAGTATCATAAGGAAACTTAATTGAAGTGAATAATCGTGGCGGAATAGAAAATATCTGGGGTGGTGGCTGAAGTTGGAAGTGGAACGACGGGGAGGCGCACTGCATGGAGGAGTCGTCGACAGATAGCTGGGTGTGTTTGCAACTTGAACATCTGGTGTGTACGTTGCGCGTTGCCGCTCATACACGAGTACAGACGTGAATATTATATTAAATCCGCCATTAAGAGGACGAAGCGGTGTGGAGACTCGCTTTTGTGCTCGTTCGTTAATGCAATTCAACGACAAGAGAACACAATTAGTCGCACAATATGTGACAATCGCGCAACTGATGGAGTGTCAAATGAATTTAGGAATAAGTGGAGCCAGATAGGGCGACAAAATCACAAGAATCACCATGGAATCATAGAGAAAACTTCAACAAGTCTGCTTTTTATTTTCCAATTTTCAAATTACGAAATTGAACCAATTATTGAATGTACAGCTGGCGACTTTAGGTATGTTTGAACCCCCTGAAGTCCTCCCCTCGCCCCACACTGTATTCGCCACTGACTTCTTGGATATGCAATCAGGACGTCAATGTTGTTATAAATTGCTGTGAGTGCTGGTAAAAATATTTGTATCGTAGCGGAACCAGTGAAGTTTCAACCGCTTTTCCGAAAAACTCGTGAAAAGAACACAAAATAGCTTTTTAAACGTTTTAAATAATAAATTCAACAACATAAATCCATAAAACGGAACACAGGGACCTGAAAAGAAAAATCGAAGTGGGGGCTTAAGTATGCTGGGTGCGAATCGCTATACTAAAACTGGAAAGGGGACAAGACGTGCCTTCAGTCGGGACAAATCTGGATTCCCTACACGCGTGTTGCTGTACAAGAGCAGCTCGGGACTTAAGAGCAGAAAGATCCTTCTGTTTCTTCTATCTTTCCGAATCTGGATAGCTTACAATATTCGAATCTGCGTTGCAACAACATCACAACAAAGAGAAGGAACAACATCGTTGTTGCTGAAGACTTGCAGAGTCACAAATTTACGGCTTAAGTGTTGCCAGCGTCACATAAAAAGTGGCGGTAGGCGCACACATTTTCGAACAATCGAATTACGATGCTTCTTCCTGAAGGGTTTAACGTCCGCGTGCGTGTGCGGAATGCGAATGTCTCACTATTTCGGAGGCTTTAGAAAAGGCGAAATTAGAAGTCCGCAGTAGCGGGTGAGCGAAGTGCAACCACCTTAAAGTGGAGCCGTATTGTCCCATTATATTAGTGGAGCCGTATAGTCCCATTATATTAGCATTAGCTAGGGCTCAACGCGATTCCGAAGCCTTCGAGCATCGAGTTGATGTGACCTTTAGAATGTGAAGTACGTGCTTGAGTCGGTAATTCAATTTCTCCAAATTGGCTCGAGAAACAGACGTCCACCACAATTCGGTTTCAATGCCCGTTAAGTGCTTCCTTATTGATGGTCCCGCATCTGAAAACACATTCACTGTGTGGCGTACTCGTAATTTAAGTGTGAAAATTCACACGTATGCATGAATTTCGCTTTAAGTAGCTGTCACGAAATGACCGCTGAGTGGTGCGGCGGATATAATTGGAGGCTATTTTGGGTTGAGCATGTGTTTGTGATGCACCCACATGATGGTGACTTACAATCCAAAAAAAAAAAAGTTCTACGGGTGTAGGACACAAAAATGTAAGTTTAGAATCCCATCCCAAATTTCGAAAACAATCCTGCATGCAATTGAAAATAAAAAAATGAAAAGCGAAAATTAAGAAACCATTCAACTATTTTTAAAGCAAATGCAACTCGCTTCCCCACTCGCCCCGCAAGCGATAACAAATTCAACAGCAGCCGCACGACGGACGAATATGATGACTTGATGACTTGATGACAAAGTAATGAAAGCCGAAGGAGCAGTAAGACGAAACTTGGACAGCAACTAGAAGCGCCTCGATGTGGGCCGATCAGCGATCAGGGCGGTGAATTTGAACCGGTCAAAGGCGCGCTGGTGGACGCCAGACAACCCAGGGACCCCCGGCCTGTCCCGACCCGCACAGGCCAAGCCGCCTCCGACCCGCCGGCCGTCCGACCGACCGCAAGTCAAGTCATTTTTCAATTAAGTGCATTAAAAGTGAGCCCGCACGGAGCGGTCTGTCGCACTCGCAGTCGCAGCCGCAGCCGCAGCCACAGCCGACGGGAAGCTCGAGCACTGTGAGATGCGAGCTCAGCTCAGGAGCTGCGCTGAGCCGGGGTTGCTCGCGAGGGCGCGACTGGCCGCTGCGTGGCCGGCGTGTTGGTGTGTTGGTGCGTCATGCGCACTCGCGACAGATATGGAAAGTACTTGAGAAATTAATGACATCGGGCGGACGATCACAGCGGCGATCAGTCTGAGAACGGAGCTCGATCGGTGAACGCCGCGTGGAGTGTGTGGCGGAGTCCAGCGATCGGCAGAGAGTTGCTGGTCTTCTTCTCGCCCAGCAGCAGATGCTCTTAATAACTGTTTAATTTGTTTGGATTTGTTTTCCGTACGAGCGCACAAAAATAGAAGCGGACACACGATGCTCGCGAGTCTCTTCGCAGTGCTTGCCTGCGATAATCGGCGAAGAGGGGCGACAACGTGACGCGCATGGCCTCCGTTTAGCGTCCGAGCGCGAGGTTAAGACCTTAAAACCAGCGATAAAGCTTATCGCGCACTCAATGACGATTTGACGTCCAGTGTAGCCGGTCTGCGGTCTTCCGACTCGCTGCGGCTGTCGTGGCGGCATTCAGTGGCTGCCGCTGATACGAGTGCTGGCTGCCACCGCTGGTAGCAACAAGTGTGCGCGAGCGTTTTTTAGGAATTCTTGCATTACAAACACCGCGCGAATCAAACTTTCGGTGTCTGATTGGAACGAAATTCGATTTGCTGAAGTCACAAGTGCAGTTTAAGTAATGATTTTTCTCCAAATTAATACTGAAAAGTCCTCGAAAGTCTTTAAACTGAAAAAATAAAAGAGAAGCGGAGGTTTCCGCTCAGAAGAGAAGCACTTCTGAGATTCGAACCTTTGAAACAAACAACCACCACGGCGAGGAAGTGAAATCGAAAACTCCACTTGAAAAATTGCTTTTTGTTAGCAGATGGTAACTCTGGAAGATAGTAAGTATTCAAAATTTTTTAGAATTATAGTAATTTGTGTAATTTTACCCTTTAAAAAGGACGCCTACACTATTTTCCCTGTTAAATTCCTTGTTAATTAAAAGGCTTTCGATTGCTGCCAGAAAACTCATTACATTTTACAAAGTTAATTGCAAATCGCACCGATTGAAGAGCGATTTCACAGTTTCATATAAATTCTTCTAAACCTGATAAATAATCGCGATTAATCCAAATGTACGACACCGTCTAAATTATTGCGTTTTAAACAAAAACGACAAATTGTCGCCGCCCGGCTGCATTCTCCTCATTATCCTGCCCCACCACTCCACTCCTTCTCCAGCCCCACCACTTCTCCCCTTCCCCTGCCCCCACCGCCATCCATTTAAATCATTCAAAGTACCAACGCGAATGTGTGACGTGTTTTTATGGCTCTTCCAGTTACATTTTCAATTACATTTTCGTAATGTGTGAGTCTGAGCACCGCCAACATGCATTGTTGGGGTGCGCTACACGTACCTCGTTGCGTTCGACAGGGAAGAAACAGCATCGGCATCCACATCAGCAACAGCAACAGCAACATCGACATTAGCAACAACATCAATTAGGGTGCTGTTGCTGTGCAAGGAGCGAGGAGCGGCCCGAGTCGAGTTGAGCGAACACCCGCATGTATGGCTGGCGCTGGTTTTGTGTCCGTTATTTAGTTGCGGCGCTTCTCGCCACTTTTAAAGGGAAATTCACTTTCCTCCTGTCTTCCAGTTCAGTCAACTTGGTGCGCAAATCAGTTGCGAGGTAAATGACATCTCGAAAACGCCAGCAGGACGACGGCGCCGGTAAGCATGAAATCGCAACAAAGTGATATTTGATGCGGGCGTTTATGTGTTCCGTCCGTGGCATTACGTGGCATCCAGTGGCTTGCATTTGACGAAGGTGGCTGCTGCCGATCCTTGGCATGACATTTTTGGTCCCTCCTGTTCTGTTTTGTTCCATAGCACGCTTTAAATTGATTTGTTTTGGCCACTTTAAGGTGTACTCAGTCTTCTGTTGAGTTTTACTGATTTGATTATTGATCATAAATGATCCCGAGATATTTCCGACTTCCAGTTGATGGTGACTTTTCATCACGTTGAGGCAATAAGGATTTTCTGACATATATTTCGTTAAATTTCCATGTCACCAAAGCATTTTGCAACTCAAAACACGTCACAGAAAGGTAGCTGCGTTAGTTAAAAACTCCCTTTTGTGAAATAGCTGTGAAATAGCTATGAAATAGCAGGTCCTCGTTGCCAGAATGAGGTAGAGTTAAGACGCCGCGCCAGCCACTGCAATCAACTCGGCTGACATTTTCCGCCAGCGGGCATAAAATGGCTTTATGATCGATTTTGTATTTTTTGCCGGTTTTTTCTTATTATTTCTATAATGGAAAAATTTAAATTGCTTTTTATGACTGCCAGTCAGGCCAATTGTTGTTGTCGTTTTTCCTAATGTCGCACAACGCGGCTGTTGTGAGGAAAAAATGTACCGCTAATTTATGGTTGTCACAAGACGCCTCGTGCATACTTAAGCCACTTTCGAGCCACTTCGGCAAGGTGACGCCGGTGTCACGGCTGACGTTGCGTCGGATGGAGGGAGGGAGGTGTGCACGAATCAGCAGGAATAAAAATCACCTGCAATGTAAAACTACTTCTTCACCTCACGAAGGCGCAGATTAAATTGTTCGAGTCACCCACACCAACACGCCGAGCTAATGAAGTTGTGCTGGAATTGCATTGCATACTTCAGGGCGGCGAGGAAAGCAATTTGAATGGCTGAGTGGAATGAAAGAAAATTGCGTGGGCTTAAAAATGCAGCAATTTAATAACAGTCTTCGGAATTTTCCTTATCGTCAAATAAACGTTAACATAAATTTGTTTTATTAAATTATTGCGCAGAAAACTGATTGACACATCCAGCGTAATTCAATATTTCTCTCAAAATCCTGTTTCTAGCTAAAATTCCTGTATTTCCATCTCGTTAACTTTTGAATTGTGAACCAATTACTAGTTTATAAGTTGATATTTTTTGATCATTAATAACTCATAACTTCGAAATGCTGTTTCAATTGATCAGAGTCAAAAGTCAGACACGAAAGTTAATCGAGAACGAACTTTTTCGCGTTCAGAATAGAAAATCGGGGATTCGAAGAAGCGACCCAAGCAATTCAAGGGTCGGATTCGATGCTTTTGTGAACCAATAAAAGTTCAGCTGGATTCAATTGAATTTCAAACGAGTGCGAGGGCCGCTGCAGCAGAATTAAATTTCCTCTCAGGCTGGTCAAACGTGTTTCGTACACACTGATGTGCATCTTGTCATTTATATTCCACACACACACACACACACACACACACACCCACACACACACACACTTACTTTATAAATTGGAGCATTGAAGCCGCCTGATGGATGTCCGCGACGAGCGCTGGCGAGGGTCAATTGAGCCAATTTAAATTGAATAAATAAGACGTTTATTAAATAATTTAAATTTTTCTTCAATTAACACATGGAATAAATACACAGTTACAATTCGGTGTGAGTGCGAAAGTGTGCGTGTGTGTGTGTGCGTGTGTGTGTGTGGAACAATGGAGGAGTTTCATAGTTTTATTTTTGTATTCGCTGCAAATCTCTCTGGAAACAAGTGCTGAGAAAATATTCTTTCCGAAGTTCATGTAAAGCACTTCAAAGAGTTGGTTGCACTTGTATCGAGTTGAACTCTTCAGTGACCACTGGAGTGGAAGCAAAGCACGTGAAGGATTGCGAAGGACGTGATGTTGGCGCAGAAATAACAGTTACTGAGAAGGGGGGGCTACAGGACTCTTGAAACCCATTCCACCGCAGAGTTGAGGTGAGGGAGGAATTAAGTTGAGCTGAGCACTCAGTTATATTTGCACTGGAGCGGCGTGGGAATGCTTGGAACTCCATTACTTGCGAATGCTTGGCAGAATTCAGTCGATATCATCATAATCAGCCGATGAAAAGAGTTCTCTACATCCAGATTCATAAAATATCTTCTTGAACGTCCTCAGTGTAATTAAAATTTATTGTGCACTCAATTCGCAGACTCGCAGCAGAGTCACAACGACTGTCAGCGACCGGAAATCAACACTTACTTGCACTCGGGCATTTCTTAGGAATTTATATTCTTATTTTCCTTTCGTCATTTGACTTCCCTTATTTTCGTCCAGCTGCAGTTTTTCATTTTTCAATTTTACATCAATTTTAAGGTTTCCGTATTTAAGTCTGAACCCTGAAATATTCCTACAAAGAGTCATTAGAAAGTTTGGTCTTCAAACTGTGTATCAGAACAATTAAAAGTGCCACGAAACAAAAACCAGAATTGAAAAAGAAAGAAAATTGCTTTCAAAATATTTAATTGTTGCTGCGAATGTGTGAATCGCCGCTCCGTGCTTGGCGACGTCATCAGCGGTCGACGATTACCGCGCGCTGAGGGTCAAATTAATTGAAAAACTTAATTCGTTGTGGAATGTTGCTGGAATCATTTGTGTTCTACTTGTGACTTAATTGAATTGAATAAAATCTGCACTGATGCTCAGCAAGTGGGTGGGTGAGTGACTGGTGCAGGCTAAAGAGGGATGAAAGCTGAATCCACTCCAGATAAACGATTGCAATGAGCTCTCATCTCGCTCTAAAATCACGTTGCGGTTATTACAATATCATAGAAATCGTTTAAATGCAATTGAATGCGACTAAACTGTTATAATCAAGTTAAATAGAATATAAAAGCTGTGAAGAGAAAATAAACTAAAGTTCTGATATCCAATTCCGTTTTTAAATGACAATAAAGTTAGAGTAAATATTAATAATTCGTAATTTTGCTCATACTTCCACTAATTTGGTAGGAATTAAATTAATATATTCAGTTTTTCGTTGTTTCCTAATTTATTAATATCAAGGAATAGAAATCTTTTCTAAAAATATTTCTGTAAGCTTTCCTTCCTGTTTTCTGTTTGCAAAACCTTTTGTAAACGACAGTAATCTACTTTCCAGTCATTGTCTTCTCTAGTTCTCTCCACTTGCATCCTTTTTTAATGTTTCCACCGTCTTTCTTCCAACGAAAGTTGAACTGAGGAGAGAAACAACCCTTTTCTCCCTCTAATTGCTTTCACACACTCGTGGCAACACTTAATAAAACTGCTATCAAGATTCCTCAACCCTTAATTTGTCAAAGATGCCTGCAAAAAAGCACGCCTAACCATCCGAACGACACTCGTTTGACGTCTGGTAAACTACTCGTGCTTCTTCTTCCTTACGCTGGCTTCCTTAGCCTGTCGAGGCATCCCTGCACCGACAGCTCTCCGAAAGGCACACACGGAGTTCATTTACGTCCTTAAATTTGCCTGCGTGTCCTCTTGCATTCGTGGAGATCGTAGAAATGACATTTACTCGCATTTCTGAGGTGTGCAAGTTCCACGAGCTGAGCAACCACGAATAACAGAGTTGCCAGAGTTGCATATGCAGAAAACAATAAAAAGAATCTGCTGGTTCAATAAACCCACAATGAAAGTTTACTGTAGCGAAACAATCACTTGACAAATTATTTACTGAATTATATACTGAGGCAAACCTTTTACTATATTACTGAAACTTTCAGTTATAAATAAGTCGCAAACTCTCTTGTTTTATTCTGCTGCAACAGAAGTTTTCCTTTACACAACGCAAAATAGTTTTTTCTCGAGAGTTTCCATTAAAAAGCCCTACAAAAGATTGAAACCCTCGTATGTCCCGCGTGTTCTACAATCCGCCACTGCAGCTACATTTCAACATGCAAATGTGCAAAATAATAGAAACTCAGCAAAAAGCGTTGCAAACTCAAACACGTTTCGTCGCCGAGGATGTGAGAAAGAAAAGCAGAAACGCTCCTGTGACGACGGCAAACACCACGAGTGAGTGATGACGCACGGAAGAAGGAATAATGAAACCATCTCGTGCACTGAGGAAGCTCGGTTTCACACACAGGTGTCGACAGACAGACAGACGCACACGTCGAGGTGAAACGTCAATATTGATAGAAGGATGTCGGTGTGACAAAGAGTGCAAAGTTAAGAAGTCGCAAAATTGGTTTAAATGAGGAGAAGAGCTGGAAGGGAAGATAACGCTTTCAGGGAGGTTTTTTGAATCGCAGAAAGTTCGCCAGCGACGGGGTATCATTTGCCATGACGACACAGTTGCCGACCGCAGTGGAAACGGCAGCAGGATCAGAACGCACCACAGAACAGGGGAATCGCATTTAAATGTCGGAATTGATGGGGAATATTGTTCTGTTCGGAGAACACTGTTGCCTTCAGTGCTGCGTTGGGAAAGCTGCACTTGGAATTAATTAAAATAGAAGCAGAAAGCGTATCATGTTGGGGAAAAGCGTTGCCCACGAAATCCCCACCGTCCCGATCACGCTTATCAGTTAATTAGTTTTTGTGGAAGCGCTTTAACTCCAACCTACATAAAACACCATCAAAGTATAAAATTCTTCAGTTTTTATAGTTGTTCGCATTCGAAATCTGTACTCAGTACAGTCCTGTCCACTAATCAAAGAACGGAGAAGGGAAAATCATAGGAAATCCCAGACCAATTACAAAAACCATTACTTCGTTTTCTTTGGCTGCGTAATTAAACAGTTATTTTTACTTTCCTTGCAGATCCCGCGCTGTACGGATCAAATCACGTAGCGTATATAATGGCGGCAAAAGTCGACTGTAAAATTGAACGAGAACTCTTGTTTCGTGTGTGTGTGACTGTCCATACTTTGCGATTTCCGCGGAAACTACAGCAACAGACATAATTATTGCACTGGCAATAATAATACGGAAGTAGGAAGCAGCCATAACAAACACATCATCATCAAAACCAACTTCAGCATGAACCCCAGCAAGCATTCTGGCCAATAAAACCGTTTATTAGTACAATACGAGCGCACTGGAAACAAAGCTCCTCACACACACGCACACGTAGCCGGGCAGCCGTAAACACAATGGCAAAAACACCGTGATAACAACCTTATTGATGACACAAATAATAATCCACCGCCAGCAACTGCACAAACTGCGCCCGGATTGCCGAGTAGTCGTACAAGAGAACATGCGAGCGTGAGGTGAATGACGAACGTGCTGGGGAGCCGCCTGAGAAGTTCGTCCGACCAGAGCACAGGAATCATGAACGCAAACAGCAAAGTGACCTTATAAAAAAGTTTCGACATCAAATTAATGCGGCCCAACGCGAGGCCTGTAACGAGCTGGCGAGGTGATTATCTCCACTCAACTCGAGCCGAATCTGCCGTCAGCAATTGGTGCGGCCAGCAACAGTTTTGCGCGCACTGAACTGTGAAATGGCCACAAGGATACTTTTAATGCTATGCACTCGCCGTATGATGGCCACAGTTACCCGCAGCCGATCGTTTGGACATTATTGGCAATGTTCTTTATTAGCCAATAAGTAGCTCTAAATTTTAAGAGGGCAACTCCTGTAAAGTTGCTCTTAATCTCACGCCTAATTTAATACCGCTTCTAATTTATAACTTCATCTCTCAGCAGGTGCCCTTCGCGCCCTGTTTGTGGTTGCCTGAATGGAGTTGTATATCGCCGCCAACGCTTCGCGCAAGGTAATGTACAAGAATAGAATTAATCTCTAGATTCCTGAGTTGCATGGCACGACGAGTTTCCCTTTTCTAAGTACTAGTGCCGCAGGAGATACTGTGTTGGAAACCCCCTGCTGCCCAAGTGCTTATCAAAGAGACTCTGTGGTCAGCGTGGCGTTGGGTGCCATTGTGGGTGGGTGCCGACAGATGTTGGGTGCCGACAGATGTTGGGTGCCGACAGATGTTGGGTGCCGACGGATGAAAGTATGGTTCCAAGCGAAAGGCAGTGTAATTATGATTATACGCGGTGAAAAATATAGCGAAATACCACCAATTATTTGTATTGGTTAAGCGTAAACCGGGGAATTTGAGGGGCGAGTAATAAATCGTGTATTACCTGTATGATGATGGAGCGGCGGCAAATCGTTATTTATTCCCGGTTCACATATCGTGTTTGTCCCCAGTCCTAACAAGATCTGGATGCAATCATCTAGATGCTGAAATTTATACAGTAAACTTCATTCAATTCAGAACAGCAACGTCAACGTAAATCTGTAAGCTGTAATCAACTTCCAGCGTCCAGATATGAATTGCAGCAAATCGTAGGATTCGAAGAAAAGTCCATCTATTAATTGAAGTAACTGACCACAACTATATTTTGTTGCTTCGGCTGTTGTTTAATCACGAAAGTGTTGTTTTATTGTCCTTCTTATTGCATTTCCTCCTCGATACGGTCTACAATAATACGAACTTCCCACGCGGCTTTTGTTACGCTGTCGTGTTTGACCAAATTGATGTCGTTTGTTGCTGCTGTTCTTGTTGCTGCTGTTGTTGTTGTTGTTGTTCTTGTTGTTGTTGTTGGTGGTGTTGTTGTTGCTCTCGTTGCCACAAGTACAACACATACAAATTGCCTAATTAAGTTATCAACAAGGCGAAATTAATTCCTTTCGCATTCCTTCAGTTCATTCCCGCCTCAATGCTTCGCTCACCGGCCTTCGTTGATTGCCCAGCATAACGCACATCCTTGCGAGTAATTTCGAAGTGAGGTATGTGTGTGTGAGTGTGTATGTGTGTGAGTGTGAGTGTTTGTCAATGGACGCTTATATATTTCATTGCTTACATTGCATTATACATGCATGTGTAAGTGTTCGTCGGTGTTTGCGGTCGTTTAAGTTAAACAAACATCAATTGCAACCATAACAACAACAACAACTACAACCATAACAATGACAACAGAAGTCCAGCAACAGAACAACAACAACAACAACAACAACAACAACAACAATCACAACACAATTACAACTCGAGCGCAGGCTAGAGATGTTGAATAAGATGAATCGCTTGACGAATCGCGTAATTACGTTGTCGTTTCTGTGTGATGGGTTGTGGAAAGGAGAGAGTGTGTGTGTGTGTGTGTGTATCGTAAGAAGAACTGTAATTGTATGCGAGTTCGATGCAGTGATCAGGCTTTAATCGCCTGCGGTTGCACGCAATCACTTCAATTTCTACGCTAAACGCCGTCCTTCCAGCAGGCGAAGCTTTTGAAAACTTTAACAAAGGATTTCAGCCATAACAACAACGCCGCGCCATTGAAAATACCTTACAGATTTAACAAAGGGAGAGTCAAATACATTTACAGCAAATTCCACCCATAGAATTCTCCATCTTCGCTATGGAACATCGAGCAACATTCAGATTCCGATTGTCATTCCTTACCTTTCAAATAGCGTCGGCTACTCAGACTGATGCTCCCTCGACAGCGCGGTTTCGCGCTACATTTGAATTCCCTGCTGGCGAATTTCCAACCGTCATCCTTGCAGGACGCCCTCGATTTGCCAGCGAGCGGGTGAGCTGGCGTCATCTGCGCGCTGCATTCGGATCGAATTTCCACGGCTCCCTCCACGATTAGCTGGAATTTTCAATTCAACGACTCGCGAGTGCAGAAGATCCTTGCAAACGCCATCCTTTGCTTTATTTCCGTGCACGAATTTCACTTATTTTTCACTGGTATTCGCAAGCAACATATTTTTGATATGTGTTGCTGCGAAGCTGACGGACTACAAGGGTTGCAGAGGGTGACGGGGAGCGTGTGCAAGTCGGGGAAGGAATGGATTTAAATCGTTCACGCCGCGAGAGGTGCGGCAATTGCACTCGAGGATGTGTTCTTCACAGGAGTCACAGGAGTCAGAGGAGTCAGAGGACCGGGACGCATCCAAATGCAACGCAAGAATGAAGCTGCAGCAGTATCAGCATACAATTTGTCTGCTTCTTTGTATCGCTCGTCATGCGGACGAGGACAATGTGAGAAGGAAGGAGCCGCCGTCTTCTTATGACATCGAGGATGTTGTGAGAAATGCATGCAATGCAGGAGGAAATTTGGAAGCGTGTTTCCTGCGAAATGACTTAAACTTCAATTTAGATTGCTCGCAAGGAAGCTTTAAAGCTCCGCAAGCAGCTTGCATTCACTTAACCTTCGCTGTTTGCCGCTCAGAATGCTCGTGGCTCACAAGCTTCCTTCCTGGGCTGCCGTGCACAGCGCACTTCCGGTTCGCTGTTGGTGTGGTTGTACTTATGGTTGTTGTTGTTGTTGTATTCTCTGCAGCAAGGTAAAGCAACGGAAGCGCACTTGCAGTTCTTTTTAATCTTTTCTTAAGAGCAAATTTAATTATTCACTGCAGGAAGTTTCCGCTTTTATTTTGCAATATTTTATTTCGACCAAACGAGCGACCGCACCGAAATCAACTTTAAGTTGCGATTCAAGGCATGCAAAATCTTTAATAATTCAATTGCGGTTGGTTTCTGTTCCGTGAAGTTGCTGCTTCGTCACTCACGTATTCCGAAATTCATCTAGAAAACGACGATAAGAAATGTAAAAATATAAATAAATAAATATTAAAAAATCCTGCACTTCACAAGGACCTTCATATTAACATGGTCCTGTGTATGTGTGTCCTGCGGTGTTTGTGTGACGAGCGCGTGCTAATGTCTCGCATGAAAGAGTTGAAAATTGAATGCATGCAAGACGTTAAAGGCACTCGAAGCACCTCGAAATGCCAGCAGATACTCGTGCGCCGAGCTGCACGCACACACGCAGGGCAGACTTCAAAGAATTCGGGAGGCTACGCCAAGTCCGCCTCTCTTGTCTGCCGCTCGGTGTGTTTGGCAGGCGCACGCTGGTCCGCGTCGACTGGTCCATCCAGCTGTCTGTCGGTGCATCCACGAGCAACGTTTACCTGAGGTCGTCCGCACGAGTGATGCTCGTCGAATGGGCGCGCAGAGTGTTTGCCGGGGGGCGTCGAAGGATTGCACTGTTATTGAGGGCCCCCGCACACACCCCTCATCCCCTCCCCTCTCCCAACTTATTAGCCTGCGTTTGTTTGCTTAATTTAACTTGGAGTTTAAGTTAAATAAGCCGGTTAAACATTCTCAGGTTATGTTTTCGCAAAGTCGTTTGTTTTGCTATTGTTTGTCGTCGTTATTGTCGTCGTCGTCGCCGTCGTCGTCGTCGTCGTCGTCGTCGTCTTCGTTGTTGTTGTTGTTTTGGCTATTACGTAACGTAATATTGCGAGGAATACAATGACTACACCCGTGTTTGTGCGCGTGTGTGTGTGTGTGTTGGGGTTTGTGTTGTAAATTCATGAGGACGCTGCTGCGCTGCGAGTGCATCAGCCGAAAGATGCTGCCGCTGCAACCGCATTCCGAAAAAGGAGGACAAGAGGCGTAGCAGTTTCTGGCAGCGCGGTGAGCAGTGGCAGCGGGGCAGCGGGGCAGTTCAAGGAACGATGAGCACAAATTCTCTACCGCCAACAAGTGGAGCAGCGCTGAAGCCGTTTGCCGGATGGCTTATTTGTTGGAGGCGAATGTTTGTCTATACTTCTGTGCATCCGTGTACGGGTAGCGAGGTGTGTCTGTGTGTGCGTGCGTGTGTTTGTGTGTTTGCGTAGTCCTGGCTTGTGTTGTTATTCTGTGACGCAAGCCACTTCTGTGCCGTGCTTGAAATGAGCTCAAATGTCAACGTCTTACATTCGTTGCGGCTTCATGAGGCTAATCAGAAAAATTAAAACAACAACAACAACAACAACACAATTTCAAAATAATTATTACGAAAAACAAAATTTTGCAAATTTGCGTGCTACACGAGGGCAGAGGGCAGTCTGAAAAGTTCTCGGCATAACAATGAAAGAAAATCGTTTTGACGTGAAAAGACGTTTGATTGCAAATGTGGGAATCCGGAGAGTCCAAGGAGAACAAACTAAAAACACACCATATTTTCCCTGTTCGAATCTTGTATTTATTTATTTATGGCATCATGGTAAGTTCTCGAGTTTAACAAAAACCTCGAGGTCTAAAAATAATGAAATGTACCTGAA
Organism: Sicus ferrugineus; assembly: GCA_922984085.1. Lineage (NCBI taxonomy): Eukaryota > Metazoa > Arthropoda > Insecta > Diptera > Conopidae > Sicus > Sicus ferrugineus. The sequence continues at coordinate 4,319,430 of OV277352.1, forward strand.
AATTGTAAACTTTGATTTTTGTATGCAGCCTAAAAGTATGCAAGACGAAAGATCACAACGATATGCAACGCTGAGACTCGTTGATATTCAGCCACAACACGCAACACTGAAGAGCGCGAGTAGCGAGAGAGCGTCTGACTGCCTATGCAAGGTTTTTTTTCGTTGTTTCTTGCGCGAGCTCAGTTATGTTTCCATGCATTCCTCAGGAAGCCATGACTGCAGTTGCGGAAAAGAAGAGCGTTTTTGTTAAAATGCAACCGAGAGAAAACCAAGTGATAAGCCGCCCAAACAAATGGACGGACAGACGGACGAACGCGAACACAGCGATACACGAGCGAACGTGTGGAGAATGAAAGGTCATAAAAATTGAATGAAGCTGATAATAAATATTTTTAGTTTCCTAACGCTTTAGAAACATTTTCGAAGGATTCAGCTGGAAAGTAGATATGAAAATATTTACCACAGAGGTGGATATGCGAGAAATATACAAGAAAAGTCAATAATATCAATTTTGTAGTTTTTCTATTTCTCAATAAAGGCGAGAAAAATGACTTCATGACTTTTATTTTTGGTGGAAAATCACTTTTAGACGTTTTAAAGAATTCGAACCTTCATTTCTCACCGATTACTTTTCACATTTCATAGTAATTTCTATGCTTGCTTCAAAATGTAACCACATTTTCATTGCAAAGGTTCGGAAATCTTTTGTATTATGCAAAGTGGAGATTTTGTATTCGTATTTTCTTTTCAAAATAAGCGTTATCTGCAGAACTCACTTTTACACAACTGCAATTTCAATTTTGTATTTGAACGCAAACGCATTTGCGCCCGAAAACTAATACGAAACTCAACTAGAACCACAAAGATAAGAAAAACATTGTATTTGTTAAATCTCAGTGCGAATTGTTATCAAGTTTTCAGCTTTTTAGCTAGTTTCGCGAGAATCTGCCATTCGAGGCGACCGAAACAGATAAAATTGCAATTAGCGACATTCGCGCAAACATCTTAACTTTTATCTTCACCCACACACACAGACACACATGCACACACACCACTGTCCCCTCACACTTCTTAGGGTTTGATAAAAAGTCGTTTTAACTTGAATGCGTCAGTTGAGTGCACGTCAGGGCAGCCAACTTAACTGGAACTCGATCGAGTTCGTGCAGTGCGAGCAGTTCGTTGTTGTTATTATGGGTGTGGCATGTGTGTGCGTGTGCGTGTGCATGTGTGTACGTGTGCGTGTCCGTATGTTGACGTTTCATCTTTTGTTATCTGCATTAGCTGCCTGGCAACTTCGCTGCGAGTGTGTTGAGTTCGTGTTTCGTATTAGTTTTGCAACTCAATACAGTCTTCAAAGTTTGCCAGCAGCGCGGCGTGTGTGAATTTTCGATATCGCGCTCTTCTCAGCTGAAATTTCGCAAGAATTTTTAAGAAGCTCACAACAAAGTTGCAGCATAAAAGTCTCTGCTGCGTGTTCATCGATTGTAAGTAAGATTGTAAAGTTTTTAAGTAAGTAAACGAGAAGAATTTAGAATTTTTCAGTAAAATCGAGAAGCTTCACCGATCGATTTTCCCCATATACGCGATATTTTGAATAAATTCGCACAACTGATTAAATTTCCTTAATTCTCACTTCAATTTTTTTCACAATCTAGTGAAATGTTGTTTACTAGCGTCGTTATACTTGGAATTGTTGTTGTTGTTTGTTGCTTTGTTTTGCACAGACGAAAGTTTTGTTTGGCTTGATATTTCCTTCGAAACAACGGAACTCAACAACCGACGAATGCAACGTGTTGTCCTGTTTCTGGACAGCAATAAAATTGGTGGCCTCCTTCGTCCGAAACGTTGAGTTGAGGAAGAGGACACGGACAACAACAAGAACAAGAACAAGAACAAGAACACAAGCAGCAAGAACAACAACAGCGATAACCTTCCTGTTGCAGTAACAAGGGATGAAAAATAAGCAACCAGAACGACAATAAGAATGCGGATCGGAGTGCAGCAACAGCAGAAGCAACAACAGCAACAGCAACAACAGCAACAGCAACAGCAGCAGCAGCAGCAATTTTATGCACGCGCTCGTTTCTTAAAATTGCCTTGCGCTTCAGTTTTCAAGAGCCGGAAATATAAAATAAGGATCGTAAAAATAAAAATTGGCTTTTATGACGTCGAGAAGCTCCGGTCAGAAGAACGAGCATAAACAACAACAGCAGCAGCAGCAACAGCAGCAGCAGCAACAAATAAACAGCAACAACATGTTGGCAGTTGAAAAAACACACACACACACACAACACACCGGCGTACGTAGCGCGATCCAGGGCGTCACTGCAGCGACAGAGCAACAATTCGACGCGCCGCGCCGAATTTTAATATCGGCTTTTAAATTATTCAGGCGAATCGAAAAAAATTGTTGCCATGTTACGCAGACGGCAAACAAACCGCAGTCGTCGTGGCCTGAGTTCAGTTGGCTGCAGTGTGCAGCTCAAGCCAAGCAGAGTTCAAGGGCGACCCTCGACCCGGAAGCACCAATAAAAGACCACGAAATACAACTTCATCCGGACGGCAGAGGACTCAGCAACCACTACCGACGCCTCAAATGCTGTGGAATTCACAGCCAAGCAGTGAATTCCTGAACTAAGGATTGAAAAACATTCTCAACTTTCGTTTATTAACACATAAGAAAATTATTAGTGTTAAGAAAATTATTAGTGTTAAGAAAAAGTGCAGATTTTTCTAATACATTAATTAATTAATTAATTTTCTCATTTAACTAAAAAATTTAAAGTTAAAATTTCAAACAGGAGAATAGAAAAACACCGACAATCAACACTCTGAAAATTAAGCGGCTTACTAGCAAAAAGGATTTCGAAACGAACACACAACTGATCTCATCTCCAATACACTCGCTCACATTTATACTAACACGCACACACATAAACTAACGAACACACATGTACTTACAACATCACTGCGAGCTTTTATGAGCCACGTTCACGCATTCACGGACGCATTAAAGCCGAAAACATTGATGTGAAACTTGTGTTTGCTGGCGAACACGAAGAATCGGCTGAAATATACGTCTACACGCGCACACATACACGCACACGTAAGGAAGTGATTGCTCAAGGAAATCCCGCCCGTCGAAGGAACCAACAGCCAACAGGATGCCTGCGTGGATTGTAAAATCGTAATCATAAATCATAATCATAAAATGATTATATGCGATGGAAAACCTTGTTACGCATACACTTCTCTTGCGCAAAATGAATCCATCGCGACTTTATAAACGTCAATCAATTCTGCGCTTGACAATGTAATCAAATTGAAACTAATTGTAAATCAGTTGACTTCCCTACCGAGTCTTGTGCGTGAGTGGAGTACATTTGAGTGGAGTAACGACATTGCTAAGGTTACGGAGCAGCAGCGGTCAAGAGCAGAAGGCCCAGACTACTAAAACTCCAAGCAAGAGATGAAGTGCGAGCAAAAAACGGAAGGACGAAAAAGGTCTCGGACGTGAATTTATGAACTGAAATTAATAGTGAATTATGGCGGGGAAGTCGGCGCGGAGGGATGCGATTGAATGCGATTGCGAGTGCGATGCGAGTGCCAAAGCAAGTAGCAGTGCGAAGGCCAGTGTGAAGACGAGTGCGATGGACCACCGCAATGAAACGAAGAAAACCCGTGTGCACTGAAGCGAAAGAAGCACGTCATCACCAAAAGAAGGTCGGAAAGTGAAGAAACAATTTGCGTTTGTCGGTGTGAGGACTTCTGGTTCTTCAACATGACGATACAGTTGTTAAATTGATGATCACAGTTGTTCCAACGACAGTCGCATAGTTGAGAGTTTAAATGGCAGTCGACACATTGAAAATAAAATAAAGTTCGTAATTTATTTTTAAATTAAAAATCGTATATTCGTAAATTAATCGTCTTTTATCACACTTAATGAAACAAAGAGGAAAAAATCCCTCATACTGACAATCGTTTCGAGACCCTCTGCTTTTGACCAAGAAATACGTCAATTTGACAGTCTTTTTCGTTAATTTAATAACTTCCACTCGACAATCGCATCGATGGTCGACATGACACGCACATTTTCTTTCAGTGTTAGCAATAAAGAAGGCAACCGGCGTACTGATGATCACACGAATAATATATTTTCTTGGCGGCCACTGGATTATAGGATTATTTTTCTTCTTTCCTGCTCCTTTTTGTTGTTTTTGTTGTTGTTGTTGTTATCAGCAAATGACGATATATTAACCTCCGATATCCGTTCAATAGCGAACTCGTGCGTTTGCTGTGATAACAGACACTTAAGTGCTACGAAACTCTCAGTAGGGAGGGGAACTCCGGTCATCCGGTACTGGCCAATATCCGGTCCCGGCGCCGCCGGTCGTCCTGCCGCGTATATTGATTCCGGCGAATGTTTATTGCCGCTGATCAGCTTGACTTATTGTGCGCAATAAAACACTGTAACGACGTTCAATGATCTGCTTCGCTAGGTAAGCCACTCACAATCTTACACAAACACAAGGGGACACACACACACACACACACACACACACACACACACACACACACACACACATAAACACACGCACACAGTTGCCTCTACGCCCAGTTAAAGGTGATGCGAGATAAATGCGAGCAATAAAGGGATGGCAGGTGTATTAGCGGACGATGCGGGTGGGTGGGGGATTCCATTTCGGTCTCTTTCGGTCTCCTCCGGTCTCTCTTCTCCCGTATCAGTTGCCGCTCGTAGAAGACTGGAGAGTCTGCTGTTTAATTGATTAGAGTGAATTCATCTAGATAGCACACCGGGGAGCTTCTGACTTCGCAAACGCCAATTTGAGACCCACTTGCGGTGAAATTCAGCGTGATTGTTCTTCGTTTTCGTAGCGAACGGCGGAAATAATTAAGTTGGCCCCTTGAAATCTTCACGGATCGGAACCGAACAAAGAAATTCTATAGCTGCGACTTAAAGGTGACTGCGAATTCGAAATTTTAGTAATAAAATTTAGTAGGAAATTTTAGTAAGAAATTTTAGCAGGAAATTTTAGCATGAAAATATTCGTGCTGTTAAACACGATGTGTACTCGCGCGAAGAGAGGGAAAATAACTACTACGAGTATACCTGCACCGACAGCCGTCTTTCTACGGTCTGCCGTATTTTCTTGCAATTATATTTTCCGTCAATTTGAAGAGCACGCGAAAAAATGCACCGCTTTAAAATACCCCGCGATGACCGACTTTTGTGTGAAAAAAGTAGTAAAAGAGGGAAATTTTCGGTCTGAAATTCCACAATGATTTCCTTTCAGTCGTCTGTTGGTTCGAAGCGGCGAACTCATGAAGCACGCGATTTCATTCAAAGTCGTTCAGTGTTGTTGTTGCTGTTGTTGCTGTTGTTTCTATTGTTGCTGTAGCTGCTGCTACTCGAAATTTGAAATATAATTAAGTTATTATTTTGCTGCAATAATTCCGCAAACATACGTTTTACGGAACTGCAGTTACGACATCGAGAGCAACAAGAGCAACAAGAGAGGCGGCAACAACTGCAGCAAAGGCAAGGAAAACCGTGCAGTTAAAATTGCCAGCACTTTGTTGCACCCACACGCAGGCAATTTTCACGAGTTGCAGTCCTTCGTTCCTCCGCTCGAGGTCGATAATATCCTGCTGGAGTCGCGCGCCTCACTGCCACTCCACCCGTCCCCACCCACGCCGTCCGCTGGCCGACACCTCTCCTCGCAAAAGATCGACAGCTGTCGGTTCAAGTTATAAAGCAGCAGGCGAGAAATATTGCACGCGTCAATCGAATGTCAAGTCGCAGCCGACTGCAGTCAGCTGCCGTCAAGCGTCAAGCTGCTGTCGCGTGCGTTGCTGCTGCTGCTGCTTCTGCAGTTGTAGTCACTGCAATCGCGTTGGACTGCGCGATTTCCTACAATGGCATTTTGACACCTTGACTGCTACCGACCGAGCACCGCCACGCCCATCCATTAGGGTGGCCCACCAGTCACCCGCAAGTCAGTCGCAATCAACATCTGCGAGTCCAGTGCTTGCTGCGAGTGCAACTTGGTGTTGCAGCACACAAATCGCGCCTCCGTTGTGTCTGCCGGTTTGTTTGTTGGGTTCGCACGCGAATGCGCTACAAAATCACGCATCACTGCGGCGAATAAAGTCGTCCTGTCGGCGTCTCCTCGAATTGTCTTTCTACACCGAGCAACTGAGTCGCTGACTGTAAGATTGTTTCAAGGGAAAAAACAACGTTGGGATGACTTCTGCTAGGATTTCAATGACTTTATTCGCTGTATTGTGCCTGATCTAGAAATGATTGTCGTGGCCTCATCGTCAGCGCTGTCATCACCGCACATATCGTCGCAGCTGCGTCTTAATGCCAACATCTATTTGCCATTACTGACCATCAAGCGACCACGATGGCTTCCTCCAAGTGGGATTCTTTTTATATTCGCCGTACGTGTCCTCCTTTCACTGGCAACGCAAGTAAGAAGTGTTGTCGTTCCTTCCAGGTTCGCAAAAAGTCCTTGCGAAGGATTAAAGGTTAACTACACGAGTGCACATCTTCCATTTATCTTCGCGCAGAAGAAAACACTTCGTCGTAACATTAATTGCTTTATTTCGTCACAGAACTTCTCTCGGTTTCCCTCAAGAAGTAATTATTTTTATGTTGCTCGCCCTTGACTCGCATTCACTTCTAATTACCTTCAAAGTTCCTGAGTTTCTTTCTTTCCAGCTGTTGTTTTTATTTACTTTTGCTTTTCTCTCTCCGTTGCATTCTGACGGTAGAGTGAAACCCTCTGCTACTCAACCACGCCCTACAACTTCCACCGCCCACCGCAGAACCTCCCTCATTACGAAGTAAATCCTCGTTTTTCGCGTTCTCGGGCACGTATGAAACTAATTCTGCTTCCGCGTTGTCACATCGCTCGTGCCATTTTTTGTCAACATCCATTAAAATGTCAAAATCCATCATCAATCAATACCGACACCGAATGAATGAATGGATGGATGGCGCATCCTTTGGACCGCGTTACTGTAGACAGTAATTTCTTAACTGGACTGTGGCTGGTTATCTTTACAGCAGCAGCAGCAGCAGCAGGTTATCTCGTCTCCGACGTTGCTTTCAGGGAATTCATTCCATTTTTCTCCTGCTGTGGCATGTAGCGCCAAGTGACTAATTCGAAATGATCGGAAAACATTGCCAAATGTCAACCTCCACCTCCGGCAGCCGCCAACCACCGCAACTTATGGTTGAAATGACGTTCAGTCGTCATTTATCACGGCCCTACTGAGTGGGTGGGTGGGTATGTGTGTGTGAGCGAGGCAGATGACAAATGCGCTAGACAGAGATGGTGTGCGAAAGTATAAAAAATTCATACGCTTCATTTCACAACGACGAACGGTCTCAAGTGTCTGTCGCTTGCTATTCACTCGGCAACATCAATCAATTAGATGGAAATGCAAGATACAAGCAGGTGGAGCTCCACCAGAGCCGCCCCGAGGTGGTAATCACTGTACCGCAGCCCATTGTCACAGAAAGCAACCATTGCGATCATCATGAGGGACCATTAGCATCATCAGCAGCGCCGTCGTCATTTCTTTTGAAGCACCTGAATTCGCAAAACATGCCGAAGTCACAAAACAAAGGAATGAATGGCGGAAAATCAGGTTTTGGATTTCTATGGACTCTTTCGGTGCACTGATGTGCACAGAACATCCGTAACACATTCGTGATATCAGATACAATTTGTGTGAAGGTCTGCAAGCGAACAACTTCTCAAAATCCAAGTTTCAAAGCGAAACCTCTAAATAAATCTTAGCTATTTAGGTTTTGGTTGTATTTTTCCATTATTTTAATTTGTGTGACTTCTATAATTCTTAAAGATCTTCAGTCCCACTGAGATTTAATACTCACCGAGAACACCAAGTACTTTACAACAGTATTGAAGAAGGAAAAACCACGTTGCAAAACCATAAAAACGGACAAACTTTCTAGTATTTCGTTCTAACTTTTAATAGCGAGGACGCCGGGGGAGCTATATAGCGATATATCACTTCAGCAGCCCAGCCGACATGCCATCGCATTATTTTCCAACCATTTCTTAGAAAAGCACTTTAAACTGAGGGAAGTACTTTAAATTAATTTACACGCCCAAACTTTTCTAAATAATGGAGGTCATGGAAATAAAGAACGCTACGGAAATTAATTTCCGCTCTTGTGGAAATTCTGACAGAAGGTCCTTCTCGAAAAGGGTCCCCTTCGCACACACAAGCACACAAATATAAACCACCTTCTGGTTTCATAATTTAATTTATTTAAACGATGCAATCCCAACAAAAAAAAAACGCAAAAGCCCCACCAATTCAAGCGGACCATTTTGCCAACCATGTTCTCCACACCTACTTCTGCTCTCTAGAACCATAAATTCATTAATAACGCCATGATTTCAGCACGCAAATCACTACGTAATTGCTGTGGCAACTTGGTCGCCCCGTGCGTCCCCGCCCCGTCTCCTTTTTTACGCTTTTCACACCTTTCCGAAAACCACAAACGACCGCTGCAAACAAAACGCACCCCCGAGTGTTAAAGCGCGATCCTGCGAAGAACAACGAGGGACAGAAGCGTCCTTATTTCGCGCACAAAGCGCTGTTGTTGTCCTTAACCTGCTGACCGCAGAGTTGTACGCGTTATGATGATGCTGCCAAATGGCAGTCGCGCCACAAGACTAAACGCTGAAACCCGAGCCATTCACGGTAATGATCTCCTCGACAGCCCTCGCGACCATCCTGTCACCGGGCACTTCACTACTGCTGACCCCGAGGATTTCAGCTGCTGCAGTCTGCATGGACAGAATTAAGCACTCCTTCCCAAGAATTCGCAGCGCTCGAAAGGCAAACCTGGCGGTGTGGGCGGGGCGGTGGCAGTTGTTGGAGGGTTCGAAGCAGAGAAAAGCCGGATGGGTTATTGGGGTCGCCGGTCGGAGGGCAAAAGTCGCACTCGCCCGCCACTGAATGCTGGAGTTAAGTTCAGAATCCTGTAATCAGCGCCATCAAGGGGAGTCGGCAGCAGCCGTAACCGCCGTTCTAAAAATCATTAGGGTCACGTTGGAAGTAACATGTTGCCACCCGTAGCTTGCTCACTTGTTACGTTGTTTCCCTTGTTTTCCGATTACCGTCCTGTTGAACTTTACACATCGTCATTGTGGTGAGTGAAAAGACTGGAAGAAAAACTCTATTTTGCTAATTACCAACTTCTAAACGTTGTGGCAGAATTTTATTTAGATGTCGGACTTGCTTGCAGCATTTCAAGACCAAGTCGATTGCAGGTTTTTTCTTCATTTTCTCACTTCAAAAAGGATTTTAGTGAGAAAATCAATAGACAATCAATTGGTTTTTTAGAATAATGAGTCTCGTTCGGTTTCTTAAAGTAACTCCGACGTTCTTCGCGCTTATTTAATTTTAGAATTTTGGCTGAACAGAAGGCTTTGAAACCCCCAAAAACTGTAGTTGTTTTTGTAGTCAGTTCTGTGCTGAGCAAAACATGTTCTTCCTAATGGGAACGTAAATTAAGCGCAAGATGAAATAATCGTATATCGCACAAAAGCGAAACCTTGAGAAGCAGGCAGAACTACTTTTAAATTTCACAACAGTTCCTCGGAGAACAATGAATTCGCAAAGTACCGTCACACATGTCCATTAGAGTGTGAACAAGAGCACATTGAGAACGTGGTCTCCGCGCAGAGAGGAAGCGAAACGTCATTACTGCCGAACAATTACAACGCCGAAACAATGTATTTGCGACGAAACCATTAACATGAGACAACAAATGAAAGTAATTCCGGCAAACATTAAGGACTTCATAAATATCTCGTAAATATGCGGGTGGTTGAGTGGGGATTTTATAATATTAAAAGCGAGAAATGGGTTGCGCAAGTTCTGCTGCGGCCTCGTTATATCCGAACGGCTTCGGATTCCGCAACTGGAAGGTTTTCTGTGAGGCCGATGTTTTTAAAATGGTTTTCAAAACTTCCAACTTAACAACAACTGAAGCGAAATTTGGCCAAAATTGTGCGCCACATGCATTCTACGTCCGAAAGAGTTCACTACGCAGGCTACGAGTTAAAAAATCGTTAAACTTCTCTTCTCTTCTCTTGTTATTGTTGTTGGTTCTCCTGCAGTCGTTTTTCTCTGCACAACACGAGCTGCCGGAGAAACGTGTTACACGTACACTGAGCGCCAGCAAACACAACATACACACTCGTGAAGACATGAACGCGCACAGACATTTTTCCCTGTGTATGCAGTTTTCTAGGGGATAAATTCCCCTCTCACCCTCTACGCCCCTGGCGGCACGCACATGTGGAAGCCCAAATTCGGGCGACTGAGGACCAAAGCCAAACTTGACCACAATCATTCACAATTGAAGTTTTCGCACGTTTAGGCCGCCCGGCATCCGTCTCTGCTGCTGCTGCTGCTGCTGCCGCTGCTGTTGCAAACATTTCGTCCCTTCCGGAGAAGCAGAATGCAACGAAAAAGTGTGCGAGTGCACCAGGGGGAAGGAAAAAGGGGCGCCGGCAATGGAGCGGCACGCCAGCGAGTGGCAAGTAGTCACTGAGCCACGGCGAAACGAAGGACCACCAGACCGAAACGTGGTCTGGCAACGAGCGACCACTAATGTTTGTCCGTGCGGTCGAGGGAGGAGAAGAGAACGAACGACAGCGAGGTTGCGAGAGCGAGCAGCCAACGCTGCTGTATGAAGCCCGGCTGGAGGTACCGGTTGCGAGTACCGATTACTTGACCTCTGAACTTCATTAAATCATCTATGAGTAACTCACCTAGATTTTCGGAGAAGTAACTTCAGATTCGAGTCGGACTTTAATTCAAAGTTCTGACAGTCTTGATCGCGAGAGAACTTTGGTATCGCTTTCAAAACATTCACCTCAAGTACCCACTCCGTTACCCGAGTGCGACACTGCGGTGTTGCCAACAGCGGGTTCCAGGCAAGTGCGCTCATACCTCACTTTGTGTCAAACGGGGCTGGAGTCGCCTCCAGGCGGCGTTCTTGTGCAATTATGCGGTCCTGTCAGAGTGCTGCTGCTGCTGCTGCCTGGAATCCTTTTCCTCGCAAAGTGTCCGCACGAACCGAAGCCCATGCTAGCCTCTGATGCACTCGACTTGTTTTGTGTGCTTCTCCGGCTGGTTTGCGCCGCCTGGCATCCGTTTGTCTGTCTCTCGTTGGCTTTGTATGCCTGTGCTGCACTCTGATTGTCTCCTCATTTAGCGTTCGATTCATTCCTGTATGCATGCATGCATGATGGTCCACAGGGACCACGAGCACTGCACAGTGACCGACTTTCGGCGAAAGCGGTTAATAAATTGAAGTTTTTAATGTCGCAATTTCGATTCTCGGCCAAAACTAAAACTTTTCCGAACTAAAATTACACAGTTTGCTTAAACTTACATAGTTTTGGCCAGTGGCGCACCCAGAGGGGTGAGGAGACGTCAAACCCCTTGTGTGTAACGGGGGACGTATTTCAAACAAACTTCTTTCGGTGAAGGCAGCGTGCTTGTCAGACTTCTTGCGGACCGGCAAATGTCTTCTACTCCCCACCGTCTCTCTCTCTCTCTCTCTCTCTCTTCAGATCCGGTGACTGTGTAGCGATTGTGTGTGTGTGTGTGTGTGTGTGTGTGAGTCATTCCTACGTGCCTCTGTGCGCTATAAGATTCGAGCGATGCAGTAAACTCTCTACACTACGGTGTTGCTGACAGGGTTGCCGTAGTGTTTTTACTCTTCTTAACGTCACTGATCGCTGGTGGTGATGACGATGATGATGGTGTTGTCGCAACCGATGATGAGGTTCGTGCGTCGTGATAGCAGCATTAATCGTTTCTGACACTGACTACCGCATTCGCTTCAGAAGGATTTTTATTATTGTTTTTGTGCGATGGCATCCTTCAAAAGGATGCGGAAAGAAAGCGAATCGTAGTTTTCTCGCTTGGAAACGTCGAAAGTACGATAAAAACCCCACAAATTCTCGCGGAAAATCCCACAATTAATCATCATTAACCTGCAGAGTAACAAATTGCTGAGGCTTGCAACCCAACTTGCTACTTGCAACTTGCAGCCTTCTTTCATCACGCTGTACGTCCAGGAACTCGAAATCCGCACTAGTTTACATTACAGTGAAGTAATTAAAAGTAGTTAAGAAATTAATAGGAAGCAAGTAAAAAAGCTCGCTGCGTTCATAGTCGGTGCTGAGATGTCTGCGCTGCTTCCTCCTGTCGCTGCGTTTCCCACTGCGCTTTTTAAGCTGTAAAAAAGTAGTTGCAAAATAAAATTTATGCTGTAGTTCTCGCCGGCCACTCAATTGTTAATGTTGTCATTTTGAGGCTGGTTGAGCCGCCACGCCGGCAACGCTGCACGCGCTGCAGCACTCTGTGGCCAGTGTTGCCGTGCTGCTGCAACGAGGCAACGAAGACAGAAAGAAGTCTTCGTTTTCAGTCTCAAGGCGTCCGCTGCGTTCCGGCACGACTTTTGTGTTTGTCCTGCAGCGGAACCACGGTTGGCTCACCGATTTACCAGCGATTCCGCTCTTCATGTTTTTACGACGAAAAATATTCCTAACGATAAAGTTTTCAGAATATCTGTACAAGCGGAGTAAAAGTTTCGAGATTTTTTCCCAAACAAAGAATCCTTCCTTCTTCTCGCAGAGCGCTGGCAGCCCCCTCTGGTTGCGTGTTGAACTCACGCATTTTCGAATGCTCAGGGGAGCGGGACAGCGTGGCGTTGGCAACGGCGACGGCGGTGACGGCGGGTTTGAGGAGCAAAAGTTGTCACCCTCAAAGAAAGTTTATCATTGTTCTTGGCGTTGCTGCCTTCATGCGGCTCCGGTGAAATTTGAGTTAAAACGGTTTCTGAAAAATGAGTTTCTATGCTCGGCTAAATTTGTGTCCCTCGAGTGTAGAAAGTTTCCCTGGTCCTGCGCTCCCCCTTGCAGACTCTCCACAAGAGAGTTTTAGATGGCCACCGATTCTTCTCGCTTGCCGCAGTGCTGTCAGGCAAACTAATTCTTCATGGCAAAAATCTCAACGTCCTCATTACGCGTCCTCCTTCCTCAGTCTTCGTTCATAGTGCACGTCATCTACGAGGGACGGCTTTAACCCGTGTCAATACCAGGCTGCAGCTGGACCTTTCTCGAGTGGACAGTAGAAATACTCAATGGGGACGAGAATCGAGATCGAGACGGGACTTTTAGTTGAGACCGATAATCCACATCGAGACAACCTTCTTGGGAGGAGACGAGAATCGAGGTCGACGCGGCTGTTCTTCATTCGAGACGAGAACCGAGATCGATACAGTCTTCTTCTCGGCTCGATCTGGAGTCGATAGTCGAGATCGCGGCGGTGTCTTCCAACCAAGAAGACAATCGAGATCGGAAAATCTCGCTCTTTCACAAGATTAGATGACATAAAGGTTAGTGTTTTCTCTGCTGACTCTCACACGCCGCTGAGTTTCTCTCTTCCCCCCCCCCCCCCTCTCTCTATCTCTCTCTCTCTCTCTCTTCCTCTCTTTCTCTCTTTGTCACTCAACATCAGCTTCACTACTGTCAGTTGCCGTGACACTTGGTCGACTGTTTGTTACACTTGAGCGCTTGAAATTTTGTGTTCAAGTCTTGCTTCTCCTTCGCTGGAGGACTTTTCTTTGTTCCCACCAACAGACAGTCGGTGGGCGTAGCCAGGCTTTTGTCTGAGGAGTGCTTTTTCAACAAGGAAGGTAGAGCTGCCGTAGAATTTTCGTTGAAATTGCTAATATATCGTAAAATAAATCATTCTTTTATGGAATTAATCTGTCAGTTATCAGTAATAATTTGCAATTTTTGTGTTTATCGACACAAGCCGAAATCTTCCTCTCTCGCCCCTCTCAATCCCCTGGCGACAAACCACATGTCGAGTAGAGTTTGTAGAGTTTTAAGGCTCAAGCACAGAATCGCGCATGCACTTTGCTTTACTGCAATAATAATCTACAGATTTACCCGGCTGCCTTTTCTCTTCCTTCCCCGTAAGTCCTCTTCATCGGCAAGTCTTTAATTAAAAATTGCGCTGCGGAATTAGTGATTGAATATTTAATATTCACATCATGCAAAAACAGGTGCCACTCTGCCATCCAGTAATTGGTTCAGGAATGGATAGTCGAATCCAGCAAACCGATATTCGATAAACTCGTGCAAATGCTACTTTTTGGAATCTTCGCGAGCTCCTCCTTACCGTTCCGTAAATCCCTTTGAAATCGAGTTCGTCGATTGTTCGATTATTCAAGAGGGATCGATTCGATTAGTCGGCTATAAGTTTACACATCCCTACTCGATCCCTCGTAGCGGCTGCAACATGTTGACGTTGCTTCAAGAGTGATTCAAATACTCATCGAGACACACATGAGTGCAATAAGCAGACATAATCGAGCGCTCGAGGCGGCAGCGGCACATCCTGGCTGACGAGCTGCGATGGCTGCCGCAGCCGTGTTTGCTGATATAATTTTGGAATTTTGATGTGAACATAAATGCAAACACAGCCACCGATACCACAGCCAACATCATGAAAAGCAGCAACATCACTACAAACACCTCAGCCAATATGTTCGTCATGAATGCGTGATTTGATAGGGGAAGGGGTGGGGGAGGGAGAGAGGTAGGCAGGGAGGAAGGATTACGCTTAACGGTGGATACAATTTAGCACCTGATGTGATGAAAGATTCAAATGACATATTGATGGCAAGCGAGAATGGATGGATTTCGGCGACTTTTAGCTGATGGGGGTGGCTGAGGGTGGCTGAGTATGGCTGCGGTTGGATGGTGCTTGTGTTGGATTGCGTTGCTGGAGCTGTCAGTCAAATTATGCTGATCCGTATGTAGAGACGCATCGGTGATTCCATTGACTGACAATGAATTCTGCTTAAATTAAGCTGCGGGTTTTCTAGTCACAAAATTAGAAAACGTTTATTCAGCTGTAGTTTTTATTTTTTAATGTCGCACGAAATTTACATCTGAAGCGGGTTTCTGCGGGAAATTGTTGAGAGCAATCATGCTGACGTGAGCTTTACAATCAAAATTGTGAATTCTTATTTAATGCGGATTTTGAAGAGATTTCGGAATTCTAATTTTACAGGAAGGTATTCTCACACTCACCACATCAGCCTCGTGCAACTTGTGTGTTTCCACACACTACGGTACGTTTTTGTGTTCGGCAGTCTGCCTCCGCCTTATTGTGTTGTTGTTGTTGTATTTTTAGCAAATATTCATTCAATTCAATCCCAGGATGTGCCCGGAAGTCCTCGAACCGTCGTTGCGCTGCACCGCGCTGCAGGGCTTTCTTATTTCTGCTGATTAAGTTTGATTTTCGTTTTATCGGCTTCGATGGCTTTCTGGCCGGTCTTGCTGTATGTTGTTGTTGTTGTTTTAGTTGTTGTTGTTGTTGTTGTTGTTGTTGTTGTTGCTTTGTTATTGCTTGTTCGTCGCTTAATTTGGCAGAAGGACATGTTTGCAGCCTTGCAACGATATCGAGCTTGCAATCGAACGGCAGCCCCGCCGCACAGACCGACAGGCAGTCAGAAGGGCAGATCGAGAGAGAGAGAGAGAGATGGAGAGAGCGGGAAAAAGAAGGGCAGGCGGCCAGTGCACAGGCCAGCGGGTCGTCTGGAAACAGCCAGACTTGCAGGACAGAAAAGCGTAACACGACTCTTGCAACGAAATCAGTTCAATCGGATTGAATTGTTTTAAATTGCGGTTTTTATTGAATTTCGTTCCATTGTTGTTTCGGTCCTCGTTGCCGTTGTCGTTGCCGTTGCCGTTGCTGTTTTCTGTTTGTTGTGCGCCGGAACACCAGCGTGCACGAGACTCTTATGCCAGATTTGCAAATATTTCCTCCGCTCTTCCTGCCTATAAATTGCAATGAAAAACGTTCGCCAAACAGCGAAGCCAGAGTCTGGCGTCAGTTGCTCAATTAAGGAGGGGGAGCTGACTTTTCTGCATCTTAACTTTTGGACACTCGGGCGGTCGTGCCGATTACATCGACTATTTTCAGCCAGGACAAATTTAAAGGGGGAAAAAGTCGCAGTGAAGTTAAACTGTGGCTTCCCATTGTATTTCGAGGTATAAAAGAAATAAAGAAATCATACAGAAGTATGAGCGAAGTCCATACAAACCTTCTCTAAATTCCGTAGCCTGAAAATCATTACATGAGCGAGAAGACTTCTGGATTCTTTTAAATTTAAATCTTTTATTACACTATTTTTACAAAAACCATTTCAATCGCATCTAGTTTGTAATTACAATACATCGGCTTTATAATTTTTACTTTTTCGCTATTAGGAGTTGCTACAGACTTCTAACTAAATGGAAATATACTAAAAAAAAATATGGCGCCATTATATCCTCATGGAAAAACAGTGAAATTCTAGAACTCTTCAGATGATGCATCTTTTTGTAGCTTTTTAGTAATATTTGTTTTTGTTTGATTCTTCTATATCGTATGCTACAGCCAAAATTAGGTACTTATTTACAAGAAAGGGTATTTTATCTTTACAATACTTATACACTACGATACTTACATACAATCGCTTAACTCGATAAATACAATTTTGCTTAGAGTTACGAGTATATATAATGATTTCTGAAACTGCATAAATATTTCACCAAATTTTAAGATTTTCATCTAAAAAACTGATTTTTCTCTCTCTTAACATCAACAATACTTAAAGTTACTCGGCACAGGACTTTAACAGGACCAGTAAATGCTAAAAATTGGTTTTCACTATACCACAGACACACACATACACACATATGTACAAATTTAGATAATTGCACTCGGATATTTACAACTACTTAAATGTGGAACAATTTTTCCAATGTGGAAATTTGCGATGACCTTACAAAAATAATACTTCGAGTTACTGTGGCGGCAGGCTGGCGCCACAAAGTTGGATGGCCTTCAGACGTAAATGTAATAAAGAATTAGTCTTGAGTTCAAGGGCAGTTTTGAGGCCACTGAAGAACGTTTACGAATCAGAATACTGTATGTGATTCATTTTTGTAAAAGCCTGAAACTTCATATTTGAGCGTTCTAATCAGAGGTTGAGTATTAAAGTCAGGAAGAGTAACTAAAACACTCTTCTGCAGGTTTCAGGACTAGAAAAGGGATGATAAAGTCTAAGGACGTTAAAATTTACAAGATCTGAGTGTTTTCTGTTGTGTACTTTTTAAACGAAAATGTTTCCATAATTTGATGTTTTCATCGATCAAAACTGAACTTTATAAAATGCACAAACAAGAAAAACATGACAATTTATGTTAACTAATATAGTTCCGGAGAGTGTTGGGGTCTCTTTAAAAATAGATTGTGCTATAAATGCGATTCTTTCAGCCCGGCTTTATCTCGATTGTAGTACGGGGCCTGCAAGTAGTGTAAAAAGTAAAATAGCACGAGTGTACTTGGAAATAAGCGAGGAAAAACGAGATAAGCAAAGAATTTAAACGCAAAATTAATGTTTTTAATGAAAACTCATGTTGTAGTTGTTAATGTTCTTGTTATGAATACAATGAAGTCTGTAAAAGTTATGCAAGTTATGAAAATGAGTGAATTGATGCACGTTTACCAAAAAGTTGCTTTCAAAATCTCTGTTATCATGTATGACATTTTATGCGGTATCACTAAAAATTAACCAACAATGAAATTTTAAAACGTGCACGTGAACTTTTGAAACGTGCACGTGAACATTTCGTTAATTTTCAGAGAGTTGTCAATGGAGTTCAAAAGCGAAATCATTTAGAAACTTGATTGCTTTCTCAGTCTACTGAAAGTTAGGGTTCCCTCTAGCAAATGTAGAAAAATCTATAATTTCACATCATTCTACTCGTTATTTTACTTTAAAATCCTTTAATTCTGTTGTAAATTCCATCCTAAACAAAACAAAATTTCTAAATCTAGTTGTATTTTGTTATAAAACTGGAACTGCAGAAGGCGAAAATTATGACAGTTTGAGCGGCGTTTGCCTCCATCTGAACATCCGATCAGAAAATACTATTTTACAACATGCGAGAATTGAGGAAAACACACACAGAATTTCATGATTGACTGCATACCCGAAACTCGAATTAGTTTACGCCAATAATAATGATTAATTAAGCAAGAGTTGGGACAGATGATCGACGGTACACCCAGAACGCGACCGATTGGAATGAACATAAAAAACGATAAAAGTGGGACGTCGTACAGTTGTGAAAATGCAATCTTGTTGCCGTCGTTTGCGGCTCCGTTCGTCTCAAACACACGTCGTCAAGCACTCGAGGTGAGGAGGAATTAATGTTTGCCTAGCGAATTAATTCCTTTTTAATGACAGTTATTACAGTGTTTTCGGCTCACTTAACTTCTTGTTTACGGCTTCTTAATCAGTACATTTAGTTTTTTTTTTACTATATTTATGTTCACGTTCTCTGGACTTCAGTCCTGTTTTCCTTCGGTGTTGACGCCTAATTTTTCCCACCTCTTCTTCGCTTTATATACAACTTTCCTGTATCCGATTCGAAGTCGTTACCACCTCCGGCCGGAAGCGGTACTCGCTCAGCGAGGACGTCACCGAGGGGTTGTTGGGGCTGAGCAGGCTCACCTCCATGGGCTGCGGCGTGGGCTGGTGCGCCGACAGCGCGGTCGTTGTCAGGCCGGACGGCTGGAGTGCCGACACCCCCAGCGGCGGGCTGCACGTTATGATTCCCTTGTTGTTGGTGGTCAGGGTGGCGTAGCTCTGCGTGCGGCAGCGGTAAAGCGCGAGGGAAAAGAGAGAGGGAGAGAGAAAGAGAGAGGAAGAAAGAGAGCGAAGAAAGCAATGTTGATGAAGTGTTGTGACTCAAATTGTAAGGAGAGTGAAAGGATTTCAATTAGGCGCCGACAAACTGAAGTCACTCCAAATGCAAAGCTTACAATGGTTCAGAAATGTGGAATGTTTCGGCACAAAATTCTTACGAATTCCATTGCTGAACCACGGTGATGCTTGAAATTTAAAGTTAACTGAAAGGGGCCGCAAAAAAAGTGTCCTTTTATTGAACACAATCCTTGCAGCCAAAAAAGCATCAAGTTTTCCATCATTACTTTCTCGCTTTGTTGCGAAGTGCGATTGTTCTTTGAGTGCTTCAAGCTTCACTTTGTCCGAATGCAGAGAGCATAGCATGTCCTTTGAGGACCTTTCCCGTCTCCTTTTTGATTCCCCGAAGCAGTGCGAAATGACGTGAGACGAATGAATGCAAAAACGCAGAAGCGAAATGTTCATGAGCTCGATTAAATGATCTGCTTTGTGCAATGCAGTCAAGGATAACAAAGGACGTTCGCACAAGGACGTTCGGTGGGTGGCTTTGCAATACTTACGATTTGCTTGCTCGGCCTGAATGTGTAGTGCAGCACCTCGCTGCCAACGCCGCCCGCGCTGCTCACCAGCGAACCCAGGCTGGAAACTATGCCGCTGCCACAGACGCTGCCGCCGCCGCCGTCGGTGCTGCTCAGCGGCGAGCTGCCGTTGGTGATGCCGATGACGCTCCCGCTGCCCAGGGTGCTGCCGCCGCTGCACCCTCGATCCGTGTCCGCCAAGCAGAAGTCGCGCTGCAGAAAACGCGCCGAGGGACTGCGGAAAATCGGCGACGCAATCAGCGACTTAATAGGACGTTTTTCTGTAAATAAACGATGTTATCTGATTTAAGTAATGCTTTTATATTCTGGTATGTCATAAATTGAATAAGTCAGTGCCTAAGTTCAGCTTAATTGGGTGTGCGTGAGTTCAGTCAGACTCCAGCATGTGGTTTTCAAAGACACAAAATCATGTCTTTCCTCTTCCACCCAATTTATCCAACGACAACAACATTCAAAACACTTCACGTCAATTTGTTCCACAATCAACAATAAAGCGAATCGAACTCGTAACAAAAATGATGACCGAAAAAGGTCTCGTCCTAAATTGGGTGCACTACAGATGCGCCAAACTGTTTTGCATGCTGTTGTCATGGCCGCGGCGGTCTATTTATGAAGACCAATAATAGCCAGCAATAATAAGAGCAGCAAAAATGGCAATAACAACGCACACACACACACCCACAAGCTGCCATCCTTACAGGACGAACACATTTAGTGGCCGAAACAGTTCGCCTCACCGCAGCGGAAGTGGCGGGAGGTGCATAAATAGCGCGAGCAATGAACGGCACGCATAAACCGCAGAGTCATGAAAACTTGCTCAGTGTTAGAGGAATTTTTCCATTGATTTGGGAATTCGTCCTTCGTGCAATTGAGTGCCGAATATAAAATTCGTCGATTCGTCGAATTAATTGCTTCATCTCAGTCGAGCGCACTCAACGGACTTTAAAATGCGATGGATGGCCAACACCAATGAGGAGAAATGACGAAGATAACTTTTTACTGTGGGGATTTATTGTGTTTCATTCTCTCAACTTTTATTCGAGTCCTTCAAGAGCCTTTAAAGTCGGTGTGAAGCCGCAATTGGTGGTTCGGTGGATGGGTTACCGCACTTGCAGCCTCAGAAATGATTACTTGATTTTATGCGTGCCTCACAGAGGTCTACAACGAACCACTTTGCCGTGATTTAGGCCGCGACAAAAGCGTTAAAATACAGTAACCTTTATGAGCATCTTTTGTTGGCACTCGAGAGTTACTGCTTCGCTTTATTTATGATATCAATAAAAACCGCAACTGCCAGCCAGCTATTCATGGCGGAGTTTCGGGCCTGCTGACCCAGCAAGAACAATCGTCCCATTTTGTCAAAATTTGCTGTCTCCCTTACCTCCTCCCGCCCCAAACTTACCGTACTGATTGGGAATCACATCTGGATCCGTGTCATCGCCTTCTGGCGGATCGCCCATCATTTGCGGGCTCTGCCGGTGATGGCTTTGCGTTGCTGACCTCAAAGTGCCCGCCACATCAACACCGACGCCGATGCCGCCCATGCCAGTTATGGGCGAGGTGCCGCCACCGCCTCCACCACCACCACCACCGCCGCCGTTCGTATTCTGCTGCAGTAGGCTGTGATGCGGCTGCGAGTGGTTGTGATGGTGATGGTTGCTCTGTTGCGGCTGCTGCGCCTGTGGGTGTTGCTGCTGCTGCTGCTGCTGATGGCGCTGGTGGTGGTGGTGATGGTGGTTGGGCTGTAATGGATCCAATTGACAGTCCGAGGGCATTATTGACAGCTGCGTGTGCTTGGCCGACTTCAAACTGGCTTCGTTATGTCTGCAAACGTAAACAGCGTAAATACGAGAGCAAATAAAAGTCTCCTGGAAAATATTGAAACTGATATTTCGACAGCTGCAGGACGCAGTGCGTCAGGGCAGCCATAAAACCAACAGAGGCAGAACGACAGCAACGCTAGCGACGCGCCAGCAAATACTTCGGTGATGACACAAATCAGCTGGCGGAGCGTATAAAGTTTCAATTTGGGGTCTGCGACGTGGTGAAGCGGACTAATTAGGGGACGGCCGCCGTGTGACGGGCGATGGAACGGACGGTGGACGGTGGAACGGGCGATGGAATGGGTGACCGCGGGCTGTGGAGGCAGTCGTTGGTTCTTTGGGGCGATGTGTCGCAACTGCTGTCCGCGGATCATTAGCGATCCAAAGCAAAGACTGTCCTCTCCGACTTTTTGGCGATGCGAATGGCGCTTTTACACTAATTGAAAAATAGAACGAGTGGCCTGGTGTTTACACACATCTACACCGATTGGTCCACGACCCGTCCACACAACCATAAACGGTTTGGAAGCACTGACTTGGGGAAAATATTGCCAGAGAGCTGGAAAGGAAGTGCAAAATTTGACATTAATACTTGTTACTTGAGCTCTGATGCCGGTGCGTGTTGCGATGCTCGGTGAGTGAGGAATGCCAGTGAATGAGGGAGCGAGGGCGTCAAAGAACCCGCAGGAAGTAGGCTTCGGTTACACGCCGGCACACGGAGGCCGTCATTAGACGTGCTTTTGTGCGTTCCTTGGTTGCCGCCACCCCTTGCCAACGTGCGAAAATATAAGCGACACGAGGGCTTGGTCGTCAATCGAGCCGTGCGGTCGTCTTTCGGCCACAAATTTTAACCTCCCACCGAGCCCATCGCACTGTCAAGCCATCGGTCTTGTGTGTCGCCTTCCAGAAAACCGCCACAACGGAAGGTGGAAGCGTTTCATTAAATTAAATGGTCTGAGGTGGGTGTGCGGTGTGCCCTGCGGGGGATTCGCATTCTATTCTGACGCTGCAGGCGCAGAGGCAGGATGTGAAAGCGCCAAGCAAGGGCAGCTTTTGTACCGTGACTGGTAACCACTAAACAAAAACGAATATCAGTTGTTGCTGATACTTTTGTTGACATTGTTGCTGTCAGTGCTGTTGGCGGTATCAAATTCTTCAGGGAGCAAAATTATTATTTTTTGTTAACAAGAAAAATGAAACCGGATAGTAAGGAGATCCGATAATAAGGCGATCGGAAATAAATATAGAGGATTTTTGAGAGATTAGAAGCCTTTTTAATATCTTAATAATAAACAATTAGTTTCTGTATTTATTAATCTCCGTGTATTTTTTTTTCCTCGAATGCAGTTAACTTCTGTCAAATAAAGGACTTCCATTCTCGGTGGGCTTACATCTCGTACTTACTTGTTCGAATACCGCCGATAGAGGGCTGCGAGGATGATGCAGGCGATGGCGAATAGCAGGGCCGCAATCAGCGTCAGACCAGCCAAGAAGGGCGACAGCGGCACGGTGAGTCCGTTTGAGGGTCCTTGAATTGAATTGGTATTAAAAAAGGAACTTTGTTGTTAAGAAAAGGCGTAAAATATGTGATGCAGTAAATTAGTTAGAAGGAAAACACGTGTTGTGGGCGAACTAACTGAAACCTGAATTGATTCGCCTATTTTCGCTAAAGAAGGAAGAAATTTCGCTCTACATAACGACAACTGAAGTCACGTCAAGGTGACGATGGTGAAACGAGGACACCTGAACGCATAACTCACTGCAAAAAACACCCACAAAACACAAAAATAAAACAGATGTTGGCAATCGCAAAGTGTTTCCAATCCTCTTCGTTACTCTTGTATTGCCGACTCCTTAGGGTTGAGAATTTAAAAATAAAAATTCATTGACTGCATGCACTTCTGTCAACTAAACTACTTCAGCCAACGACAACGAAACTCCGCTCCAGAGGCACGCGGAAATGCAACAAAACAAAAACAAATATCCTGCCTTGCATAAGGTAATTTTATATTGATAGCTTCATCGCCGTGAGGCAGAGCAGAAGAGGCTACGGGGATGCTGAAATGCAGGAGGGCGCAGCGAGCTGCTGTCGATTTTGTAGAAAAAGCGTTTCAACTGAACACCTTCCTGCATTTCTGTGGCGTATTTGGAAGGACGCAAGGGGTGCAAGTCGTCTCCGTCTTCACGAAATCACTCGAATTTGATTCATCTTCGTGATATAAGTAACTTTTGAAATAAGAAATTTCTTTTAAATAGCTTTTCAAGTAAGAATATTCAGTAAATAACAGTTCAGAGGCGATTTCTTTTGGGAATTGGAAACTCATGCAGTTTTATGAAGAATTTTAAACCAGATACTGAGAGTTAGGCTTGCGTAACGTTTTCTTAAAGACAAAATTCAGGTTAAAGACTTTCTAGAGACTACGGAATTTTATTATAGACTTTCAAAATATTAAAAACGAGGCTTAGCAGTGGATATTTCACGTGTAGCAAGTACGGTTGCTTGTGAATGGCTACGCAGATGCATTTTAAAATGCCTCCCGCATTCGAAGTCTTTGACTCTAAGAAGTTGCAGGACTTTCTTTCTATCTTCAAACATTTCCACGACTTGGCATTTTTGTCTCCATACTTTTATCACATTCTGTACGCGCTGGAATTTATTTCTCCTTTGTAGGAATGCGCATTTTAACAACTTCAAAGCGTGGGTTGGGCGAAAGGTGTTGTTTTTGCTGCTGACATTGCTATTTTTGCTCTTTTGGTAGTTTGATCCTTGCACAGTAGATCCCTTCCCTACTGCCCTCGCTCTTCACCGCCAAAACCAGGCGGCAAATATATTTTGAACTTTATCAGGAGCGGCAAACGCAACGGCAACGTGCTGGGAGAACTTTTGTTTTTCCAAGTGATAACAAAACGAGAAACTTTTTCCTGTGTGCGCGGCCCACTTTTGTTCGGATCCCAGCGTTTTCTGGCTCTTTATTTTGGCTCTGGCATTGTTGTGTATATCTAGTGTGTTGTTTCTAAACAAAAACTACCACGGCAGCCGAAGCAAAAGCGAAAAAACAATTGAAAATAATAGATCGCGTAATATTTGCTTTGGCGGATGTAAAAAGTATTATTGCTTTCGTCCTGCTGTGCCATTGTTGTTGTCGTCGGCTTGTCGTGGCTGCTGCTCCTTTTTTTCGCTGCTGCTGCGATTACAAGCAAGTGCAATGAATAGGGAAAATGGCATGGGGAAAATGCGGAATATTTTATTCATAAGCTCGCACACAGGCAACAAGAAGTTTTCCGTTCATATCTGGAGCAAAACAGCGGCGGCAGCAGCAGCAGGAGCAGATATTGTTGGCAGGAGATAGGCAATCAGAAAAGTGTGCTTTGCATGAAGCCGCCAAGGGAGCGGAACCTCATACGGATTTCAGACAGCTACTGTAGCAATGCAAAGAAATGCTGGGACTGGTAAAATTTCGCTGGAAACGTTCTGAAGTTGGGGGAAAGATATTAACTAGATTTTTACTACAAAATCATTGATTTCGATAGCTTTTCACGCCATACAACCGAAGAGACGAGGACGACAAAGTAGTTAGAGCGGAGTAGATCTTGTTCAACGTCGCCTCTTGAGTCGACGAGACGATTTGAAGTGATTTTTGGCACTAAACGCGTTATAAAACGTCTTTTCTTTTCGAGTCGACCCAATTATACACGAGTTTCCACCCCACAGCGTGAAGAACTGAGTGCTTTTTGTAACGCAGAGCTGTATCAGTGCTTACCGGTAAATTTGGCCACGCCCTTGAAGGTTATGTCATCTATGACGGTGGGCTCGGAGCGTCCCTTGGCGTTGACAGCGAACAATATGATGCGGTACGAGGTGCCCGCTTCCAAGTTATCAATGAAGAAACTCACTGGCGAACGCTGAAATTGCAGGAAGAATAAAGAGGGAAAAATCAATTTAATACGATTTCGAGTAGCACGAGTATACAATAGGTACTCAAAATAACTCAGAGAAGCGATAGCCATTCTAATCCTCTCTGTCGCTCCAGAGTTAATTCAATTAAAACTGTTCAGTGTAAATTGAACTACATATTTTAATAAACTTTATAAGTCGTTGAAGTTCTGTTATGAAACTTTTGACACACATCGATTTCTTACGGGCAACAACACAACATCGAGCAAAGATTGCTGACAGCGAAAGTAGGGAAAAACTTCTACAACAGCAACCAAAGTTGTAAGAAATACAAACTGCAGCAATCGCTGAGCGGAAAACTTAATTTTTTCTGCATCCTGGAGCTCGAAGAATAACTTTCGCACAGTACAGGCTGCAACTAAAGGCTGCTCTGCAAGAGCACACCTGGGTATGTGTGTGTGTGTGCGAGTGTACATGTAATTCGCTGCATACCATCAAGAAAATATTGAGAAATTTCCTACTTTTCTTACTTTTGCGCTGCATACAAAGTTTAGCTGGCTGTTGGAGAATTTAGATGCGTCTCGGAGCGGAAGGGATTTTGACGAACAACAACAACAACAACCTACTAGTATCAAAGTGCATGAAGAGTTGCACTTTCTCTTGATGCCAGCGCTGCCTTCGCTTTGTTGTTGTAAGCCATCTCACACTTAATGCACTCTGAGAACCACATCACGCCCGCTTGCCACCAAAAATTGTCACAGGCAGCGAGTACGAGCAGTGATTACCAGCTGACTGCTGGAATCCCTTACTGCAGAAATTACGCAATCCATTGGGATTCATTCTTGTTTTTCCCTTCATCCGCTCAGCGCTCAACAGTCGCAAATCGAGGAAAGAACATGTGAAGCTAGCGAACTTTCATGGTCTACTTTTGGGCGCGACTTACATACACGTGTTGTGTGACGAAAAAACGATGCAATCAACCGACTGCGCGCGGTTTTTTCACCGAGGAACTTTCCTGTAATTTAATGTATTCCCATAAAATTGAAAGAGAACACGAGAAGGAAGCAGAAGCGCAACCGAAATCAACAACCGAACAACGAAGGGATTGCATCAGAACATCGCCGCATATGCATGCGAGTACAGCATGCCATTCGAAACTTTTTAATACGGTTGCGAACTTCTCACATGTGAAACTTTTTTAATTACATCAATTGACATTTCATTCCGTTGACGCTGACGGAACACGGAACTTCGGCGCTGTAGCTTGCAACTTTTCCCCTATAATAATGTCAAGAGCCATCGAGTGCAGGCAGTTCGGCACTCATTCGATACGGAAGAGTTTTCGTTCGGCTACCCGTGGCAACTTACCGTCAGGCTTAGATTTCTGGCCAAGCGCAGCGTAGTCAACTCTACCAGTTCCAGAATGAATCCTTGTGGCAGCCCACCATCGAAGCCCTCGATGCAGTCGACTTGTAGTGAATCCGATGATTGGTTTGTGACGGTGCAGTTCTGGAGGGGGAAGGGACGTCCTGAGAGAGAGAGCAAATTAGAAACTACTGTAATGTAGGATTTAAGTTGTAATCTCAAGGCTTGTTAGAACATTTAAATGATAAAAACTTGACATCGAGATCGAGAAAAGTTGGAATTAAGACTGAAACAGTGTTTTGGCAAATATATATAGCGATAAAAGAGATATAACGGTCTTATACGGTCTGCTAGGCAAGACGAAAATGGGGAAATGGCATTCTACTTTACATGAAATGATATCTTTTTTCCACCCAGCACGAAAGAAAGAAAACCCGGAATACTAAATGTTAAACAAAGTGAAATTTTTGACATTTTACAACCTTAAAATAAAATAAGTTTAATCTACCCTGTCAGTCATGCAAAGAGCTTTTCTGCATTTATGTCTTCAGCAAGAAATGAAAATTTGCGATCTTATTTTTTGAGTGGTTTTCATTGTCCCGAATTTACTTTTAACTCCTCCGTCATTCCTTACATTCGCCCTCATTCCCGCCCCCTCAACCAGTCCTATATTGAATATTGCTCTTACCTGCAGCTACAATCTGGAATACGCAAGGACTCTTCTGCATGCCAATGCTATTCCTTCCCCAACAGGAAATCGTCCCATAATCCAGATCGGTCGTCGGTGTGTAATTCAGACGTGACAAGCCAGTCTGCAAGTGAAGGAAGCCGGAAAATGTTGCGATATGAAGTAGAAATAATGGAATTTCGTTGCAACTTTGTGGAGACACCCGTTACAGTGGGACGAATGGCAATAAAAATGATTAATCTCAAATGAGTGGCACGTAAGCGCAACGAATGAATGAATGAATGAATGTTTGAATGACAAGCTAAATTTAAAGGGGGAAGGAAAAACGAAAAGCTCAGGAACAAAGTAGGAAATGGTGACAGAGTGTTAGAGAAAACTGAAGAGACGAGCGAGGGGAAAAGCGCTACTGTTGCTTCAACTTCACATTTTGCTGGTATGAAAAATACATGAAAAGCAATTGCATTCTGTCACTCGTTCAGCGCAGATCCGCTGGAGAATGGTGAGGGGGATGAGGTGGACCGAAAGAATGGATCTGATAAGATGCGCGCTTCAAGTTAACTCATTTTGAGGAATCTCTGGCACTATTTTACCAGTTTATTGTCTCTGTGGCACTCTGCGGAGTGCATTTCTTCTCCGTTTTTATAACCTGAAAAGCTAATGAAATTTTTACTCCACCGAGTTGCTTTCATTGGCGGGTTGGCGAGGATCCGTTGAAGCGGAAAGTGGAAGAATCACTTAAAGGAAAATCTCATTTCAAGTATAGCGGGAAGTTCAGCTCTGTGGACTGCAGAACTGAAGGCTCTTTCTGACTCATCTGATTGCAGGAATATTTATTCGTCCGTCGAGGAGAAATAAAGGAATGCATTTCTTGAAATAAGAAGAAAGAAGTGATTTTAATAAAGCAAGAAACAGTGTAAGAGAGGAACTAAGCAAGAAGTTATTAAAGTTACGAGAAGCTATTGTGTTTCTGTTCTTTTTTCTTTTAAGTTGACATTTCCGTAGTCTACGCATGAAGCAAAGCAAGCCAATTTACTGCATTTCTAACGTAGAGATGTCAAGAAATATATAGAAATTTATATTGTATCATATATTTTAAATTAACTATTTATAATTTTAGGAGCTCCAGATATCAAGCAAATTCGAAAACTTCAGCTTTTCCAGAACTGAATTTTTCCGAATAAATTTAAGCCAGATCAAAAGTGTTGAAAACTTAAAAAAGGAAGGAAACTTAAAAAAGGAAGCCAACTATGCTACGGTAGGCGGCCGGGTGAGGGAGAGAGGGGGAGGGACGTGGAGCGTGGAGCGTGGATACCGTGGACAACCAAAAAGTGCTCAACTCACTTCGCTCGAGTGCAGCCTGGCGGGCAGCTCCGTTTGCTCGCCGGACGAATTAAATGTCCAATGAAATGAATCCGCAGGCGGCGATGCGTCCACTTCGCATTTTAGCACCAAGCTTTCATGCTTGAGGGCGCCTAACAATTCCTCGTGTTCCGTCGCGCAGATGGGTGCATCTGAAAAGAGAGCAAGGAAGAGCAAAAACGAAGTTCAGCACAAAGAGCAGTGAAAAAGGGTATCGGGCAAAATTTCAGTAAAATATCCAATTTAAAAATGGAACTACGAGTATAACGCTGCCGAGATACCGAGCAAAACTGAGTTGCTTAAATTTCTGCGGGCGAGGTCAATGAAAACTCTCTTCTCTCTGCATTTTCGGAAGCCCTTTCGCTTCCCGCAGCCTCAGGCCGCAGTTCATGTTTTATGCAGCTCGAACTTCCCGGAGCAGAGAACTACAAATGTTCCTCCGCTTCACCCGCAACGTGTTTGCTGGCCCAGCGTTTCTTGTTCGCTGCACATTTCAAGTTTAATTAGCCAGAAGCATGTGATTTCGCCCTGAAATTGCAACTAAGTTAAGGCGCCTCTCTAGCTGAGAGGAGTAAATTAATAGTTATTATTAATCCTCAAGGAGATTCGGCATGAATAATTAGTTGTTCTCCGCTCTCTCTGCATCAGCGGTAGCAGCATGAGGCTGATTGCGTGGATGGAAGAGAGGAGTGCATAGAAGAGGTGCTCTAGCTGAGTTTAGAAACCGCAAAAAATATAATTTTACCTTAATTATTCCTCAAAAACCTTTCGAAAAAAACGATTCCCTTACAAGAGCTACTTGTACACTTGAAATGAAGTATGCATTGAGAGGGATCTTCCAGGACAACGCAAGGGCACCAGGACGACGTTTCAAGTGATCTAAATGAAAATTCCGTACCCAAAAAAGCGAAACGAACAGAAATGTAATGATTTAAATTACAAATTAGATTAGAACAATAAATGCGAAAAGTTTTGCGCCAGAAACAACAACTCAGTGGTAGGAATTTCAAAATAGGCACTCAGATGCAACAAGGATGGCAGAGGCTGACGGCTGGCAAGAGAGGTGGACCGCGGAGAGGGTGGTGGGAACTGAAATGCTCGTTGACAGTTTAAAAATAACCTCTGCCACTCAGGGATTTCACAGTAGAAGAATTGTGGACAGCAAAAGGAAGGAAAGAAAGGAACGAGACAAAACTAAAAAGTATTTTAATCTAATGAATATTTTTCAACGTCTTGCAGTTGGCAACACTGTCAGCTGTGAAAACAAACAAAATGAAATTATTTTGGTGGAAAATACTTTTCCAACAACTGGATGAGTTTTCTCTTCCTCTCGATTGCTGAGCAGCAACTTCAGCAAGACGAGGAAAGGGAGATAAACTAAAACACCGAGCAAGAGAGAGAAGGAAGAGGACATTTTGTAAGATAGATAAGGACAGCTCGGAAGGTTTTAACGAAATGAAATAAAATGCCGAATGCAGATTAAGCCTTAAACTGTCTGTAATACTTTTTATTCCAGTGGAAAAGATTGCTTAAGAAGGATTTTAAATTCAAAGGAAGCGAGAGAGAGAGAGAGAGAGAGAAGATCTTTCAAAAAATGCAAGATTTTTTTAAAACAATAGCTGACGTAAAGATTAACAAAAAGAATTCGGGGATAAACCAAGAGAGGATAAATATTCGGGATGATAAGGAACTTTCACGTATTTACAACAACTTGAAGAAAAATGGCATTTTGAGAATTCTGAAGATCATTCTATTTTATTCACGCTATTTAGTGAGGCAAATGAAGATGTGAGAAATAAGTAATGAGTAAAAAAGGGAAGGTAATGAGTAGGAATGAGTAACAAGTAATGAGCGAATAAGTAAAAAGGAGTTGAATTACAGTTTCATCTATTTTATCTTCGTCTTGTAGCCGAAAGTTTGTAGTGCCTTTATAAAAAACAAGACTGAAAATATGATAATATGCAAATAACAAAGAAGAATACCATAAAATTTCAAATATCGCACACAATCGATTAGAGTTACGAAGCGTACAATCCGTGTTTTTCTGGCGCAAAAAGCAACAAAGTGTAAATTGCAATCGAAGCAAAGGCAATCATTTCTGCGGAACGAGTACTGCTAAGCCGGAAAAGCTTCTAATAACAGGTCTGCAGGGAGGCAACGGTAATTTCGGGGTTCTTAGTTTGTACAAAAGCTGAAAGGTGTGCCAGGACGAGTCTGCTGAAATCTGCAATTAAGTGCGAGTTGCTATATAAGCATAAAAAGACAACACAATTCTGGTAGCAGAAACACAACCAAAAAACACATGCACACACACACACACACACACACGGATACATGTGTGTGTGTGTGTGTGTGTTTGTGTGTATATTTGGAACCAACATCTGGACATTTGTGCAGACAAGTTGAAAGCCAGCAAATGTATGGTTTCACTTTTGCAGAGTAAGCAATTCGTTCGATTTGCGGTGGACTTTTTGCTCCTTGTGGGGGATTTGGAATTGTATACTCTGACATTTCGGGTAGCTGACACTAGCGAATACCAGGGAGGACTTTTAATTAATTCTCGCACAAGTAGCAATTGAATTCTGATGTTTTTTAATACCTCTACTTTTTTGATATACGAGTAATAAAAGAAAATAGATTAGAAAACAGGTTCTCGAAGAGTTTTTTTTGTTTTAGAAGCTAGTTTACGAATGATTTATGAATGTCATTTCATATTTCTTGGCCGCAAATTTACTTTTATTTGGTAATATTGTGCGAAATCACTTTTGTGATTTTTAAAAAAACCTCCGATCGAGCAGTTAAAAAGTCATCAAAATTTTCTAAATTCAATTGGGCTTTAAAAATTCTCTTATTTGTAAATAGCAAAGACATTCAACACACTTTCCACGACTTAATCTATTCGAAATTGGAACACACATTCCTGCTGCACGTGTCCTGCTAACTGCCGGAACCGAGTACTGGAATAATAGATATTTTATCTGCCTGCTAAGCATCCCATAATCTCGAAACTCGGTTAACACTGAAAACCATGTTCTACGTGCAGACATAATAAAAGACGAGGAAATGAAAATTCCAGTTTCCCTGAATTATTTTTAGAGAGAAACTCTACAGAAATTAGTGATTAGAGATGGCAATGAGGAATAAAACGCAGAGAAGCCGTGGAAGAGGAGCGTGTTGAAGAGAGCGACACACAGAAAATGGGGTAGCAAGAGAGGCAGGCAGCAAATGAGTACACGTAGCACACGTTTTATTTCAATTAAGGTGACTCTGTCAAAAGGAGAATCACACACACACACACTATCCGGAAAACTAACTGAACAGTCGAAAATCCACGCAGACCTGGAGAGAAAAGATATTCATTTGGTATGGTAAGAAGAAGAGACGACCATCGGGATCCGTTGAAATCGAGCGATAGAGACAAATTTAGGAGTTGCGTAATTTAATTTCGACCGAAAGAGGAGAAAATTCATTCGTTTTAATTTCTTCCCATGAGTTTCGTTATTTAGTTTAGCGAACTTTTTAGTAGAAAATGTTAACCCGGTTGAATTATTGCACTTTTAGCACTAATAAAAGTTAGTTGATGATTCGTAGTTGCAACTTATATTGTTCACCATTACCAACAAATTTTATAGGCCTTTCCTCTCTCAGGAAAACCCAGCATATCCTTCCATCTTGCAAGGATACCCAGTTAGATATGCTTTCGACAAAATTGAGAAATTAACTATAATTAAATCACTGCAACCCACTATTAAGTTCAGTGAGCGCAGCTGAAGGTACTCACAGCGTATTCGCAGCGTGACCGGATTGCTGCTGCCCTTTCCCTCGGGATTCACAGCCATGCAATTGTAATCGCCGGCCGAGGCTCGTGTCACGCTCTGCAAGACGAGCGATTGGTCTGAAAGGATGACGCCAGCTGAGATGTTGTGATGCAATTCGTGGCCCTGCAGTGATGGCGATGGAACGTGCAAAAGTGGCAAGAATATTTTAAAAATGCGAGGATAAGAGAAATAAAATGCAGCAAGATAGAAGATATTTATTGCATTTGCCGTCGTTGTGGTTGTTGTTGTTTGGTTTCCAAGGATGTGCAGTGGCAGCAGCAACAGTAGGAGAAAAACAGCCAGGTGTTGATAAACGGATTGTTGACGGCGACAGCGTTGCAAGGACATCAGCGTGTTCCGCGTTGTTGCATTAAAAGAAAATAGAAAAAGGTAAGTGAAAACATTGAGAAGCCTGGGAAATGTTTTTATTTTATTTAATTCTTTAGTTTCTACGTCTTCCAATAGAAGATTCCAAAGGCATCAGATAAAAATAAGGAAGCCGCGGAGAAAAAGGACGTCACGTGAAAGTTGAGTGGAAAATGCGCACTTGATGTGTTGTAATGAATTCTGCACACACATGCACGCACTCACCCGGTCACATACACACACTCTTTCCCTCTCTTCCTCTCTCTCTCACTTACTCTCTCCAACACACACACACGCACCTGATGCAATGAGGAAGCAGTGCAAGTAAAAGCATGCAGCCAGTCAGCCATCCTTCATGCTTTCGATTGTCAGATGCTGATTGCGTTTCGAAAACTCCACGAGGAGAGAATAGCAATGATGTCGTTAGAGGTGTGGAGAGGTGTGGGGAGGGGAGAGAAAGGATGTTGCAAGCAGCAGTGAGAATTACGAAGCAGATGAAAGAGTTAAGCAAGGGATTACCACATCGGCGCAGAAGACAGTAGCTGGCTGAGTGACTGGCAACGAAGGAAGCTGCCTTCCTGCAGAGCCGCGCGTCTGCTGGAACCACAGGCGCACAGAAAAGGAGCGAGAGAGGGGGGAGGAATGAGGGAATTTAAAACTAGAGAATATACAATATTTCCTCTAAATACTCTTCGCCCTGGAAAAATTCTGTTGAGGCCGCTGGCTGCAACTCATGACATTACTAATGCATCAGAGTGCACCGAGTCCTCCCCCCCAACCCCGGAGGACCTCGCGGACAGACGGACGCCAACGAGCAGACAACTAGACGGGCGCTGTCAAATTAATGCTGCAAACAGCGCCACGTGAAAAAAGTGGCCACGCTTTTTGCGCCAACTTTTTATTTTAATTGAAAATTAATTCCAATTCGACTCGACTCAGCTGCTGCTGATCGTCGATGTGGCAACGTTATCGCAAGGATTTGTAGCAATTAAATTTATTTTTTAAAATATTTTTTGCGCTTCTTTAATTGTGAACGAAGGATTTGCAGTTACGTGAGCGATGATGGGTGGAAAGAGCGGACGATAATCCGCAATATAATCAATAACTTGTAGAATCAATAAAAGGAAACAACGTAAAAACTGCTAAATTGTTCGCGTGGACGTGGAACTGCTGAGGGATGCACTTACATTGTGGTACCAGGACATCTTGTACGGCTTGGGGTTCGACTGTATGACGCACTCGAAGTACACATCGTCGCCCTCCTTGATGTCGTCGGGGTTCAGCGAGGAGCCCATTTTCAAGTGGGCCATCGGTTGGTCTGCAAGCAAATAGAGGAAAGCAAATAGAAAACAAGAGCAAGCGAAACGAAATGTATTTTTATTGTGCTCCCTACGTATCCGCTAAATATTTAATCACACAGCCATCGCGTCCCGCAGCGCCAATGCAAACAGCCACTCAATCAATTTAAATAACAAATGGCACGAATACCGCATGACACGCTGTAATTCTCACAGATGAAGTGCAGTTTTTTATGCTTTTCGGTTTGAATTTCTTGTTGACTGCGATTTTTTATCAACTGCCATGCAATATTGATTGTAACAAAAAAGGACGAAAAAACGCTGACGATGACAGTGGCACACACTTTTTTTGCTTAATACTGCTCTGATTTTGGAAATATTTAAACATCTGTAGAGCTGGAGGCATTATTGACGGATTACAATTTAGCTGAGGTAGCCAAATCTTGCCAAAAAGTTTGACAATAGTAGTTTTTCACAATATCTAAAAACCTAAAAGCCTATAAAATTCTATCAATCACTTTGACCTAGAAACTCTGCAGTTTCTTAGATAAATTTAGGCAGTGGAGTTTTTTTAATCTGATAAAAATTTAAAAGTTATAAAAGTAAAATATAAAAGTTATTTTAAAAATTAAACCGTCGCTTTATTGATTCCTATCAGTGCATCACGAACAACTTATATAGTTTTCATTATTTTATGAATAAAAAATCATTCAATGGTGACGCAACATTTCATGATATCCAGATTATATTCTTACTCAGAATTGACAAATCATTTCAATTTCGCATTAAACTCGAATGTAGCATTTGTTGGAAGTACCTTATTTATGACAAACCAAGTGTAAAAGCCTTTTAGAATCATATAAGGATCAAATACTTCTGATTTCTCGACAAATCCCGGTGACCAAAGTGAGTGAGAGTCGGCAGTGAGTGTTTTTCTCGTTAATATTACAGTGCTTTCATTGTTCATATAAAATTATTGAGAACGGAACCATTTCATTAGACTTTGTAGTGATGCTTGAGTATCAGGACTATTCTTGTGGAATAAAGCATATTTTAGAGTCATTTCTATTTAAAACAATACAATATTTTAAACACTAACGACATTGCCCCTTTCCTCCTAAAATAAGCATAGAAATGGAAAGAAAATCCAGCAAAATTCCGATATGTTGCGAAGAGGAACTCTTAAGTGGAACCACTTTGCAAAGAAGCAAAAAACTAGGTTAAAACATTATATTATATATGGAATTTAAAGCTTCTATGCAAGCATAAAATGCTCTTTAAACTGAAAATTCTTTTCGCTTTTTATTTCCCAACTTACAACATAACAAACACCTCAATTCACAAAATCGGTAACTTTGCTCAGCTTTTGGCATCACATTCCAAGTACACCACGGAATATTTTAATTTTAAAACTCGCCGCAAATGCAAACAATGCGACCAATAAAACCGAATGGAACCAAATGGACCAATAAAACCGCCGAGCGGAAATAAAAACCAAACTAAACACAACACAAAAAAGTCTGCATTGCAAATGAGATCGCAACACAACTGCGTTGATATTATAATAAAATGTCAACAGAGGACAGCGGGATGTTTCAGCAGGAACAGGAAGCAGTCCACCAAGGCAGGCTGCTTTTGAGCGTGTTTGCTCGTGTTGGTGACATTTAAACATGGAGAAAAACCAACACAGACACCCACTTTCGCGCCGAACCACTTACGAGTACAACGGCAACACGATTGTGAAAGTGTAATTTATTTTGATTGCAAACTTGGCCAATTGCAGAAGCCACTTGAGGGCAGAACGTTGTGGTGCTGAAGTGTGAAGGGACGAGAGCCACCGTCTCCGACCACACAGACGGACGGACGTTACTAAGGCATTCCAACAATTGCGCAATTGAATTTAATTGTGTATTAGGTTGCGCAACGCCGCAGGTCATGCTTATTTCGTCCATGTTTCTCTCGTCCTTGCAGTGGTTACTTATCCTAGTTTGCTAACCACCTCTTCTGCTTCTGCTTTCATCGCGTTTGCATTTCTATTCGCTTTATGAACGCCTTCGTTGTTACAGTCAATAAAAAAGCAACATTCGACTATCTGAAGCGGTTGTTGCGCTCTTCGGGCGGACGGCTTCTCAACTTACAGTGGACGACCAGCCTCCATTTGTCCTCAATGACGCTGTCCATAATGTACTGATTCTCGGCGCGGCAGGTCAGATATTT
Source organism: Sicus ferrugineus (assembly GCA_922984085.1). Taxonomy (NCBI): domain Eukaryota; kingdom Metazoa; phylum Arthropoda; class Insecta; order Diptera; family Conopidae; genus Sicus; species Sicus ferrugineus. The sequence goes on from OV277352.1 coordinate 4,355,723, forward strand.
GCCATCATCGTCGCGCGTGGGCGTGAAGGTCAAAATACTTAAAGCTTGATTGTCTGGTTCGGAGAACTGTAACGATAACAAATGTGTGAAGTTAGGAATGGAATACCAAGTAAAGTAGGGAATGCCGCGGATTCTACGCGGATAACTGAGCTACAGTTGTGAATACCATTCTTTATAGAGGGAATATAAATACTCAAAAATGCTATTTATGTTCCCGCCACTTTATTTGGAACGTAATTGTTGCTCTGAACGAAAAACATGACATACGAATACGCTTCAGCGGCTCCATAACTCGCACTAGTTTTTGCATGGAGTTGTATGGAAACAATGTTTTTCGTCCAACACCGTGTTATTATTTCATCCAATACTCTTTGCTTTTACAGTTCCTTTACTCACGTTTTTTGCCAGCTTTTTTATCTGTTTATTACTCTTCCACCAGGTAATAATAGCGGACGGCTTCGAACCGGAAGCTTTGCACTCCACGTCGTATGTGCGATCAGCGGAAACGAATTTCTCCTTAGTGAGTATATGGACCGCAACGGGTTTCACTGCAATTGCAAATGAAAATACCGAACGGAAGTGTTAAAAAAGCGAACAATTTCATCGGGGCAAGGGAAAAACTCGCAAAAGTCGCTGCAGAACAGAAAATATAAATATGAAAAACAAAAATATGCAATTAAACAATTCAGCATAAAGCTGAAAAGCCCGGGGAGGGGGGAAGGGAGAGCGGGAGAGCGAAGAAAGAGTAGCTTAAAAGCTACACAATTCATGGAAGCTATTGTTGAAATGGTTTTTGCTGTCGTACAACTTCCGTAGAATGTCGACAACAATGGACAATCATTATCGAAAGAGAGACAAAGCAGAAAGAATGGAACAAAAACCTAAATACGGAAAGTTCTATCAATCGCAACGGAACAATTTGAAATGAGGGAAACAGACGATGAAGCAGTGAATTGTGTGACTTCATCAATTGAATGGATTGACTTAAATGTTTTCTTTATTTAATATTAATCAAGTTGAACACCAGAAGGGAAATTGAAGGAGTTAAAAGCATTGCTAGTCCTGCCATCGCTGAAACTGCGGCGACTTCACCTCGGCCAAAAAACCTCCACTAACAAGCGATCAGAAATACCAAATAGCAGCTCAAACAACCAAAAAAACTGCCATTTGCTGTCGAAATACTTACAATTGATATCGAGAATGACGACCCGGTTGTTGGGCGGCGTCAGGTTCGTGTTGCTCGCCACACAAACCAATCGCGCATTCAGATGCTGTCGCCCAATATTTGGGTATGACAAGTGGTTAACGGTCTTGCCGTCGGCGCGGTGCTCGAACGACTCATCAATCACGGTGTTGTCCAAGTACCATGTAACGTTCGGACGTGGACGTCCTGTGGGTGCGCGGTGCGCGGTGCGCGGTGCGCAGGTAGCCAATACAGGTTCCGATGTTGCATGTAGCCGAAATGTGGCACGTAGCGAGGAAGGATACAAGACAACAAGAGTTAAGGATAACATGTTGTTATAGTTTTTGCGGGATTCATTCATTGTTGGTCGTGTTTTATTTCCCGTTTTGCAGCGGTCCATCATCGTCAACAAAGACGAGTAGATGAGCAGCCGTTGCAGTGGTTGTTGATATTGATGGGAGTGATGATGCCGGCGACGTTGTTGTTTGTTGTTGTGTTTTTCGAGCAGTTCCAGTTGCGGCAGGAATTTTTACACGACGTGCATCCGGCAGTTGATGAAGTCCGTGCAGCAGATGAAAAATCGAGTCCAGATCATTTGTAAAGAAAGAACAAGAAAAATAACAACAAATTGAGCTACTGGTATTATTTACTGTACGTATTTTTATATATACACAGATACCAAGAGCTTACAACGATAAATTGTAAATAGAACAAAAGGGAACATAAAACAGGTAAACTAAAATAAAGTAATATTAAGCGAAACACAGAGGTTTCTGTAGATATGATATAAAGAGTCGGGGATTCCTAAACTGTAAAAATTAAAAATGTTTGTGGAGGAAGTCGGCGTGGTTATTAACCTTCGTGCCTTCGCCCATTTCCAATCCCGAAAGCTACAAAACAAAGAACCTTGTGACGAGTTTCATCGTGATATCTCTAGTCGTTGTCTTGTAATTGTGATTTGAAGAGACAGACAGGTGGACGGACAGTCTTATAATCTAGTAAACATTGTCTTACCGCCAGCTACTTCGCAAACCAACACCACGTCGCTGCCCTCATTGTAGGCCTCAACATTGTTGGTCCTCTCGTGGCGTTTGGTGTCGTAGATGATCGGCCTTTCCGGCGGCACTAAAAGCAAGAAAGAAAACGCAAATTAGAACACTAGGTGAAATTATAATTCTGTCAGCAAGTTTATTAAAATGTTTCATGTAGCTAAATCATATTTTAAAGACAAATCAAATCCCATATCAACATCAGCCTCTTCGAGAAATCTTGGGTGTCTTTTAAAGTCATTTTATGGGTAAGATTAAACCAAGAAACAGCAGTGTTGCACGCGAAATCACCATAAAACTCTGCACCAGAGTCGGAGTGAGATAGAGCAAGAACAACAATAGTGGCAGCATGATATGGAAGAACGATGTGCGATTACGAAGGCCCGAGAATGCAGGTCAACTGAGTTGAATGGTCCAAAACACAGCCACGATAGCCGTGAGCTTTGTAAATCACATTTTAATGATTCGTGACAAATTATTGAAGGTTGGCAATCGTGAATAAATCATGCAGCCAAACAACGCTCGAACCAAATGTCAATACGCGGTTAGTGCTGCAAATAACCACTCACAACACTTGTAAGCCAAACCAGCATTTTGCGGTCGTATTATTAGCCACTGATTGATAGGGCAATTAAAACAAAACGCGAAACTCCACACACCGGCCTATGATTCGGTTTAGTGAAAAATAACAGCGCACTCAATTTTGAGGTTTCAATTTTCCACTCGCAATTTCCAACAAGTGGAACAAGAGACGCCCTACCCTACCTCCCTCCCTCCTTCCCTCAACCTCCCCGCAAGCACACCCTTTGCTGGAGTCACTCGCGCTGGAAACCGACATTTAAGTTGCGCAACTAATAAAAACAATGTAAATACGTAACTAAACTGCTGTCACGCAGCTGAAGTCGCCAAATGTGTGCTGCGCTTTGCATGTCGGTAAAGCGTTACCCGTTTTCCACTTTGTCTGCAGACACGCAACCCGCGAACGAAGTGAAGAGTTGAATTATATGCACTTAGAAAATCTGCAAGTGGGACCGGGTAATTCGAGGTTTTCCGTGTTGCTTAATGAGTAGTGAAACGAACATTTAATGTAGCTTTTGCGAAGTTGTTCTTTTCCCAGTTTTGCACATTGCTGAAAATGCTTCAAATTGAAAATATCCTTGCTTTTCCTAGCACATTGTGTTGAATATTATATCCCCTCGAAGGAATTGCATTGTGAACTTAATCAACTTTTTAATATCAGAACTTATAATTAAAAATTTCAGTCTTACCAGCGAAACGCATAACAAGAACCACGGAAAGTTAATATCTTGCAATTTAATCAAAGTCGCTGCCATTTTATAGCATTTCCCGAGTTTTTCTTGTGCAATGAATGCTCGTGCTCTTTCTTGTAGCTTTTTGATAGACTGTTGTTGTTGTTGCTGTTGTTGTTGTTTTTATTAATCTCGCTCTTCTTATTATTGCTCTCGTGTCCACTTCAAATTGTGCAAATATTGCAATTTGTCAGAATTATGGTTGCAATGCTGCGATAGAAGTGCTTCCGCACCGTACAACGACAACAGCAGCAACAGCAACAACAACAGCCACAACAGCAACAACAGCCACAACAACAACAAGAACTCATATTTCGCCCTTCTCTGTTGTTGGCATGGCGCTGGGCGCCATCTTGTATTTGCATGTTTAAAGTGGATGCAACGCGTGGAAATATAAACGCGTTTACACAGCTGGAAGCAGACAGAGTGCTGCGAAAGCCAACAACAACTGCAACAACAACAACTTCAACACCAATAATGTAGCCAAAAAGCAACAGAAAAATATTGCATTTGTATTGCGCGCACTTGTGTAGATTTCCGGTTCCTTTGGTGTTGTTGCTGTTGCTGCTGCTGCTCTGCTGGTTTGCGTTCGTCTGCATGAATTAAGTTCAGTGCTGGTGGCCCATGTTGTTGTTGTTGTTACTGTATTTTTCACTCACTGCTACTTCCCTCCCTGCTTACATTCGTAATGTGTTTGCGAATAATAGCAGACGTGCAACCAACTGAAGTGCAACAAAATAGCGACTCCACTGCTAGGGAAGCGATGTAGTTCGACGTGGTTCGTTGTTGCGCAGCTGGCAGCTCTTGCTGCAAATCCATACAACGTCATAAAATAGCAACTGGCAGCGTACGAGAGCCGTGTGACGCAAAATTGATATGACAGAAAACAAATGGTTGCAACATCGTGACATCCTCGTGAGAGAAATCGGTGTGGATTGAATCGTTGGATTGAAAAGTGAGCGGAATGGAAAATTAGTGGGAGTCGGACGGAATGCAGAATTAAAACTGCAGAAGACGGGGTGTGGCATCGTATCGCAGTTCATTCCCTCGTCTCCTCCTTTTTTGAAATTCCCTCCCGCGAAATTGAATTAACAGCAAAATGCAGAAGCCTCGCTCTCGTCAACACCGCATATAATTTAAATTTAACCATGACAAATAAGACGGAACCTCGCAACGGTTTGCAACGGCTGAACGCATTCGTATCGCGGCGAGGATGTTGCAATCAGTGCTTCAGTGTGTCTGAGCGCAAAGCCAATGCGAGCGAAACAAGTGCTTTTCCCCGCCTCGTACTCTGCCTGCTCCTTGAATCCACCACTGAGGTCGCTGAGGTAATCCAGCAAATCGCTCGGGATTTATGGCTGCACCTCTATTGCAGCCGTTGGCATCGCACGGGCGGCGCGCGACGCGCGACGCCGGCAACGCCATCGCACAATAAAGCATTTAAATTGCTCGCCAATTCAACGCTTCATGACACACATGTGCGCTGCACCAGACGCAAGGTCCGTCCCGCCTGTCGGTGGGTCGCGTGGCCGGCCGTCGCCGGTACGTGGCACCTACCGATTTCTTTATTTTCTCAAAAATCCTCTCCTAGTAGCAACAGAACGAGTGTCGTTGTTGCTGCAGCACTGCAACTGTGTGTGAGCGGAAACGGATGCACGCTTCGCTGTGGCGCAGTAGTGGTAGGAATGAGGGGCGGTGGGGGGAGGTGGCTGCAGCTGTGGATGTGATGTCCTTCGCATTCGTTATTTACGCCTTAATAATTCCACACAGCGACGCAATTAGACCGCCGGAAGCAGGAGTGGATAACTGAACGCCGCGTTGGGAGCAGCTGGTCTATGAGGATGAGGGGTGGGGGCGTGGGGGGTGAGGGGACTCGCGCATTACTGCGACATAAAGCGAATTTTAAGGACTCTCGTTAACTTACCGATGACGGTGAGATTAATTTTCAGATTTCTTGTGGGTGAGTTGCGGAAGTCGACGCGGCAGCGATAGACGCCCTCGTCTTCGATGCGAACGTTGTCGACCTTGAGCTGAGCAGGGTGCGAGGTGCTGCTGAAGTAGGCGCGTGTGCCGAATGCGGTGGGCGAGGACCACAACCGCGCCTGTCCGAACTGGCGACCGCGGACATCAAAGCTGCAAGAGAGGAAAGAGTTGTTAAAAATCCCCACTTTGAATCAGAGACGCCAATCGGGATAAAGAAAATAACATTATCTATTTTTTTTTAAGTGTCCTCTTTAAATAGAACCAACAAAAGCTCGAAATGAGAAGCTTCATAAAAACTTTTCTTACATCAATATCATTATTAGGATGCGTAATTTTCCTTGCTTATTCCGTGCGTCAATTTTTTCTATGGCTTGAAAACCATTGCAAACTCAACTAGTTACGTTAATGGACTTTATTTTCTGTTAATTAGTAAAACTTTCCCACTCAACCACACAGTAGCGGTTACAAGTTCAGAAAGGATTTGTTTTCAATGACGTGGTTTTTCATTCTACGCCACTTTCTGTTTATAACTAATGGCAGTGATGACGACAACTCTGAAGTTCACCAGCTAGCTGCAGTTAGTTTGTGGATTTCTTCTATTTTTCAGTAAAGCTAATTTAGTTTGCTCTCGCAACTCTCGTGTGGCACACGTATACTCACTTGTACAGGGGTTCGCCATCGCCTTCCCGAAACCACAGCACCATATAAACAGCATCGTCGCGCTCCATGGGCGTGATGTCGCACGGCAACATGGCTTGTCGTCCCAAGACACCCTCCACCGAAGTAAGGGGCACTGAAAGTGAGGAGACAGAGGGCGTTAATAAGTTCTGTGTGAGACAATAACATATTTCAGCTAAACAATATGTAATACAATGTTTTGTTCCACTTATTACAATAAGCACCCCGTTTTATTGAAGATTCTTGTGTCCTAAGGCTTTAAAAAACCTCTGGTTCTAGTTACAACTACAACTCGCAATTATCTGATCGTTCTGTATTCAACCTCCAAAGAAGTAAAAAGTTAATTTGCACTTTAGTATCGGAGAATGCAATCATTAAACACTGATCATCAGCAAAATTGCTGCTCGCACACGCCATCCACACGCTGGTCTTCTATACTTCTGGACTTCTATGCTTGGCTTGGAGGAAGGTATGGTGGAGCTGTTTCTCTTCAGTTTAAGAACAACGTTCGTGTGAACAAACAAAAGATGTTGGAGATAAACAAGGCAAGAACACTTTTAGCACAAACTGCGGACACACAAAACAAAAACAACACGTGCGAGTAGTTGTAGTTAGAAGCAAGTGGAAAGCATTTTATGAGCAACGAAGGATCTTCTCGAGCTCATTAAGATAAAACTAGTAAACAGGCAGCTTTTGGGCACCACCACCACCACCACCACCACCACCATCTACGCCTGGAGGGTACAAGCCAAGTTTTGAAAGAGCTAAATAGCTGCACAAGTGATGAACTGCAATCACTCTATCAAAACAATTCATGTAGGCCACGTAATATCTTAACTTGGAATGTTTCTTCACTTGTGGGTGGCACTGAAGGGAGATGACAGGAGGTGTTGGTCGGTTGCAGAGACTGAAGAAGAATACAAGAATACTGCGAGGATGTCGACTTCACCATAACTGCCAACAGACATACAGATTCTCCTGAAAATCTGGAGAAGGAGAAAATATCTCTTGTGCAAAAAGTATAAAAATGCAAATGTAAAATCGTAGAATTCCGCAGGAATTGATGGACAGCCGAAACTACTGAGGCGAAACGACTGACCAACGACGAACAATGAATGGGTGCTGCTCCGACATAGCGACTGCATCCCTAATGATTCTCCTGAAATCCATAGAATTATCCATCCAGTGGGTGTGGAAGGAAGAGAATCTTGTCTGCAATTATCTCTAACGACTGAGAAATTTAACTTGCAAAGCAGCCTAATATACGACGGGTAAGAGGCACTTGAAGAGGTTCAAAACAGGATCGTTACTGCGAACTTGCGAGTACTCTACACGCCGGCACTCATAATGCGAGCTTCGAAGCGGGATGCGGAGCGCTTTTTGAGAGTTTCATTTGCTTCCTTTGTTGGAAAAAAGCGATTGAAGGAGTTAAGATTAATTGCACTTTTGATAGACAGGCATGTCGGCCTGTGCGAACAGCTGCTGAAATTGTGTGATGACAGCGCGAACAGCTGTTGAAATGTTTATACCCACACAATTAGATTTTATTTATTTTATGATGTCTCTGGCAAATTTTGTACAGAGTTAACATGTATAGTATTTCTAAAAAAAATCCCTAAAAATGTGGTGAAATTCTCGCCATGGAAATTCCACTCCTTCCCACCCCTCTGTACCGACCGCATTGTTGATATCTAGCTTCTCAACATCGCATTGAAGCCTACAAAACGTGACTCTTTAGCCTGAAAATGATCCATAATTGTGGTTCATCTCGAAGCGCCAGCAGCAACTTTGCACGCTATCACTCCTCCTCGTTCCGCGCAAAGCAAAATGACTCCAGCAGCGAGCAACATCGATGCGCTAAGATTCTCGCGATCAGGGTACCGTGCACGATGCTCACTGCATTTTCCCAAGCAATAGATCACGGCTAGTTGATAAAACGTATTATGAACCCTGAAAGACTTCGAGCGATAGCGGTGTGGCCCGTGGAGACTTAAACAGCGGTTAGCCAAGAGATAGTCAGAAACTCGTGTTTAATAGTCGTCGTCGTTTCTGCTGCAATTTTTTACAGTGGAGTTGTCAAATTAAGATTGCGATAACTCTTGCTTATAAAGGAGAGAGAAAACTAATTTAGGGTTTCCTAACAATATTTAAGCGGCTGTTGAGCGTGTTTAAATAATCAGCAACAGAAGAGAACCTAAAAAAGTTGCATTCAACTTAAAATCTCGCAAGTTACGGCACCAAATCACATGATGGCCCTTTAGATGAGACTTTTAGCTCTACCTTTACGTTTGCAGTTCCTCTATAATTCCATAAATAATACTATCGAAAACTTAAACCCATCAATCAAGCTAATCAAGCGAAAATCTATAACTGACCTCCAGATATCATCACGGACACGTTTTCCACTCAACCTGCTTAAGTCCCGGTAAGTCCGACCAGGCCAGCAGCGGCAGCAGCGATACAGGTTAGCATTTTACTACCGCCGCAGCAGCAGCAGCAGCAGCAAAAGCAGCCCAGAAACGAGTTAGTAAGAAAGGAGGACCATAAAGGCCAGAAGACCACGTAAAGCACGAAGCAAGCAGACGAGACAAGGCAATGAATGCGTCTAAGTGACTTCGAGGCATTTTCATGGGTGATAAAATCTCTCAGGGCGCATAAATCAATTTTTATGGCTGCGTTTATTTTCTAAAGGACATCATTGTGTAATGTTGCATGCACGTGGTTGTTGCTGTTGTTACTGTCTTGCTTGTTACCACTGTTCACACGTTTTTCCCGTTGCAGCCTCGAAAAATTATATAGACTGCCCAGATCATATTCGCTCCACATACACAGTACGTGCAGCGGGAGGTGGTACACGTGGTGTAGCGCTGTTCCAACTTAGGGCCATGTTAAGAATTTGCCACTCTTGAGCGATTGTTATTGATAGCGCAACCGCAACACCAGCAGTAGGTGGTGGAGCATCTTTGAGTACGCAGCAGTGCAAAAACATACTGCTGATGTCGGCGATGATAAACTTGAGTAATTGTTGAACTATGAAGTCACGATTATTATTTATCAGCGGTTACAGGAGGTGGCTGTGTATCGAAGGATCTTGGTTTTACCTGGATTGTTCAGTTTTATTTACAGCGAAATTAAGTTAAATTATCAGAAGAGGAAGTGAATATAGCTATGGCTATAATATGTGTTATTTTGGAAGACTCTATATTTCCAGAGTAAATTGCTTTCAAAGGAAAATTAATTTGGTCGCCAAGAGGGGGTGGGGAGAATCAAATTTTTATATGATAATAAGGAAACAGTTTCAATGTTTCAGTGACAGTCACGATATTCAAGCTTAGAATGCGGATTTCATATTCAAAATATTCAATTTCAAAAAAGCAGTTACCTACAAAATTTGTTCGTCATATTGACAACCATAACTCATTATATTAAATACAGAAAAATATAGAAGGAAGAAGTGTAAATTAAATCTTACTGAAAATTATACTCATGAATACAACAATTTTAACATAATAATCTTCAATTTTGTGTCGTCATATGACAACCAACATTTCTCAATGCAATCAATTTCTGGTAGTAATTAGACGACTCTTGCTTCCATTATTTACTGCAGTAACTTAATAACTAAAATCTGAATTGCATTGTGTCCCACACTTACGAAATTCTTTTCCATTCTATTTCACATCCGAAACATCCGCCTCCTATTTTACATATCATTGATTTTGGCTACCCGAGCAATTGGTTGTTGTTCATTTAGTACTGACGAGGTTACTTTAATTGAATTACTAGTACGAAATGCAAACAAATATGCTTTCAATTTGACTAAATAAGGGAGAAAATCTGCAACACTTTAAACAATACCGTAATCTGAGCAAATATCCATTAAGTATGCTAACCACAACATTCTCTGATTGCATTATATTGTATTTAGATATAAAAGGCGTAAATAGGAAATGCCTGCAAGCAAATAAATACGCATGTTTGTCCCTAGGAAGGCCTGCCGGTGCCACATACAGCTTTACTGTCTGCCAGTCGCTCTTCAGAGACCAGGAAACTTTCGCATTTCTGAAGGAACCATTCCTATGCAGTTCAATGAGCTGCAAGTATTATGTTTAATCATGGAAAATTAGAAGGCAAGCATGGCGCTGGGTAATTGTTTCTCACGTCCATGAAGTGTCTGCAAATCTGGCAGCCATTCAGAACTTGGAGAGTGGGATTCCATGCAGTCACAAACGATGTGCAAGTCGAAGTGTGTTTAGTTCAAACTTTTGAAGACGGAAGACACAGGGATGCGTTTGCTGCACTGTGTGAACACCGAGCGGCAAAGAAACACCAACTGAGCAGCTCACTGCAGGACTTCTGGAAAAGTCTGCTGCCAAAGAGGATACTTGTGCTGTAGAAAAGACTTGCTCGATCTTTGCAGCCGACTCGGTTGAGTGCGCCTGAGTGAACTTGAATTAGTTGGAAGTTTAATTAAGTCTACGACATGCTAGAAGTAAGCTTGCCGCATCCATAGCTGTGTGCTGGGAGTGGGATTGCTTTTGGCGCAGGCATTATACAGCTGCTAACTGGACTCTTTATAATGATGATAAAGTGCGAAGATTTTAGTTCTCTTAGCGCGATTATCTGGTTTCTGCCTTACTAAATCACATTTAAGCCAGTAAATTCTAACATATCATATTTAATTAAAGCTTCAAGAGTGGAATTACTACAGAATCGGATTGTGTTTCTATACTCCTCGGAATAACAAGTAATCCGTGAGTTAAATAATGAATTATTCCGGTCACCAATGGCATCAATCCAATTATGTATAGGAAAGTATTCATAGCTTTTTTCTTGCCGACATGCGATGCCATTTTCGCATTCGTTGAAGATTATATCAATTCTCATTATACGCCACATCAAAGGTTTTGTCAAAATAATAATTATTGGACAGCAACGGTGTTTGTTGGGAAACCAATGGAACTTTTTAATTAAAATTATTTAGAAATGGGAGGTAAAGTTAAAAAAGAAAATCACTAGCTCATCACAGGAACCTGAGAAGTCTAGAGTAGATTTAACATCGTATTGTCATGGCAATAAACTTCCATTAGCAACATTGAATTCGTCTTTCTTGTTGTCTTCATAAGATGTATCAACGGAAGAATTTATTTAAAAGCCAAGCATTTTTATACTCTTCTTTCAGTGATAATACTTCACAATTTTATTTGCTATAGCAAAATAGGAATCTGTAGTTTCCAAAGGTGTTGATTAATTGGTTTATTAACAAATTAATTGCCTTCATGACAGCAAGTTTTCATTACAGTATCACAAAGAGAGAGGAAGAGGGAGCGAATTTACAATGTTCACAAGCACGCAGGCTTGTAGATTTACACTCGTACCAGTATATTTTGGTGTAGGCAAAACTATGACATCCTCTAGCTGAGGCATCCAAAAGTTAACTGACAACCTGTCAGTGCCAACGAAATCGGCTTTGGTTTATCCCGACCATAATTTATTTCGGCTGCGGCACCTCTTTGGTCTGCAATTCGAGACTGTGTAGAAAACAGACAACAATAAAAAACCACATCACACCCAGACGGACAATCACAACTCTGACTGACAATAAAAATTCATTTAAGTCAACATGTGGGCGCTCAGCAGAAAGAAAAATGAGAATCTCAACAATGCGTATGACACTCTCATTCACTCATTCGGTTTTTCGCAAACTCGCCGGAATTTCGAATGGCAGCAGAAATCGCATTAAACGAGTTGACAGCATTAAAATTGCCGGCATTGTTCGCTACGGCCTCAGGAATTCATGTATATTCACTGCATCTGTCGAGCTCTGACTGAGAGACAAGCATTGCGATGGCTTCGCAGACAACATAATCAAAGTTCGGTCTGTATAGGAAAGCACTATGAATGTCTGAAAGTTATTAATGGCTGAGCTTAAAAGTTGCATTAAAGGAAAACTTTCAGTTCGAAATAGAGAGAACAGATTTTTATTTTTAATAAAAATGTCATGTTATTAGCCATAAATGTGCAAATAACTTTTAGAAAATAAGTAAAACTATTAAAAAGTCTACCATAATTTTCATTTACTTTGTTTTTATCACTTTTATTTTTCATGTATCTTCTATTGTGGTCGTTTCCCTCAGTGTAAGCCAACAACTAACGAACAATACACTTTTGCGTTACGAAGTCATTATAATATCTTTACCGGATCAAACTTCGCCACGCTAGAATGTTGAAAATGAATACAGAGCACTTAATCTCTTCTTAAAGTACGAGATTCTCAGAATCCTACTGATTATTTCCCATACTCTGGCTGAAAAGGTTCCCTTTAGAGGATGTTGATTGCCTTCATTGAAACGTAAGCAGCTTAAGTGATTTTTGCTTATTGAATTAGTGATTCGTCACTAAGGATTAGAAGAATGTTCGCAAGACTGATGCTATAAATAAATATGGGAAGCATTTCATCAGATTATTCACGCACCGTGACGAGAGACTTTTGTTCATACGAACACAGAATAAAGTTCAATAATATATAAATTGCAGACTTGGCTTTACTTATTTATTGGGACAATTCATTTGTTTGTGGTACAATATGATGATTTCCTGAATAGTCGTTGTTGAAGTGGACTTATTTCATTAGAAAATGTGTATTTTGAAAACTATCTTTAAATTTTACGTTGGAAATATGAAGCAAAACAAGGAAAAGGTGTTACTGACACAAAGGGTCGTGGTTATTTCTTTCTCATACTACTCAGAAAAGATCCACCTAGTTTCGAAATGGGTTACACCAAGAAGTTGGCTTAAAATACTCGTACTCGTAAATATCAAGCCTTGATGGCTGTGTGAAAATATCGAGCGCTCGTGTTGAATCGAAAAACTTTTCGCAGATTTCCCTAAATTTCAGCTGCCACACAATCACAAGCTCATAAATTTATATCACTTTGCAGAAACAAATTTTTCTCCCCACCCTCATCCGAACCCTTTTCGGAGCGCCTTCAACCAGTGAATGCCAAGCTGCGCGAACGTGTCACTACAACAGAATAGCAAGCCACCGAACAGAGAATGGGATAGAAAACCTACAACAGAATAGAAAACACACAGAACTTTTATCCCTACAAGCAAAAGTTTGCTGTAGCATTACACAACCTTTTCTACAAGAGCACAAAAATTACGAAGAATCATTAATTACGTTGGCAACTGGGTGCAGCGACTTTAAGCCAACAACCATTTATAGTTCATTAGGAAAAAGTAGAAAGGAAGGTTTGAGAACCGCTGTTTGAAGCCTTCAACTATCCTGAGCCTCTGCTTTCCTAGCTAATTTATTTTGCTGCCGTTGCAGACCACACGTTGTCGCATATGTCGTCGTCATCGTCGTTCTGCTTCTGCTCCTGTTTTGTTTTTGTTTATTACGTAACTACGGAAGGCTCAAGATCTCGTGTAACCCTTTTGCCTTCTTCGCATTTGCGAATCAAAAACTAGTTTGCATATTACGAGTGTGTACGAGGAAAAAAGGCGTGGTTTTTAGTCCTTTTTTCTACTCTGCTGTTATGCAATTTCTTCGTATTTTAAACGAACGAAATCTTCGTATTTAAAATTTTCTCCTCTCCAGCTTCGTGTCTTCACTGAAATTGGAAGGTGAAAGCAGACCAGCCTCCCTCTTGTACCGGCGTAATTTTCGCTACCATTCCGTGGTTTCAACTTAATCCTTACTTAGATTTATCTGGCTGCTGGCTAAATTGTTATTTTATGTAAATACTAACTTTAGCCGAGCTTCACGGATGCGGGAAGTAATCCCCCGATTCTTTTGCATCAGAAGGAAGGAAGAAAGGCAGGTAGGGGAGGGCGTCGGTTTATGGATCTGCCGGTGAGTCGTTCCTGTAGAACTCGTAATATGGTGCACGAATCTTGAACCACCGCAGGACTATCGATACGAAAATGGCCACGTTTTACTGACTTACAACTGAGTTTGTGGAATACGACAATCTGTATGCAAAAATTAATCTAGGCGAAACTGAAAATGCATACGAACATCCGTGTGAGCAGGACTCGTTGTGCTTTATTTCCGTTGAAACTTTTTTCATTACAACTTCTCGCCAAGTGAGAACTTTTCTCCGCAGGCGTACAATGCCATTGCAATATATTTCCTGACATTTTTGTATGATGAGAACAAAATGTTTCCTCCTCCTCCCCCAGCCAGCCCATGACACACGAACACATATCCAGAAACGCATGAGAAAGGCAGAAAGCATTAAATTAGCAGCAGAAACTCATTAAAAGCTGAACAAAATCGCAGCTACACCAGAAACAACACATACGATCCGATACCTGGTTCCAGAGTTTGAGTCCTTGGCATCCAGCTGATGGACTGCAACAACACAGCATAACGTACATTGCACACAACTTTGAATCTACTGCGTTTACGATTTCACCCCCGGGCGACTTCATAGCAGGCAGGATACGAAGCAACAGCTTAACACGCCCACTCAGTTGTACTCAAGTTTTGTCTACTGGAGGAGGGAAGTTACTTCGAGGCGCCACAACAACAACATCAACAACAACAGCGCTGACTTGTTACAGCCTGACCGGTGGTCACCTCAGATACCGAGTTGTTGCAAAACTACACGCACGCATTCATGCTTACTGGCATCCTGATCGGTTGTCGCACAGGTCCTGTCGCACGATGCACTCGATTTGTTCCCATACACATTCGTTCTCTTACACATTCGTCCTCATACACTGCGGACGTTGTAAACTTTTGCTTTCACTGCTGGTTCCTCAATTAACTACGGCCCAACTTACGTTCACTGCATCAACACTCAAACAAATATTAGTTGTCATGTTTACAATCGGTGGTTTGTTAAGTCGTTTGTTAAGTAAACTTCCCGTTCCCCAAAGTGAATATCACGGTGTACAGGATGACTCGTTGCCATAATATTGCAAAATTATGTATGGCATGGCCAATATGACTCATGCTCATCATCATATTGACAAATACATTCATCAAATTGAAGTTTTTATATTGTCAAGCACGTTGTTAAATCTACGACTGTATCTTCAAAACGAATCAAACTTTTTGGCTCAGTGCAGAAAATAGATGGGAGAAAAAGCTATTATCACTCCCCACCCCTCCCTCGAAGAAGGAGTGGAGGGAGTGGAAAGACTGAAAATTACAGGCAAATCAAGTGTTGGAGTCAAGCGAAGTGAAACTCATACGTACACATGTAAATTTATAGATGCCTGCAAGAAGGAATCAAATTCAACTATATTAGAAATTGACAACAGCCGAGGATGGCAGAATTCCGGACCGACTGTCTGGACTGGCAACTGACTCGCTGCCGGAGCTGCCAGGATAAACACTCACGATAATAAAAGTTAAGCATCACCGCACAAGGTAGTCAAACCCGATGAGTTATCATTATGAGTACCTACGAAATTCGAAGCCTACCAGACCGATACACATTGAAGCTATTGAGTTAAAATCGTGCGCTACAGTGAGCCGCATGGTGAAGCCAGCGGTTGAATATGCATTCGAGTGCCACCATCTCCCGCGATGACAGGGAATCCCCGTGAGCTCTTGTAGCTCTGACTAATTTATGGGAAAACAGTGATTTTCTCGGGAATCGCATTCGCTGAATTGCAATCATTAGAGGCGATGCAAAAGTCAGTGACTGTGCGTTCCACGCCAAGCTGAGCAGAGAAGTTTTAATTAGAAATATTTGGAGTGCGAGTTGATTAGACAAAGTAATTTGCGAAGTATTTTTTCCGGGGTTTTCATAGAAATTTCTTTCTCTAGCGACTCTTCTGTTATGGTACAACATAAAATGTGAAGATAAAATACCTTTAAAACAGCAGGATGTCGACCGTTTTCTTTCCCATATACGAGAACCACCAACCAAGCGGTATAACAGTAAAGCAGAGTGAAATACGGAATACAGGTTTAATCTAGAGACGTCTGACTGATGGGGGTATAACACGTTTGTAACTGTACTTTCACATAGCGTTGTGTAGTGAGAAATTGCTAAGAAACAATAAGGAAGAACGTGAACGGTGTTTTACGGATATTTATCTAGAAAGCAGGTTCATTCCCATGTCCCTGTTAAGTTTGTGGAATGCCTTTACTATTGATTACATATTCCAAATAATAATCGGTGCAATACACATATGAATAAGAGTTTCTCTGAATAATACAGTGTACTGAGTCTGTCATCTGGCACTTCAAAAACAGCGGTAAACGAAAATGTCACGTAGCAAGGAAAAGCACATATCTGAATTTGAACGCAAAGTCGAGTCAAAACTAAAAGCGAAACAGAAGCTAGAAAAAGTAAATTGAACTTCTAGCCGAAAGCAATGAAATTGTCTGGAAGAGTAGAAAACTAGAATAGTAAATATTGAGAAGAAAAAAACGTGCAAGAGTTCCAAACGATTCCTAGAAGGACAATTCGAAAACGTCAACAAAACACACCAAGCAGCAGAGTGAAGAGCAGTGCCAGGACAAAACAATATGTCGGAAGAAGGAAGGAAAACAAGTTTTCCGGTTCCTTGCGATTCCCCGAAAGATTGTCGTCTCCTCGGCGTCTACAACAATTGCAGAATAGTTCCCTGCTTAAAATCTACAATACAATAAGGAGCTGAAAAAGCACAAACACAACAGCGAAAAAAGGAAGACAAGAAAGTGGAACACTATACAATATTGATGCGCCCATTTGCAGACAGCAAGGACAGACCGGAGAATGAAGAATCCCTGTTATGCCAGGAGTTCCGGAGGCCACAACGAAAACTGTGTTTACTGTGAATGCAGTGGAAGCGATGTAAGTGCCAAAACATAGAAATGTTCTTTCTGCTGTTTGTTGTTGCAAGGAAAGACCATTAGTGAATCTATTTTATTTCACTTCGATGAGAGTTTGAGGGCCGCTTATGGGCGTCCGAGTCGCTGAGTGTTGGATGGCCATTTCGGCTGAAGTAAAAGCAACAGCGGGGGAATTCAATAGAAACGCAAACAAACAATGCCGGGACTGCCAGGAAGGACTAAATTACGTGAGCCGATAAGAAATACGGTCAGCGAGGAAAGGCACTGACGAGGTGATTGCATTAAGATGTACGAATCACCAGTATTCGGATAAGAAAGGAAGGAAATTTGAAAAAATCTATTCGGGGAAAATATGTTGAAGTTTTTAGTGTTAACATCCAAAGAAGTTAAAGGGAAAAATTGACATTGCGCTAAAAAATGTTTATTTGTTGATTTCTAAGTTTTCAAGTGATTTTCTTTCTGCTTTTTAGTTAAACATTGCAGAGTCTCAAGCTTTTTGCTATTGAATGACTCTCTTCAGCGCCGTTATTTCCATAACTAACCTCAATAAAATGCCATTACTTAAATTACATCCCAGCAACACTTGTCAACCTCAAGCGTGGCTCGCCTGTCATATTAGCCCGCATTTAACCTCTGCTCTCCGTCAAATTAATAAGCCATTATTATCACGACCACGGGCGACGATTTCCCGGCCCCTCCCTTGTTTTCTACATTTCCGAAAGCCGGTATTTATTTTTTCCCAGGACACACCAAAGCCGCCGCGGGCATTATCATGTAATACCCAACACACATGCCCGACATGCCCGTCACATTGTTATGACATAGCTTTTTTTTTTTCCAATAGCTTTTATTGTTCTTCTTGTGCGCCTTTTAAATCCTATCAACTCACAGTTGAGCGTTTGACATTTGCTTTAATAAACTTCACTTGCATGCGATGCCATTCGATGCCATTCGATGCCTTTCGATGGAATGCTGTAGAGAACACAGAGAAAGAGTGAACAGAACAAAAAACTCCTGCAATTTGTTCACTTGACAATAATTCTTGATCGACTTCGACTCGTACGAAAGTCGTTTGTCATATCGAGTGCCCGACACCACATGCTGTGTTCCGGTCATGTGGACCGGAATGGCGCATCGCCACTGGAGCTGCAGTGTGTTGTTGTCAAAACACTCGACGGTGCTCTTCGTTCGATCGAGTAGGCACGGACCAGGTCGGTACAGTGCCGTCGGAATGTTCAAACAGCCTACTGGGTTGCCTTCACATGTCATATTTTTTCTTTTTCCACTCAGTTGCATTCTTCGCAGTGCATTTGATGGCAAAACTACTTTTGCAGCGACAAATGCAAACAAGCAACGGAATTTGAAGGTGATGTCAGTCAGTATTGTGAGTATGAAAAGATTTTCGGCTTTATTCAACACACATGTCGACATCATTCGAAACTCTGCTGGGCAAAACTTGTATGTTACCTTGCAATGGTTTGCATACACATATACGTACGTATCTGCATCCGAAGAACTTGTACATTTCAATGGTATTTCTTCGTTGATGGTGAAGCTCGTTGTTGTCCACTTTGTCAACATTAACTCGATTTTCAGCTTGTGGTTTGTAGAGAATAGAGAGGAATTTGCAGAGATATGTTAAATATTCATTAGAAGTTTTCTGTGTTTAAATACATTTAAAGAGAATAACTTTAAACTTTACTTAGTTTTTAGGTGAAGCTAAAAAACTCTTAAGAAAAGAAATGTATAAATAAAATTATTGCCACTTTTCAAAACAATTAGAACTCTTTCAGAAATAGCTTTACAAAACACAATGCCTTAGGAATTTCGGAGCTGTTAGTTGATTTAATAACTTTAAATTTAAGCTTATGGTGTAGCTAATTCCTGCCGCCACTTTGAACTACATTGTTTTTTCTCTCGCAAGAATGTCTTTCGTCCTGGCCGATGAGGAAGCATGTAATGGCGGCCGAAATGCAGACGTTGCAGGGAACGCAGTCGTTAAAGACACATTATAAAAGTTTAATACAATTTGAGAAGAGATTTATACGCTGCTGGCATATCTTTTGGCCATAAATTTAAAATTGCAACAGCAGTAGATAAAGAACATCGGCTGGCAACACCACCACGCCGAAGGCATTGCGGAAAAGTGGAGTTGAAAGATAGTTAAGTAACACTGTTAGTGAACAGAATACCGAGGATGGGGCACAAAAAGAAGTACAAAGAGTGGTAAGAGGGAAAATAAAAAGGCGTATAAATCGCTCGAAGAAAGCGCGAGGAAAAATACTTTTTAAAAAGTCCAAGCACAAGTTAATAATGATATTGCACCTAGTTAGCGGTGAAGAAGTTAAGGACAGTTTTTCTGGAATAAAAACTACTAACTTACTTAACTTTTCATGGAGTTTAGAATAGAATTAAATATTTACTTAACACATTTTCTTAGTGATGCAGAGAAAAATAATAGTGAAATCTTTAATATAACTTGGCAACTTGACTTTGTTGCGATTAATAAGTATGGATGATGGAGCAATTCACTATGTTGTAAGACTTTTTAATGGAATTTTTGAAGATATTCAAGAATTTATGAAGGTCACTGAAGAGTTATTTTCGACTGGGACATCAAGCTACGATTTCGAAGAAATTTAGATAGAAAGTAAAATCTTCGTTAGTTAGTCGAAGCCTTTCTTCTGCTTTTTGCCGCATTGCCAAAGATATTTGTCGAAATTGGAGATAAATACGATGCAGTAGCATTACATTAGACAAAACTATGGGTTCAAAAAACGAATCAGTTTTTTCTAATTAAAAATAAATATGGATTTTCTGACGGTGTAATTTACAGCACATTCGTAATAAAACCCCGTTACGTGCTATTTTCGCTCTCACAATAAAAGCAATTCAAGTAATTATAATGCAGCAATTAAGTACGATAATATAACGTTACAAAATTATAGACAATATTATTACATACACGCGCACATACACACACCGTCAAATTACATGCACGTACGAGAATTTCATACCAATAAATTTCCAGAAGTGCTTGTAATCGAGTGCACGTACGCGGAGTGAGTAATTGATTTGATGTTGGTGTGTAAATAATTTGCTTATGTGAACATGGTTAAGCCAAATTTAATTACAAAGTACGAAAATATAGATGTACATTATATATGTGATTACATGTATGATGCAGGTAGTGGCCAGTTTTCCAGGAGCATTTTCCATATGTGGGATTTTCAATGCTGTGAGAAATAAGAATTCCTAAGGGATTTTTTCATAAAACAGAATTAGTTATCTGTAATTATTGTTGCTTTTATTTTTCCATAATGTCATATATTTGTGAAATATCTTCGATGATACGAGTAAAAAGATAATCGTTTGTAATCTGGAAACCTAACAAAAATAACTCATCCGCCAGTTTAAAAAGCAGAGTGCAAAATAATTATTTTTCAACGAGATTCCTAATTAACTGTGCACCGTATTTTAAACCTTGACCACCAAAAGGAAGTACGTATTAACAACAGCAGAGTAGAGACGAACAAGACGAGAGTCAACCACCAGCGAAAAGTGAAAATTAAATTTAATGAAAAGACCGAAATTTTATTAACACCAACAACTGCAAGTGCCACTCAGCCAGCAGCAACCAACAGCGAAACAGAACACATAAAAACACCGCGAAAAGTGGAAAAATCTTGTTGTTTACAGTACGCAACATACGAGTCCCTGCTACAACGACACGACATCGCAACGAGGTCTACGTCAGTAAACAGTTGGTGAGGACGAAAAAGTCCTGCACGCTGAAGGCTCTTCTTCCACATTTACTTGTGTATACGCAGTGCACACATTCACACACATGTGAATGCAGTTGTTAAAGCACACACACATATAGTTCTGCAATTTTTAAACCTTAAAATTTAAATGTCTGCAATGAAACTTTCCGTGGATCGTGGCATTCCTGCCACCATTCATTTCTACTGCAGCAAGGACCGCAATGAAATTACAACATTGTAATTATGCACTGCATGAGAGAAGAGGAAGGAGCGAAAATAGAGGATGGAGCGAGAATAGAGGATGGAGCGAAAATAGAGGAAGGAGTGAAGATGGGACTCTGTTGTGTGGACCAAACCAAATACAGTGGGTTGTTTAAACTACGTTTCTCAATTACAAGCTTTGTCATCTTTGTAAGTCTTCTGTTTATCTTCAAAAATTAAGATTTTCAGATAACAGTGTTTTCCCACTAAAAGTGGAAATCATAAAAATGAAAATGTATCCCACAAGAATTCCAACAAAGCTAAGATCTCAGCAAGGATCAACTGTTGTCATCTTGCTACCGACAGCCTGCATGGCAACGGCCTTTCTCCAAAGTGTCCCCCAGGACCAGCATATGGAAGGTCGTCAAAAGGTCTCCACGCTCTGACGTGCGCATCGTATACCGCACACAGCTTTTTCACTTTAAATGTAATTAAAAAAACGACGCCTACAGACTCCTTCAAAGTTATTTTAGTCGAGTTTAAGCTTTCCTCGGGCGTCGTTTCTGATTCCCCATCCCTCGCTGTCCCGTCCTTGCCACAATTTACGGACTGCTTGTGTGTGAATGCCTTCGCATTCGTCAAAGCAGGACACCAAAGCAGAGAACACTTAGTAAAATGACATCTGCTGTTGTTGTTGTGGCCTTAGGATAAAAAATGGAGGCTAAATTTAGAGAAACCCGGAGCAGAGGAATATAAAAATACCCCGAACCGTGAATATGTGTGCGGTTAGCTCTGTAGTGGTGGGCATATCTAGGAGTCCCGAAAGACTTGAGCGTAAGTTGCTCTCACAAATAAAATTCTTAGCATTTTGCAAATGACGAAAAGAGCGGATGAACTCTTTCAAAGCGAAGAACAAAGCTTTGTGAGAAATGGCGACGAAAACTTGAAAGCCAACTGTGATTTACTTATTATTCCATCGACTTTTTATGCAAATGGAGCGTTTTTTCCGTGGATTCTTTGCAATTGTTGTAATAACGAATTTTGCTTTTTATTGAATTTTTGTTTGAGTTTGTAAAACTCTACGCTTGCACCATTCGCATGTGCAACATTAAAGTTCCTGAGTTGAGCAGTGCATGCCTTTCTCGTCCCTTCGAACTCGTGTATTTCACAGTCTCGAGTTGCCCAGCGCCATGGGCGGTAATTAAAAAAATTCACGAACAGGCAGCCCGATTAAATGCCAGCAATGCCATACTTTTCAATTTGCTGTGCTCTTCTTGCTTTTTTCCTTGCAGTTCTTGCACGGATACGATGTGCGTGCCACACTGCTGGTGGCAGCTCGGATTGTAGAAACAGTGCAACAATTTGTTGCCTGCTAGCAGCGTAGGTTTTACAAGTAGGCAGCGAACCAGGGAAACAAGTGAGCAAACAATTGCAAGATCGATGTATGCCAGTCGAAGTTTCGCTAACACTGCGAGTGGATGGAAGCAGCGGAGAGCAAAAGCAAAACGCGGGATTTGCATCAATTTGCTTAGTTTGATTACTTTTTTTATTGTTATTTCATGCTTTTCGTCATTTTCATTATTTGAATCGCATATTTCTTTATAGCGATTAATAATATCAAACTAGAAAAGTTCCTCAACATATTTAACGTGTTTTTTCTTTGAAAGTTCATATAAAAACGAAAAAAAATGAGTATTCATTAGTTTGCACTTGTTTCATCTTCATTTTCTGCTTCGTTTGGCTGCATGCAACGTTCCACAGAAACATGATTTGACATTTTGACACAATCTTGATGTCGTGTCCAGTCCTTAACTGCAGTCGTCATTCACCATTTTTCTCTCGGTTGGCTCTTGTGCCCTACACTCGCAGGGGAGAGTATAGTCGGTTTGTTATTCCGCTTGTAACAAAATCGCGACGAATATATAGAAATATTACATTTTAGCTTAGATATTACTTGTTTCCCAGAGGAGTTCTGAGTTGAGAAAAGACCAAATCGATCAATAAACGCAACAATGTTTCACATGAACAGCTTTTATCAGTTTGTACGTATTTGTAATCTTTATAAAACCCAAAATTTTGTTAGAATCCCCTTAACCTCATGGACGTAGCGTAGAGTGTGGCTATGCAAAACTTTGGCCTCCCCGAACACAACTCTTTCCTTTTTTTTCGTTCCATTTTGATCTTCTGTTTACAGAATAGAGTTCAATGTTTGCGCAATCAGAGAGGAAAAAAGTGAGCAAAAGTAGAGGACTAGAGGACGATGCTATAACCGGTTTAATTACCAGATAAAGTGAAGAGCTGAAACAGAGAAGTAATCAACAGTGAAGTCCAACAAGATGAGTTGAATGAATTCAAGGAAGAATTTAATTCGGGCGGAAAGATGCGAGTGCATTCTGAAACCCACCAAAGTCCACACAAGAATTTCAATTTTGTACAAGAATTTAAACGCATTCAAGCTTGAAATCTTGAAAGATATTAACAGATTCTACGGAATCCACTTCAACTGGATGTTATGTAAAGAAATGATTTGTTGGATGGTTTGTTGAATTAGTAAAACTTAAAGTGGTTTTATTCTCTATTAAACAGCCCCGAAAACTGGCCAAAGGTTGACGAGAAGATATGGTTACCTCATCAAATCAGTGCGTAAGAATAGAAATCAAAACTAGGACAAGCAAACGTAAATGTCAAGCGATGACAGCGATTTTGACGAATATATAATTCCTTTATATCTCCCTTTTCTCTACCGATTTCAACAGTAGTTAAGCTGCGTTAGTAGAATACGCGTTGTTGAGGGCGGCAACATACGCGTGTACCCGTCCCTCGCATGTCAGGCATGTCAGGCACGTCTGCGAAGCGAGGATGCAATAAATGACGCTTGCCGCTGGCACGCTTCCACAGCTTGCTAAGCCGACTTTGACAAATGCTTGCCGCTGCAAATCTCGGCACACATTGAGCCGAACAAACGAGGGCGCAGCTTTTCACACCAACCACAATGCGACGACATAATAGGATGAAAGGATCTCCCTCAGCAAAGGAACTAAAGCAATTAGAACGCTTTCGAACGTTCGCAGTTGCAGTTGCGTCTCCAGTCAATTCATTTCGTTTATTCGGGTGTTGACAAGCTTTCAGTTTTGCAGCTTACAGAAGACGGAGCTGGAAGAGCAGTTTAACATTGATAGAGGTCAGTTTTCAGATGACACAGGACGATAACAGCTCCGTTTTAAATGTTAACTCTGCTAACTTCCATTCACATTTTGTAATCCAGAGTTTCTCGAATTTTAAAGTTTGCATACAGTTGGATAAAAGAAAATTCAAGACAGAACTTCTTCAAAATAATGAACAAAAATATCATGAGGTACAAAAGAATAATAAAAACCTGCAAAACATAAGTGTTTCCCCTCCCTTTTCTCACCATTCCAAAGTTCAAAACATATTTTCAAACTGAACTAAGTGAACATTTCAGCGTAAATAATTGCGTTTAGCAAAGATAAAAAAAACTCCTACCCAAGCTTCCACTTTTCCACTAAAAGTCGACGAAACTTCATTATGAAATTCTTCGTATAAATTCAAGAAGGAGAAAAATTTAGGAATGAGAAAAATGACAGGTACACTGTAGAAAAAAGGATTTTTTTCAGGACACCGGACAATTCTAAGGACATCTATGACTGTGGGAAAAAATATCGGAGTGATGACTTCGTGCGAAAACTTCGATATACCGGTCAGACCTTCTCAGGTTCAATTCTACTGTAGAAAGTTTTTAATTCTATTATATCTCATCTACAATATCAAATTACATAAGATTAACGATTCCTTCAAAAGGTGGGAGAAAGATTGTCAAAATAGATGAGATAAAAGGCGTTTTAAGTGAAAAAGTCTGAGAGCGGAAAGTAAGGAAGCAGAGAGAGAAAATAAAGAAACTAGAGCGTCATATTTTTGATCAGCACGTCGTTATCAAGAACCAAGTTGCTGCTTGAGAGCTACGAAACTGAGAAGATTTCAAGACTTCTCGAGAAAAGAAAACCACTAAATTGTTCCAAATTTTCGTGGCCCTTCTTCGCAATAATTTAGGAAAGCAACTTTCACCAACATCAAAAGTCCCCAAGGGGCGATTCGAACAAACAGACAATCCTCGCCCCAGAAAACTCTTAATTTGTCGACTCTAAGTGAGTACGGCGCAGATTGACAGACGACTACTTCAGTTGACTTCAGTTGACTTGAGTTGCGCTGCGTTTATCACGAACTCTGCAAAAACGTATTTCATTAACGCCGCCACTAGAAAATTCTCGCCCGAATCCTCCATCCTGCAGGGGTACGGCGACGCAGCAACCTGTCCACCTTTGATGCGCTGCACTCAATCAGCGCTCGCGTCTTCGTCGCCGTCGTCGTCGCCGTCTTCGTCCTCGCAGCTGGCAGTCCTTTCTTTGTAGAGCTTCGATGCAACTCGAGTTGAGTTTCGCTGCTTACGTGAATGATTGCCAGTAATTGCAGCATACTTTCAGGTTGCTTTCCTTGCCGAGCAGCACTTTTGCTCTGCTTCTGCTGCTGCTGCTGCTTCTTTCCCTTCACAAGATTTCTCCCTCGTGCCTCCTTACATTCCATTGATTGCTGCTGTGTTGTTGATTTTCACTTTATACTTGTTTACTTTGTTATTTCTTTACTCCTGCCAGCCAGATGCTTACTTTGGGGATGCAGTTTGCTGTGAAAAATGGTTCAAGTTCTTCTAATTGCTCGCCTGTACGCTGGCGCTTACCTGCGCGATGCCCAGAAGACCTGGCAAAATAATGTTGGCAGAACTTTTCTGGGAGGTAAAACAAATGCACAAAAAAGAATTACGTAAGCAGTTAATTAATTAGCGATTTTCTCGACAAATCGAACATGTGCGCCACCAAGAAATGAAGTAAAAAGGCTACGGCGCTCCTTGAGGTCCTTCGAGAGGCGCTGCAGGAGGGACGAATCGTCTAATTATAAATTGATTTAATTAAAGAACTTCAACAGCCGTCAAGGTAAGAAAGTAAATTGTTATTTACTTAGAATAACAAAATTTTTATCTTGAATGAAGCTATAAAATCACGAATTCCTTTTAAAAAATTTCTTCTCCCCTATAATTTCGTAAAAACTAAGTTTGTTATTTAAGAAATACGATTTTGCTTTTGTTAACTCCTTGAGAAGGTCGAAGAACGAAACTATAACACTGAATCTGCCAGACGAATTTCCAGGAATTTTTTAAAAACCTTCACCGACCACCTCGAAAAAAGAAATAAAAGACGACCTTCATAAATCCAGTAATACGATGAATTATATTAGCCAAAAGCCTCTTAGCCACAATTTTAGCCCGGCATTCATCAATCAGTCAATCAATATGAGTGCCTCGTTTCAAAAGACCCTCCCGTGGATCGTTACTAAATTTTGCGATCTACTTTTTATCGTCTCCTCATTCCGGCGCTTAACGCGAACACCATCTACACCGCTTCGCGATAATTGATACCCTTTGCTGGATAAAATCAAACAAAGCCTGCGAAAATTACTTAGGAGAAATAAAGAGTTTCAATACGAAACGCGATGCTGTGTTCTTCCGAGGTTTTTTAAGTTATCGTTGCCGAAAGGAAGCCCCGAAGCGATTTGTGTTTCTTGTTACGGTTTCGTTTGTTCACTTCGTGAATGGATGCGAGGATGCTGCAGACCGTAAAGAAAAATCTCAAAAATGTATTTTTGCCTTAGCTCCGTATTGAGATATGAAAACGTTCAAAAGGCAAGAAGAGGGAAGTGATAATAATTACATTTTGTGCGGCGATAAATCAAAATCAACTCAATACTACAGAGAAAAGAGACGAAGTTGGCAGAAAGATTGCGGCTGGGAAGCACCGAAGTGGTAAGTAGAATTCTGGCAAAAAGTATCTTGATAGATGATGTTCGAGAGGTATTCCGAGTAAACGGTTTTCAATGAACTTCAATAGCTGAATAGACGTACTGAAGACATGTCTATCTTAAAGAGTAAAGAGAATTTATGTAGAGTCACACATTTAGTTGTTTGATTTTAGAACTTTAAAAAATGTGTAGGGCCATCGGTTAGTTTCTTTTTGAACTGCGTGTTATTTTGACACCGCGAACACTAACACATTTGAAAAAAATTAATGGTTTCTTTCTACATTTGTGAATATAAATTATGAGTTAATTATTACTTGAATGCTTTTCAAACGAAAACCATGTAAACAACTATTTGTCTGAGAGCAACTCAAAGGCATATTTTCAGATTTTAAATTAGCCAGAAATATATTATTATAGTTATTAATGCTGAGCTATTATGGACTTTTGTTTCTTAAAAAAAATACAACGATGCTCACGAAATTTAAGTGGATTTGATGAAATCTTAAAAAATAAGAAATACCTGCCAAACAACTTAATTTGCATTCACTCAACTTGTATAGAAATATAGAAATTTTTGTCGTGTTTGCCATAATAGAGCTATTATTGTTAAATATATTAAATAATCCCAACGGAAACTCATTTAAGTCGTAAATGCTTAAAGCTGAGATAAAAGAAACATTTTTATGAGAACATAACGAGGTTTACTTAAAGTAAACTATTCATTCTACTTTGTTAGAAGTCGAACAGTTCTTTTGCAGTTTTTATTACTTCGTTTTGAGTTTCCAGTTGAATTAACTTCTCAGATTCAATATTAGTTCAGCAATCTGTTCATTGCAATCTTCCACTTTGCACTTTTGCTGACTGAATCTGCAAGGATTAAACGAAAGTATTGTCGATGGCCCTCAATAAACGCTTCATCGAAGATGGCTATGAAATTATGAGCGCGTTTAATAGTCACGTTTTTAATACGACTAAAAATATTAATTTTGATTTCCATGAATATCATTTAGTTCACAAGTTTTTGCTGCCTCAACGATTTCTCTGTTATAAAATATAGTTTGCAAAATATTTCAATATATTTCTCTTTTCCAAAATATTTCAAATAAGTATTTCCAGAAAACGTATTTAAAATAAAATACCATAGAACAGTGTGCAACAACAACAAAAAAATGCAATATTTAACAAAATTTTATTGTAAAATTTGATTAGCAAAAAATTTTAATTTGAAAACCAAAGATGTGGAGAATATTTAACTATATAAACTTTTTTCTTTTAATTTATTCACCCTTTGTTGTGGTTCCCGCCGGTCGTGATGTACAGACAATCAAAATTCATAATTCACATTACTTATTTATCATTTCAAAATTAATATTAACACTTCGCTCGTATGCGACAACGAAGTGCATAAAAACGCAACAGCAACGGGAACGGCCTGGAAATTCAATTCCACGAGGCCAAATTAGTGCTTAAATTAATTTGTTGTTCAAACAAATTTTAATGAAGTTGCAACATAAGTGAAGTTAATTAGTTATATTAAAATTTCAGCTATTTTCAGTGTAGGCTGGAGGCAGTTGATTAAATAGCGGACGCTTTTGTTTCACATGGAGCGCTGAAAGTTCACTTTACATAACTTTTAGCATCGTTTTTAAGTGTTACATTAATTAATAAAGATTCAAGGTGTGCACTGTTGTTTGATCAATATATAAATTATTTACAAAGCACTTTACTCAGAAATTTCGAGTAGGGAAGTTCCAAACCTAATTAAACACATAAAATTAACCCATGAAATCTAAATTTAAATGCGGTTATCGTGGTAGTGGTGACCACCACCGTAACAGATTTGATTTGGCCTCGTTTCGAAACTTTAAGTGGCATAAAAATCACACAACACAGCCGACTGGATTCTAAGTCGCGAAAACTCACTCACTCACCTGGTCGATCCAATTCGTTTATCAATTCGTCCGGCTCCAGATATGCAGCCGCCGCCAGCATCGACACCCTCGCCGAGGGTCCAAACAAGAGGCCGCCACCGCCGCCCCCCACGCCACGCCCGCCGCTGCTCGAAAACAACATCAAACACGTCCCGAACAACCACCACAGATAAAAAGTCGTTATGCTGTGCGCGAAAAAGCCGCGTATCGCGTAACTGTGTGCGTAATGCTTTGTTTGCACTTGTTGTTGTTGTTGTAGTGGGTGCGGATGCTGTTGGTGTGGGTGCTGGTGTTGTTGTTGTTTGCCCTGCTGTCGGTGTCGCTGTTGCTGTTGGTGTTGCTGTTGGTGTTGCCGTTGCTGGTGACGCTCTGTGGCCGGTGCGGTTTTTGAAGCCTCCGGCTGCAACTTTGATTTGATCATCATTTGTTGTGATGTTTCTTTGTTTGTTTACTTCTGTTGCTTTATTTATTTTATTTCGATTTTTGTGTTTATTTAATCCTTTTTTTTAACACATTTGAGGACTTAAAATATATTTTTCTTCAATTCTGCGATTTTGTGTGTCGCCGCTCTTTAGTTGTTATTGTCATCGTTGTTGTTGTTGTTGTCATGCTTGCTTCACATGTTTTTTGGGAGATTTATTTATAAAATTTTTATTTTTAATTTCCGTTTGTTGTTGTCGTTGTGGCGCCGTTGCGACGCAATACTTGTTGGCCCTTCCGGGGTTTTAAAATTTTTCGCAGCGTTATATTAATGGAGTCGACAACTGGTGGTTGCTGTTGCTGTTGTTGTTGTTGTTGTTGCTGTTTTCGCCATTATTATGCCACACAATTTTCTGTTGCACAGTTTTACAGTTACTTTTTTTAAGCGGTTATTGTTGTCTGAGATTGTGTTGTTGCGGCAGTTGTTGTTGTTGTTGTTGTTGTTGTTGCTGTTGTTATTATTTAAAAATTTTAGTTCTTTTGTAATAAATTTCTACTATTGTGGGAGCGTTGTTATTGTTGTAGCGCCATTTTTTCTACCGGAAGTACTGCAATTTCTGTTGATGTATTTTCTTCTTTATATTTTTCTGTGTGGCTGAACCAACAATTGCTGCAATTCTCCTTGTCGCGTTCGTTTGTGTAACGTTTCGCACTAAAATAGAAAAAAAAACAAATTATGATTTTTGTATATCAAATAGAAATTAAAATTTGAAGGCAATGATGCGATTTTATATATATAAAATTAGGTTAAAATTCAGTTTTAAAATTTAAAAGCATTTTAATTTGAATCGTGACTTCACTTAACGTGAAAAACGCCAAAAACTATTTAGCAATCATGATTAATTCTACATTTTATTATATACAAGTTTATTTTATTATCTTTATTACTAGAAAAAACGACGCAATTCAATAACATAAAATTAATTTAACATTCTCTGTAAATACAAATTAAATCTTGCAAATACAAATTAATTGTGTGCATCAGTCAAGAATTGACGATTACAGATTACACACACACACACACACACACACATCGATATATGAGCTCGCAAACTTTATCACACCGCAGATGGCAATAATGAGAGATAAAAATCGGGATTTAAACAGCCGCCCGCATTGATTTCATTGGAAATTCCTCGTGCGTTGGTGAAGCGAATTCAGGCAACGCATCGCCAACATCATGAATATGCAAACAATTGCGATAAATTAAATAAGCAAACGCAAATATTTATTGAAACTATTCATTCTCAAAGCTACGCCGCGTGCATATTTACACGGACCTCATTGAAACATCGCGCCGGGCAGCACAAACACACTCGCGCCAAAAAAAAGTTGGAATTCACATGACAAAGTAAAAACCACACAAAACCTGCGACGACCAAAATTGCACGAGTTAATTGAGGTTTTAATGGCTTGATAATACTTAAACGAGCAAACAGACAACTTTAAAGGTTTTTAATTTGTTTACTAAATTTGTAATTACTCGTTTACACTGTTTTTAGCTATTTTTTTATCTTTTAAACTCTTCATTTCTTTCACTTGCTATTCTTGTGTTCGTTTCATTTTCATTTTAATTGAATTGAATCCATGTTTTCACACAAAAACGCAAGGAAAACAGTTTCGTTCACCTGGAAATCATGTCAAGCGGAAGTTGTTTTATTACAGTTAGGTGTGGCTTGTTAGTGTTAGTTGGTCTCACACGTAAACAACACAAAAAGTTTTATTCATTACTGTTACTGTTATTTCACTTTTATTATTATTATTTCACATTTTATTGTGTGTATGAGAGAATAAAAACAATTTTCTATTATTCGTTAGAACATACACACACACACACACACACACAAACACTCGCACAAATCCTTCAGAAGCAACAACTGACCAATCAACCAAAACCTGGTTTGTATTTTCTAGAAATTCTTCTGTTAAAATTTAAATTTTGTAAGTTTATTCCTAATGAAAAATAACACACACGCAACCATGTATGCACACGCACGCACACACACACACAGACACACACACACACCCGTACACCACTCGTACAACAGAACCCCACATGAATGTTTTATGGTTCTGTACGAGAATCCATTTTTCGCATTGCAAAATTGTATCCATTTTTCGCAAAGGTTGCCTGAGCACTGCAACTCTACACTTTCGCTGCAAGTGTGAATGAGTGAGTACGTGAGTGTGTGAGTATGTGTGCTTCAGCTCTGTTTGCTTGTTTTTTTTTTCTTCTTCTAAGCAAAATTAAAATAGTGAAAAAGTAAGTTAAAGTTGAGTGCAGAAAGTAAGTTAAATCAACATTCAAGCGAAATCCACAAGTTAATCTCACGACAGGGAAACTAATAATATTGGATTAGCGCAGCATAATAAATTTCCAATTTTTACCGAGTCAATTAACACTCAATCAAGCGACAAGTTGTCCACGCGTCCGAAAGCGACCGTCATGCAATTAAAGCTGAAGTTTTGTGTGTGAGCGAGGCGAGGCGAGATTTTTATTAAAAGCGAAAGTTTTCAAAGATTTGCTTGTTGCGATTTCACAGTACTTTTAATAATATTACAGAAATACCGCTAGAAATGCACTTAGTTGCTTTTGTTCAATATTCTCTACCAAATAAATTTCAACTCATTCACTTCTAATTCGCAAATGCAATCTCTTTCCACCGCTGCTAACAAGTTGCAACAAATTCTGACCTGCGCTGGCATTCGGAGGAATTTGAATCGCAATTTCATGTCAGGCTTCCGAAAGCGTGATGGAGAACTTTTTATCCACAGTAAATTGCGGTTGAAGTTTTAAACCGAAAGCCGCAGAATGCAGAGAGAACATTTCAAACAAAGAACTTCACGCCACACATCAGTCTTTTGCTGCCTCTCATTGTGTTGCGCAGAAAACGAAATTAATTTCGAGCAGCGAAATATTGTGTATCGTGGACGTGGACGTGGACGTGGAGCGGGTTGAACGTTGAAGGGAAGCGAGCGTTGAATGTACGTACAACGGCCGAGATATACGTGAGGCAATAATATAAGAATGCCAAACAATACAACAACACGGCCACATGTTGCCTCAGTGCTTTGCAAACTTGTTCCGTGGCGGATCCCTCGGATGATCTTTTCAATTCCTCAGAAAAGAAGTTGATGTTAGAAAGTTTTATCCACAAATCTGCTTTCAGTTCTAATTGACAGAGAAGTTTCTCTCACATGGACATATTTTTCGGGGAATATCATTAGCTATTAAACTAATTTTCACACTAAAATAAACTAAATCCTCGCCAATCATCTTGATTGTGCTGTAGAAAGGAATTCCAGTGGTTCACAACATCAGTTTAGGAAGCACTGTGTTATCTGATTGTGTGTGTGTTCGTTCACGAGTGCGACTTTAATGTTTCGAAGTTGGCAACTTTGCTTTTTCTTCTACTTCTTCTTCCACACTGCCATCATCATGTTTATTGCGTATTTTAGTTGATACGCGGAGCACCGCAATGGCTGAAAATTTTCAGCTCGGTTGGCCCACCGCCAAAAAAAATAGCGAGAGGACTCGGATGTGTGCGGCAGAAGACGCCATTGAATGAATCCTTGTAGCATTTTGAAAAAGGGAAGGAATTTCTTCCCTAAAAAGCTTTCATTTCACTGAAGTAAACCTTACGTTTAATTTGTTTTTATTGTAACATATATAAAAATTATGCAAGGACATACAAGAAACTCTTCCAGGGACAAGTAAATTTTATTTCTAGCAAGTGCAAAAATACAAACTTTATATTGAATAAAGCGTTTGGGGGGGGGGGGGAAACAAGAGAATAGAGTTATTTTTAGGAGAACATCTATCTTTTCGAAAAGATAAAGAATAGCAGGGTGGTTTTATTTTTATGCCCGAGCTGTAAACTAAACCTTTAGTAGTTTTTTAGTAGAATTTAACTACTCTCGATAGCAAAAAGGCGTTTTACTCTTGAGCCATAAAGTGGAAAATTACCGCAAATTAAGGCAACAGCGTTCCAAAAATAGTTCACCGCGTATTCAAGAAGAAACTAGAGAAGAAACGAAGTTTCTATGACTTTTTTTGGAATTGTGGAGCAAGAGAAAGCTTAAATGTGATCAGTAAAATAGGTTCCACATCTGTTTGTTAAGACGAAGCTATGAAAATAAAGCTTTTCTCAATAGAGAATATCATTATTGAAGTATATTTTGAATAGCAACTCCTTCCATCACGGATATCTTTTTAAAATATCATCATTAACTTCAATATTCATTATAATATCTTCGGAAATTCACTTATTTTACTAAAAAGATGATTACAACTTAAAAGTGTATCTTGAACTACGATTTGATTTTACGCACTGTCAACTAGAATATTTCAGCTGAGATTTTAAAGACACTGACTTCTTTCTACCAAACTCGCTCCCTTCCATCTCATCACTTTCCTTGCCTTACCCACTTTATATTCCCAATTATATTCCCAGATAGAAACAAGCTGAAAAAGCACCGAAGAAAATAATACATTATATGGAAATCTAACAATCGGAAACATTAACGAATTTCAAGGATATCAAGCGATAAGCTCTTCAAGTTTATGGAGAATTAAACGGATGTGAAGTTATAAATGCCTTGAAGCGCGTTTGTACAGCTCGAGACTTTAATGGTGTTCATGCTTTTTGTTATTTCACGCAATTATGTTGATTTCCCCAAGTGCTATTTGCAGGTAGGTGAAGGGAACTGTTATTGAATTTCTATGCAAACAAGAGTCGCAAAGCAATAGGGAAATTAAAAGTAGCTTAAGGCTGTTTTAATCCGATTGAAGGCCTCTTCAGGTACGAGTGGGAAGAATCGTGCTGTTGAAATTATGTGGCTTAAACTTGCCGTGGCAGCAAATTCATTATTAAGTCTGGTTGGCGTTCGTTTTTGTTTAATTTTGGTTATAGACGAACATAATTTATTTAATATTCATACATCATACTAGGGATTCCAATACCGGAAGTCCCGCCATGTTACGTCTCGACACTCTCTGGATTTTGAGATCGGGACTTAGATATATTAACGAAAATACCGAAATATTCGAAATTTCAAGAACAATTCGCATTAAATAAGATAAAAAAATAAAAAAAATTGCGATTTCCTCTTTCGAGAAATAATATTGAAGTTAGTTTTCTTCCTGAAATGATCAATCCCCAAATTTCTACGCTATTATTTCAAGTCCAGACTATTAGAGAACTGAGATCCTTCGTGATTTTGAAAACCTTGTTACACTCAAACATGCACATGCTCTACACACACAACCAAATGAGTGTATTTACACATATTGCATGGAATGGATTGGAATGGCAAATCCGTTGCCTACTTTTAGGCGCAAATCTATGCACTGCATGCGGTGTACGAATGCCAAAACAATGCAAACCTTCTGAATTAACCACCAGGGAGCGATGTCAGCGACATCCACAATGCAAGCGACGACAGCATCTGATGCAGATGCATCGGCAGCAGTGACATCAGCAACATACAGACACCAACACGGACAGCAGCAGCACTTGCATCTCCTGCTATTCACGTCGACCACAAAATCTGTGTCTGCTTTCTCATTGTTTCAATACGAATGCCACAACACTATTGTTGTTGCTGTTTTTATTTCTGACCTCATCATGTTTGCTGGCAGTGCGATGGTGTTGCCACTACAGCCTTCAGAATTGCTGGCATTGTTGGTGGACGCGCGAATCGCTGCTGATAGAAAGTCCGTACAGAGTATTGCATTATTTAAGCGTCGCGCTCAGGCCGCACCATCAGCGATTACAGCTGCATTTATCAAACGGGGCAGAAGCCTGCTGCACGGCTCTCCTTCGCATGACCTATAAAATCCCATCCTGGCGCGAGAACAATGCCTTCAGTTGCAGTTGTTCAGTGCAGCCAACACTCGCACAGGATAATGAGAACAATATACAAGGGGCAGGACCTCCAGTAATCGTGCGCTAAGCCAAGTTTTAATACCAACCAGATAATAGATTTGAAATGGGTGAACGCTGCTGGTTTCAATTGTTTTATATATATATATACGAATTTAAATGCTGTGGATAAATTTAAGCATTTAATCTGCATTGAGGATTGTCAATGCGTTTGATTACTTTTGACGGATAGAGAAATGTGTTGAACGAGTTTATTGAAGGGAATACTTTTCGCTAACTTACACCTTCAGTTATTGACTGATTTTCAAAAAGAAAGCAGAGCTGAGAAAATTGCCTAACAGGCTACAAATGAAACTCACAAGTGCGAGAGGTTTTATCATCCCTAGACTGTATAGTCTGTTATATAGAGTCTATAAGTGGAGTAGTATATAGATTAAACTTCTATATTGTCACTTATTAGGAGAAATTCTTATAAACAGTTTCGGAATTATAAGTGGTTTGGTTCTCACGGCTAATCGTCAACATACAATCATGTGAAATTGTGCTCGCTACGCTTGTTTCCGATGCGATGCCTAAAAGTATGCAATTAAATACTTAACTCCTCTGTACGCTGTAAATATTTCTTACCCTTGCTTGGTGTTTACAACCAATTGACTTTAATTTCTGTTTCCAACACCATTCAACGCAACGCAACCATTACTTTTGTGTCGAAAAAAGCGAAGGAAAGCGGAACGAAATAAAGCAATTAGAGGTCGAAAATGCCGAATGTCGTAAAAATGATTAATTGCCAGAGGCATAAATCAATACACGAGCAATAAAACACACACGAAGAAAGATACGTGTGGCTTTGTTGTTGTTCGAAAAGGAA
This sequence comes from Sicus ferrugineus, assembly GCA_922984085.1. Taxonomy (NCBI): domain Eukaryota; kingdom Metazoa; phylum Arthropoda; class Insecta; order Diptera; family Conopidae; genus Sicus; species Sicus ferrugineus. Next base: position 4,391,721 of record OV277352.1, read on the forward strand.
ATTCATTTATATTTCCAGCTGAAAACTCTTCTCGTGTCCTTAACAGACGTGGAGCAGTGGAATGAGTCGAGGCGAAGGCGAAGGGAATTTATTCATATCTGTCGCAGAATTTCACATATTTACGTAAAAACTAACACACTCGTAAATAAAAACATTCTTGCCGGGAAATACAGCGAAGGGGAGAGGAAGAAATTGTGGCTTTCTAAGGACGTTTCATGTCGCTTTACATTAGTAGTGGCGGTGACTTTATAATTCGTTATTACATACCAGGCGAAATGTTGCATGTTAGCTGTGACGGTAACTGACTGACTGTTGCTTTCCACATTCCTTTGGTTTGCCTTTTTTATGACTTGATCGAGGAATCCGCTGTTAGAAAGCTCTACAATTTTTTATTATGATTTGCATGTAAATGTGGAAGTTATATTTTACTGTATAAAAATACTATTAAAAATAAAATTGATATTTATTGCCTTTGATGACAAGTTATTCGTTGGATTTGCAATATTTTTCAGCGATAAAAGTGAGTAACTAAAAGATTATGAAAATATTAAATTTAGTTTAGTTAAATTTAGTCTGTTTGCACTTCTTACAGCCTTAAATCGCTAAGAGGGAATAAAATCAGTTGAAATAAATAATGGAAACACTTATTTGCATTTTTCTGTAGCAGGAAACAACAACAAGTTAAGCAAATCTATAAAGCGCTAAAAAATATGTGAGCCAAACACGCGTAAAATCAAATAGAAAATTCGAACTAAACGTCAAATTTGCATATCTTTGTGGCACAAATTTGCACAAATTAAATTGTACTGTCGCAGCAGCAAGAGCAACAGCAACAACAACAACAACACCAACATTATCAGTGGTCGCTGCAATAACAACAGCAACAACAGGCAAGCAAACATAATAATTAGCATCAAAAGCGCGAACACACACACCGAATCACCCCCGCTGCCAGATCGAGTCCACGACGAGGTGATAGAATGGAAGCCAATCAGCCAGGACAGGACAGGACAGCCTGTAGCGGCGTCTCATTGTCATGCAATTAGCAAGTTTGTCAGGCAGTCGTAAGCCTGGTTAGTGTGTCACTCTGTGCCAGTCGCGCCTTCGTCACGTTCTGCATTCAACGACGAGCCGGGCGGGAACTCCTGCAACTCGAGTAATTGGCATTAGAATCGAATGCCAGCCCACTTCAAATGCAGAGATTAAACTCGATCGCACAGGAGGCGACTCGGTGGATGCTTAACCAGCACTGGACAACGTAATGAATGCGATTCCAATCGATTTAAATGCAAATACTCCAGGAGGCCCCACACAATAGCAGCCGCGCCGAATGAGAACCAGATGGAAGATATTAGAATTTATGGTATTTTTCGAATTATCTTGCAGCTGAATTAAATTCAAAGTCGGTCAAAGTGGTGGATTTGTGGAGCAGAAGTTGACTTGAGCGAAGGACTGAACATGTAATTAAATTCGACAGAATAAAATTAGAAAGAAAAAGCTGTATATAACCTGGATAAATCTATTGTTAAACTGATAAGTTGTAAAAGCGTCTTTTGGTGTCCGTTGAGATTCCTCGTTTTCACATTCACCGGACAAGATTTCCGCATGAGGAGAAAACAGTTTCTTCTAGAGATTTCTAGAATTACTTACAATTTTCAAAGTTTCCGTCGTAAATGAGGATAATTCGGTTTATTTCGATCGTGATATCATTCAGCAAGAAAGTCAATAGACCACGAAAACAGGAATGAGACTCAGTATTGTTGCTTTATTCGAGTTTGCTTGGTATCGTATTGTGAAACTATTAAAAGATTTAATATTGCAAATGTTTGAAATTACATTAAAGTGGTTTCACGTTTCTCAGATCCGTTTCAATCTATGAAGCAGTGATAAAATATCCTCAAATATTAAAACACAAAATGTGTGTCATAATTTCTCATCTTTTCCTATCCATCCCTTGACAACAGAGTGATTTCTTTCTTTTGTTTTCCCTTCTTCAGGTGTAAAATTCCCCGTTTCACGGCGCCCACTTTAATTCCCCGAAAAACGTGCCGCACCACGAACGATGGAATCGCGTCTAGTGACCTGCTTGTGAGGGTTTTTGTGATTTATTCACTGTGATTTCTAACTGTCAAACGCTTCGGCTGCAGTGAAAACATTGAAGAATTGTCGCTGCCACCGAAAACGTCATATTTCACATTAAAAATTCATAAATCAAAAAGGAATCCTTCAAATCGCTCGTCGTGGTGCGTGCAGCGGTGCGTGAGACAACGCAATTTGTTGCCGTTGCTAGCGTGTTTATTTTGTCCTTCCTTCTGTTAATTAAATTTTTATGCGTGATTTAACAACAGCTGCAAAACAAAGCCGCCAAGCAATTTATTGTTAATGGAATTTCAAGTTTCCCAGCTTGACTTTGTCTCATCCAAGGTCAATGCCATCCGTCGAAGTGTTGAAGTTCCAGAAACACACGAATCTGTTGTGAATAAATTAAAATTCTCAAATGATTACGATGACAAAACGAAGTTGAATTTAAATAAGCCGCTGATTAATGGCTTCAAATTGAAATAACCGGTTTCCGGCAGACATTTCGGCAGCGGTAATCCAATCTGTTGTGGATTAAGTACCTCTATTATACTCGTATATCTCTGCCATACACCTGCTATGCAAGAATATCGCGCTAACTAAGTTCGCTAGTTGGACAAAAATGCTATAACTATAATAATACGAGTAATACGAATTATCAACACTTTTGATGAAAAATTGAAGATATCGCCTTTGTTCTTGAATATTCTAAAGAATATCTGAAGTTCCTACATATATCGACTCAAATGCTATTTCGTTATAGCCAAAATATATGTAAATTGGTTATAGCGAAAAGCCATTTCCAGTGTGAGCTCGTTCAGTAAGTTCAGAAATTGTTTGCATTTCCTGCGCACACTTCGAGTCGCACCTAATTTGCATTAAGCGGTATTCTTTCCGATTTCCAATTTCTCCACTTCAATTTGTGTGCGCCACACCACAGGAAATTTTAATTTTACAAAATCCCCACTGCATTTTCCCCACTCTTATTTGTGCAAATTTAATGCAATCACGACTGATGCGCACATCATTTGCATTTCAATATTTTCACAGGACGCACCTTTTGTGGTTTTCGGCGATGGTGGTGGAGTTGGTTGTGGCGGTGGTGGTGGTTTTACGGATAATCTATAGTCCATAAAACCACCACCACCACCACCACCCGAGTGTTGCCAGAGTGAAAAGAAGTACCATGTAAATAAAACTGGTCGACAACCGCATACAAAAATTTTCTCTGAGTGCTGAAAAATTCCATCGCTAAGAAAATTCCACAATTGTACGCCACTTTCACTCCAGTTACACCAAAAAATTGTCCCGCACCATCAACACCAACGCCACCATCAACGATCAGGTTACAAAAAACGCCACCACCACCAACCACATCATTGCAATCACCATCACCAATTTCCACAATACTACCGAAATCCCAACCGCGCGACCGCCCACCATAACCGCCCACAACAAAACCACCACCGCCACCATCCTCGCCACCACCACACTCCACCACTTCCAACACAATTACCATCGCCACCAATACAAACATCGATGTGCGAGTATGCAACGAAGTGTTGTCGACACGTCCTTGTGATTGCAAATATTTGCGTGTTTGCGCATTTGTGCGGTGTGCCAGAAACACAAAAAAGCGAAGAAAATATATTCATATAGAAGAAAAAGACTGTATCGATGGAAATCAAATTGAATTTAAAGTTGCCTTTTAAAAGTTGACTTTCTCCACCCATTTTCAGAAGAAAATAACAAAAATCCGTTTATAACTTCGGGCAGATTTTATACATGAACCGCGGAATGAGAAACTATATCAAAATAGCCCTTCCTAATCGAAAAGAGAACCCAGATGGACACTCATTCTCAGTAGAGACTCGAGAATCGAGAAAGAAAACAAGAAACACATGGAAAGATTAGCATATAAATTTATCTTGCTCAAGCTAAACCAACACGAGTCTTAAAAACCACAAAAAGAAGAGAAAACTTGTGGTGTGGAGTACCCAACCAAAGAGAAGCAACCGGAAACAAAGCATAAAAACTCCACAAATAAAACAGACAAACGCAGGCACAAACCCACACATTATATATGTGTGTGTGTTGCTCCAATAAACAAATTAAATTAGGGACTTAAGAATTATCCTTGCAGCATCAAGTCAGTCGGTTTGAGGAACGAAAGGAAAAAACTCAAATGTTTCTCCCTCCAAATCCTATATATTTCCACATGCAAATAAAAAATATAAACACGCACACGCACACATTTTACCATTGCACACATCCAACACCCAACACCAACATATGAGCCGAGAAAATAAATCCTGAAACGCGACACAGGCTCACATCTACAGTCGAGTTCCGACGCAGAGCCGGAAAATGCAAAGCCTGCAACAACAACAACAACAACCCATTACCACAACATATAAGTGAGAATAGAGAGGGAGGAGCAAAGGAAAGCCGCACAAATTTGTACCTTCATGCTTTCTCTCTGAGATACAGAAACTCAACAACAAATGCAAAGTAAAGCCGAAGGAGCGAAAAAATCTTCTAATTTACAACTTTTTCAAGGCAACGTAGAAGAGCTAAACATACGCTGCCTGCCGCTGTGAAGACCGTACGTGTACCATCACCACCCGCACACACGCTTAGCCAACCAACTTGTACGCCTAAAAGCAGACTTGTTTTTCTTGCAAACACAAATCCAGGGAAGACAAGGAGAAAAAGAGCGCAGGTACGTTATTAGCACCAAACAAACAACAGACCGGATAGCATTAGCAAGCAACAACAATTCCAACAATGGAGGCTGAGTAAATATTAAACATTTGGGAAATAAGCGAAGAAAATGAAACCAAAACTCATACGAGGTCCTGGCCCTCGTACGTACGTACGTGCAGCAACCACATCTCGGAAACCCGGTAATGAGAGGGAAGAACAACAGGGCCACACAACCACAACAACAGATGTACGCACACATCAGTGCAAATCCACACTGAGAGACCGGAATACCGAAGAAATGGAATGGAGTACAAAATATAAAGCTCACCATCGGTGGACGTGAGGGCATCGAGCACCGGTATTGAATGTGTTAATAAAACAACAACTGCAGCAACAACTAAACTTCTGAATTAGACAACAATTTCCGACATTCACTGCAGTCAGTTATCACGGTTCCCTGACTATATGGCATCCTGGCTGAGTGCGTGGTACGATCCCACTTTTGCCTAAAAATATGCAGTAATTTTTTTGAAAAGTCAGCATTGTGCGGATCTCCGGCAACGAAAGTTACCGTAGGAATGTTTCTCTTACTTTGTTGAATTGTACAATACTACAACAACAGCAATAGCAACAACACCAACAACAACAACAACAACAACAACAACAACAATGATGCTGCATCACCACATTAACCAACTAAAGCCTGATTGGCACTCAGTACGGACCAACAGGTGGGAAGAATGAATGGATGAATGAATGAATGAATGAATGAATGCGGCTCCCAGATGGAGCGATGAGACTGGCATAAGATACGACCCAGCAAGAGTACCTACAACAACCATCAACAACAACAAAATACCTACAAGTTTGCACGTTTTCCTAGACCCCCCAGGATACCCGGAGACAGGCTTTGTTTTCTCGTCATTCTACGGGTTTCGCATTAAATTTGATTACTAGGGACACAGAGGGCATCAAACTTGCCACCTGGTGTCGGACGACAGATAGCGGATGCCATCCGCACTTACAGCGCCTTAGAATTCTCCTGACAAACAATTTTAGGCCACACAATTCCGGTGAGTGCGAGTACGACGTGACGGTAAGTTTTTAATTAACCTTTTTTAAGGCGATTATAGCACACGGGGTGTGAAACAAGCCGGGAAAGCATTAAAGTTGGACAGCTCACGTAGTCGACTTCCTATTTTCTGGAGATACACTGCAATCGCTTTATTAATTTAATGTTAGAAAACAAATCCCTCCCCCCCCCTCTCTTCACCTTTGGGATGCTTGTAAACTCCACACCTTCGCAACGATGGTTGCCTTCAGACAATAGAATTTGCAATGCCTTCGGTGTTGCCGCCACCGCAAGCCTCCTTGCAATAAATTACTCGATTGTGCGGCCGACCAGCCACCAGTACACGGAAATGGCCTGCACTAAATTACAGACACACAAGGGCTCGCAGGAGTTGCAGCGGCCCAGCTGCTTAAGTATTCCGTGAGGAATTCCAACGCCACCAACCTCTCGCTGCGCCATCATCGCCGCAAACTGCGCCTGCCGACAAAATCATTTCGGGAAAAAACTTATCTAGCGCTTCGAGCGTAAATATTTCATTCCTGATCGCTGCAAGAGCGCCGGAACGGAAGCGGAAACGGCGAATGCATGTTGCTGTGTGGCCGCCTGCCACGATGGGCGGTGCTCGGTGCTCGGTGCTTGCGGTGGCAGTGCTGCTCGCACCGCTGCTGGCAGACTTTCGCTGGATTCTGCCGACTTCAGTTAGCGTCCTCGCCGACGGCAGTCGCTCAGGTGAGAACAGCGCGGAACCGCCTTCGTCTTTCTCGTCTTCGCGGGCCGCCACCGCCTGCACTGATTTCCTTGTATGCAAACAAGGAAATCAATATTTTCACCTGAAAGGTAAACTTCAGCTAAGCAAAGGAGGCGGACGCGGTCGTTGATCTTTCAGGACATCGATTCGTGCTGCGCTTTCTTGGCTGGTCGGGCCGCTACGAATGCCTGGCGCTCGCTCGGGAGCGGGACAATAAAACTGCAGGACGATAAGACATTCGAAGAGTTTCGTTTCTTCCTTCACTTTGTTGTTGCAAATTGTTTTGTTGCGCTTCTGTGGTTGTTGTTGTGTGCAATTTAGCGGAGGCGGAGCAACTTTATTGCAGCAAAATAGGTGGTAAAAATTTACTTAAGGGGAAATTTATTGTTGCGTGCGCTGTTGTTGTTCCATTTTCAATTGCTTGATTGCCAGATATTTACAGACTTTCCCACGGGCATAAATAAAACGCAGACGAACACAAACGCAGAAACCCAAGGGAACTTTAAGTAAATTCGCACTAAAAAAGCTTGCAATAGACTTATTAAAATTGATATTTCCAAGCGTTTGCGAGTTGCGTCGAATAAGGTTTCAACGAGGACTATTTGAAATTAATAATATCACGCTTTCGCAACCTTTTTTCCAAGCCTAATCCTTGCTATGACAAGCCTTTTATAAACGTACGCTTTTTCACCGAGTATTTCGTTTGTTGGGTGATATTAATGCATTTCCACCGGCGAGCACACAACTTCAACAATTTCAATCGCCGCAATTTTAATTGTGTGTACATTTGATTGTGCGCGAAAATGTGTGTGTGTGTGTGTGTGTGTGTGTGTGTGTGTGTGTGCAGTGCACCTACAGACGCGTGTTTGCTTTGATTTGTCTCCTGGTATGTTTGGCTTCTCGTCGTTTTTTCTTTTTTGCACTCTAATTGTAAAGCATGCGGATCGCGTGCCATTCGCAATTTAATTTATTTATCGAATCACAAATAAATGAGGATTTTATTACACCTGCCGCGGTTGCTACGCCGCAGTTGTCAGTGGTCGAGATAGCCGAGCTGAGGACGGGTTCAACACAACTGCTGAAGTGATGAAAAACGATGCGTTCCGCTTTTACGATTGGCTTGGAAAATTAAGACATCCTTGCACTACGCAACGGATGCAAGGATTGTTGAATTGCACACCAGAAATAGCCGTTCAACTCGTGAGTTAGAAAAATAGAAAAACATTTTCCATCCTTCAACGTTCTTCTGTTTCTCGATCTTTCTTCTTCGTCGTCGAAAACTTTTTCCACTGCACGAGAAACTGACATTTAATGACAAATTTCTTGATGGTACCCAGTAAACTGAGAAAAGGTTACTCAATCTGTCAACCGTTAGGTAGCTAAACAGTTAAACAGGGTTGCCAACTTAGCTGTGTTTTGGGTCACGTGGCACAGGAAACTTTTTCACCTTTCCATTTTGCTCGTAATTGGGTTTCTACGTTCTACGTTTTGGCTTTTGTGTCATTCTGGCTTTGTTTTCATTTAAAACGTCCACTTCGCTGCAAATATAATTGGGTCAAAACCTCATTTGTTTGCATAAATTTATAAGCACTGCCAGGGTGGACGGGGAGACCAACAGGGCGGTGGGCGGTTGTGGCGAGCGCCACAGTGGGCTGCCTCACTCTTGACTTCGAGGTGGTGAGAGTGGAAACTGCAGTGCTACTCGTACTTGACGTGGCCAACTGGCAATGTGAAGGTGTCTGTGTGTGTGTGTGTGTGTGTGTGTGTGTGCGTTTATGCTGTGGATAAATAGCAGATAACATTCGTAATGGCAAAACAAACTTTAAATTATCCAAGTGTGACGCATAAAACGTTTTAACTTCGACTTCACTCGTGGCTGAAATCGTATTCGCTGCTTTGATGATGCTTTTCAGCGCTCGAACTCATCATCGAGTGAACGAAATCGAGAGGAAAATTTTCCATTTCTCCAGTTTATTAACCACAAACAGGATTCTTTGTGCATTCCATGCGTTTATTGCGTTATTCTCACCCTGGATGTCGGATGGAATACAATAACGAGATTCAGTGGCGTAGTTAAGAAACATTTTCGCATTAATTCAGTGGCAGGTGAAGCGAACCTCACGGCGTTCAACGCGGAGGAGGACATCACAGAAAACCGAGAAATAAAAGCTTCAAACAAAAAATTGAAAAATAAAAAATTATGAAAAACAGAAATGCAGAAAACAATGGAATTTTATTGTTTCAATTTGTACTTCTTTGCGATTTACCGTATAAAAGCAGCATTTAAATTACAGCAAACTCAAGCCTGCAGTGAAGGACATTCTTTTTTCTCCTCTTTGTGCTTCTCTTTCGTCGCTCTCTCTCTCTCTCCTCACTTTCTATTTTATGCCTTCACAATTTACGCGCTCCAGTTCGTGGCAGTCCAGCTCGTCGTTCTACCCGAAAACGACTTCTTAAATTCTTTCCGTGCTTTAAAAAGAAGAGCAGCAGTTAAATTACTTCGAATTTTGTACGCTAGAAATGTTTAGAATTCTTGTGGAATGCTTAAAATTAATTTATATTTATTTGCACTCGTGCAACCAGCAACGATAATTCAACAAAAGCGTTTCTCAATGCAAACAATTCAATACAACAAACGCAGCGCACACGTGCAGGTGACGCAACAACATCGCAATTAATAGCGACGCTTTAAATGTTGCCGCTGACAGCCGCTAATTATTGCAAACATTATTCGTGCGCATATCATCGAACAACGTAAACGAACTGCACTCGACTGCGACGTGCCGACTCCGCCCCCGGCCACGCCCACAAAATGCAATAAGTGCCAATTTGTAAACACAAATTAGCAAAATTTATTCCTCGCTTTCAATTAGCAAACCGTTCGCTGAATGCGAACAGCAGCCTGAATGCAATCGCATTCGCACGCTTTCGGTGGAGCGAATGGAGTGAAAAGTAGTGCGGTTGGCAGGGGCGGCGGGGCAGCGGGGCGGCGGGGCAGCGGGGCGGCGGGGGCGAGCGCAGGTCGGAATATGCTGCGAATAATCAAGCAATTTAATTAAACGCACAACCTGTAATCAGCAGCGCGCCACTGGCAGCCGATCTACGCCTGCGAGTTGGAATTTTAGTTCTGCAAATAATTTTTGAGACTAGAAATCAATTAGTTCGCACGTGATTCTGCAGTTGTAATCAAATAAACGCTGAATTACTGCACTCGGCTGAGAATCGTTGCTGTGCTGATATAAACTATAAATTTGCAAAGCTTTCTTGATATAAATACGAGTCACTGTATGTTTGTAGATTTCTGTCACATCACTTTCTAAACTCGAAAAAATATGGCAAAAAAACTCCCCTACATTCCGCCGAGTTGTGACGGAGTATCGAAGACGTGCGCTGTTGGAATTCTTTGACCGGCATTTCGAATGCTTTAAAAACTTTTTGCTGCCCCTAAAAGGTTGACAGAGCAGTAGAAAAACATTGCAAGTTAGTTGGCTGCAAAAGCCAGTGAGAAAAAACGACAAGAGTACTGAATACTCTTCAACGACACGAAACGCATTCTTTTAATTTCCGCGAAAGCGCTCGTTGTCGTCACTCAGTAGTGGAAAAAACAAAGCAGCAGCAAAAACAAAAGCACCGGCTGTCCATACACATGCAAAGCGACAAAGTTGCGCGCTGCAAAAAAGGACAACATAAAAGTCAGTCATTCATGAAAAGCTTGCGAGGCGCTCAGCGCTCAGCCTTCTCGACCCCGCCAACCTGTGCGGCGCCGAGCGTTTTTGGCCGGCCGGCTTGCGTTTGCCAGCCGCTGTCCATTAGAATTGATTCTTCCTGCCGTCGCCGTCGAAACAGCGGCGCAACAGAAGTGTTTTTCACTTTTGTGCTTCCTGATGGCTACAACATTGTCGTCCTTGTGCTGCGGGACCTCCAAGCCATCAATTCTGACGTTCGTCCAGGTGGTTTTTGTGTTGCCGTGTGTTTTTGTTTTGCTCCCGCTTCACGGTTGTGCTTTTTGCTACCTCAGCGCTGTCAAGCGAAGTGTGTTGAGGTAGGCAAAGGCCAGTGGCGGACTGACGGGAGGGGCTTTCGGGGGACTTCGAATTCCCACTATAAGAAGCAACATTTTCCTCTTTAGCTTGGGCGAAGAGGAGAGTCACAGAGAATCCAGCTAAGTTTTGGAGGCAACTCAGCTGGAAACACCCCTTCCTTCCTCAAAGAAACTCTGCTGCTAAACAGGTGGGAATTCGTGTGTCCCGGCCGTAGCAAGGATACGCGTGGCTGAAGCTCTGTAGAAAACAAATGCGTGCGTGGCTTTCCCGTCGTTTCCGGCGGCGGGCGGTGCAAATAAGATGTTAGTTTTGCTTTCAGCGGCTGTTCACGCTTCCACCTGCCACACCCACCGCTACGGCCGCCCTCGCTCAACAACACACACACGACAACAAGTCGCAGTTTGTGCGGATGTGCTCAGAATACAAACGCAAATATTAATTTAAATATTTTTTTACATATTGTATTCGCTTCTAAGTGAGTTTCTCTGCAACCTTCGTTGCCTCCGCCCAAATCCGTCCCTCCGTCTCCCCGTTTTACTTCTAGCGATTCGTTATAAATTCTGGACGAGGAAAAATGTGTCGACGGTTCTGAATATCAGTGTGGAAATGGAATGGCAGAGTGGAGGAGAAAAATGGATAGAAAATCTCTACAAAGAGCACGAGAAAGAAAAACGAGGAAGCAAAAAAACAATCTCAATTACGGAAATTTGTTTATAACAGCCAGTGTATTGCAGTGGAAGTGACGTGTTGACGTCTGGGGAGGCGGATTGTTAAGCTCAGTGTAAACACAGACTAATCAAGTGTGGCAACACTGAATGAACACTGAACACTGAACGATGTGATTTCTTCATCGTAATCGAACGCTGTGCCAGAATTGTACGTAATATTAATGAAAACACGTGGTAATTTAGATCTAAAGAAGCTTTTTAGTGAAGACCAATCAATATCGCTGTTGATCCAAAGGATTTTTCATACTTACAAGGAATTTATTTGTCGTTCAAGCGATTTGAAAAAGAATATCGACTTTTAAATTGTCATTTTCATTTAAATTGTCATCTAAATTCGATAATAAATAAATAAAACTTCATATTATCTAACAAAAAACATGAACAACCGCACCGAGATTCAGAAAATAGCAAGCAGAAACCGCAATTAATTTTGCATCACTTTTTCCGAAGCCAAACATCAAGCGGCCACCGAAAAGTTGTTCTGCACACGGAAAGCCAGCATTCAAATTTTCTCACACTGACTTCCACACAAACAACGCTGGCTGCCTGCAATAAAAACCGATAGTTTTGTCCGCAAAGTTCGAGTTCAACTTTCAAATTGGTCACCGAAACAATTTCATTACAAAATTATATCGCAAATTCACAGAGAGGCACGCATTGTTGCTGCGCTCCACTGTGCTGCGCGAAAGTTTGGCCTTTTGGTGCGCCATCCAGTGTTCTTTGTTTCGCTAAATGCTCGGCATGCGAAATCCTTTCGGAATGCTTGCAATGATTTGCATATTTTGCTAAATGGCCAGCAAGGACGCCGGCTGCCGACTGGCGGCTGTCCTCTTCTCTGCCTGCTGCGCAGTGGAAAGCAATGCAGCGGAAAATTACGAGTATTTCGATTGAAGTTCCACTGCTGAGAAATAATTTGGTCGCAAGCTGAGTGGGTGTGAAGCAGAGCTGAGAGCGCCTTGTATGTGGAGGAACCGAAATACGCTAAGTTGGTGGGAAGGAAGAAATGAAGGAACTCACGAATGGACGGACGGACGGACGGACGAACGGATGGACGGATGGACGGACGGACGGACGGACGGATCGACGGACGGACGGACGGACGGATCGACGGACGAACGAAGAAACCGAAGAACGACGCCGTCTTGTTTGCTAGTTAAGCTCGAAAGCTTTGAAAATAATTAGCTGCATAAATAAATTCATAAAAACAAGCACTTTCTTCCCTTCTCCGCTGCTCTTGTGTTCACATCTATTCATGGGCGTAGACGGGATTTTTTTCTAGAGGGGTGAATTTTTACTTACTCAGCTTTAAGCTTTACATTTAAAAAACTGATGATTCTTTCTAAGATGTGAGGATTTAAAAAGTGTGTTTCGTTTCACATTATCAACTTTCAATTTGGAAAAAAGGATATTCGCTCCCCTGTCTCCCCCAACACCAACAACCAAGCTCACATTTATTATTAGCAGTACAAACTTAACTCGTACTAAAGTACGCGAATAGTTGCAGGTTGAGTAAATTGCAGTTACGTAGCAATAAATCGGGATTCTGCAAAAAGTCGCCTGCAAAAGTTGGTCGACTGCAAAATACGAAATGTAAATTGAGCAAATTCATTGAAAAAACATTTATGTGGAAACTTTTGCGCTTCTACTCGTCCTCCACTTGGCGTTGTATTGTTTTTCGACCAGGCGGGACAAGTTGGTCCTTCGGCCCGAGCCAGCTGGTTGGAAGTGCCCATCATAAAATATTCAAAACGAGCCACAAAATGTTTTCTTCATACTTTTAATTGCTTTCTATGTAGCGATTGGTTTACCTATCGTTGGATGTGAAAGTAATTCAATTACACGTATTCTACACGCACTACTTAAATGTTTTGCTTAAGGTTTCTCTTCTTGTTCAGCATTTGCCACCAACTTCATGCGAACCCCACGCACTTTATAGGGTTGTGAATGAAATCCCATTCAATTAAAATATATTGAAATCTAATAAATACTAATCGCTCATTCATAGCTAGAGAAATCATCAGGGCGAGTAAAAAGAAATAATTTCAACTACTTCTTCAATAAGTTCGCGATATAATAAAAAGCAACGAAGCTCCGAGTGGATAATCAATTTCTATTGAAAAGTAAATACATTTCTAAAGTAAGCGCGAGCTCACTGCTCTACGTTCGCAATTCACACATGTACACCCTCCACCCTCTACACCCGCCCTTCAGTTCTTCAACGTTGTGGATTATCTACTTGAAAATCGATAACTACTTTAACAAATACAAAACTCATTTCATTTCGCTTGGATTCGATTCGTTTCGATTGCACAGCATCTTGAAATATCAATTCAAAACTGGAAATATTGAAAAACTACTCTATCCCTCCCACCGCTTTCTTCACGCTATACTGGGTAAAGCATTCCATAATGGAAGTGCAAAAATATTAACTTTAAGATTATGAAGGGGACTCGGCACACTAGAACTCTTGCAAATATGCAAAACAAACTATTCACGCTCACCCGACAGAAAACATCTTCCTTGATTATAGTATGTCATGAAATCTAATATGAAACTTCAAAGTTATTCAGTCCTCCTTCATTCACACATGAATTCAGTCATGAGATGTAATTAACGAGCAGGATTGATGTTTTCTAATTGAATTGAGCCACAATTCTCTTGATTTTCTAAACAAATTCACTCGAGACGAACGTACTCGTGCAATAGGAAATACTCGTGTCTGAGTGAGGAAACTGTTCGCCTCAGATGCCTCGGATTCTCAGGTTGGAATTCTAGAAGTCATAAGTCATTTTTCAAATTAAAGGAGTGCACGGGGAAACGAGAAAAACCAGACTATATTGTGAAGGGAAGGGAAGGAAACAGGGAATCTGATGGCGGTGATTTTAGTGGTGCACACGGGCAGGATTTTTTGAGGTTTGGGTGATCTCGATCTCAATTCTCCCTTCATTCCAGAAAGTCTATTCCGATCCCGATTCTCGTCTCGACTGAAAATGACTGTTCGATTTCAGTTCTCATCTCCAATCGAAGCTTTCTTGATCCCGTTTCTAGGTTGAAAAGGGTTGCTTTGATCTCATTTATTGTCTCCAAACGAAAGAAGAAGTCATTTCGATTACCATATCTTGATTGTCGATCTCGGTTATTACGAGTTGAGTCAAAGAAGCCCCTTCAATCTGGATTATCACCTCGATCTCAAAACGATAACTGGCTTGTATCGTTACTGCTCGAACCGATATAACTTCTCATATATTAATGTAATTTCATTGTTCATATTGTAAAGAAAAAGTAATCCGGTCGCCCTACTATATTTTCAACAACTTTTCAACGGATTTTTAAACGGAAATATTTAAATAAAAAAGGTTTCCCATTGAAATTGAAATATGGAAATACTGTACTGTGCAGTGAAATCGCTTTTGGATGATCCAGTTTAAATGGAAGCTTTAAGATAATACGCTTGGCACGAAAGTCTACAATTTATGCATTCGTATGCATTTGAATGCATCTGCATAATATTTTCTATGCTACAGTCAACAAAATCGGTCCAATTTATGATTACTGCTTCTGTTATGTTTGAATTTCGTTAGTTTGCCGCTGCAGTACATAAAATTAGTTAAAAATTGCCTTAATTAGTCAAATGTTACATGTTATTTACGATTTCTTATGAAATATACAAATAAAACAGGTTTCATGTTAATAAAAGTAATTTCGAAATACGATATAATGAGTTTAAAATGCCATCTAATTTGTGATTATATGATATGTTTATTGATTATCTTTTGTGACATAGTTATTTATGTGGTATTTGTTCGACTTTTACCTAAATATATTACATTTGTAACATTATTCTTCATAAACATGTTAAAATAAATAAAAACAAAGAGTTTGAAGTTTTAGATTAAAAGAGACTTAAATAGAAGTTAAGATTTATAATTATTACTGGGTTTACGTTCAAAATAATATGAGAATTGTAGAATGTGTGATAGGTTTTAGTTTTAAATAGAACTATTTAAATTAATCGCACTCTGTATGATGTGATCAAACGATAATAAAGTGAAACTTGAGCCGATCTGGTGACTATATATAGAATATCAGCTGAGTGTAGGCGTCCATCCGAGATGTTGATGTTGTACAATATGTTAGAATGTCGTCTGTTTTATGGATCATCACTGCGTTAACTCAAAGTTCTGTGACAGCATGAAGTGTTAATCCAATTAAGCTATTTCGTAATTATGCAAAACGTTATTGGCAGTTAGAAGTATAAACAAATTTCAGTATTCTACGGTTCATTCTCTTGAAAATTAGAATCTTTATAAAATAAGCACTGGTTTGATCAGATTTAATTTATTTAAAATGTTTCATCAAAGACTTAATTAAGCAATTTACTTCACAGTTGCTAATTTCGAATTCCCTGCTTATGTTGTTTATTTTTATATTATTCTCACAGTATCAAAATATTTGCTCCTCATAAATCGCAACAATGAACAATCATTTGCAATTCAAATTGCTACCCACTTACGTTGCTGACTCCATAACAACGAGAACGTATACCACATCCTGCATACCTTTCGAAATCAACAATTGGAAAAGGAAAGTGTGTTTAACCAAATAAAAAAGTTTGCTATATCATTGTCACTGATGAGGTTCCAATTAATAGATTATCAAATAAAAATGTTAATCAGATAAATCAGAGATAGCAGATAATCGAAAAATATAACTGGACTGAATGGAAAATGTCTTTACAATTGTATGATCGATGCAACTGTCATGATAGAGCCATTATGACGGATACAATCTCAAATTACGACTTCAGCTATAAATATTTATTAATATGTAAAAATTCCCACTTTCTGTGATCTCGTGTATCATTACGAATTACGACAACCTTCAATAAAGTTTATTTTAAACATTTATTATGCCAAAATTTTGAGCTTATAGAGCTCCGATAGAGCTTTCTTTTCATGTTGCAGTTTTATTTCGTTCTTTTTAAATAGAAGTGAATTCCTGTAACTCTGTAATAAATTTCTATAACTTCCCCTACACACTTTCCCTCCGATATTATACATTCTTTATGTTTCTTTGATTTAACGTAAATATTGTTTTTTATTATGTATTCTTGAGAAGCTTTCCATGTCCTGCTTTGTCCATATAGATTCGCAGAATCTCCGTTCAAAATAAGGAAAATCTCCTTTCAAAATAAAGAAAAAACTACTAATATTAGATGCCATAGCGTGAAAGATCAGAAAGTCTGCCCTCAGCTCAAAGGAATTCCTAAATATATCGTCAAATTCCCTAAAGTAATGAGCTCAATATTAAAATCTCCAGTCGAAAAATAGAGGAAAAGTTCTCCTCGCCAGGGCTAAGCTACGATAAAACGTTTATCTTTGCTTTCTACGAAGATACCAACACAAGAGCAGAAATTATTAAAATCTGAGATTTCCGTTCAAAACGCCGAATTTATTAACCGGATTAAAGCAAATTCCGAACGACTCTTCAGAAACTCATAAAGTAGCCTTATTTTTCGTAAACAAAGGGCAAAAGAAAAAGAGGAGAAAGGAATTCCGTAATAAGCTTAACAACATTCAAATCTGTGCCTGGCTAAACGCATGCTATCTGCGATATATAAAAACCTACTAAAAATAAAGCAAAGATTATCGCGCCGTTAAAGTTCCAAACGCTGCCCTACGTCGACAATGGCAACAGCGGATTGAAGCGGAATGGCAACAATAATTTTTATGCCCATTCATAAAAGCTACAAATGCAAGCTATTTTATTTCTTTTTCAATTCACTCCACACCAAACAGCCGGCTTTTATTACCTGATTGCGACCTTCTTATACTCGTCATCCCCTCTGCAACAAAACGAAGTAGCAACGACAAGAACGAGCTTAGAAATAAGCATTTATAATTTTAACCTGCTGATGACTTGTGGGGACGCAGTTACGTTGTGTCACGCTATGCAGCAGGTGACTGGTGCCGTGCGACATTGTTGTGCGGCATGCGAAGAATGAGGAAAAGGGCATTTTTTTCACTTGAATTTTAGGACCAGCAGGAAATTAATAAAGGAATGCGGCGCTTACGTAATCAGTTATCAGTGCAAACGAATGAGGCAATGAAATTAAAAAAGTGCTAAATGAAATCATTGTTCTGAGTAAATATGAAACTTAATTGCAGTTTACTTCCGAAGGGTGCTCGGGAAAGTATTTTGGATTATAGATTGCATTTTAGTACTGCGTTTTATGTGTGTTTAATCAAAAGTGATTTTCAGTAACTTCATTAACACCTGCGTTTATTAAAATCTCGGAATATTAAGTTTTTATGGCTATAATAAATTTTTCCGTAAGGGTTTACTAATAATAAAGAAGTCTAAAAAGAGAAGTTAGTGGCGACTCAACTAGTTTATGAGTTTTCGAGATGGAATTTTGTGTGACAAAAGCTTTTCAGTTAACCAATTAGTTTCAATATTTTATACTTATTTACTCTACAGTGTTCTTTCTTTAAATACAGCTAACTAACATATTAAAACACACATTTCCGCCCTTCAATATTAAAGTTAACGTAATCAAGTGAAAAAATGTGAAGAGAAATTAAAGACGATAAATTAAAACGCGATAAAAAGCTCATGCAAAATAAATTGCATGTTATGTCGTAAAATATAACAGGCTTGCAGGAAATTTAAAGCATTCGACGGTAGGGCAAATCAATATTCAAACTTCAATTCCATTACAAGCACGTACTGTATTGCTTTCGATATGTAAGCGAAAAATGCTGGAGGTTCTCTGAGCAGGTGAGAGCAGGAACTACCTCGAAGTATTTTTTCTTGGAATCAAGAGTTTATTATGGAAAAAGTTAAAGTTGAAAACCATTTTGTGGGAAAAAATAGTCGTATATTGAAAAAAGATTCTAGATGAAATTGTATTATTAAAAAAGTGTGAAATTCCTCACTTGCACTCAAACTTGAAAGCATTCAACGGGTTCATTTCATGCGTTGTGTTTTATAATTGAAGTTTAAATGGGTGTAGAAAAAATACATAAAAGTTTACATGCTTTTAATTATTTTTGCTACATGAAATGCATGTAAATTTACAGCAAAAAGCGATTTTCGCTTTACCGAAGCTCTTTTTTTGTTAATTCACATCAACATCGCACGCAAGACGATACAAGTTGAGCTATAAATAATTTTAAAATCTTCTTTTTACTGCAGGCAGTCAGTATTAAGGTAGGAATTCTTTTTTTTTTGCTGTTGCTGATGTCCTTGACGTGCTTGTTGATGTTAATCTCTGCAGCCAGCAGAGTCGGTGGCGAATGCACGCGTATGTATGGCTGTGAGACTGTGTACGTGTGTTTGCGTATGTATTTCACTTGTTTTACGTTTCAATGTTGAGTTAAAGAGCCGGTGAACCAACTCCTGCAAGGATTTGCAAGGATATCACGTGTATATGCGTTCGTGTGTGATTGTGTGCCACTTTAGGTAGTAAATGATTAAAGAAAAAAAATGCATGTGTGGCTCTACACTGAAATTATGGAAAAGCTGGCGGAGGATGTGGAATTAATTCACCGCAATTCTTTTTCATTACACTTTCAAGTTCTTTAATTTTAAATTAAACATTGAAATTGAGAATTAAGCGAGAATAATTATTAAAATATTCGCCACACTCATAGAATTGTTCAAAGAGAGAAAACTTTAACGCAAGTAATTCCAGCGTATTGCCGCGCTCAAAAATCCTTCACAGCTTAGCTGAAATTGAAAGCACGCTGGCTATTTGCCTCCTTCCCTGCCTCCCTCTCTCAGCATTCCGTGCCACAAGCACTCCCTTCCCCTGCCGCACTGTTTCCCCACACATCATTCCTCTCAAATTCTCTGCCATTTCCACGCCACGCAAACTACGTCTATTTTAATCGAGTTGTGTACGAGGGTTGAGTCCACGAATCCGCTTTACTCGCTGAAATACGTGCCCGTTCCTCCCCTCCTCACCCGTGAAATCTTTGGCCACCCTTTCCAAATTGGTGTTAAAAGTTGACAGACGTTCGCAAGCCAGCCAGCAGCCGTTGGTTGCCCTCTATTTGCGCCAGCCAGCGCTTCAGTCAGCTGTCGTTCTTGTTATTCTTGATGTTGCGTAAACATGATTAAAAATTCGCGGTTTAAAAATTTGCTTAAACCACAACAACACCAGCAGCAACAACCACGAATTTCCGCCATGCTAATGTAAATGCGGCTGGCTGGCTGGCTGACTGGCTGGCTGGCTGGCTGGCTGGCTGACTGGCTGGCTGGCTGGCTGGCTGGCTGGCGGGATGACTGAGTGTTTTTACTCCGAATCTGTCGATCTATTCGACATTCTTCCGTCTGCTTGTTTGTCTGTCTGTACTTGATATACTGCACGCTGGCTATTTATCTGCTTCGCATTTTATTATCCTTTTTGGTCTCCATTCTCGTGGCCTTTATTTGCACACATCTTTTCTGAATGCTTTCGAATTTATTAAATCGTTTGCTGGAATAACTTAATTGGAAAAACATCAGCATCAGTTTATTTTATATGCGAATATGAATGATTGTTTAAACTCTTTAAAGCTGAAAGCTTTTATTTGTGTTTATAAACTGATTGTTAATTTGAAAAGCTTTTATAAGTCTCAGTCTATAACTTCTGTCTATAAATCTTAAATGAAATAAAAGACTGCAGCAGAAATCAATAGAAGATATTTTAAATTCTTGAAATATTTTGAAAAGAATGAAAAGCAAAAAGTGCGAATATAATTGAATTTTGCTTAGCTTAACTGAACTTTCTAGAATCCATAAAAATTTTAATATGCAAAAACTTTGAAAGCAGAAAAACAGAGAACAAGAATAAAATTCAAATTTAAATGTTAGAATGGCGCCACTCAGTAAATTTCTCTCTTTACTGTTTATTTATTTATGGTTTCCAAATATTTAAGAAACTCCTGCATAACAATTAAACATGAAAAAAGTTGCCAAAATATGTATCGTTATTTCTTTTATTCAAAATGGAAAATAAAAGAATATAATGAATTCAACTAGATTGTGCAAATAAGTTTAAAGCGGTTTCGCTTAAAATACCACATGCAAATGAAATATTTTAATTTCACGTTAACTGCAAATTTATACAGAATCACAAGTGTTTAAATAAATACATCCAGCTGCGAAAAATACTGCAAGTATATCATAAAAATTGACAATGTCGCATAAAAACAAATAAATCGGATTATTTTTTTCATAGATGTTATGAAAATAGTCTTCGTTGAGCTAAAAAAATAATTTACTTTGCATCTGAAAGCGTCTATGATCTCGATATATCGCGATATATATGTTGAAATATTTAAATTCAGCCAATATAGAAAAAACAACAAATTGTAAACAAAAAATTCATAAAAATCGTGACCTGTTTAATGGTGCTATTTTCTGAATAATTAAAAAAGTCTCGAATTTTCTTACAGAAAAACGTATAAAAGTTTCATAAATTTAAAGCTTTTTAGTGGATTAACCATAGTTACTGAATTTACACCAAACCATATCATTACCACGCTGTATATATAATTTTATGACTAATTTTTATTACCCGCCAAGTACTCGCTCATCAATGCTTTCCTATTTTGACTTTACGGCTTTTTCTCTATATTTCAGAAAACGTATATTTGACTCAACAGACTAGGAAGAATTTTACGATATCCCTAAAATTATAAGGTAAACCACCTGTGGCCGATAGTAGTGTGTAATTTTTAGTTATAGCTTTTTATATTTTATACAGAAAGTCGTAAATAAATTAAGTATGTTAACTTTGAAATATTGAACAAATATTTATTGTTTTAACGCCTGGATCGCTATTATTTCTAAACGTTTTCACTGCATTGAATGTTAGTGCTAACAATGTTGGTAACAATGGCCAAGTTGCAGTAGAAGGTGTGCTTTCAAAATAAATCTGCAAAGGTCTCATTTTGAAAGTAGATATTTTGTAGATCACTTCTTAATACGAAAAACGTTCTTTATTGGAAACCTTGTTTTTCGAATTGAATCTCGGTTTTCGGTATGCAAAACGCATTCCTCAACTCGAATATTGCGATTGTCGGTAAAACGCACTTGAAAGCCTCTTTCTTTACAATAAATCTAGCGCTATCTTGTTAAAAATTAGAGTTCTTTCAGTTTTAAAACTTGCATCGTCATATTGAAGAACTAAAAATGCCTAAGTTACGAAACTTCTCCGGTATCCAACGAGCTAGTTGTTGCACATGCTGAGCCTTTTTGGGTTCTGTGTTAAGAGTCCATTCAACTAGTCGGCATCTAATTTAATTAATCCGCATTCTGGCCGTATTGTATGCAAACATTAGCCATCGCGTGTTACAGGCGCAGCTTTTTTCTCTCACTGTTTGCAGAATTACAAATTAGTTGCCACTTTCTCTGGCACACAACAGAGAGAATGAGAGAGACCACAACAAGAATAGAAAAAGAAGTAATCTTATAGCATAAAATATACATTAAATAAAACGCAGGCAAGTCATTCGCATGTTTCACACCCACTATTAGGATTAAAAGTAGAGGGAATTGTGGTAACATTACGTTAGGTTAAGAAATTGTTGACATATATTTCCACTGATAACGGAAAAGCGATCTTCCACATGTTGCGTGTCAGCAGGTATCGGAGGCGTGTTAGGAATACCAGTTTTATTTGGGCCAGAGCTGGTAAAAACTACATTGCTTCATCTCTCAATAAGCTAATTGCGCTAGACTACTTGATATAAAATAATTAGCTATTCGGCGCAGCCTAGATAACGGCCAAGGCTGTCGGAGAAAACCGGACTGAACTCTATAAATCTGCACCGCGAATGAAGCCGCATTCTAAATTGGTTAATGAAGTTACAATTCCATGAATAAGTAGATCGCCTGTCAGCAATGGTGTTCCTATTTTTCAGCTTGCCTCCTCTGTAGTTCCCGCATTACGTGGAACAGGCTTTCTGTGGAATTTCGATATTCTCTGTAAATCTAAATCCGAACTGGCTGATAGAGGCGAGAAACACGCTGATCGAAGCCACGGACATCGACTGTCTGCTTAGTTTTCTCAATACAACTCCACAAATACGACTTTTCACCTCCTTTTCTCCGTAATCGAACGTCACAGCTATCATCTCCCCACATATCACCGTCTTATTATCTATCATCTCTCGCTATATCTCTCTCTCTCTCTTCACCTATCATCTCTCGCACACCTCTACCTACCTGTTGTTCAGCTCTCGCGATGCACCGAATGTCTGTACATCTATTCGTAGCGGTGCTATACAGTGACTCCTCGCCCGTCAGTCAATCGCCGCCGTTGACTGCTCAGCGGCTCTAATCTAGTATGCAGCATAAAGCCATTTGCATTTTTTTAATCTACCGCAAAACATGTTCATGGTTTCGACTGCATCAACATGCTTTAAACCGGCTGATGCTACTGCACCGCCAGCTACTGTCGGAAGCTCATTGAATCGCTAACATGTCACTCTGCATCCACCTCTGCGAAGCTCGGAATTGGTGAGTTTGTAAGTGGATTAGCCAGAAATTGAAATCTATGGCATGCGGCACTTTTAATCGTCAGCTGTCAATTAATTTGGCATTAAATGGATTTCCATGTAAACTTAGTTTAACTAACAAACTGCGGTTTGCTAAACGTGAATTCGTTTAGTTACCTAATTATTAGTTACAAGAGAAATTATTACCAGTACTAATAATGAAATAACTCCAATGACTTCTACAAAAATATACCTATTATATTTTAAACTATGAAAAGGTACATATTAACAGATTTCCTAGAAATATCTATTGTAGTTTTTTGTTATGGTACTAATAATAGCTTATGGTACCGTTTATAGCTGTATTTTAATAAGCCTTCTTGTAATTACCTCTCACAGAGCTATTAACGGATTTAAATCTTGAGTAAAGTTATTATTTTAACTATCTTCAAAGATTAGAGCTTAAAAAACTATTGTATGTTTCGGGAACTGTTTAGGAGTTAGTAGAATAAAATAGAGCAATAAACTTCCCGAAAAACTCTTTTAACACCAATGACAAATAAAGGTTTACACTTTATAAAGCAAGAAATATTATGTATATCGTGAAAAAACAGGAAATTCGTGACATACAGAAGTATGTTGTGAATTGTTATATAAAGAGAAGACTATGAAAAGAAACTAAAATAAATTGAGATTTACACCAAGCTACTTCAGAGGACAAAACCCCTACAAACAGCAACAACCTAGAAAACCCCTACAAAAGGCAACCTAGAAATAAGAAAAAGTATCACGGGGCAAACTACATCTTTATTAACAAAAAGCAAAGAGCTGAAAGTGTTGCCAAGTGACAGCAACACATTTTAATCATGTCACCATGCCAAAGACAGCAAAAATAGCACACAGTGTTGTTGGCACCGAATTTGTGAGATACTCACTCATTCAAAGAAGTGACAATTCATGAAGGTTGACTGACAGCTGGATGACATTTAGAGCGAATATCCAGCGAGCTGCAAGAAGTTGTGATCGATAAAAAGTTACAAGAAAAAGACGACCTGAGAGAGGAGAAAAAGCTCTGCTTTCGATTTCGCTTTTGTAGTTGATATTTATGCTGAACGGTGATAAGCAAATCCTAGGAATCATAAAGGAGAAAAGGTACCTCGACTCGTCAAGTCGCCTTCTTTTGTTGTATAATTATTGTGTGTCTTAAAAGCAGAAAAGGCATAAAAAAGTGATTGAAATGTTGTATAAATTGAAACAATGGAATTCTCGGAATCGTCAGTAGAAGTGACAATTAGTTAAACGTGCTGTCACCACAAGAGAAATACAATAGAAGCAAACAAATGCAGACCCATTAAAGAATTTTTTCCATAACATCGAAGAGACTGTAATGAGGTTCAACCGAGTCGTTGTATTTAATTTCCTTCTTCTATTCTTGCCAGTTATTTTGTGTTCCTTTTTCCTTGTTAACATTTAACACATTTCTGTATTCTCTACCAAAACCTGTTCGTGTGTGGTATTGTAATATCGAATCGCCAATTGCCACTGCTATCGGCAAAATGAAGCTTAGAAATATGAGGAAATATATAAAGGTTGACATCATAGCCACATTATTAAATACAGCTTACAACATACAGAGTCACAGAGACAATCAGGTGAGACGCTTTTGTGGTGTGTTTTTGTGTGGTCTACAGTTGAATTCCGTGATTTACAATATGAGTTTTCTTAATTTCAGCGTAATTGATATGAGTGAGAAGATTGATGGGAAGTATTCGACTCTTGCAACCATTATAACGTTGTAATTTTGCTATAATCTTAGAAAAACCTTAAAAAAACGATATTAGTTTTCTAACAGTAGAATAACACGCAATAATATATCTGAATACAATAGCGAATGGCATCAGCTTAAAAGAGGTGAGACACAATTTTCAACAGTCTCTATTTTTGTATAAAGACGTCTAGAATTTATAGAATTTTAAAGGAATTATTAATCTCTAACGTATACGAGAATATATAGAATGGATTTTGATACTACTATATATAGGTCTACAATGTTCTGGGTTTTTTGCAGACCAGCAATCAATCCGAAAACTGGAATATCTAAATTTGGTTTATTACTCTTTTCTCCATAAAAATCAAGCGGCCTTAAAATATACGATAGAAGCATAAAACAACTTAATATCTGTCTATAGAAAAACTGTGCTATGAGACTTTTATTATAGCTTTCTAAAGATTTATATTTGCGTGTCTTAGTATCTGAAATAGAAATATCAAACAGATTATTTGACTGTTTGACTGAGACCAGCCTGAGAGTTGTTAGAATCGTCGAATGACTGCCCACTTAAAACTTATCAGCGCGATAATCACTTCGAGACAATAAAAACCAATTTTGCTAATAATATTAGCAATTAAGTACTTCTACTTCAGACATTTTATTAGTCACTAAAAGGCTAATTAAATTAATTTACTGCTTTTTGTACTCTTTTCCTCTAAATGGAATTTAATAACTTTAATAGCTGCATTTAATTATTAACTTCTATGAACGAGTTAATATAAAAGAAAAGAAAGTGAGTGACATTAGAAAAGGGTTGCCATATTTCAGTGATGCCAGACTTTAAATGAGGATTCTTAATTCCCAAAAATCACTATTATTAATAAATTAACACATCCACCGATGATAAATTGATTAGCGCCAATGAAAAAAGTCCTTAATTCTACAATATTTGACAAAATAAATTCGAGGAAGAACCGCATTTAATTTCTTAAATTTTAATTAATCAAATTAAGTTCGTATTTCAACTAAAAAAAAACAAACAAATTTGCTTCACTAGAGCTTTTAAAATACATCATTAAAAATAAGTAAAACGTGAAACTCCGGAGCTTTCAATTCAGCTTAATTATACACTTCTACAGAAAAGAATCTCATCTAAGTTTTAAACAAAGAAAGATTGATTAAAAAACGGAGGGGCGCGGGGGTCAGAATCAATAACGAAAAAGAAAAAAAAAATAAAAATTTACATACCTCTCGCTACCTCAAGACGGCAACATTGTAGCGACAACAAACCAGCGGCCAGTTGATGCGCGCCAACTTTTAATTAATTCGGAGAAGGAATTCACAGCGACAAGTTACGCCGATTTGCATTTATTTTACGCAGAATGTTGTAGCAGGCGAATCAGCAGTTTGCAGCCAAGAAAAATGAGGAGACGAAACAACAGCAAACGAATAACAAGCGCGTAACGACGAGGCTGGCTAATGAAAAAATTGGTACTTGATTTGCGTTTAGATTGAAGACATGCATTTTAATTCGTACTTTAGATTGAAATCCATTCGGTGCTAATGATTTTCACTATTCTGCGGATGTGCAACACGAACTTGAGGTGTTTCTGCGATGCAGAGCTGAGATTCTGAGATAATTACGTGATACACGGGTTCCAGAGATGGTTGAAGTGTGGCGACTTCGTAATCTTCCACACACACTCACGTTGTGTATCGCTAGGATACTCGCATTTTTAGGATATCTGCGTTTAAAATAACCGGCATGCTTTCGTTTTCATACACTTGATATGCGTTTTAATTGCGTTGCTTGTTAAGAACTTCGAAGTTATTTTATATATAAATAAATAAATCTTCGAGATTTCATTAAAGAAATTTCAGCTACTCAGTGAGTTTTTTCTAAACCAGCTTGGATTTATTTTGACGATATATTTTTTGATATTTGCGAAGTTTTTATATTTGCGGTACTTTTATATCTTTTAAAATAAACTTGTTTTGCTCTTATAATATTCCGGCGTAATATTTTAAAATATCTGTTGAGTGTGTTGTGATTTTCTAGATATGTATTTTTGTGACTAGAAGAGAAACAGTTATTTTCCAATTAGCCGCAAAGTATTTTCTGAATATGCGCATTTTTTTAGATATGTTTTGCATTCTGAAACAACAAGTTTCACTCTTTAAAGTTTATTTGCAAGGATGTTAAATTTCCCGTCAACTGAATTTCTCAGGATTTAGAAGTTTCAAAGCGAATTTTAACGTCACACTTAACTCTCGTACTCGCTGTGCTGTGAGCGTTTACGTCATTTACTTTCTTTCCGTTAAAATACTTCGAAACTTTGGCCCGAAAACTGCGCTGCCCGCAATGTAAACCGATGCAGTGGCGAGCGAGTAGCAATTTTTACTACTGTTATAATTGTTGTAGTTGTTGTTGTAGTTTCTGCTGCAGCTGCTGTAAACTTTGCATTACGTCGTCAACGTAACATTTTCGATTGCTTACGGCTGTTGGAAGTTTGTTTCAAAATTCCTGCGAAATTTTATTAACAGCGGGAGGGGGACGCGATCGGCAGAAATGCAAGCAACGATTATTTCCGATTACGTATACGTCACGCTGTTGAAAAGTTCACGATGTTGTTGTTGTTGTCGTTTTTGTTGTTTACTTTTGCATTATCAAAAATTCACTTTCAAAATCCTCCTTCACTTTATTTAACGTTCGCCGCGTTATCCTCAAGAAGGATTAAATTTCTCTGTTGCTTGGGTTTCGTGTGACGACCTCGCGACGAATCAGGTTGACGAAAACAAACGAATCGCCGCGACAACGACGCACGCGAAAAATACGTAAAGGAGTCACGAGCACTCTACACTCGAAGGATATGCGTCAAGGATATGCTGCTAATTTAGTGGGCTTTCGATTTTTCCTTCACTCAAAATTTCTCACACTTGTACGCGATTTTATTTGCTCTTCAAATATCCTTCCTCAGATATTCGTTGCGTTTACCGCTTCACGCTTCTCTTCCAACACCGAACGCTGACAACGAAAACCGAAAATCCAACTTCCGCTAACATCAAAACGTGTCCGCAACGCCGCGCTCTGTCCGCCGTGACGTCCACACGTTAGAGAGCTCGCGATTGTACTAAAATACAAGCGATGTTTACCGCATTGAACACGAGAATTCGTGCGCGAAGACGACGCGAGGACTCCAACGATAGCGACGACGACGACGACGGCGACGGCAACGGCGACGCCGCTGCTGCTCCAACAGAGCTATCAAATCCGATCTCCCATCCGAACGAATTCTCTGTCTCCCATTCAAATTGTTGTAGCTGGATGGAGTTGCTGCAGAAACAAGAGACTTTTGAGAGACGAAACTTGGTGATGGAGAGTATTTACGGTATTTTGTTGTTCGCAGAGAGTGAAGGCCATTGGCGCTGAGAGAGAAAATTAGTGAGAGCGAAATCAATACTAGAAAAAAGAAATGAATTTACATTACAACTCTTACTCACTTTTATTCTAATATTTTCGTAGTAAGCCATTATTAATTTTTAGAGGAAATGCCAGATTTTCTAACATACCTTTGATTTTCTTTCCTTGTGTTCTCTCTCTTGCACTGTTTGTTTGAGAGCCACGTGAGAATTGAGTGTTGATATTCGAATTTCTTATTCGAATGTATGTCGCTGGAACAGGGAAATTTTAAGGCAGTTTGCCCTCTTTTTGCTGTTGTTCTCTTTTTAGAGTTTAAATTCAATTAGAGTTTAAAATATATAGATTCACTACGTAATTGGCATGCAAAAAATAGCAGTAGATGGGATTGTTTCATTAGAACGAAACGAAGATTTGAACAAATTAAAAGAGTAGAAGATTTTTCTCTAAATTTTTAATTTTTTATTTTCATTTAATTTTTAGGAAATTATTTCGGCAATCTATGTTAACAACAGACTCTGTTAACACCGATTCGTTAACAGCATGCGTAAATGTTGCTCTCTCTTGGAATGCTAGAGAGAGATTTCACACTGAAACGGAAATTTTTTCACTTCAAAAAAATGTGAGTGCATTCGAGAGAGCGGCTTTTTAGGCAACGAGCATTTTTAGAAATCGTTGTTTTAGGTAAGATAAATGGAAGCGAATAGAAGAAATTCTCAGTTCACTGGGAACCTTGCTCGGAGTTGTTTGGTCGGGCGCGGGGGAGCAGTTAATGAATTACTTGGGTTTTTATTACAGGTAGCGATGTTAACAGGAATCGAATTTTACCTGGTCCTCCTTGATGGCAAAACACTAGTCATCCTCCTTTCTTCGCCATTAATGACCTTTAAAAACTGTTAAATGAGAGATTTTCACACCTACAACATCGAAAAAAAGAGGGAAAAGCATTTCTACTTCTTACTTCACGCAGTGATGACTAAAATCTCAAGTGTTTGACCGCAGAGGTGGTCCGTCCACCAGCCAACACACATTAGACGACAACAAATACAACTTCTGATTTATGATTTACACGGACTTAACGTCCGCTTGCGCTCGCCTGGCTAAATCAGAGCTAATTTATTGGCCTTCGTAGCGAGCGTTTAATCCGCTGATTGGCAGAGATGAAGGGTTTCGGAGGGGATCGAGAGAACACAATGCGTTTCCCCTCTCCCTCTCTCCCTCTCTCACTCACGTAACGAAACGAAGGCGGCGAGAGGAACCTGTTGCGGTCCCCCGATGCCGGCAGATACGCGCTCCGGCGGCAATCTAAGCCTCCGCTTCACTTTATTGTAAACAACTTTTGCTGCGCTTGTCAGGCCGAGCACGCCGATGTCATAATTAGTGACATTTTACGACGCGCACTTTTATTCGAGGCAGTTAAAGTTGACGTCGTCGGTCCAGCTGCCCCTGGTATTCCTGAGCAGCTCGTCCGCAGGTCGTGAGCGGCGGCCAGTGCGACGTCGTATCGTGTGTGCGACGCCAGATAAGCATCGCCGAGACGTCGTCCTTGCTGCGCGTCACGCAGCCGCGAATCCTGTTCGGCGCAGTTTGATTTCAAGCATCTCGATGGTCGATGGCCTGCAAAGCATGTATTTGTATGCAGAGCTACTCTGCTCTCCCGCTCCAACTTTCCCGCTTCAACTTTCCCGTTTCACCGTTTGAAGTGCCATCAATTCACTCACAGGCGCATTTTTGCCCTCGAACGCATCACTCACACTGACACTGAGGAATATTAATTGTTGCTTCGTTGCTTCTGCTGTGCATTTGAATTTTTTATGCGGTCGCAGAGAATTAATTGCCGCAATAGAGAACATTCAACGCAGCGTTCCCTCTCTGCCGACTTCCTGTGCTCTCGGGATTCATGCAGCGCGTTGCGCGGTGTCGGCGCTCTTTAATGTGTTTACAAACATGTTTAGCCACCCCGCTGCCCCCTCCAGCATTGCATTTCATGAAGTATGTGAGTGTTTTTTACGGTTTTCTTATTTCTCTTTCAAATTGTTGCTCTTGAACTTGAATTACTTATTCAAACGTCAGCGGAATTTTGAAGACACTTTCGAGGAAATGACTGGGAAATAAATAATTTTACATTTTTAAATAGCACAACGATGAAGAAGGGGGACGGTTGGGGGGGGTGGGTTGAGGGAAGAAGGACGATTTCAGCTCACTTCGTTGACTCATTAAAAGAAATGCGATTTTTATGCTGTACATCGAGTACGCCTCGCAAAACTACTCCGTGCGAGAAACTACAGTTCAGCGATCATGAATCGGCGATCATTAATCAGCGATCACTTGAAATTCTAACGATCGCCTGGCAAATTATTGTGTTCACACCTACTTCGCGAATCTGTGCACGCGACCGATGCACTGACAGATCCATTAACTCTCCTGGAATCCGCTAAAAGCTCGACAACATTTACTCAGTCGCGCGGAAGATGTGAAGCAGTTGGGCCGCGTTGTCGCTGACGTCCCGTCTGCAGAGCAACGCAGCGCAGCGCAACTTTTATGGTGCCTAATTATGTACGGCGTTGTGTTTGTCTTCATGTCTTCGCCGCAGCTGTCCATGTCGTCGCTGCACTCTCTTCACGGTCGCCACCTTCATGATCGGCGTCATTATCGTCAGCTTTATTCTCTTCTTGGCAACTTCTCTCCCCCGCTTCTCCCCATCACACACACACACACACACACATTCCTGCCGGAGCATCCTTGGTGAGCAGAAAATTAATTGAGCTCGCGTGGTAGTTAATGCAGCCGCAGCGACGGCAGCTCCGACTTCGTTACCGACGATCAGCAGCCGTGCGGCCGCAGCCACCGAAGCACACACACTGCTGCGCGTTCTAACGTGCGACGGCGCGCGTGATTAACTGCTGGTTGAGGCTGCGTTTGCTGAGCGCGTCGCCTGGCGCTTGAATGACAGTATTTTAGCACCCAAGCCGACTGAGAGAGAGAGGGAGAGAGAGAGAGAGTTACATAGACGTTTGAAGAATTTCTGGTGGGGGGGCCTGAAGTCTGCTCACAGAAGAAATTCGAGCAGAGGCAACACTTACTTTCTCTCTCTGGTGGCGGCACTTGTTGGCCCCCCATGCGCCTTCCACCAGACGCCCCTGTGAGTTGGCAAAGAATCCGTCATTGCGGAGCAGCCGCCAGCAGTTGCTGTTTGTCGCCCGAACTCGAGAATCATCAACACCACCGTGATTTTTACTACCTGTCGCTGCTGCTGCTGCTGCTGCTCCTGCTGCTGCTGCTGCTGCTGCCATCCACGCTAGCGGCCACGTTGCACGTTGGCTCACACGAGGCTACTTCAGTTTTCCGCGTGTAATTTTCCTGTTGCCGCATGCATCATCCATCCGTCCGACACCTCCGTCCAGCGCGACGCAGAATTTATGTCTTTCGCTCGCATGATTTAGAAGGTAACAATTTGTTAGACGCTGCTGCGGAATTCTGCGGAATCCTGTGGCCAGCAGGCCGGCCGCCACACCAACGTGAAGTGTCGTTCGATCGTTATTGATCGCGGCGATCGTGGTTCCCACTGCTGCGGTTATCTTATCGCCTCATCGAGATCTAAAAAATGCCTGAGGAAGCCTGATATAATTTTGACTCCCCTCTCTCACGCTCTCGCTCGCGCTCTCGCTCTCTATGCCACTCCACTCCGTTAGACCGGCGGCTGACAATATTATGCGTGCTCGCCGAACATGCGCTCGCGTTTAAAAAATTAATCGCGAATAACGGTTATTAGCCTCTTCTGCCCGCCCGCTTCGTCGCGCACACTTAATTTGAGTTTATTTTCACCGCGAACTGAGTTTTAAAACTTAATCGGACGGCACGATTAATAGCTGCGCATTTAATTAACAACTCAGCTGGCCATTAGCTGCGCTCGCGAGATCTGCAATTGAAGTGCAGCATGCAGCACTCGCGATGATTTATCGGCCGTAATGATTTAATTTCAACAATTTATGGTTTTCATTTGCGTTTACAATCGATCCATCTTCGCGGTAATAACTGCGTCGTACAGCTTCATGTGGGCTGATTGAGTGAGATGAAGTGCAGAAGTTTGGACAAGAGAGAGAATAATATTGAGAGGCCACGGAGAGGCGTCGTGCAGTTGTAACAACGAGCATTCGTTCAACGATTGATTTAACAACGAGAATAAAAATGTATTTAACAACGAGAATAAATGCTCGTTGGTTGTAATTCGAAGGCTGGAATAATTGATGATCTCGTTATAATTTCACGGGTTAACTCGTTTCATTTAAAAGTTTTTCCTAAAATAAGTAAAACCGTAAAATTCACACAAATTTAATAGCTGATAATTAAGATAATTGAAATCAGCTTTAATTTGGAAATATCTGCGAATTCCTTGATGATAAAACTGCCGAAAGTTGTAAAGCAGACGGAATTATGAGACTGTTTTTCGAACCGCTTCATTTCTGTCAAAATAAACTCAATCCAAATTTAATTACAGCGCATACCGAACCAGTAGCTGGCTTAATTAATGCCAGTAACTGGTCCAACTACTTGTTAAAACTGTAACTGCTCGTGTAAACGACTAATTAAGCTGCTGGCAAATTAAACCGGTCAAGCGTCCGGATCGCGATTTATGGAAATGGATTGGGCGCTGCCGCGCTGGACGCGCCCCTCTAATAAACAAAAACTAGGAAAAAACGATATATAAATATTTGTTAAAAAATTAAGCCAGCGCTGCAGAAAAGCGATCAGAAAATATTAAATTGGAAAACAGAGCGAGCGAGGTGTGAAAACTCCTTGCATCTGCTGCGTGCTGTAATTAAGACACTTGAAGCTGCGGCACGACTGCGCAGACCGAATTCAGTGGAAAAGATGGTGCAGCCTTGATAGCCGTCGTTCGACGCGATCATCCGTCAGAGCAGCCAGCCAGTGGTTCGCGGATGCTAGAAGACGGCGAGCGGCATTGTTGTGCGCGACGCGCGGCCCGCCATTTTCGCACTTTAGCAGTGCAAGCGATTCTAAACCAACAATTTGATCGCGGCGATAAATCAGCGAGCGGCACGGCGCGGCACAGCGGCTCCGACTTCGCCTTGTAAACTCCTGCTGCTACTCGTAGTTTGTAGTGCTGCCAGCTGGAGTCTGCGGAGAGTCCGTCGCCGGGGTGTAATTGGCCCAGAGGCCAAATTGGGGCAGCGCAGCCACTCGGCGCTCTGCCTGAGCAACTGAGGGCGAGGAGCTCCTTGCGCAGCTCCTTCAGAAACGAGGTGGTGGCTGCAGCATGCCGCGCGGCCGTGTTGTTGGCAACGACGTGCTGACACAGACGACTGACTGGCCAGCAGTCTCGCCGGCCGGACGAGGACCACGAATTGCTTAAATTAACACCGCGCTCTGGTGGTATTTCATTAAAACAGCTTCGATTCCTCTTGCACGCGTCGTCAACCGTCGACCGTCGACCGTCGACCGTCGACAGGCGCAACGTCATCGACATGGATTCCCTCATCGCAGGATCACCGTCAGCGCCATCGTCGCCGTCGCCATCAGCGTCCGCGTCTTAAACGCGCTCGTTATTAACGACGTGTTGATGCTTCACACCGCAATGCCGCAAATATTGTCGCAACGTGCACTAAATTCACGCTCGGCCTGCGCCACCCCGCCCCGCTCCGCTCCCGTTCGCCACCCCCTGCCGCTCGTTGCAGAACTGCAATCGGGGCACGGGGCACTTCATTTCCAAGGCCAGCCCGGCATTAATTAAGTCAAGAGTGCAGCCGAAGTGCTGAGAACGAGCACAACCGCGAATGAGGACGGAAGAGTGCTACGCAAAAAAAGGCGGGAGGACGCTTCGTGAGACGCGGTTATCATTAAAAATGCATTGCCATGAAAATGAAATTTAATACTGTCAAGGATTCGTAAAGCCGACGGCAGGGCAACAAAAGGAAGCAAAGACGATGACGAGAAAAATCCACAAAAGAGAATTACAAATTTTTACATTTATTTTTAAACCCAAGTATAAAAATTCTGGCTTTAACACGTTTTGTTTTGAGGTGAGGTGAAGCAGGTGGAAAAGAGGCGACTGAGGAGAACAAATTTTTAATTATTGTACAAATTATGTGTGAGGATTTAAAAAAGGTCTGTAAACTGTATTCTACGAAAAAGATGTGGTAAGAATTTAAATGATATCACATTGTGCGATTACACAAGTGGAAATGGATTAACAGAACAATCGACAGAAGATAGACTGGAGAATCCTTTAAATTCGATTTTCATGATCGAATGCCTTTCCAATGATATATAAAAGTTTACCATTGGTGCGGCGGTATTTTAGGAAATTGGTTATTAGTTTGTGGATCATTCTAGGAAATTCATGTGCAAAACAATCGACAGAAGATGGACGAGTGAATCTTTTAAATTCGATTTCCCTCATCGAATACCTTCACAATGATATATAAAACTTTACTATTAGTGCGGTGGTTTTTTAGGAAATCATTTATGAGTTTGTAGATCGTTCTGGCAAATTAATCTACAGAACACTCTACAGAAAATGGACTAGTGAATCCTTTAAATTCGACTTTTATAATAGAATAACTTTAAAGTCTTTGAAAATCAGTTATGAGTTTTTGAGTCATTCATTGAAATCTATTTAAATTAAGTTTGGTCACTGAATGAATACCCGATCGTTACCAAACACTCAAAAGCTGTAAAGATTCACGATTTACTCTCTCACACAAAACCGAGTCTTTTCGCGCTGCAGGACACACCCAGGAGGTGAGGCATCCTTGCACAGAGGCACCGAAAAGCAGCACCAACACTGACACCGACACCGACACCGACACCTCTCGCCCAACGACGAAAAGCGCGCACTTTGTTTGCTGAACCATTAAATTATCGCCCATGAAAAATCTTGTTAACACCTCATATTCAATGCATTTACTCGCTGTTGTTGTTGTTGTTGTTGTTGTTGTTGTTGTTGTTGTTGTTGTTGTTGTTGTTGTTGTTGTTGCTGGTGTTGTTATTACTGCGGCTCAGGTTATTTCGGTGCAGGTTTCCCTTGTGTTTCAGGGCTTGAAATGGACAGCCGGAGGAGGATTTTTTCCTGTAAAACGAGAAGAAAGGAAAATTGGAAGGCGCTTTAATTTCATAAAAAATGTTTTCGTTCGTCGTTTTTGTTCCTCCTGTTGTTGTTGCGGATGGTTTTGTGTATCTTGTAATTAAGGCTGGAGTCTCTCCAGTTGCCTCCTACCATCATCACCTTATAAAACTCGCGCCACGCCCCTCATGTACGTGGCTCGAGTGCAGTGTGGACTTGGGCGACGCTGTTCACTCAATTTGTACGCCGCCAATTTTATTGTAATTTTACACTTTGCGCTGCAGTTGTTGTTACGAAGTTGTTGTTGTTGTTGTTGTTGTTGTTGTTATTGTGGTTCTTTACTGTATTCCACAGACTTTGGCCTCAGAATGCTAAACTGCCTTCGGCGTTTTCGATTCTCCTTTAAAATTTAAACGCTGCCTTCTTTTTTCTGACTTCCATCGCTGATTTAGTGGTCCTCGCTTATTAATTAGCTCTCTGCCTGCCGAAGCCTGTTGATGGTTATCAAATTTATGGCTAAAAAGGAGAAATTCGATCGGAGCTGCTGGTTAAATTTGTTAAAATTCCTTTGCAGTTTGAGGTTATCATGGTACCAATAAAATTTTCGTCTTAATTTTTATTTGACTCTTTCTTTATTAACAGGTTTTCATGCTATTTTATTTACCCAATATTTTGAAATGCACTTAATAAATGAAAAATTATGGCCACAAAGGCGTGAATTCTTTTACTAGTGGCATTTAAAGTATTATAAATATATTAAAGTATTGTAAAAGTATTCTTTATTCTATTTTAAATGGTTTTCCTATATATAATTCATAGATAAAGAAATTGTCACTATCGTTCTTTTCCAAACTTCTAAGAAAATAAAACTTGACTTGTCTCAAATCGTTCAATATTCATTATTCTCATTTCCAAATTATTAAATCAACCTCAGATCATAAAAACACTCCATCCCTCAGGAATCGCAGGAGTCGCCAAAGCATTCAAAATATATTCTCACCTATGTCACCAACGACAACTTTTACAGTCACTACTTCGCCGTATTTTATGGTCATTCAAAATGTTTTCAATTTTCAACAGAAGAAGACAAAGTCAAAAGTCAGATGTAACGTGTTATTGCCTCTGGTGCGTTCTATAAAGTGCTGTAAACCATAAAAATTGATATCTCTATCAAAACTCAGACGAGCCACAGTGATTTGATGATGGCACTGCCACAAAAGTGCCTCCTGCTCTCCCCTCTTCCCTCTCCAGCGTCATTTAACAACCTGACTGATATTAAAAAGCCATCAAATCAAATTGATCAAAACGATTTCATTTGTATTGGGAAAAAAGTGAACCCTGATGGCAAAGCGACTCTTCATTTGCCGCAGTAGCTCACATTTAGATGGTCAACAAAGTTGTAGCCACAAACTTATGTGATTTCGAGAGTGAAACACTTAAAAATGGGGACAAAATTATATTTTTAGTGGCAATCAAATGGGAGACCCATCATCTTGCTGTGTGAGAATTTTAAGTCTCCTCGTAAATTAATTGATTTTTTCTGCTCTTTATATTGCACTTGCTCGTTCATATCGTATCGTGATTTTATAATACACAAGGCAAGTTTTACGTACGACTGTCAAAACAGTCACACAGAAGATTGAACTCATTTCGACGATAGCAATTGCAATATTTACTTATTTATCGAATTAATGAAATACTTGAAATATTGCAACATAACTAATCCATAAGTACTGCGATCCCTCAACTTCTAAGGCCGTTATGGCCCTATCAACTCATTTGATATGCTGTAGCATGCTTGGTACGGAGCTGTCTGTCAAAATTCGACATTTCGACGTTAATAATACTTGCTTTTTGAAATATAGTCTTTATGAATTCCACTGCATTCACTTCACTCAATGATATTTTGTTTTCTTTTCCGCTTCTCCGAAAATCGTTTTCGCTGGCGCATACACGACGCACTCGAAGCATTTTAATTTATTATCGGATTGTGGAGATCTCTTGCTTCCGAGACTGTTGTTTCTTTATTGATTTTGGTGTTTCGGGTCCGTTTTCTGCTTTATTTGCTGGGCGTCCCGGGGACAGCTTAATTTTTGGTTGGATTCTCCGACGATATCGTATATCTATTAAAGTGTGTAATTCGTACGTAGCTGTGGATATACACGCGCCATTCTTGCGCCATGTTGAGCCTATAAATTTCAATTAAAGATCTTTAGTTGGCTGATAAGTGGCAACATACTGGTGGCGGTATCGTATTGCTGTGGTTTTTTTTCCTTCTCTTCCTTTTCGTGGGTTGCATGGGAATTTATTATGAAGGAATTTTTTTGCTTCAGCGATTCCGTATTTTATGTGATGATTACAAATTTATTTTAAATTCTTAGAGGATATAATTTTTAGTTAATTATAAGTTAAATGTTTATAATTGGCTTCACAGGCACTCAGCTTGAAGAGTTTCTTTATCTTCATGGTTAGTTCAAAGTGACATTTTTCATTTATAAATCCATCTAAGTCGTTGTATTGTTGTTTTAAGTTGTTACAAGTCTTTTCATATCGCCCTAGAAACATTTTATTAATACAGAATACAGAAATCCTCTCGACATACAAATTCATCGCGCTTTTAGAAATATTTAAATTACATTAATTAAGTCTAGAGTAGTTTTTAAACTTGTAATGAAGATTGATTGCTGCTTTTTTGGTGTAACACGAAGAGTTCGTGTAGAAACCTACGGCGCTGTCAATAATTATGCACAAAATATCGTTGGAAAAACAAAAGGGAACCCACAAGCTTCCCAACTTTATTATTTCCAACGTGGGGTACGCCACACCTTGTGTATTTTTACAGTCTATTCCTAGCCTGAAAATTCCTAGCCAGCCAACGAATTTCTCTACTTCGATGCTTTGTCATTATTGAAATTAGTCTTGTGGTTGGTCTTCGTGTAGCTTTTCATCTTCATGTCGGTACGATTAGTTAATGCAGTCGATTAAAACGTAAGCTTTGTAATTCTAATTAAAATTTCCGGTAGATATTCTGTACTGACTGCATTCTTTCCAATTTAAAAGCCGTATTCGTAAAAAACTACAAACTGCTCACAACGCTTCATAAAAACTAAAAACTTTTCTTTTTACACACAACTTTAAAAGCAAAGAAGAATGCAAGTCGTCGAAAACCAATCGAAGCTGTTTCAACTTGAGATTGAACTTTCTAAAAAGGAATCGAACCTCCATAAAAATCCAACTTGTATCATTATAAAACAATTAATCAGCGCTTGCATTACGTTTAGCTTTCATAAAATGCTCAAGGGCACTTCAAGTGTTCGAGTACCTCTTGGGAGAGTAAAACACAACTTTTCACTTTGAACTTTGCTTCATTGAGATGGGAGTCGAACATGATTCGAACAATGGAAACATTACATTGCACTGAAGGAGTTCTTATTAATTCTGCGGGTTGAATAATTATAAAATGAACTTGTAAAACTAGGGGAAAAGTTATGTTGCATTGTGTTGTCAGGAAAAATTAAAACTAAACCGTTGTGTCAAATTCATATTGTAATTTAGGCATCACATGACTTTAATAAACCCTTCCGACATTCGATTTTCTATGATTTGTGAATGATAAATTGTATGATTCCTCCGCGATGACTTCCCGAATACGTGAGTGGGATGACTTTATTTGTAAAAATTTCACTTTCCACCGTAAACTATTCACAGAGAAAAGGAAACTTTGATCCCACGCCATTCAGCCCGCTTTGAAATGTGATTGGCCTGTCAGTATCATTACTAGGCAATTACAAAATCCAGCAAGATCTAAATGTGATTTAATGATTTGTTCGACTTACGACTGACAGTACTTTTCAATTGGAATAGACGACGACCAGATCTATAGATTTGATGTCTTTCCTCCTTCGCGGCCAAAGAAAGAAGCTGCCTCACCTTCTTCTGATGCCGACGCATCATAATTGACAGCACAAGTCAACAACACTGACAGCTAACAAAATGTTTCGGTTTTAAATTTCTTGCTTCTTTTTCTGGATGTAGCATTTAAAGCCTGAGGTAAACACATTTAAAGAATTACACAGAACAAACAAAACGTCACTTTGCTATAAACATTCGAACAGTGAAGACCAACGTCACTGCTGAGAACAATAGCAACAACAACTGTGGGACCACCACCTCCACCTTATGATGGGGGAGTAACTGGAAACGAGTCACCGACGACGACGATGGCTACAGAACACACAAAATGATGCCGCAGAAAGCCGTTCTGAGTCGACGCGCACGCGTCACAGCATCACGTCGGCGAGCACGTGCGTGCTCATTAGAGGAACAATAATGCACTGACAGCTGACACAAAGGCCACACCAGAACCATCGACAGTTCGAGCAGTTATCGGCTCCTACGTGCTTTTCTCTCCTTTCTCGTCGCCTTTCTGTCTTTCCTCTTACCCGGCTTGATTTTTGGTTAAAGATCCGAAGAAGTCAAAGGTTCTTGCTTATTTTGAACACAAGAAATGCATTATCGCAGTACACAGCAGGAAAGAACCCTTCTGCACCGCAGGAATAGCGCTATTTCCGAAAAACAGCATGCGGAGCTCTAATGGATGGCACGCATCTTTGTAAGGTCGAGTTAAATTTCTCACCTGAGAAGGAGGAAAACATGCTGTTATGGAAATTTGTTGCGTGAAAACAAACAAAGTCGATAAAAAACTAATAAAGTGGATGCCTAAAATCACCGGAGGAAGAGGTGCGGGCGAGAGTTGCGTTTGACGAAGACATGGAAACAATTTTAGGTGAGCTGATATAAATTAATACGGTGTCGATAGTGCAGATCCATCTGCGAGATATGATGAGCGCCTACCCACTGCGGTATCGGATGAACACGCTCTCCATTCTCACCGATTCGTCTTTCGGGGTCCATCTGTGGCATTTTATAGTGGATGCCCACCCAAAATGTGTGTGTTGCACATATTGAGGAGGCATGTTGTCGGCGCTTAACATGTGTTGTAACTCAAAGAGCGACATTCCGTGGGGTTCCGCCGGCTCTGAAGGGTTTTCCGTGGTCGAGTATATTCGTGTTGAAGTGTCAGTTTAGCGATGAGTTTCCTCTCCGTTGAAGATGGACTGCCTTGTCTTTTGTTGACGAATCCTAAAGTAACGCACACAAAAATAACCAAATACAAACTTGAGTTTCCTTTGAACTTTTAAGAAATAGTGTTTACATTAGTTTAGATTGGTTTTCTTGTAATTATTTCGATAAAACGGCTTAAAGAAGAACCTGCAAATGAAATCTGTAAGTTTTTATAGTCCTCATGGAGCGATTTTACTTCGGCACCCATCGAACAAAAGATTCCGGCGCGTTAGGGAATTGCTTACGAAGGCAGAACAATAAAATGAAGTCAGCCACAGATGCATTTCAATAAACAAAACATAGTATTCGAAAATAAAACCAAGAAGCAAATTAAAAACCAAAAAATCTCCTTGAAATCAATGAAGCCGAACGCTCTACGAGTAGCACGTTGCGATCAATGAATGCCACACTTCACAGAATTCAGTAGCGTGTGGAAAGTGTATCGATCGTGGATACCAGATAAATTCGTTCGCTTCAAACGGGTGGCGGCTGTGTGTGCTAACCTGTGCGTGCTGAACTCCTCAGAGTTCAGTGCAATCGACACTTCCTGAGATCGACACCACCAACACGCTCGATTCTATCGACACCACAACGAGCTCGAAACACAAACATTCTCAGAACACACTGCGATCTTCGCTGCGTTTATGTTTGCCTTTCCGAAGAGGTCGTTAGACTTAATGATCAAAATACTCGTACACGGAATAAATCAAAAATTATTTATCTCTTCTCCAGCTCCCCATCGTAATCGACTGCCGCCTGCCGCCTGCCGCCTGCCGCCTGCCGCCTGCCCCCTGCCGCCTGTCAACCATCCAAACATCCCTCCATCCCTGCAGCACTTGCGTGTTTATTTAGGTTTCCTTGTGGTTTCCTTGCAGCAGCAGCAGCAGCAGCGTCTTCAATTCCTCCGGTTGAGATTGGAAAATTTAATATATGAGAGTTTCACTCAAATTGTTTCACAGCTAAAGGGAGTTTTTTTCCTTTTCCTGCTTGGAAGCCCACTTAAAACGGCAGCTCCTGCTGAGCACCTCTCTGGGCTGCATTATTGATCTGAAGTAATTTTGTTTTTCTTGTTCTTGAAAAGGCATTCAGGGGCTGAATAGAGAACGACGAGATACGAGATACTTGGCGCGCTCCTTAATGCATTCAAAGCAGATTATTTTTGTTGAAACTTTTTCTAGACACCGAATTGTGTTCGTGCGAGCTGCCAGTGTTTTCCTCTTGAATTTCATTTTACGGTATTCCAGCGGGTTCATTGAACCAGATTCTGGCGTAACGTTACAATTTAGACGGTTTGCAGTGTCCTTTGCCGTAGTAACCGGTATCCTTGGAGTGCAAAATGTTGAAATCTGATCAGCATACACGAAATTTGGGTGCGGTTTGTTTAATTTGCTTTGTTTTACTTAATTCTATTCTAGTTTTTCTTTATTTTGTTGTATATACTCGTATATATTCGTTTATTCTTCCAGTCTTTCTATATATTCTTTCAATCACTCAACAAAGCAATTTATCGAGCTCAGGGAATTTGTAGCTGTTTAAATGTTTATAAAGTTTTCTTGTTGAGGGACTACGATAAATCCACGAATCCCGAGCAAGCAGATACGGTGACGACAGACGACTTCTGTGGAATTGTATGGAAATTACTAACTTCACTAGCGTCAGCAGTAGCAGCGGCTATGGTCGGCCTGCAGCGAAGTCGGCTTCTGCTGCTGCTGGTTTATACAATACAGCTGCTGCGGTATTCGTATATGGAATCTTTTGTTTACAATCTGAATGCAATACCAAAAATAGACGACTCATTTCCCTAACCGCGAGTGGGAGAAACCCGATGATAAGTTGTTATTGTTAGAAGGCGATGCGAACCTCCTCCTCCTCCTCCTCCTCGTTGGCCTCTCGTGCACGAAACGTGAACTTAGCGCTGGTCTTGATACCTCTTCCCCTTCATATATCTTTGCTCTGCCGGAATTATATGCACAAAATAAGACTGCAAAGAATAAAAATGTGTATTTTGTGCGTATTTAACTTCTCCGCAATTTTGTTTTATACTGTAAAAACCACAAACTTCGCCATTCATTCCGGGGAATCGTATAGAAATTGCAAAATTCTACTATGAATTCCTTCCCAAAATTTTTAGCCTACACTTTTCGAAGTATACAGAATCTACTTCACTTTACAGCGGATTGAGGACGTAGAAGATATAAAAAATAATTGGCTTTTGCGTAAATCACAGCCAGTTTTATGGCCGAGTTCAGGTTAATACAGATTAACTGGTTCACCACGGGTGCGGCTTTTCCGCTCACAGAA
This sequence comes from Sicus ferrugineus, assembly GCA_922984085.1. Taxonomy (NCBI): domain Eukaryota; kingdom Metazoa; phylum Arthropoda; class Insecta; order Diptera; family Conopidae; genus Sicus; species Sicus ferrugineus. The sequence goes on from OV277352.1 coordinate 4,434,284, forward strand.
TATCCGCTGATTTACATCGGATGCCGTGTATTATTGCCGCATCCTAAATTAACTCAACCTGTAGCATTTGTTGGTGGCCCGTGTGAGGTCGAGTTTAGAATATACGCACCTCTCTCTCTCTCTCTCTCTCTCTCTTTCCTTCACAGCATTTTGAGGTATTAATAGCGAAATTATGATTGCGTAAATTACGATTCTCCCCGTCTATAGGAACACATTTGCGTTCCTTCATCCAGGCAAGTAACTTCGAACTCTAATATTACGCTGAAGGTAACTTTTTGGAGGTTGTTTTCCCCCACTTTTACGACGACGACACAGCAGCAAAAGTTCGTTTTAAATTTGCCAGTAGGTAGGGTATCCCTTTTATATCCCTACCGTTGTTGTTCTGCTGTCTGCTGTTGTTACGTTCGTTGGCTTCAGTTTAAAACGCTTTCGCACACATAAATTTCGAGTTGCCGTCATGCGGAACAATAAAATTATTGTTATTGCTTCACATGATAGCACTCGGCGGCGGCAGTTCGTGTTCGCGTTATCCTTACAGGATGTACGATGATGTCGCCTGGCTTCTTATAAGGTTTTTATATGGATTTGCTTTTTATGCGAGAATTTATATTTTCTTAATTTTCTATTTATTGCAGCTTATTTCGTTTTTATGGGACTCGTATATTTTTCGCTGCAACTGCAAGTGTCTTTCTTTTATAGATTTTGTTGGGAAGGAGTAAATGCTGAAGGGTCCTTCCCGAAACAACCTTCATTCTTATATTCACTTATATGTTCTTAATTTAAATTCATGAGATTATGCGGGAATTTGAGTCCGATGAAAACGGGTTACCGTGTTGGTTTTTTAAAGCGAGATTAAGGAGTCCGAATGATGAAACCCTTCAAAAGTTTTGCAGAGATCTTCGCTTCTTTTTACAAAGTCATGTCATAAAAAACTTATTTCACATCTTGTTGACAGAAGTTCATTTACTTGAACAAACATGATTCCCTGGCACGTACCGAATTCGAGAAGATGGGTGAAATAACACCGAAAAGTCTCATTAACATTTTTAATGAGCCGTAGCTCGTGTTTATGTTTTTTTTTGTTTGCATTCTGTGAAAATTGAAAATTAATGGTCTGAAACAAAGGGTTTCCGTGATTTGGGATTTCCTGCGTGAAATCGAAGAGTTTAATTATATAGGAGAAAGTTATACAAGAAGTTTGGGTTGACTTGTTTAATATTAACCACACAAGCTTTGCTTTTACAGCTAAATTTCTGCGGTTCAATTTTCAAATTTCTGCGGAACATAATCCTGCTACTCTGAGAAATAGCAATGTTTTCTCAAGTGTTTTCTGCGTATCTTTAATTTTAACAAAAACCGAGCTATATGAACGCCTGAAGTACATAAAAATCTTTGTCTAGATTGTAAATTGAGATGTGTGTGATGTTTATTAGGAATTTCTTCTGGGAATTTTATCTGTATGGCTCGATCCAATGTAAACACAAGACTCGCAGTACAGCGCGTATTCAGAGAGTGGATATATATGCCCCCTCCACTCGCACCCAGATGGCGTGACGCACATTGCCAATAATTAGCATCATTAGGGCAAAAAGATTAAACAAATTAATAGCCAAGGCAACAACAAGAAAACCGCATCAGAAAGAAGTCGGACATGCGAAACAAAAGGCGTCAACAGTCAAGCAGACAAGTTAATTCCTCAGCTCGAGAGATTTCCGCAGAAAATCGCACGATCGTGCCAAAGTCAATAAGAACGCGATCAACGCGGAGGATCAACTGGCGATATGCGTGCCGGAGGGAATTTGCACGGATGGTGTGGCCTCCACAGACTGTACACTTGAACCTGTTGTTCGGGCACCCTTTTGTTCGGACGTGGTGATCAGAAAGACCCCAGTGATGATGGCGGCGCGTTGCTTCAAAGAATTCAACTGAATACTTGAGCAAACACTGAGCGGAGGACTTCTGCGAACGGGCGGCGGGCGGCGGTCGGCATGGAGTCTCGCAACCGCTGAAACGGACACTCTGTGCGAGTGAAGCTGCAGCTGGAGCTGGAGCTGAGGACGTTGCACGCGGAATGCTTCATTCGGCTTTGCGGCCGAAGTTTGCTTTGTCTTAAGTGCTTCCTTTGCGTTTTCTCGATTTTTTCCCCTGGTATTTCTGTTGCCTGTCGTGTGTTCGCTTGTGTGATGATTTCATATTTTTCTTTCTTAATGTTTTCCAGAAACTTATGAAGCTCATAAATTGATAGACATGTGAAACAGGCAGCCGCCGCACGCCGCACTCGACATACTTTTCTCCCCTCATCGCTGCATGTGTCGACTGCGGTGCGAGTGGCCGTCCTTCTGCCTCGCAGTCAGTCAGCTGGCGTGCAGCAAACTCCTGCTCATTCCCGACATGCGATTCATTAAGAATTGCTTTGAGTTTCTTTGGCAACAACATCATAAGTTGTTTATAATTATATTCACACACAGCTTTTGCTTTTATTAAGTGCTAAGAAAACAACGAGCACATTTTATTTGTCTAATTAACAAGTTTGAGTCTTGGATTGTGAAACTTGGGTATCTGAAGAACTAAAGTTGTCTTTTCACAAGTTGTTTTGTGTAAGGAATTTCATTTACAAGTTAAGAAAACATCTGCAAGTTTATTTCATTCAGCAATTTTTGGAATTTCTTTGCTTCCCAAAGTATTTCCGCAGAATTTCTTGTTTTTATTCATCTCTGTCGCCAGCGTCATCACGCCGATAACTTCGCATTTTAAGTAATCAGAGTCAATTTACTCCCTTGAGTCTCATTTCGCCTTTGTTTGCTCTTCTGATTCAATTGTGGGCGCAGCTTCAAGTGGGTTTCTTAACGCATCTCGACTCCTCAAGTTGATGAATAATTAATTTCTATAATCATTTTCCGTTTAAAGGGAAAGTGAAGCCTCCGTTTAAGTCTTCAATTGGAAGTGACCCACTTTTCGATGAATTGCTGAATGGAAACCCATTTTTTCTATTGACGTGTCCATTTTTCGATTTCAACTTTTCGGTTTTTTTTTATGTTTTTTTTTTGTTTTGTTTTTTTTAAAACCTTTTTCAATACATGGCTTAACGTCACTACATCATTTATTTAACTCATGCTTAAAATTTAATCCGCAAGCAGTTGTGTTAAAAACCGAAGCAATCCGTAGCAGCGAAGAAAAACGACATCGAATATTTCTCAATTTTCCAGTTGATGTGCGTTTTATTGAAATCGACTGCAGCACCCACTCGAGCATGCGATCGTTCCTCATTCAATCAATACGTGGAACTCATTCCAGGAACAACCAAGCCGTGCAGTCGCTGAGGCGGTGCGGCCCAGGGGGGGGGGGGGGAGAAAAAACGCCTTTCTTTTCTTTGTTTCATTTTAAAGGGTTAAAAGAGACGCAGCGCAGTGAGGGCGGGAAGGCGCGGTGAACATGACAGGGGAATTTTGAAAGATTGAAATCGCTCTTTTCCTGAATGAAGACTTCAGATGGAGGGTTTCGAATGCTTCATCAATGATTTCACCAAACGATTACAAAGAAAACACATGTTGACGCTGGAGCAGAATGAAGCGGCAGGAACAACAGAGGGGAGCGGCAGCGCCGACAAAACGTAGCAGCAACAGCAGGAGCACCAGAAGGGAGGCAACAGCAACTTGGCTGTCAGCAAGGACTTCTGTTTTTACTTTCGTCCTTTTTGCCATCCTGTATGCGATTGAAATCAATGAATTGTGAAGCTGAAACAACGTCAGCCAGCATCCGATCATTGATGCAATCATCGATGTTTAACTCATGCAAGCAACGAATGCATCGAAGCTGCCCCTCCCGTGCAGTCGACCCTGACTGGTCCTTGACGGGTGGTTAAGAAATCATGGGAGGGGATGAGGGGATTTATCCTCCCCTGCAAATTCCCTCCAAAACCCTTGCAAATATTCAGGACCGTCTCCTATCCTCCACCGCCTCCTTCCTCGTCTTTCTACTGCTTCCCCATCTTTCCCCACACCCTTTCCCCACTCCCCTACCCCCCGGAAAAAATTCTGTCTACGCCCTTGCGTATGGTTGGCCACTCATCCATTCATTCTTTAAATTTTGAGAGCTCCTTCTGGGCTCTCTTCTGGTTGGGCGCCAACTCTTCTCCGCTTTACACTTCCCCACGCCTCCCCCTCACCCCTCTTCCTTCAGCAATTCCTACGTCTCTGTCCACTGACAGCCAGCTGCCGCTGATGTGCGCCTGCGACGGTGCACGAAAGAGACGCGCGGGCTTGAGAAGCGGCGACGACATTCTTCTGACCGAGTGGGTCAACGCATTGTATTGACAATGAAGCGCTCATAAATGTCACAATCTGTCACATCGTCGTCACCACCATCGTCACCGGCACCGTCACCGTCACACAACGACGTCAGCAGCAGCAACAACATCATAAACAGCGCACGTTGCTTGCTGATGTTGACGGGTGCCATTCTGCCATCCAGTTTTGTTTTTGCTGGCTTGGTTTCAAATACTTTCGGTTGAACGGCCAGCTGTGATGAAAAGTTTTAGTTAGTTGAATGTGATATCAAAAAAAAACAAAAAAGAAAATTCCTCTTTTTATCTCTTCTGAACGTTTTTTTACAATATGATGAAGCAACATTTAAAATTGAGTATTTGAAGCTGTAAATATTAAAGTGGATTTTTAATCTCTGGTTTAAATTAATTCATGCAGTTTTCTATTCATTTTTCGAACGTATTTTTGGCCATCCAGGGTTGAAAATATTACGATATTTCGTAATTAGTACAGGGAATCGGTATCCAGATAAATTTCCGGGGCAGAAAATATAATTTAGACGGCAGCCAATTTTAGTGCAGCCAATTTGACTGCGGGTCGACTTGAGTTGCGAGCTTAAATGGCGCATCGATAACCGCAAGCACGCCATAAGCATGCCAGAGATGCCATCCAGATCAGAGTTACCGCATGCACAAAACCATAACTACAACAACAACAACAACAACAACTGCAACAACGACAACAACAACAGCGGCAAGCACAAGCAACATTCTCAACCTTATTTGTACGTGTGAGTGCGGAGGCGTGCTTGCATTTAAGACTTCGATACACTCGGAAGATGCAAATATTTGCTTGCCACTTACGTGCGCGTAGATAGAATTGCAGCCAACAGAAACAAAGATACTCTGAATACAACAAGCAGCAGCAGCAGCAGCAGCAGCAGCAGCAGCAGTTGCAGCAGCAGAGGGGGAGTAGCAGCAGCTTTGAGAAGCAAGCAGCGGAGGAACAGCTGCTGCTGCTGCTTGGAATTTGGCACGCAACAACGTCGCACTTGCATTCCATCAGATCTGCGCGTGCAGAAAAGACTCCTGCTGACCCCTTCAGAGGGCGCTGGCTGGTAATTCTGAGTTCTGTTTATTCTGAGGAGAAGCTAGTTGCATACATCTGTAGATCAGTCAATCTCTACTACTTCTTCGTATTATAAGTAAAAAAAAAACAAACTCCTTGTCAAAAATGTCCGTTTTTATGAGTAAAAGAAAATAGTGAATTTCGCTCTCGTATCGCGTCGTTCTGCCGTCGCAATCAACTTAATGATAAATGCTATAACTCAGTGAAATCAGTGTTCGGCATTAATTAAACGCGAAGAGACGCAATGCAATCAGCCACTCGAACGACCTTGTGTACTTCACGGTATGCCGCGCGCCGCACGCCGCACGCCTCACACTGCACGCACTCGCCACATGCAATAAATTCAACTCTACACAAGCTAATCGAGCTATCATGAGCCCGCGGCACGTATCTGAAGTATCAAAATTCTTAAAGTAAAGCAGCAACGGCGGCAACAACAGCAATCATCCGCCTCCTCCGACGTGAACGTCGTTAATCAAATTGGAATCCACGGCAAGGCTTGTGAGGGCCACACTTCTGTCCACGGGCAGAAATAGTGCACAAACATTTTCATATGAATTGTAAATACACGAGCAACAGCAAAAGCAACAACAACAACAGCAGCAGCAGCAGCAACTTGCAGCAATAATAACACGCAACCGCAACAACCCATCGTAGATGCGTGTGTCAAGTTGATCACACGGCATCCTTGCTTGCAGCCTGTGGCTACTCACACTCACGGGCTGCTGTGGCAGCAACACAGGTACCACCATCATCAACGACATCATCATCATCATCATCATCATCGCCAGCAACGAAACAACACCAACACTCACTCCATAATGTCGCCCAAAATCAACAGCCCGAGGGTGAGCTTAATAACTACATTGATATATCAATAAATAGACCGATTTTGAAGTCAAGTAATGATAGAAGTTGACAAAAATAGCTTCTAATTATATTACTGGACTCAAGTAATGGTATTACTTGACTTAAGAATAGAATTGAAACGAAATTACTTGATTGCGCTAGATTATTCCGTTGCATTTATTACATTGGCGTTAATTGTATCATATTTCGTTGAATTAGATATAAGAAAATATAGCCAACATTTCTTATAGTTCTGGCAGCCAGGTGTGAGAGCTATAAAGACCAGCTGAGAGTCTCCCCGATTTCCCCAATAACTCTGTCCCCTGTAATAAAATGGACATTGGTAACCGCTGTTTTTTCGCGAAAATAAAACCCTCAACCATGTTCAGGACCACAAGTGGGCGTCTGTGACGTTTCAGTGTCGCCGAAGGACAGAGTCAGTCACACACGAACGCTGGCCGTGATTTCATGCTGATTTCTGTGGCAGCAACAGAAATGGTGACTCCATGCTGTCACTTGCAATTTATTGCGCAGCATACTGTGTGCTGCATCGTCTGCGGCAGGAATGGACAACCCGACCACATGTTGGCAGTGAGCATTGCGATCGTCTGAGTGGCGGCCGGCTATCTGGCCAGTTGGCCAAATTTAAGTAATGCTCAACTGAGTCCGAGTTTCATTAATATGAAACTCTCTTTTGCTTATTTTCGCTTGAGGCGTTCGCGTATTTATGTGTTTTTATTGTGTAGCGCTTAATTAAATCAAGTTGCATGTCATGTGATTAAAATGTGACTGCGGGAGAAAATTGCGCATTTTAACGAGGCAGTCATGCGAGGAGGAACGCTAGCGTGCCACTCTTTATGTGTCAATAAAGTAAGTGCAGCTGCACCGCAACTGAAAGCAACGAGAGCAAAACAGCTCTTAAAAGCTCTCAATAGCTTTTATTTAATCAGAAGAAGGGACATTTTTGCTCAGCATTGTGAAGATATCGCAAATTGGAGAAATCTCTAGAGAAACTAAGACACTGGAGAATATTTTAAGATAGTTGGATGAGGGGGAAAGTATCGGGATATAATTTCGTAATAAAAACCTGTACTAGAGAAATTTTGGTGTTTTTCAGTGTAGCCACAGCGCTGTTGTTTCAAACCATCGCTTGTAAACAACGTCAATCAATCACACAAATCAGGTTATGAACGAACAATTTGTAAACATGCGTTGAATTAGTGAAGTTCCGTAAAATGTAAACACGTATTTTGCAGTCAGTCCATTGAGGTCGAAAACGATGTTTATAAATTGGGAAAACCCGTCGTCTGCACAAAGTTGCTTTTAAATGAAAACACATGAAAAGATAAAATAAAATCAAAAATCTTAATAGAAATGATGCGATTGTAAACGAATAGAATTTCAAAATAGCCTTTTGTTTTCGGAATTCGAACTGCGTTTTTTTTAATATTTGTGTTTAATAACTCTTAACAACTTTTTCCCTACAAAACTTCTAAAAAACTTTTCCGCTCTACGTTTCAGTTAATTTCCTGTGCTTTGTGTTGGCGGTATTTCCTTAGTTTATATGAAATCGACCTAAAATTCTTTGATTTCTTGCTCGCCATGATGTAATAGTTTTCCCACAACATGTCATTTCCCACAGCATTTCCATTACCACGCGGAAAAGCCCTGATCTCGGCGGCAGAAATCAAAGTGCATCTTTTCTAAATATTGTTGGTAATAAAAAGCGCCGCCGATTTTAATAACATTCTACAAAATCCACCAGAATTGCAGTTAAAAACTTTTCTGAAGAAAATCGTCAATGATATCTGACTGCGTACCGTGATCGCAAAAGCTTCAAACGATTTGCCGCTCACGATTGCTTTGTGGATTTCAAATGTGTTGCCACCGCAGAGCAGACAACCTGTGGATACCCTTACTGACTCTTCCTTCCCTCTCTTTTCGTCTTCGTCTCTCATAAAATGTGTCGTATTTCTTCCTCTCGTTAGGCGGGAATGGTAAAATTTTATGCCTTCCTACCATCGATTTCTTCACGTTGCACGAAGAAGTTGAATTTCTCTCACAACTGATGTTCACTCGAAATGTCGTAAAGGATTCTTCGTCGTTTGCTCAGCTCGAACTTCCGCGATTGACCCTGAAAAGGGGTTTTCGGAATTCCGAGCGCTCTGTCGCCTTCACGCATGTGTTTCGAATGACGACACTATTTTCGAGGCCATACTAAAGTCGAGTACAAGGTAGTCGAGCTCTTTAAAAAGCAAGTATTCGTACTTTTACGAGCTCCATCCCGAAGTGCACCATTTTCGAAGGCACCCTCGTTTTACGATCACTACTTCCGCGGCTCGTTAAATGTAGCAACAACTGTAACAGCATCATGCAACGCGCTGAGTGCAGTGCAAAGGATTCGGTGTGCGCTGCATACTCGCGCCTCCTGCTTCTAAATCATTCAGTTCATTTTTAGTGCTTTATTGCATGTTGTTAATTTCTCTCTCTCTCTCTCTCTCTCTCTCTCTCTCTCTCTCGCTCTGCGTGGAAATACGTTTCTCACGGTGGCGGAATCAAGTTTGATGTCGATGTCGTTGTTTGGTGTGGCAGCAATCGTGTTTGTTCGTGATTGTGCAACAGAAACAATTGAATTTTTTATTAATTCTTGGAGTTTTTCTTCCCTTTTTGAAGTTTCTCGACTGTTCGCAATGAAGGGGGTCAGAAAACCTCAATGTTAGTCTAAATTTGTTGATATTTATTGCCTGTGAATAATTTGGTACGCCGATAAAGCAGTTTTAATCGCCTTTTTTCTAGAATTTCGGTATAGTTTTTGTATTGCCGGGGAAATTTAAAGCTGCCGTCGAAGTCATGATTCTGAAAATCTTCCCCATGTTATTCCGTTCTGATTCCGAAATCTTCCAAATGGTCCTGATTCGAGAAATACTCCCGAATAATCTCAAGAGTCGAAATACACATGATTTCGCATAAAAACTGCTGCCGCTGCCTAATTTATCTCCCAGTATATTTCGAAACCCCGTCATGACACTGATAGTTTTTTATAAAGTGAGTTGTTTGAATTATATTAACTAAAAAAACCATAACATTCTCGATTTCTCATTATTAGAGACAAAATTAGGCACTCCAGATCTATCGCAAGAGAAGTCCTTCCGTTATGATTATCATTTTGAGCAGCCATGCTACGAAAGTTTTTAAGCCTTTCACGTCCTTCCATTCTTTGATTAGCAAAACTTTCTGAAAGCCCAGCATGAAGTTTTCAATGTAAATGGACACCGTAAGTCTGCAGAGGTAATCAAAACTTCTGATAAATTTGTTCTACCGAAGTTTGTTTAATTGAAATAACACCCCCGAAAGTTATTTACACCATTTTAGACATTTTAACAGTTTCGTAAAGAGTTTTACAGTAACTGATGTAAAGTTGAAAGTTGAATATAACAAGAATTTATGCAATTTATATGCATTTAATAAAAAATGAAAAGTTTGTCTATTGTTTTTAAAGAGGATTAAATCGAGAACTCCCAAATCAAATGGATTTTAAAACTTCAGTTAGTAATTTCACAAATTTTAATGTGAATTAAAGTTATCTTTGAAAAGTTTCTTTTCTCCAAGTAATTATTAAGTGAAAACGCTGTCAATCACATTAATTGGAAAATCCTGGGGAAACGCAAACTTGAACAATCTTTCTTACACACTAACACATTCACAGTTGTGCTTACATTTGCAGCTGTGAAATTTGCGTAAACAAAATCATAACATTTTCCTCCAACTTAAAGCTAAAAATATTTACACGCCTCAGCTGTTTGCGGCCGGAAATCCCTTTCCGCCTGCTATTCAAATATTAGGAGGAAATATTTAGGATCCACGCATGGATGGAGGATGTGGTGAGTGTGTTAGTTTTTCCTGGTGTTTTTAACCGCACGACGCAGCGATAGAAGGACGAAAGCGATTTGTTGCCAGCCTCGCGTCTACGTGTATTAATCGATAAATTCAGCGGAAAATAGCAGTTGTGTTGTGTCTATGCATGTTTAAATTGTGTCTGTGGGTGTGTGTGTGTGTGTTTTCTATTTAATACATGCGTGGCTTTGTGTAGCGGTCGGCACGCGTGTTGAAATATTTAAAGCGTTTGGCAGGAAGCGGAAACCGGAAAATAAGGCATGCATAAAATTTGCGAAAATCGATTTGTTTGCTTATTTTGCTCGTTAGCCGCAAACAACTTAATGCGCTTCAGACGCTCCCAAGCCAAGCGTGAGTTGTGCGGTGCGGATAGATATCGTCGCGGAGTTCCGTCCCCGCAGGAAATGTGCGCTAAGGTGACTTGAACGCCATGAAAATTCTAGTTGCGCTGTGGTTTCCCACCGGGTCTGCGAAATCATTCAACTCGAATTCAATTTGCGCGATCATAAAAAAGTTGTAATTTTTTGCTGCTTCACCACCCGCATTTGAACGAGTTAATAAATTGAATTTGCATTTTATGTGCTAACAATATCCGTTTCCGTTTCCGTTTCCACTACAGCCGCAATGCCATTATTGCAGCCGCCAACACCAACACCAACATCGCCGTCGCTGCCGATGGCTGTCTTTTGTCAGCTTTTTAGTTCGCACTCACGAAAATACAAACGTACAAACGGCCGCACACACACACACACCCACACACACATCTACAAACACTCACACCCGCATGCAAGTCCTTTAAAGCTGATGATCAGCAGCTCGATTTGTGCTGAAGTTGGCTCTTCTTGCTGACGACAGTAAACAGGGAAGGAAACGAGAACTGCATTCACATCATTTAATTCATCCATATTTCGTTAGCATATTCCTTGCTGCAGCTTCGGCGCCGCGCCCCTATCTCACCACACTGCCACCCTCTCACCACACTCCCCCCTCACCCCATTATTCTATCCTCACACTCAATCGGCACTCAATCGGTGGATTCAAATCGATTCTTGCCTCTTCTCCTCCTTGCCGGCCATCATTTCCGTTTCCCTTTTGTGTTAAAGTGTGTGTCTGTATGTGTGTGTGTGTGTGTGTGTGCGTGTCAGTGTGTGCAAAATGACAAAATTTGCTGCAATTCAATTCTATTTTGCTGCACCAGCGTCATTGGCGGCAATCAAGTTGTACTCACTCAGCCTCTTCCTCTCTCTCCCTCTCTCTCTCTCTCTCCCTAGCACATCCTGCATTTTCCCTTCTCTGTGCAAATTATTGTTTTGCGTACGTCTGCAATTGTCCTTTTGCACATCCTTCCAGTGTTTTCGTAAAGGTTCTCATGTCAATAATTCAATTGCAATTCAATTCTTTCCATTTCGATGTGGATGCTCGTGGTGTAGATGTCCGTCCTCTGTGTGTTTGTATTAGTGAATGGAGGTATCTTTGTCTTCAGCTCTAGTTTGCTGCTCGTGCTCAGGCAAAACAATGCGTTTCCAGGATGCTTCAAGGATTTATAGCTTTCGAAATCTGTAGGAAGCTGTGCTCAACTTTTGGAGTATTTAACGCTTATTTAAGCATCGTTTAAGCACCATTTCAGCACCATTTCGGCATCATTTCAGCATTATTTCAGCTTCGTTTTAAGTCTCATTTAATGAGGGCTTGTGATGGGACCGAAAGATAAAGTATTTTCCCTTGCACTGCTCAACCAGCTCAATTCGAGCTGAATAACATACAAATTGCTTGATTATGCAAGAGCTTTGAGAGCTTTTCAGACAATTCGAGTTGCGATTTTCACGACTCTCAGTTGAATTTCAGATTCTCGGGTTTTTTAGTGAGGTTGGGGTGATTCAAATTAAGGGTTTTAATTAGCATTCTAGAACTTTATTTTTCTTATTAACACTCGAACAGCTTGTGGAGGTTTAATTTTAACTATTAAATTATTTTATGAACCAGCATTAGACCCAATAAATCCATTTTGTCGTGAGCTTTAATATTCTCAATAGCTATAACTACAATAAAACCATTGAAAATAGTGGAACTAATGATGGAAATGGAAGATGATAAATAATTTTGAGACAGTGGGAGCGCCACCTACGAAGTCATCTCGAAGCTAACTCCCTTCATTGACTGAATCAAACAAAAACCTTCGTTTCTGGAACACTCATGATTCCGAGTGCTTTCGGAAACACTGCACTCAAGTGCCGAAACGCATTTGCGGCGACACCTAAAACTCAGTTTATTGCTTCATAAAAATATACGCATATAATAAAAATCCTTTTTAAAAATATATAAAATGCTTTTGCTCGTGTATTTGAAAAGACATCCGTATCCCCGAGCGGGCCACTCGGTTCGGTCCATCGCGCTGCGTGAATGGTTTTCTCTGCTTTACGAGTTCTGTTCCTGAATGACCGAGAAAACCACACACGCGCACGGCGTTCTGAGTTTTAATTTCACATCGTAAAATAATAATTAGAGCGTCGTAAATTAGAGGGAAGACCACGTACCACGCAGCGCAAGAGCTTTTATCTCTCATCGCTTGATAATGACGAGAGATTCGACACCTTTGTCGTGGCAGAGGCAGATCGTCATCGGATTGACGAAGAAATCTGAGCTGCGAGTGGCGCTTGAAAAACACGGATGGATTTTAAGAGGTCATCGCATTAATTCGGCGAGATGATGCGGGTCGACGGGAAGATAAACGAAGGCAGGAGGTAACCGAGTGTCAAAACGTCGGAGTAACAAAGCATTAAATCATGTTTTCGGTGTACGAGATTGAGAGGAGGTGCGTCGTTTTAAAGATTTAGTGAGGAAAATCTTAACCCTGTCGTGTCACCAGGAAGCGACGGCAACCGCTGAAATTTCATGTAGTTTTCTTACTAAAAGTTTTGTAAACATTTTGTAAATGCGTCTGAATGCGGCTTCCAAACATCTAACAAGATTTCTCGACCAATTTATCAACTTCGAAGCGGCAATTTGTTTTGAGTTTTGAGAGATGGTGACAAACCGTTCCGACGCCACACTTATTGCAAGCAACATTGTGGTGCGGTGGCTACGCTGTGCCACCCAGCAACGAGGCCAGCTTGCTGTAATACGATCGCGAGACCGATTTGCATGAAACTTCGATAAATCAAACATCGATTGCTGAGGGGCGAGTGGATTTAGTGCGGAGCACAAGTAGTGCGTGTGGCGGCTGCGTGTGTCGAGTGAGGGCGTCTAATGCACGTGGTCGAGTGCGTACGTCGGAGTGCGTGCGGTCGAGAGCGGATGCGCGAGCATGGCATTCAAAGCGTCGTGTGTTTCAGCTCGTGTGTTCGAGTGCGTTTGCTCGAATGCGTCTGCGCGAGAGCGGCTGTTGGTTGAGAAGTGCGTGTGCGTCGGAGTTGGCAAAGCTCTCAGCAGTACTAAAAAGCGCATTAAAATTAGATGTTATTTTTAACAAAGTTAGTTTCTTCCCAGCAACAACCTCCGCTTTACCTTCCAAACTCAGGTAAGTAACGCGCGCAGTGATTTATGCTCATCTCGCCCACTCTGCACACACCTGGATGCGCGTCCGTGTCGATCTGCAGACGTCAGCCTGCTCGTTGCTGCCGCAGATCCATCCGAAATGTAAATCGGTTGCCAGCACCATTCACGGCTGGCGTACAAGACGCGACGAGTCACCGCACAGCTGTTCTTCACGCTGTGCCGCGCACTGCGGAGGACGCTTGAGTCGCTCGTGAGTTCAACGCGGAACGGCTCTGCATTCTGGGCGGTGAGTTCGAACGCGTTGCTCCCGCGTGATATACGAAGGTACTAAAATGGAATACAACAGCAGAAACAACGCGTTAACATGTCATATTTTAGCAATCACAGCAACAACAAGGTTACCACTGCTAACTTGGTATTACGACTGCCAAAAGCAGCAGGTAGATGCAGTGACCTCGCCTCCCGCAGGAGGTCTGAGGGTACAAACACCCCAAATTATTATGTTACAATTGATTCGAGACGATAACGAAGATCGAAATAACTTTTTTCGATGGAATGTTAATGGCAATCGAGACTGTATTTCGAATAGAAAGGATAATCGTAACCGAGAGAGGTTTTCCAGTTGATATCGAGCCGAAACAACCGACTATTTTAGTTGCAACAGCGTCTTTCAGTCGGAACGAGAATCGCCAGCCGCAGCCGAGACACGAATTGGAACTGAAATAGCGTTTTTCTCCTCTCCAATTCGAATTGCCAATTAGATATCGAGGATGATGTGTAGTGAAGACGACAACAGATACCGAGACAGCAGTTTTAGTTGATCCCCGTAAAGGTTAACCAACTCCTTTGAGCGATTCTCGAGTCCCACGAAAACCCTTCTGGGGACGCTACTGTCCAGATCGGGCCGGTTGACTTGCCAGCCATCGTGCGCTCGAAGGCTCGGTCGGAAATTTCCTTCTTACAACACCAGAAACCATAAACGAATTGCTGTGCCGCCGCCACCGCGTTGTTGTTATTTGAACTTATTTGACTGCCAGTCGCCGAGACCACCAAACAACCGAGTTACCTTCACTGCGCGGTGATCGCTGTAGGCAACGCACTCGAAGCGTACGTAAGCCTCAGTTGCCCGTAAAGGAAGTTTTATTGTACGTGGAAGAGGTACCGGAAGGGTTCTGCAGTCCTTAAACTTCGGGCCTCCGCCATCAGGCGAGGTTGCGGCGATCAGCGATGAGTGATGAGTGATGAAGATAAATTCATCATGTGAGTGGTAACAACACTTCCTCGATTACATTGTAACCAACGTGCGGTCTTTCCTCTGCTCGGCGAAAACCTAGAGTATCTTTGTTCTCCTCAAATTATCGAAATTAACTGTTGAAATGAACTCCGCATTTAAAGAAACGTTCAGAGATAAAATGACAAAAATACGAATTAATAAGAATTGAATTACAAACATTTGGTGTCTGATGACTGATAACTGTCTTTACGTACGTATGTGTGTTGGTGTGTGTGTGTGTGTGTGTGTGTGCACGTTCGACAGATTTATTTGATGCCCGTATATTGATGAGCGAGTATTTGCGGAATGTCCTTGTGTGTCTCGTCTGGCTGTCATCAGCTGCCAGCTAACCTTGAACGTGACACGTAAGTGGTATTCAATTACATGTCTGTATTCGTACTGAAGGTGTGTGAGTGTGTGTGTGTTAATGTGATTTTATGGTCCGATTTCAGGGACTCGATAAGGTGGGTGGCATTGACACACAACGTCGTCTTATGTCTCCGTGGAATCAAAGACTTCATTTTGCACTGTCATCACCAAACAGGAGGGGCTGAGTGTCGCTAGGAGGGGTGGGCTGGGGGTAATTTTTGACATCTTATTTATTTGAGTGCCAAATGCAATTCAAATAAAAGAATGAAATCTTCAAGGACTTCTTAATGTAGTGAAAGATGACTCGATACACCAAAGAAGTCGCTTAAAAGGATTTTTTATGACTTTTCGGTTATTTTATATGGTTATTGCCATCGAATTTTTAAAATTTTGGCATTCCACAGTAAGTTTAACCTTTTAAATATTCACAAATTTTATTTTACGAAGTAAACTTTTCTAAATTATCTGCAAAAACAGGCACATTTTACTTATTTCATCCCTATAATATTATTCGGGCTTAATTAGTATCCTTGTAGCGGGAGCAAAATCTATATTTTCATAAATAACAGGACAACCGAGCCATCAAAACAACAACAACGACGAACTTTTGATACCAGCGATATGGGGAAAAAGTTTATCCATAATGCTAACAATGACCTACATCACCGAAATAATAGTAAGGCCACAAAAGACAACAACAACGAACTCTGCTCGCAAGCAGACAGCAACAACAACAACTATAATTGCATAGCATATACGCAACAAAAACAAAACAGTATTAATACCTAAAACAACAACGACAATAACAACAACACCATAAAATGGAGTTGCAATCTAAATTCGCCTCTAATAAGTAGTGACAACAATATGGTGTCCAATATCCGGTTCAGCACGATATCAGCGCTACGTAGTTGTGTCTGTGTTAATGTTGCTTTTGTAGTTGTTGTTGTTATCAAATAATTAAAGCCAGTTTACCGAGCTTTTCATAGAAAACACTTTAAAATGCAAACAAAGCGAGTTTAGAAGTGCACACAAACAAAACCGATTCGTACTCATATATATATACACACACACACAAACAACCATGCACACACATAAACACGCACTCCCAAACACACACACACACACACACACACACACTGATACAAATTCACACCAGAGCAGATGCTGTCATTCAGCTTTGCTGTGAACGCAATGGCGCCGAAGCACTCAACGATGCTCGCCATTTTACAAATAAATTGATGAAGACCTCGGCGTTCAACCTAATTTCGTGCTCGATATACGTTTTGTCGGTATGTGTGAGTGTGTGTAGTTGGTATGAGTGTGTGTAGTTGGTGCTAATTAAATATTCGTACCTTACAAGGAGAAACAAGTCATCGTGAGATGGTTGACAACCGGCAGATACTTTCTGGTTGGCCTACTCGTCTCGCATAAACATTTCTAGTTGGTTAGATGAGCAGATACAACGTGAGTGAGTGAGTGAGTGAGCAGATGCCGGCTGCTAGATAGAAGTTGCACGCTCTAATTACGGTTGAACTTCTCGACATACAGCAGAATGAGCCGCTTCACAAACACTCGTAATTTGTGCTCTAAACTGAAGGATTCAATTTATGCGGTTGACGGCAACGCGATGTCATATCATAAGCTACGGTGACCTAATGTCAGTCATCATCTGGAAGTCACAAACCGCGGATGATGAAGTTTGTTACACTCTATTTGATCAGCAATTTTATTGAATTTCTGTGCGCACTCTATAAATGTGCGTAGTGAAGTGTAAAAGTTCCAATAACACCGACTGTAAAAACTCGATGCTAACAAGCAGCAGAACTATTCTTCTAACTCTTCCCCGGGAAATTCTAGAGATTAAGAATAAAGAGAAAATAAAATGGTTATTTTCTTTTATACAGAAAGGAATTGGAAATTCTGAAACGATGCCATTATCATAATAATCATTATTTCATCGTAAATCGCATCGCAATCACTATCGAATGTTAGTACGAAATATTTTCGTAATGTATTCCAAATAGTCTTGCCGGCGAGGACGACGCAGCCGCTTTGTCGGTCAGCCACTCGGTCGCGTGGGCTGTTGAGTCGGTCGAGCTGCAGCCAGATGGGGTTGTTTGGGAAAATGTCACGTTTCGCAAATGGGTCATTTGAACGCACTTAAACGCCATAAAAGCGTCGGTCGGTGCTGAAAAATCTGCATGAGACCAGCAGCAGCAGCAGCAGCAGCAGTCATGTGGCGACACACGTTCTAATTATTACATTTTCCGTGATGATTGCATTTTATGGCAGGCGCAACACACAAGTGGCTGTGCGCTGCGTCGCAAGTAGCGTTCCGCCAGAAGAGCTGCGTTTAGCAAGCGCTTCTTGACGGGTGTGCCTACTGAGAGCCTGAAGTGGCACCGGATAAGAGTGTCGCCGTTGCCGTTGCCGTTGCCGTCGCCGTTGCCGCTGCCGTTGCCAGTGTGGCGTTTAGAGCGGCGCTCTATAGTTATTTCCACGTCCTGAGGTGACGCCGTCTAATTTAAGCTTAGTGATGAAAGCGTCATCATGTCAAATTTAGTCCTGTTCAGTGAAAGCATTTTATAACCGCCTTACTTCAGAATATTTTGCGATGTTGAGTGTTGAACGGTGGGATGGATTTTCGTACTATAGAGGGAAACTGAGCTTTTACATTTCTGATATCTTCACCTCTCTGGTTTCTTTAAGAGGTGAATTTTATGATTTTCAGTGTTATTTAATACCTCCAAGTTTCAGAACCGTTTTCGACCCTATTAATTAGAAGTTCCACGTTTTTAGAAACTAGATTTTATACCCCAAATTTCTGATGCTATCCAAAGAGGGAAGGAATACCTGAATGATGCAAAATTACCCGAGCAACCGATATCGCAAATCAACCCCCTTTTTTCCACTGTACTACTTTCGTTTCCTATTCTCCTCCTTCACAAAATGATTGCCTTAAATATAAGGGTTATTTTTCACTTGTCGGTATATAATTTCAGCCTGATTAATCCTCACGTGCCTCGCCGTGAATCACTTTCTGTAGGACCGACACCATAGACTCGCCTCGTAATTAAACTAAGTAGCACGAAGACCAACTCCTTCGGGGTCCTCGAGAAGAGTAATTAATGAAGTGTGTCAATAATTTAGCTTTGCCTACTGGTGGCGCACGTATGTACTCGCATATCCGCCGCTTGGTGTTCCATGCAAACGACATTTATTGCTCAATTTACGAGGGTGTCGTCGTCGTTGTCGTCGTCGTCTTTATTGTCGCCTGCCAGCCGGCACGCTTCCGCCCCCGCATCACTTCCACGTCACTTGCCGTTTTTTCCTTCTTAGTCGCACACTTAATTGCAAGACGTACGTGTTTCCTCCGTAGTGCCGACGGCATCGTCTTTTGTTACTTCAACCCCTTCAAGCTATTTGGAGCTATCAAGAGCTTGAAGAGCGTAAAGAGGCGCGTCTCCTTGTGTTCGCTTTTCGCATAATTAAGCATTTTGCTAAATTTGCACCGATTCAGTTTGCAATATTTTAATACTCAACTAAGCCAATATTATCGCTGTCAGGTACCTGCAGCGCTGCAATTGTGCAATTTGTCGGAAGGAACGTTGTACTAATTGTAAGATTTGCCGTAGTCGAATTTTGGGTACCCTTCGGTGTTGAAATAATTAACACGTACAACAGCCCTTCGTAACGCTTTTCGACAATTTTCTATTAGATAAAACTGTACCAAAAAAACGAGAGAGGAAGCGCAATTGCAGGATAGGAAAGACAGGGACAGCGGCTACAATTAAAACAGAATTGGCTTCACTAACTCTGAATACCTTCAAGAAAACGGCCAACGTTAGGAATCAAAGGTGAGAAAGGGAATTGTGAAGAGTTTGGGCGGCTTGAATCCCCCAAAACCACACCTCGGATTCGTCTCCTCCTCGATTAATCGATTAATCAGTCGAATTCAAGACTTGACGTCATATAATTTATTGGTCGAGGTTGAACGAAGATAATTTTCAAATAATCAACTAAGCGAATAGTAACTACTTTCAGTTTTTGATTAGTAACTTTTAATCTATTAATTGACTACTGTTTAATCGATTATTTGAGTCGATAACTAGAGATCTATTCGCTCATCCACCCATTTTAATCGATTAATCGCTTCTTCGGTCGAATGAGTATTTAATCGACTTTTTTATCGATTTATTTACTGCTTCTTAGGTCGAACAATTCAGTCAAAGTCCATCTGCTACTCCGACATGGAGTCACTCATTTCAAATGGTGCCTGCAAATTTTTAATTAATTTGTGATACTTGCAACGTTACAGTTCCGCCGCATTGAATGTCCATGATGAAAACGATTTGTTTTCAAACTAACACAGGAATACACACACACACGCACGCACACACACACACACACACACATATACACACACACCCCATATGCACACGCATTCCTCCACTTAACCGCGGCTGCGGACTAACCAACGGCTAACAACAACAGAATCAATAAAAACGTGTAGCAATATATTAAGTGGCAACCCCAGCAAATACAAACCCCATGGCAACACCAACAACAACAATATCTTTCAATAAAATTACTAGGAAGAGAGGTAAAAAAAAACACAAGAATAAAAAAAAATTACGCAAAGGTAAACAAGGAGCTTAAAAACGATTTATTCTCTGGCTTTCGGCCGAGCAGCCGCAGCGGCACCCAAACGAGGCAACTCCTGGTGGCCGACGGAGTGCAATTTATTTATACCGGGCAACGCAATTGCGGCAAACATGATTTCTACAACAACAACAACAGCAGCAACAACAACAACAACAACTCTACACTAGCTACCTTCGTATTTCAAAATATGTAGAGAGAAAGAGAAAAATTTTAAAAAAAGAAGAAAAAATACTAAGCATCTCTGAATCCTTCCACTGCACCACTTTCCATGCGAACCAACACATTCGCGCATCCACGCACACATAAGCGCCGGAAACAAATTGCTTGTTTAATCATTCGATTTTGTAGTATTTTGTTGTACGAGCTCGAGGTGCAGAGCACCGCAGACCACAGGATTTTTTCAGATACTCGTACCTGGACGGCGTTCACGATCGACGAGGTTTTCAGGTTTTGGCCTTAAAACTGGATAAAGCGACCGTAAGCAAACCGTAAGCCCTTGCGGTCGTATATGTGTGGGTCTAAGCGTGAGTGTGTGTGTGTGCGTGTGTGTGTGTGTGTGTGCGAGAACAATTGAGAGCGAGTCGTAAATTGTAATTTTAACTGCAGAAAGCTTTAGTAAAATATACGCCTGAATCGTTATCGAACCACAAATCTAAATTTGAGTTCCTTCAAAGAACGACTGAAATATATTAATTTAAAATACACGACACTCGCTTGGTTAAAAACCGATAAATTAATGATAAGTTTGAATAATAATAGCGATAAATTATGGTTAAACATCGACAAATTGTCGATAATTATCGGATGTCGGAAAATTGCTCTCTCTCTCTGTTCCACTCTATCTCTTTCTGTCCTTCTCGCTTCTCTACCCCTCTCATTTCCACTCTCTCTCTCTCTCCCTCTCTATTATCGCGTGAGATTGAGCAACACCGTTGGTTGCTTACCACAACCACAATTTCTCACCATAGCCGTGATTTCTCACCATAACCGCAATTTCCCAATAATTTTAATAAATAATTTTAATAAATGCGAGCAAATCTAAATCGATTAATAAGTCTGATAGCCATCGATGAAGGCGTTGCTGCCAGCTACACCTGCAGCTAATCGGGTAGCTGTTCTGGCGACATTCGCTTGCATATTAATAACTTAAATGCTGTAATTGACAGCTCTCAAGTGTACCCGCCGTTGAACGATGGCGGCGGTCCCCGCAAGCAAACCAACCACGCGTGCCTCATGTAACCGCAAGTTTTGATTGCTCTTGTCGCCTCTGCTTAGAGTGGCGTCACGCCATAACTTACACGGTTTTGCTTATTGATTTGGCAATAATTTAAATACTAATTCAGTGCGACACAAGTATTGAGAGACAGAGAGAAAGAGAGAGAGAAAGGTAGAAGAAACTGTCTTGAACCGACTGATGCTGTGCTGATTCATTATTAAAATCATTTAAACCAACTTCATGGTTACCGATTATTGTTGTTGTCCTTGTTGTTGCAGAGTTCCTGCATTTATTTAGGCCGCATAGAGCCGGAAGCAAACATTTGTGAGGCGGCTAATTTATAGGCAGAGATAAAAGCCGGCGTATGAATGAAATTATTACCAGATCATAAATTATCTTCGGGAGCAGCGAGGTGAGTGGAATGTAGTGATGTATGCAAACAATGCTTCTCAATACTCAATACTTGACGAGATATTTTAAAGTGAAGAAGAGTTTGATTCATTGATACTTAATCAATTTCATTGATTCCGACTGAAATCTGTACTGAACAAGAAATGGAGTTTAAATATGCCTTTTAATAACAAGAACTACAATTTAACTCGGTACTGTGGGTACCAAATATACTTCAGACGTCGAGGAAAACTACTCGGGAATGAAATCTTGTGTATCACTGGTGGACTGATGGGTCGGGAATGGTGGAAATCGTTTGATTGCTAGGTGGCAACACAACGCTTTCGACTTTGGGTGCGATGTGATCGATTGACATTTGAATGTTGACATTCATAATTATTATTAATTACAACAATAATAGAAATGTCAACAGGAAAGCACTCGATGAAGGACGGCAGCAATCGTGTTCGTTATTAAAGGCCGACGAAGGAGTGGAAGAAGAGGGAAAACGAATTAAGCGTACGGAATCTAGAGAATCGTAGGATTGAAATTTATCAATTGAATCAATTACAGGCTGATGAAAAGTCAATTTAGGTGTGGATTTGAAGAATTAAAATTAAGACAAAATACAGATCTAAGTTAATAAATTAAGACAAAATACAGAAAAAATAAACAGATTATTAATAACGCATCTTGTGATAAAATAACCGTATCAAGGAGGTGAAACCCTCAAATGATTTGCCTGAAATACGATGCCTGAACCCACTAAGGATTCATTAAAGTCACATCACATTACAACACAACAAACAACTGCAGTAACATAAAAGCCCAACCTAATGCGAGTCTGAAAACTGTAACAACCAGCACAACAAGTACGACTTCGAGAGAACTAATAAACCGTCGGCTGCAATACGCGTCTACACATTTAATGTCCTCGAAAGTGTTGTAGCATAGTAAAATCTTACCAATTTGCCTCAGAGAAATAAAAATAAGCACCCCGCTGAGTCATCCGCTTGCTAAAACAGACACAAAACACAGTCATACCAGCGACAGTCAGAGAGTCAGCGCAGCAGTCATTCAACCAGTCAGACAGATAGTCAGTCAGTTAGTCAGTCAGATAGTTAGCTGAAAACAACAGCCACAACTTCGAGACAAAAACGAGTTCTTCTTCCCACTCGTGCCTTGCCGACTTCTACTCGACTTGACTTTATTGAACTGACAACTCGGCAACTTCTTGCGAAATTGCATGCCGTCTGAGACGTTGCTGGCTGCAGGATCAGATTTTAGCAGCCATCCAAGTTTGTCGCATAAACTTGCCTGCAACGAGCAAAACACTGAACGGAATTCCAACAGCCAGTAACAATAGCATCAAATGCCATCCAGGGGTTTCCGAAAGTATTTCGTAATGAAATCTAAATCGTCCTTCAGACGCAGCAGCACCATACAGCTAACTAAATAGCTGTTGCAGGGTTTTGGCTGTTGCTGCTGCTGTCTGCTGTTTCAGGGAAAGTCAGACATGCCATCGACTCACCCAATGTGTCGACATACTTGCAGGATTCTTGCGAGTCTCACTTCCACACTTCACTCAGACGCTCTTTCCTCCGCTCGAGCATGACTTTTCGTGAAGGCATTGGATTCGTTCTTCACTTATTGTCTTCGTTGCCGTAGCAGCGAGGGACTGGTTGCCGAAACACCAACACAAATGAAGTCATTGGGATCAAAATACAATCGATACAGTTGGCAACAACAGGATTTCACTGCTGCTGCAGAACTTTTATTGCTCCGGAGAAGACGTCTGGTGTCGGAGATCAGATAGTTTGAAAGTAGCAATAATGTTAGTGTTCTGCAATCAGATTAACAAATTCTGAGCGAAATAAAAAGAAGCAGGGAATGACATTCTTTAAATAGGTTTGTGAGGCGTTGTTTTAACTACGAGTGAGGGATTGCTAATTGAGAAATAAGAATTACTAACTAATCCTGTATATATGCAGGTATCGCGTTGACTAACCAACATTTAGTCTAATTTTTAATAAATTCTTATAGTAAAACTCAATTTCCTTAAAAGTTAAAGAACAAATTGAGTGTATCGGC
Organism: Sicus ferrugineus; assembly: GCA_922984085.1. Lineage (NCBI taxonomy): Eukaryota > Metazoa > Arthropoda > Insecta > Diptera > Conopidae > Sicus > Sicus ferrugineus. The sequence continues at coordinate 4,457,919 of OV277352.1, forward strand.
TTATTAGCTCCCCACGCAAGATGTTTTGCTGCTGAAGTATCTGGTCAACCGCGGATAAAAGCAAAACATGATGTCTGCAACATAATCCATCATAACTTATCGTCGCATGTTCACCTCGCGCTCTTTTTTTAGTGCACCACGTTGCCATCCGTACAACAAATCAGCACACAATTGAAGAGACAACCACACCTCCTCGCCTGCTTGGAACTCGGGGCCCACCATCCGGACGATGGCAGAGTCCCTCAGATGGGACTCCGACGTTGTAATGAAACACCCACTAATTAGACATGCGCGCCGACAACACCAACCGTCAGCGCGAACCCACCTCAACACCGTAAAAGTGCGGCAACCACAGCAACAGTCGAGCAACAACCAGCCTTCGAATGCATAATTTATGCGCACCGTTTAAGCCGCGTTAAGGCAGCCGGCCTGAACGAGCGCAGTGTGTTCTGCGCCATGTGCTGAATACCGCGAGGTCCGGGGACTCATGGACGCACAAGGCAACCTTAACGGCTGCACATGCGCGCAACTGTTTCAATGGTTGTTTATTGCAACAACTACAAGAGGAACATCCGCAGCAAAATTAAATGGCAGCAGCGTATTAACAATAACAACAGCGACCATTCATAATGTACTGCGGCGTTTACTCGATGGCGCTTCGGTGCAATCTAAACATGCCACAACTCCTCTCCCGGTCGCTTCGTTGCACCAACTCAGTGCGCGCCGTTGTCTTGTAAGGGGTGTCAATCTGCCAATATATTAAACTCTTTTCTCGCTATTCACTCACGCGTATTTGCAATTCAACAGCTCGCCTATTAAAAGTGGGCGTGGCCCATCAGCTGCCGATGCAGCTGCAGCTGATGCAGTCTGCAGTCTGCAGTCTGTGGCTGCTGCAGTCTGTGGCTGCTGCAGTCTGTGGCTGCTGCAGTCTGTGACTGTTGCTCAGAGTGTCGGGCATTTCATTAGTCCGCCAGCCAAATGGTATTTACGGAGCTTTCATCGGACTCTGACGTAAGTTATGGGTTTTAAATTGAAGTCTATGTAGCCCATTCGGGGCATATTATATTGGCCATAATTCTTGCGGGCAGGATTTCATGCCGCAGTCGGATTTCACTTTTAATTGGATTAGTTATGGAGGATATGAGGGCCATTCGAACGTGGACTGTTGCAGAAGGCAATGATTGCTGCTCACTCATTTGTTTCCCCCCACTTATCTGGCGATTGTTGCTTGCTGAGAAAGGAAATTAATAATTATTGGTCTGTGTAGCAATTACTTTTTCGGTTGTTCACTTTTTATTCTCCCCGCTGAAAGAGAAACAAGAGGGAATTCATGGAGGAATTATATCTTTCGGGTGCGTGTGGCGCGGAAATAGGTTTAATTTCGATGGAAAGGACCAAGTTGAGCTGAATGAAACCAGAAAACTTATATCAACCGACTTTCGATACAACTACCGATGCCTTCTCTGATAACTACCTACCTTGACATACGATCTCTACTCTCTAAACTCAAATACTCGTATCACCTTTCAAACAAGTCGAACAATCTCGATAACAACTCTCAAATTTATACGCATCAATTAATTTTCAACCTGAATTCCCAGTCGGATTGACTGACTATCTGCCCACAAACCTGTTCAATTTCTCCGAAAAGTTCTTCTCAGTTAGGTTTTCAACTCACAGGTGATTGGTGTTGATTGAATGGGAAGAGCGAACGTAAGGTTGGATGTTAGTGTTATCTGATGATAGTGTTTCGTTTACTTGTCGAAATATGTATTCCGAACACATCTCATGACTGACGGACTCCATGGAGTTCCATTTTAATCGAGAGCTTGATAGACAGATTAAATTAAATGCTTACTACGGAGCTTCGAGTGTTTTGCGTGCAGTTGCTATGCGGAAAATCATAATGAAAAGTGTATTTCCACTCTTACGTTTTCGACAATTTCAAATAACGTTTATAGCACAAAATTTTTCGTTCAAATTGATGGCAATTCAAATTTTATTCCCACTGACGCTAATATTTAGTATATTCAGTTGCCGTAAGCAAACAGATTCGTGCTAAGCCGCTCTGCCAATCAACACGTCATCGGTGTGGAAAGCTACTGCCTCTCGTAGACACCGCATGCCGGCCGGACTCGCGGAGATACCTTATCGCCGGCAATAACCGTACAAGCAGCAACATCCGCAAGGAATAAAACGGGCATTACATGCTTCATAATCGTTACAATAAAATGTAACACTTTGTTGCAATCACGACAGACTGCACGGGGAGGAGGCGCGTGGGCGGGGCGATATGCTGTGAGTCACGGCAATGAGGGAAACATGCGCCGCAACACTAAATACACATGGTGTCCTGCAGACGGGACACGTTGTACGCGACGAGGAGCACTTTAATGCCTCATTTAACAATTATCGCAAGCGTTTCAAAAGGATTCCGTGTCGATAATATTGATGATGGCCAACGTGGGCCACGCGCTGATTGCTGCTGCTTTCAACGAGGTTGCCACAGCGGCGATTGGATTGATGTTGCACAGTGTAACGGGAGTGAGAAAAAATCACCTCTAGGAAACTTGAAAACGAGGTGAAAAGGTTGTCGATGATAGTTCTTGAACGGATGAATGTAGTGACCGTCAAACGAGTTCCCGTGATGTGTTTTCTTCAATGTTCTTCGCGTTCTCCCTTGCATTCTTAATTTCTTCAGAGAAGCTTAATAATTATATTTTAACCTCAATAAGCTTTATAATTCTGTTTCATTATCTTTCTTTCTTTTTCTCTAATTTATAGAGCTTCGCTTTGTCGATTGTTTCGGCAGTAGGCGTGGTTGATGATCGATTTGTATTGTTATCAGGATTATTATTAGACTCCTCAATGTTGGAACGAAATTTATGTGTACTCGTTTCACTGTGCATTCATTGCATATGTGTGTAAGTGTGTGTGTGTGTAACACACTCTCAACAATTTTAGCATGCTCTTGCGGCTGATTAAATGGCGATTGATGGCGGCACGCTTGACTGTGTGGGTGCGTTTTTACATATATGTATGTATATGTGTGCGCCATACATATATGGCTGTGTGTGTGTGTGTGTGTGTGTGTGTGTGTGTGTGTAGCCTCGGTGGATACGCGTTCGGCGTTAAAATAATTATAAGGATAAAAATGAAGAATTTTATACGCAAAAATTAAGCTTCACTCAATGTACTCGCATTAAAAAAAAGCTTCAAATTAAGAAAAGAACTTCAAGCACATCAACTCGTATTTAAATTTAAATTCCTTCTCATTCAAGTTGCTTTTCTACAAGAACTCGACGAAACTTGACACCTCGTATAGTGGTCTGAATTTCTGACCTCTCTCTCTCTCTCTCTCTCTCTCTCTCTCTCTCTCTCTCTCTCTTCCTCAAACTAGTCACCCCTCGTTAAAACTCCAGCTAGTCACCCCTCGAATTAAAACCCCCCGCATCCCCTGCCCCCGCCAGGCTGAGTAAAAAGTTAAATTGATTTTCATTGTCTTTATCAGCAAACGTCAACGCACTGGCGAGGAAGCTGCAGCCAGCAACATCTGCTTACAAGTGGTTTTGCTAATAAAACGATGCCGGCAACTCACGCAGCTCAGCGTGTGACAGAATCGCACACGCCCTCATTACGACTCCCTCCCCCGGGCCGCACGCCGTACACCGCACCCCGTATGCAGCACACAAACAATCAAAATACAAATACATAAAAACGACAAGAAACACAAGACTTTGCTCGCTGCAAAGTCAAAAAGTTAAACTCGAAGATGACAAAGTTTTACACTCGTCTACAGCTACTGCTACAGCAACAACGACAGCAGAAGCTGAAATCGGTTGTCATCCTTGCGTGACGCTTCAAGGATCTCTTAAACTTAAAACTCTGCAGGAGAGCAGAAAAGTTTTAATAAAAACTTACAAACATTTTTGGGCGAAATTTTGTAATATCCACACCAAACCACGTGCGACCAAGAAAATTAAAATAGAGAGGAAAACAACAAGAAAAGAGGAAAACAACAAGAAGGTTTTCTGGTCTAAATATCATTCATTCGCCGAAATTCGATTTATGTACTCGTATATAAAATCTTCAACAGCTTCTTCACATTTCACACTATCGAAAATTTTAAGTTTTAAACGCTCTTCTATGAAATTATTAGCGAAGAGTTGGCAATCAGTTTTTATTGAATACATTTCGATATTTTATTTTCTACCAATTGAAGTAGCTTGGGAGTTTTGTGAGGGAAGATTTTTTTAATACCTTTAATACAGAAAATAGGTTTTTAAATATCCTAGAAAATTTCGAAGGTATTTCCTAAATTCCCACCAAAGACTCTTAGATTTTAAAGTCAAATACTGACGATAAAACCGATACTTGGCATTCGTGGCAGAAGTTAGCTAAGCAACTTGGCGACTTAAATACCATGAATACCAACAGGCATTCAAAGCGAGGGCTAAAAAAGTGTTGCGGCTAAAGAGACTCAAGAGATTTTGTCGTTAAAAGGGTGCACAAAAAATGGCAGCAAAAATACACAATACGGAGGATCTTGAATGGAATGCATATGCTGACTGTCAGGGTGTTTTTCTCCGGTCTCACAGATTTTCAGCTTTATCCCAAAAATCTCTATTTTTGTGAATATTTCACAAATATGCTCAAAATACTAACAACAATGTGGGAATATAAATACTTGACATGTTATATGACGGATATAGCAAGTGGCAGAGATATTCTTGTGACAATAAATTGATGTTGTAGTTAACTACGAATAGTTTCTCGTAGAACTCTTAACAATTTTCAAGTCTAACTCAATAAATTTCTACTATAACCACGAAGTTCTTTGGAAGTCTCAGAAAATCAAGAAAACCCATCTCGGGTAACTAAGAAACATGGGATTTATGCTGCTGTCATTTGCCTCCTGTACCTGTAAAAGCAGCAAAACGACGTCGCAACGAGACATTTTCAACTTCAGTCAGAGCGGCATGCGTGCGTTTGCAATTCAAAGCAGAGGACAAACAGGATACTGGACTCAGGATACTGGAATGGCGCGGATCGCAAAACGTGCAATTCAACCCACGCTTGGCTGAATGCGAAGAACTGAACTCGGAATACGGAATTCAGCAGCTTTCTGCTCGCTCACAATTTCCTTGTCTCCACAAACAGAACAAAAATTGCATTCGGTCAGCATTGTTCGGGTCATTCAAGGGTTCACTCGAGTGTGTTTTGTTCCCGAAGTGGCAGAGGCTATGAAACAGTCTATCGAATGGTATTTCAAATTCCCGCTCAGGCTGAAGTGGTCGACTGATTGCCTGCCACACGAGTTGTTCGCGAGTTGAAGCGTCTATTAAAAACCGATGAATAGTTGAGTGTTGCAATTAACTGCGATTAACTGCGATTAACTGCGATTAGCAGTTGAACGCTTTAGAGCGTGAAATCAGCTGCGAGAGTGGAAAACTAACCAATAACTAACTCTAAAATTCATTCAATAATTGTTTTTATACAAGCAGAAACTTGTCACTGTCACAATTTTCTCGTAACTTTCCTTTGCAAAACATAGTATTGGTTTTTTAGCATTTTTCAGCCTTTTCTATAGCTTTAAAGTTGCTCGTAAACACAGTAGGGGTTTTCTTGAGGTTTTAATTTTCTTTTCCACATCTCAGTTGCCAGCCTTTGAAGAAGGAAGACAAGAAAAACCCCCCCCACCAGAGTTTGATGTGTCATTAAAAGCACCAAATGATGTCGCGCCGCCGCATATAATTACAAGAATGCAGGCTTTCATGGCGTATTTCGCTATAAACTCCACAAAACGCCATAAACTGAGGCATGTGGCAGCACTGCGGCGAAGTGGAGTAGTTAGCAGTAGCTTTTTATAGCCGACAACGGGTACGACTTTTTTATTAACTCGTTCTTCTAATGCACTCCGCTAGAGCTCAGCTGCAACACGATGTAATGAACCCGCTAAGACCGGCAAGATAGTGTGCCGCTCGAGTTCGCTGTTTGTTTGAAAATTAGGCCAAATAAAACCTCATTAAAGGTTTTCAACGCATAGCAACTGTAGAACTATTTCGAAGAATGTACTTCGAGAATATCACTGCATCAGTGACTTATCGCAGATTTAATATAGCTTTTCTCCATTTTTAACAAACTCAAAAAGGATTTTCGAGTTCTGTTAGAACTTTTTGGAACTTATTTTATTAATAAGTTGTACTACAAACTCGAGAAATATGAAGGCATATTTTAACCACAACAACAACAACAATAGCAGCATGAACAGCAACTTTTATATGCAAATTATCGCTGTCATAAATTCTGTCAAACGTGTGTTTTCCTCGTTTTTTCACCCACTTATCAGCGCAAGTTTGGCAGGAGGTTTTTATTTGTTTATCTGCGGTCGACCTACATTTTTAAGCTGCTCTACCGTGATGGACGCCTACGAGCCAACTAAAGCGTGTTTTTACTATCTCGTCTGTCGTTTAAGAGTCTCGGCTAATAAAAATGCTGGCTCAGATATTAGCTTTCCAAGTGTTTTTGCTCTTGTTGATGCCAAATCTCACATTTGGCGGCACGAAATACTCAGTTTTGCATACCTTTTAACTTTATTATTAATTTTCTCTCAATGTTTTTCCTTTATCTTATGAAGAAACTCATTGTATTTTTATAAATTGTTACCTTTTTAACTAAACACTGAACGCTGAATGAAATCTCAATGAAAATCTGGAATCCTTCCTGCTAAACCTGCTGTGACACGAATTAAAGTTCATCATACGCCGTGGGGTCAGCAGTCCAGCTCGACGGTTAACAGCAGCTGCTGCCGCTGCTTACCGCGTTCTGCGCCTTGCAAGTGCGAAAACATTTGTTGCAATTTAAGCTCGTCTTTTACGCGCACAGCAGCTGAATATTTCCTTCTTACAAATTATGTTATCAAATAGCTTGCAATTTGGACGCGAGTAAACTTTTTCCTTGCTGTTTGTGTTGCTGTTGCTGTTGCTGATTGTGTTGCTCTTGCTGTTGCTGTTGCTCTTCTTTAATGGATGGAGACAGACAGCGAGAAGAGTGCGCTTTTAGCTTTAACACTCACGCAGACACAGCTACGCTCTCGCATTGCATATAAATTGCATGCAAGTGGAAGTTTCTGTTCAGCAACGAACGAGTGTACGCAACGGCATCACAAGCGACAGCGCGGTCGTCGTTGTGTTGAACTGTCGCCGCTGTCGCCACTCTCGCTGATGCTGCTGCTGCTGCTCACACTGTCGGAGTTTTTATAACACGCTGCTGCTGATATGACGTGTTAACATTATTATTTTCTCAACACTTTTTTGCTTCACCCCGCTGCTTTTATTTTTATTTCGCTTTTTATTCTTTTCCTCCTCTATTTTTCCTCTTTATGAGACAGAAATTGCAAAATACTCGCATATTATTCTATATTCATAGCACTTTTTTCCTCACACTGCCGCTTTCTTCTAACTGGAAATATTCTGCCCGAGCAAAAATCTCGCGTACGCTCACGTGTGCATGTATGTCCGCCGCAGCAAACTCTTCTGCTGCTACATACAGCGCGTGCAAATGGGCGCTTGTGTCAGTGTGTTGGATCGCTGAAAGAGAAACACCAAGAGAGGGGCGCGGGGGTTTCTGAAACTTTATACTGCAGCACGGTATTAAAGCAGTAATTTGTAATTTTGTTGCACAAATTGAATTGGAGAAATTTTCCGCAAATGAATGAAAAAGTTGTTAATGCTTCAAATTGCCATTCATATTTATTTGGAAAACACTAACACAGAAAAGTATAAATAAATTCAAATTTAAAAACTCAAATTAAAAATTTATTTACATTTTTCTACAAAATTTTTTTACAATTGTAAGGTTTTTAAAGGTTTTCGCTTGATTTCCTCCAAAGTGGCTGTTATTTCTATCTGTACAACAACAATGCTACAGTCATCCAGTCCATACTAAATCGTTACGCTTCGTTTATCACGTGACGCTGTTGTTTGTAACTCTTCGTGATTTTATTAGCGCGATACTACAAAGTCAAGTGCCGCATTTTTTTGCACGTTGCGCTGCCATGTTGAATTTTTAACGCGTTTAAGTAAGCGCGAAAAAGTTTGTAAAGATAGAGATAATTTTTAATATACTAGATTTTAGCATGCAAAAATGGGATCGAAATTCTCGACATTACTTAGAAAAAGAAAACTCATACGTGAAATATTAAATTTCTATAAGAAATAATCTATAAAATTATACTAGATATAATTTAAGATAACAATTATTATATTAGTTATAATTATAATTATTATATAATTGTATTATTAATAATTAATTATATTATATAATTGTATTATTAATAATTAATTATATAATTGTATTATTAGATATAATTTAAGATAACAAATTGAGAATAAATGTATATTTGCAAGAAAACCATCAAAAAACTTAACGAGAAATAAAAAAAAATAGAAATTAATTCTTTTTCACTCGTTGATATCATCGAATTCCATAATTAACACAAGTTATTTATGTTTGGCAGACGATATCTAGCAAAGTCAAGGTAATCTGGAGAAACACTTTATTTTCATAAATTTCTAACATAATTTTCTTAATTTTTCACTTTGAAACACTTTTAATTTCAAATTTAAGCAAAATGTGCGTTTTCCTCTATTTTTTCTTTTTAATAATTTTAATAATTTAATATTGCAGAATGTCGAACTTAATTGTAGTCTATAATATAGTAATTAAAATGAGTATTTACCCGTAATTTCAACTTATAATATCAAATGATTTCTTTTAAAATTGTTGCCTTAGAAAAATACACACTTTATATTAATATTTTTGTGTCTGTGTATCGTGTGACATTTTTATCTCGTAAACGTTTGCCAGGATAAACAGCGATAAATGTGTTTATATAGTTATATGTTTCCCTTAAAGTTTTATAGGCTTCCCAAGGTGTGTGTGTGTGTGTGTGTGTGTGTGTGTTTGAGTGTATGTGTTTTGCGTATATACACGTCTGCTATCGCTTGCATGTGATCGATTTCTGTCATGTTGCTGCACGTTACGGTTTTGCGTAGATGTCACTACGAGTTTATTACACGGAGATGCGATTTTTTACAGGTTTATCTTGCACTGTAGCAACGTTCAAAAATGTTTCTGTTGCTTGTTTTCCCCAACATTTAAAAGTTTCAACTGTGCCGAACGATTGCCTTGCATTTAATTCAATTTATTTCTTCAATTTATGCCACTTTCAGCATTTAGGCATTTAGTCGACCAAACAGTTGATAATTATCTACAATTGGGGGAATTTCATCGCAGGCAACACTTATCAACAAACAAAGTTTTCCTCCCTTGCGTTGCGGAAAATAAGTTTTCCCAGCCTTCCATTGCACGCCGCTTATAATGCTCGGCAAAAGTTTGTAAACGTTTAAGCTGCCATAAACGCAAACTTCCCGATATAATTCTTCTGAATTCCAGTTTGAATCCATTGTGTGCGCAAGAATGGATTCTCACATTTGCTGTATTCAGTTTGGAACAAGTTTTGCGAGAGTGGGATATCGCAGAGTGAAAGGAGGGAGGCGATTGTCATAATTTCTGCTCTATTTTACAAAGCCACTGGCCAAAAAAAGAGGAAAATGGGGCAGCAAAAGTCAGCAATTTAAAGCGGCAATCGTACAGGCAACCCAGTGGGACAAAATTGGTCTCAAACACAGACAAATGTGAAAACTATTACACTTGCAATATCATTTTGCTATAAGCAACTGAAAAATAAGAAAGAAATACAAGTTCCTTTAAAAAACATAAGATTTTCGAATATAAATGTCGATTTAAATTGAACACTTAAAGAAACCGAAACCGATTTCATTATTCCGTCTAAGTTTTACACTAAACTATAGCATTTTAAAGGCTTTGTGGGTTTCGTAATTAGAATCATATATATATTTCACTATATAAGAGTTTTTCAGTGCTAAACCGTAATTATTACTGGGTCATTTTTATCTAGATATGCAAATACATGCGGCTTCCATGACGTTTATCGGCAATAAACCGACAAAAGCAATAAACAAAACCTATTATTTGCTATTAACCAATAAACAAACAACAATAATATCGATTATCGGCAGCTGTGGCGCCATTTTAATTTCGAAACTCTAGAGAATTTTCTAGTATTTCTTTATATTTTCCATTTTTCCCATATTAATATTATTTCTTCATCACTGAATTTATAAAAAATCCCTTAAGATTTTCTACAGCTACATTACCAGGAAATGGAGTAACTGAATACCCGAAAATTCCCCTCTTATCTACACCTCTGACTTAATTGCTTCCACGCTGAATACCGAAATAAATTTCCAAGTTTTTCGCACATAAGCTAAATTTATGCGAATTTGTGCTATCAATAGCTGGGAAAAACAACATCGACAAAAACTACGAAGCAAAACCGTTAATTCGCATTCCTACATATTTTACGAATGGCAAACGTAATTTGTAAATCATGAGTTTAGCAGGGAATTCAGAATTTGCAATTTCAACTTAGACGGTTGCAGTTTTATTAGTTCAACGGCTGCGAAAAACGATTTAAATGCAAAAGAAAAAAAAAACGGCTGCACAATGAATAGCCAACACTATTACACAGAAATATCGCGCTCTGAATCGCTTGCAACTTTTACGAATCACGAACTAGAAGATGCGAGATATTAAGGCGAAATTTTATTCCGGGGTAGCTGGCGACATTAGCAGGATACTCACTGAAAATTAGCCTGGTATGCGACTTTGACAATAGCTGTCAGATCCTTATATTGTAGAAAGGTCCTTATATTGTATGATAGGACCAATAGGGGGAGACAATAAGCTTGCCCCACCCACCGAAGTGCCATAGCACCTCGAAGACATCCTAAAATTCAAAATCACACTTTTCTACTCACTTTTTCCCTGATGGTGGAGGCAGTTATGGATTTCTTCAGGTTAAGCGGAGTTCTCTTTGTTATCTTGCTCCGCAAATCAAGATTTATTGCAAGCAATAATAATTTTCAGCAATTTCCGTTCACACATTTCAGGTCACACCTTTCAGCAAAATGCTGGAATGCCTTTACTTAACCCTCGCACTCAACACCCGGACGAGCTGTGCGACTTTCTATGCTGCTGTCTGCCGTCTTTCTCTTTGTGCTCCCCGCTCTTTCTGATATATCTCATTTATATCTCACCGTAAAGTCGCCAGCAATCGCATCGAGAACTCTTCGGTATAATTTACCCTTTCAGATTTTTTTCTAAAACGACCCAGATGTGTTTTCCTTGCCAGCGCAAGGTACGAGCTGTGAACTGCAGTGGCAATAATTTTATGGACGACTCGAGTAGCCGTGAGTGGGAGTGTGTGTGTGTGTGAGTGCGTGCGTGTGTGCGTGTGCGAGTGCACTTGGCAATCCTTTCGATGTGGCCAACAGCATATTGAAATTCTTTCAATATGACCGGCATTCTTACCCTTTTTCTTTCCAAGCCCTTGCTTTGCTCTCTATTCTTGCATTGTGGACTTGAATACAAATCCTTATTGCTTATCTGATTTTCTACGTTTTCCCCCGTCATTCCCGCTGTCTTTGCATCTTTATTCTTTTTAGTTCTCTTATTATATTCTCCGCTAGCAGAAAGTAGCTAACATCAATAGCAGAAAAACGTCCGTGTGGCGGCGAACATCCTTCGCTTTACTTATGAATCCTGCGAGGATCGGCGTGTGTTGGCAGCCGTCCGTAACGGTGTGCGTCCGTCGGGTCGGTGCGACAGGGTTTGTTCCTTGTTCCGGCCCTGGTTTCGGTTCCACTCAGCCAGTTCCTCTGCCGGCGGTATTCAGCAACTAAACGAAGATTTATGCGAATCCAATGTGCCTGGTGTAGAAAAGGAATGAAAAACAGCTTCGGCACATTCACACAATTTGTTCCCACGTCCCTGTGTGGGCAGGATTAGGTTCAGACATTTGTATATTCAAAGCAGTGACGTGCGGCTTTTTATTATACATGTAAAAACCTACGAGTTAAGATGAAATAATGAAAGACCTTTTAAAACGGAGGTTCTCTAGTAAAATACACGTTTTTAAGGAATTTCTAATTCAAAACCTTTTCGAAATATAGTACTTACAATACTCATCATTCTTATGCAAACATACAAACGGTTACCTTTGGCGCCTCTTCACTCCAAGGACGCTAATATAATCCACGTCCCTGTTACGAATCCAATGCCGTAAGCTCTCCCTCGCTCGACTATAATAACCGAATCAATGAATATAATGATATAAATGGTTGCGAATGTGCATTTCCAGAGACGGCTGAATGAATGACTGAGTGGTAGTTGAAGTCGAGGAAGGAGTCTATGATAAACGATGGGAATTGCAAACATGATGATAATAAATGAAAATAGAGGAAGCGCCCTCTATACACATGAAATATGAAGACAGTTGTGTGAACTCAGTCTTCCGTTCGATTATTAGTTCACATTTCAGCTTCAATTCAGTGAAGATGAATTGAAGATTACAAAGCAGAAAAATAAATGAAGAAAGGTAAATATAATAAAAAGACATAATAAATAATACAGACATGAGCTCAGATATCAAAGAACTGTTTGGAAAACTGGAAAACACAAAATACTATTATATTTTATTATTATATTGTATTATGAATAGAACGGAAACTTTAATACCTCATCCCCAATATCTGGTAGAGTTCATGTTCCAACCTACCTACGCGCAACGTTTCTCTGGACTCAATGAAGTAAAGCTCTAGCTGGAACTTTTCTTTTAAAGGGTAGAAATGAAGTTCCCAACGATATATCACATGTTTCAGAAGCCCGATCGCAATCTGGGATGACTGAAATGTTATGCTGGACTATAAGATTGGGTTCTTCAACTCGCAGACTTGTGAAAATAGTTATACGTAACAGTGACATCATCAATGGAACTTAACAACTTTTATCTATTTTGTTCCTTCGTTCCAAACCCTGTAATGAAATACTAAGCAGTGAAATATAACTTTTGAAGATATCCAACTGGAGAAAGTCCCTCGTGTAGTTTATTTGTGACGTACTTCGTTGTTCAAAATTTAGTAAATAACTGAGAACTTAATAAGAAGCACCATAAAGTCCATCGAACAACTCATGCATAGAAAACCCGAGAAAGTTAATATTCCCTCACTACTCAAGCAACCGACTTAGCAGAATAAAAAGGCAGGAACAGGACTAAGCTGGGATCCTTTTCTGCTCTGCGGCCGTAATTTTGCGAACTACATGCGAGCAGCATGCGAAATTGATGTACAGCTATAAAGTACTCGTCCTGCTCACTTCAGATTTGATGCCGCAAGAAAAGCGGAAAACGCAGAAGACCAACGCATTTTCCTCTGACTAAACTATTGTTGGTCTAGCCAGCAAGCAGGGCTTTCATCGCCCCGCCTGACCGAAGCAGGAAGAAATCTGCTAAATTAAAATATCTCACTTGAATAGAAGAGATTTCCTGAGAAATACCAAGCCACAAACCACAAAATTAAATTTTTAATAAAGATACGATGGCCAACTTCATTTATATATCCGTTTAGCTAGAGTAAAGATAAGTTATGAAGAAGACTTTAATATCGCATCTAAGCTGAAAATTGCTGAAGAGAGAAACATAAACAAGGAAACCAAAAGAAGAGCAAAAGCTTGTAATGTGTCCTGTGATATATGTATCTCTCTCTCTCCCACGATACTCTGTGCTGCTCGTGAAGCGATGCCGTGATTTGTTGTCCTGTGCGGAACCGCTTTTTCTATTACGAACACAATAAATAAAATTTTGCATGAAATTGTTGAAATGATTTGCGAACAAATGAAAATAAAAAATCTTCCGAACAGTCAAAACCGTGAAGAGAAAGAGAGTGGGTGAGAGGGAGAGAAAGAGAGAGAGAGAGAGAGGGTGAAAGAAAGACGGGGAGATGGGAAAGGAACGCACCCGCTCTTAGCGTAAAAGGATTCCTTGTTGTTGTTTGTATAAAAAGAAACGCGTTTGTGAAGGGAAAAACTCGCACAACAACGAAATATGACACTGAAATATCGCGACAAATGTTGAACGTGTGAGAGTATGTTGCATCCTTGCTGTTATATCCCGTTGTTCTTGTTGTTGTTGTTGTTGTTGTTGTTGCAAATAACCCACCCAAGCGTATAAATAAATCAACACGTCATGCACTTCAACGCAGCTGATAATATTTTCCCCCGTTGTGTGCGCGTTTGTCAGCGCGCTAGTGTGTGCGTGTGTGTGTGTGTGTGTGTGCGTATGTGCGAGTGTAGACGTGTATGTGTGTGTGTGCTTGCATTTATGTGCCTGTGCACGCTTTTTAACCCGTCAAAGCCATTGTTAAGCTTCCGTCCCCACGCAGACGGATGCACGAACCATCCATTCATCCTCATAAGTCGTCTTTGTGTCCGATGAAAAAATGTCGTCGTCGCTGCAGCCGCCGCCGCCGCCGCCGCCGCAGTGTTGAAAGGCTGCCAGCCGACCAACTCAAAGTGTGCAGCGAACGGGGACGCTGAATGAGTTGGAGCGCTGAAGCGATGATGGCGCGACAGCCGGACGGGAGGCGGGTGCCAACGCAAGTGCCAAATAAATTTGAGGACATCGGGATGCAGGCTGTTAGATAAGATATACAGCTGGAGCAGAATTACAGCAACAACAACGGCGGCCCGAGCACTGCTGTTGACAACTGCAACAAAGTTGAAAACAATGACCACAAAGGACACGCACACGCACACACACACACACGCACACACATACACTCATCCGGATTCCCGCATACAATAGCGCCAAAAACTTCCCTACACACACACCATGCTGTGGCGTAAACCGAGTAACCGTTTGCCAAAAATTACAGACAAAAACAAAAACGCATCCCTGCCACTCGTAATGCGTTGAAGGCTTCGTGCGATGGCTGGAGAGCAGCTAGAGATACCAGCAACCAGAAAGCGTGGAGTTGCTTACAGCACCACAGCTGCTGCACCGCGCACCGGCGCGCCTCTCCTTCGCTCGACACAGGACGATGCGTCGGGTCCCAAGGACCCGTTCAACGAAGATGGATGATGGTCAAATCTTGTCAGTTTGAGGTTGAGTGAAAAAACAAATCCGCAAAAGAAAAGGAGGAAGAAACGAGCTCTTCTGCTTTGAACCCAATGAAGATTCATTGAGTTGGTCAGCAAGGAGAGGTTTTTTCTTTTTTCGCTGATATCGGAATCCTTGTAGAGCTATTAGTTTGTTCACTTAATAAATCTCGTTAAGATTTGCGTGGGGAAAACTTATAATTCTTTGGCTTAAAAATGAGCATGGGGAAGATTTCAGGTTAAGATTTGCATGGGGAAAACTTATAATTCTTTGGGTTAAAAATGAATTTCGTACCTTACAACGAACATTAAAACCATTTAAGTCTACTACCGGACGAATAATGTTATCGTACGCGTATCACGCCCATTTTTCACAAGGACATACAGGATAATCATTGTGTTTTTCCACTGCTCCAATTTCAGTGGCCGCTTTACAAGTAATCGGCAATGTAATACCTCATTTCTTCTTCCGAGAATTACTTCTTCCGAGAAACTTTGAATGAAATGAGGTTCTCTATATATCAGTGTATTTTCCTCTATATCTCGAACCGTCTCTTTTCTAGTCCTCATCCTTGAGGACAGCAAGTTCACGTTGGTTTTTGAGGTATTTCATACCGTTTCTGTTTTTCCCACATTATTTTACTTTTCAATTTTTTCCTTCATTTATTTTCCATTTATTGCATTTTATGCTCTCTTAACTTGAATTCTGCGAGTCTGTTGATGTCTGCGTCAGAGAAGGATTTGAAACTGTGATGATATATGGGGATCACTGCTGCAAATGCTGTTTGTTGTTGTTGCTGTCGCTCATTCTTCTCCCTTTAAAAGGACGATGACAGCAACAGTCGTATTAGTGCTGCTTCTCTCACAGAAACACCGACACAGCTGCACTCCCTGCCAGGAGCTCACATCCACATCCGAAATTTACCACCCATATCAACACACATGAGTACAAATCATCACCGTTGTTTCGCTTTAGAGGTCTCGTCCTTTTACTACAAGAAGATTACGCTGGTCCTACGCTTCGGGTACGCAAGCATGATGACGTTAACTGAAACCGTGGACGAATAGAAGGGGGGGGGGGGAATAGCATTTGTTGGTGTGCACTTGAGTTCATTCGGAAGTTGCAGTCATTGAATGGCATTCAAGATGACGTAAATTGAGCTGAACACGAAAGTTTTGCCGTTACTGTTGAAGCGAATTTTATTCGTTATCATTCTGTTGCATTTCATTCACATTTGCATGTTTGCATGGAAGCGTTTGTAAGTGTGTAGTAGACACACAGACACATAAACACACACACACACAACATCAAACACACACACACAACAACACTCACAAAAGTGCTTCAGTATTTTGAAATTTCTCTCAATAACAGAGAAAATAGTTTCTTCGTCAAATATAAAAGCTGCTATAAGATTTTTTGTAAGCGAAATGGAGAAATTTGATTACAATCACCTGCCATCATTCATAGCAAGCCTGCAAAATACAACTCAGTTTCATCCACCGCACAATAACTACAAAACTTGCGATAACGCAATTGTTGCAACACATCGTCAACTGTAATTTAATGTAATCCGATTACAGTCTCAGGCCATTCCTGGTTACGCTTCGTGCGTATGCTGAATGTGAAAGAATACTGTGGGAAACTAGCATACTCTGCACACGATGGAAGTTCTACAGCTGTGCAATATAACAAGTTTTCGGAAATTTGCAACATTTTGAAAACTGCACTTTGTTGCAAGAAACGTGGAACTCGACGTTCACGCCTTGCATGTCGCAGCACCAATTTATTTCCCAAAGAGAGGATGATATTTCGTTGTATCGTTCTCATGTTGGTAACTCTATCAGAAACTTTATCAGGCAACTTTATCAGGTAACTCTATCAGAACACCAAAAGGGGAAACAATCGGGTGAGTGAGCAGTATAGTGAATTTTGATGCGATATTAACGAACCACTTATCCCACTGCACGAAGAATCTGTAACAACAACGAAATACGTGTACGAAGCAGCACCACGAAGTTTTCAAGAAATCCGAAACCCGATTACATAGATTATTAGCTTCGGTTGGTATGTGTGTGTTGAAGCATCATAAGTTGAATAACGTAAACCTACTCATAGCAAGCACACACTACCACACATACAGTCGCAACCACATACGCACACCAACCACACATCAATTTTAACTGGAGAACACACGGTCTACTTGAGGCCGACAACCGACAACGTTTTTGCATGTTATGTTGTGGTATTTGGGGATCAAAGAAGGACGGGTATCGTGTACGTCTTGTGGAGAAATGAAAGGAAAATATTTGTCCGAGTTCCAGAGAGGAATGTAATACAAATCTTGTTGGATTGTCAATTTATTTATCTCTGCTTGCGAGCTCGCAGATAACCGATGTGCATGCTTTTGAGCATCAGTGCTGAGTATTAAAAGGTTTTTGCTCAAATACCTGACATAAATATTTCGCTGCAGAGAGTGTAGCCAACAATAAATCGTTGCCAATATTTCCGCAACAATAGTCTTCATGCCAATAAAGCAAATAACGAAATCAAACGAAGTAGAGAGTTTTAATTGGTTGATGTAGAATCCGTTTTGGCTTTGAAATAACTTAAACTGGCTTCGGAATTTGAACACGCGTGTGAACATGTAAAGAAAACTTTTATATGGTATTAGGTTCCAAAAGCAGTATTTTTCCTTTGAATTGTTGAAGAAACCGATGAGTTGCTGGGTACAGAACAACGAAAATGTTCTGGCATTCAGTCTATTGAGTGATCGTCGGAAATTGTTGATAGTATCAATTTAAAAATATGACCGACTTCAGAAAATCAGCTCTGGAAACCTCTCTGAATAACCGATTACTTGTGTGAAGAAATTTTAGTCCCTTTTCAGGGTTAATTGAGACCATATTGACATAATGGATGTATTAACGACACCCTTTTTGGTCCGAATTAAAACAGGAGCCCTCGTCCAGCCGCATGAGCACTCGGCAACACAACAACAACTGCAAACATAAGTCGTGCTTGACGCTCATCCAGTCGATCAAAGCTAATCACGTTTGACAGCTGAGCTTATTAAACTCACCGCACAGCACAGCAAGCCGACAGCAGCGACTCAGACTCAGAGAGAGAATTCAGTCGCTTCGCTTTGCGATTCGCATGGAAAAGTGAATGCATGGAAACTGCAGTCGATACTTGCAGAGACCGTCATCTGTTGATCAGTAGTCGTCCGCTGATTTAATAACTCTTCACTTATAATTTATTCAACATCCTCCCCGTCATCGGTTGACTCGCAATCATCTATCAATTTAACTCACAGCAGCTTAATCCTGTGTTGACTTAACTTCCACTGATTTAATCCTATATTGATTTAACATCTATTGATTCGTTATTTATTGATGATCATTTGAATTTCTTACCCGCATTCATATTTTCTTTATATATTTTTTTCTTTTTTCCTTATATATTATTTGTTATTGTATTAATTCCAAATTGATTTTCGCTACTGAAAATTACTCTTGAAATCCCATTCCATCTTGTCGAAGCAGCTGCTGTGAATTATGTGTAAAGTTCTGCGCTTGAACTCCGCTGGAATCGTTATTTTCTCACTGCATTCTGTCAGCATCGTTGAAGCATCGAGTTTCTCTCGAAACTAATCAATTTTCATTTCATCGTTGAAAGCGGTTTAAGCACTCGCCGCTGCAGTAGACGGTGGTGTAAAATGTTGCTCACCAGCCAGTCATTACGTCGAAATGCAATTTGAAATCATTGCTTTGCCTGGCTGTCAGCAGGATTTAGTTGTTGCTGATGCCGCTGATGCCGGAGGAAATGTTGCATCTCGCCAAGCAGGCGAGTGAGTGAGCTAATTTCATTCCATTCAGTGCTCGGTCGTCCGCCCCAAAGTACAATAAATGCCTTCTGACGGTGTTCGGTGTAATTCAGTGGAATGGCGGACGGAACGGAGGCCAGGTGTTGCTGAACCCCTCGTATTATCCATCGCATCTTCTCACCTTGCAGCCACAAATAGCTTCATGCTGGTGCGAGTGTGCCGATGTGAAGAGTGAGCATCCTGAGAACATTTGCATCCGAATCGCATTTAAAAACAGACGGCGATCGATAAATTTTAATTTGAACAATTGCGCTGACAAGCTGAACCAATGGATCGGCATTCAAATAAGCTTGTGTCGGATATGTTGGTAGATTTGCGGCAGATCTAAATGGCTTTTATTTGAAAAAACGAACGCAATTGCAGTGCAATACAACAAGTTTGTGTATTCTAACAAAAAACCAGCTAACGTGTAAATTCTGCAAGACTTTCCAACTAATTAAGTCGATATTTGGCAAAGTTCGGATTATGTTGCAAGTATTAAGTGCTTCGTAAATTAAGTTAGCCAGCTTGTGGACCTTATTTGCAGCAATAGAGAGCAATAAAAACAAACTCTAGCAAGCATTAGAAATGCCAAGAAAATGTTGTAGCAAATGTTTCGTATGAAACTTCATCCGCATGCAATACTATAAATTTTAGTAATGATTTAAAAGGAAAACCCAAAGCAGTTGTACTACTACAACTGTTTCTACAAGTTGTTGGCCCTTAACTGCTCTGAAATAACTACGAGGAATATTAGTTTCGTGTTTCATAATGTACAGATAATTAATCTTGAAATCTAATCTTTGAAGTTAAGAACTTTCACCGGAAATAATAAAAGAATGGAACGCTTTCCTCGTATTTTGTTACGTAAAACCACACAAATTGATGTGAGAAAACTAACGTCTACCCGATATAAGTTTGTTGCGTTGCACTCCAGACGAAACACAGAGCTGCGTACGGCGTGAATTTCATGCCTTTGGGAAGAGAAGCAATCTTAACTAATTATTACACTTCATTTACTCTGAGGCTATCGGGAGAAATAACTGCAATTGTATCCCAACTCAGATGTCCTGCTTGCCTAACAATGCTAATTACTGAGCAAAATGATGGCTTTACGTAAAGGATTTAATTAAATCCAAGTGGAATCTGAAGTCGAATCCTAACAAATCGATAATTCTATGTAACCCGACATGGAATGGTAATGATCAGCTTTAATTTCTTAATCTCAATGCCATTTCTCTCATTTACAATCAACATTTATTATAACTTAATGGAAATTTTGCCAGTTTTCGATTATCAATGTCAAGTCATTTAATTTGGCTTTTCATTATTCACAGTCAAGATACGAAGAATATACAACTGCAATATTGTAATTGGTAATTGAGTAATTGAGTAATTACCCAAATTCACAGTTAAGATCTTCACAAAATTGCAGAATTTGCTTGAAAATTCTCCGAACTCCTCAATTCTGTGATGTGTAACTTAATTTCTACAAAGGAAAAATTCAATAAGTCGTATTATTAAATGCTTGCCATGTTCAACAAATTAACACCAACAACGAGGAACCTAAGCAACACCGCAAGCATTCTCGTGCACACTTATTAATTAGTTTAATCTTAACCCATTAGCTACGCAGAACAAAAATACTACGAAAACGTTGACGAAAATATGATGAATTTTGTAACTGAGGTGTTTTGAAGCACTTATCATCATTCTAAATAAGAGATTTGGTACAAAATTGGCTACTAAATTGAATGTCGCACTCTACACTCAAAAAGAATTATTGGTTGTCATCACAACAATCAACAAAAAAAGAATGGTTGTGTCTAGTAAAAATCGTTGGATTGCAGAACAAAGTTATCAATCCGAGATGTTTAGCAAGAAGCAACAACGTTTCACAACCAATTTTGAATATAAATAACTTTCTCTCTTAATTTTCCATTTCGTGTAAATTAAGTTTTACCAAAATAAACAATTGCCAGCTCATAAAAGCCCGCAGAGAGACGAAAGTGTTAAGGTAGCAACTTAATTTGGAGTCCACGTTCCCCCGAAAAATGCGTACGCACGCAGAAACACACACTCACACTCACACACACAGACGTACTCACCTACCGAAACAAACACTCGTAGAAATATAAGAAGCAGAAAACACTAAATAATTAATTAGTTACTAAAGAGGCGCTGCAGGGTTTAGCCTTCTGAGCCAATTTGGAGTCCAGCGTCTTTGAGGGTTGCCTTCATTATGAAGAGAGAAGCTGGTGAAGAGTGCGGCGCGCTGAAGGCAAAAAATCGACACCAGAAACAACAACCACAACAACTGAAGCTAGACAAAAAGTTCATATTAATTAAAGTGGCACCGAAAAACGCAGCCACCGACTGATGCGAAACCAAGCCGAGGGTGACGCCTCCAGGCAGCTTTCGGCGTCCGTGCGAACGCGAACGCGAACGACGACATAGCATTTCATGTTGCGATAATTAATTTCCAACTTTTCTTTTCATTTCAGCAGAACATTTTTTGCTACTAATGTAAAGCTGACAAGGTTTTCCAAGGGAAAGGGAAAGCATTTGACTCTCTAAATATATCGGCCTGTAAAACGTCGAAAAACTTCACAAGCTATAGAAGGAGAGAGAGAGAGAGAGAGAGAGAAATAGAGGTAGAAGAAAATGGAACGTCCTTTCAAAGAAGGACCTTTATTAATTTTAACATCCTGACACTGACTGGAAAAATTTACCAGGCAAAAATTAAACCAAAAAAAATGTGTAGTGAAAAATACAGAAAGTTTGAACACCAATAAACAGATTAACGCTAGCAGACCTATTTTGCGCGCCCTCCCCCTACCCTACTTTCCTCCTCCCCTACTCACCCCACCCCGCGCACGCCACCAACGCAAGGTCTGTCATGTTTATGACTCATTCACGTGAACCGCATTAAATTAGCGAGAGGCAACAATTAAATTGTTTCCTATTCTTCGCAAGAGTTTTGATCCGATCTGACTTAAGAACTCGTATATCACAGCGCATCTCACGGCGTTCTACGATCTCATAACGGTTTAGAAAAATCTTGTCAAGGAAATTTAATCACCTTCGTCACGCTATACGAATGCCTTCGCTTTGCGCACAATTGGAAAACATAAATTGTCTACTTTCACACCAATAAAGTGGCGAGTTCGAGGGTGGGGAGCTACACGGAGAAAGAAACTTCATCCAGTTGTATGGAAAATTGAGTTTCTGAATTCTTATAATGCAAACACAACGAAATTAAACACAACGTGTGACATACGAAGGAAGTTTGAGCCAAACAACTCGTGGGATTAACATATTCTGCAATATAATTGAAGAATAAAATATCACTTTTGAGTTAGATAATTTTTTGTATTTTCTAATTAACGAATAAATATGAAATTCTTGACATTTATAAGAAGGTTATTTTTTCCAGTGCAGCTAAGTACGAATGTAAGCGGATGAAAATCTTAGATTCGGGCGCTGACTGCATATTTCACGTAGGCTTTCGTGCCAGACCATTACTTACTCGTACTTCCGTGGTAACTCAACACTGAATTCAACAGGAACGGGCCGCACACACACACCCACAACCACGCACACGCACACTCACACACACACACGAACATTTAGATGAATGTATGTGCACATAAAAAGTAAATCCATGTTTATTCAGTGTTACCAGCGGATGTGGCAACGCTGCCATCTGCCCGCGTTTAATTTACTGAGTTCAAGCTTAGAAAGCTCCACTGCGGAAAATTGAGTCAGTTGGACTGAGTTAGCAGTGAAGGTGTGCGTTAGTAGGTGTGCGGGTGTGTAAGTGTGTTGGGTGAGTGTGTGTATGTGGAGGTCTGTGGGGTGAGGCCGATGTATATGCGTGTGTGTGTGTTTGCGTGCTATTAAATTACATCTTTAATACACTTAATACTCGTAAGCAGGTGAGGACACATACGACAACTACAAACAACAACAACAACAACACAACAACAACAGCAACAGCAACAACAAAAACAACAAAAGCAAAAACAAAAACAATATAAATTCCAGTAGACTAAAAAAAATACTAAAAAAATAAAAAAAAAATTTTTTAATATTAAAAAAAAATTTAAAAAAAATTTGAAAAAAATTTGAAAAAAATAAAAAAAAAATAAAATAAAATTTCAGTGTATAACACCGAATAAGTGAGTTAGTAGGTGAAGAAAATTAGCATTTTAGTGCAAAATTAGTAAGCAGCTCATCGTCGTAAGATGACCGACATATTTTGCCTGAAATGGCTTGTTTTTTTTTGGCAGATGAAACACGCTCAGTGGATGCTAACATTGTTTACCTCGCGTGTTTCACTCTCAGGCTTAAAAGCTTAAAAATAGCTTTAATTTCACATACAAAATGATGACAATACATGCGAACCAAAATTCTACTGAGTTTCGAAACAGTTTTCCGGGAATTCTATCTATTTAATTTGAATCTTTGAAACAGAAATAACTTGAAGAACTTACCACACCCTCCCCATCCTCCCGCCACCCGCAACCGCCCTCTCCGAATCACCTTTTTGCATAAATATTTACAGCGAAAAAGCGAAACTTCGTAAAAGTGTCGAACAACACGTTCGAAATAAATTCCATTAAGATAATGAACACCGATTAGAACATCTTTTTTCTCCAGATATTTCTCATTCGATTCGTTCTCATGCGTGAAGCACGAAATTCCGACGCCAAATGAATTATCGACAAATTGAAATCATTGATTTCGTTCCATCCGTTTTGTATTTATTGTATAAAAAGGCGATATTGTCAGCTACTGCTGTTGTTGTTGTTGTTGTTGTTGTTGTTGTTGTTGTTGTTGTCCCCACGATATTGGATTTGAGGATGAAGATGTGATGATAATGGCGGTTTTCTACAATTTCCGTTTCCTATTATGGGTAATAATTTGTCTTTGTTGCCTGTAAATAAATTTATTTAGGAAATTCGTGTGTGGCAAGCGAGCGGGACTCACAACATTTCGATCTCACATTTTTTCCGTTTAGCTGATACAAACCATTCGGCCGATTTGGCGCGACCAACACGAATGCCAGCGCGTTTTGACTTTACATGCGTGCTGCGGGTGAATTTATCTCAGCGATTTACTAAATGAAACACGTTCGGTGGTCACGCATGCATGCCGGCCGCTGGTGAGCGGTAATCGGGCGCGCTGAACGCACCCACGTCGTCCTGCAGCACAGGATAATGTGTGACGAGCATACGTATGTAAACAGCTGAAATATATTAATAATGACAAGGGAATAATGTGCTCGCTTTTCGGAAGCCTTTTGAGGAGCTTTAGTGGCCGGCAAACTATTCCATCGCGCCATTTTCTGTTCCTGATTAATGAAATGCCATGTTTTTGTCGGAAATGATAACTGAAAATCGCAAAAGTGAGCTGAAAAACCAAGAAGTTCTACTGCGAAAGTAATGGTTGTTGCTATTCCGATTTTTTATCGTTCACTCAGCCTCACCGCAGTTCAGATAGCAAATAAATTTAGCAAAATTATGGCATTCGCTCCCTTGACTGACTCGACGAATGCAGTGATTTTTATGAGTGTGGCTACCTAGTGGATGATCTGAGGACACCTCACCCTGCTCGGCACACCACGCCCAGCGCACTCATCAAGCGTTGAGGGGGGCGGGCGGAGAAGGGGCAGCTTATCGCCGCGTTCATCGTTTTATGTGTGAATGCTTTTAAGCCGGTGTTCGCATTGTCATTATTGTTACGGCTGCTGGCCGTGGTGGCGTCCGGAGGCGGCCTGAGAGTTGAGAGCTCCGCGTGTGAAGTTGCCGAGCTGCAGCCGTCCTCGAGGTGAGACATAAACAGCGGGTTTTATTTGTAATCTCATTAATTACGCAGAGCAGCCGCCACCACTTTGATTGGCGCGCACTTTAACGCGGCCACAACTTAATCTCAACCACCGACACGAGGTTGAATCGCGGGAACGAATTAATTTTTGTGCTATTAATTTGTGGAAATCACCTCTCGAGCCCTCACAATCAGCGATCGGTGGTCGGTGGCAGTGCAGGTGAAACCGTTGATGGCCAGATTCGATTCGATTCTGAGCATCTGCGCGGAAACATAAAGTATATGAAAAAATTGGTCGTGTATGCAGTTAGCAGATGGGCTTTGAGACAAATTAAGGAGTTTCGGAGAAGCCTTCGTCTCAGTGGCTTCCAATTTCCTACCGCGAAACCGCGTGTGAATTTAGTGTTAATTAAGGAAAGAACGATTTTTACGAGTCTTTTTAAGAGGATTGAAACTCGGGAGAAGGATAAAGAGAATATATAGAATAATAGTTCTAGTATAGAGGAGAAACAGTCAAGTGTAAGCGATCCATCCAAAGATGGATGGATCCGAAGTTCCTTCCACTTCTTCAACTCCCTTTGCCATGCATCGCAATTGTTTTCACTAAAACTCATAAGCGTGAACTCAAAACTAGAATTTCAGTCCCCGACAACCCTTTCAACACGATCCTTACCTACTGAATCGGCATAAATTTCAATTAGAAATTGCCGACGCCCGTAATAATTTCCAATTAACCGAGTATCCATCGCAATCCGCTGAAGACCAAGTGATAAAATAGGCGGACGAGTGTCTGCGGAATTTACGAGCGGCCTTGCAAATAAGCTACATAAAGCTACCATCACCGGGCGGCCGACTGGCCCTTCAGCCTTCAGTACGGAGACGGCTTTCGTTTCACTCGGTTGCCAGCAACGTGCCGTGCCATTGAAGCCGGAGCGGCAGAACATGAATTTTAAAATATGCCAGCGCAGACAGCGCACACGGACGCATACATACCATCGCCATCACCACCACCACCACCACCATCGCCATCACCACCACCACCACCACCAACAGCTCTTCGAACCACACGACCACTTCCGCCGCCTCCACTTGAGGCCGCCGCGCCTGCGACTCCCGTACGCCGGCAGCGCGTTTATCTGCATTCACTAAACGTTCTACTTGAGAATAAATCTTCAAATTAGTTTTATTTATACTGCACATTGTTACTGCACGACGTGTTCTCAATCTTCCTTCCTTCCGGGCCATCCTGCCGGCTGC
This sequence comes from Sicus ferrugineus, assembly GCA_922984085.1. Classification (NCBI taxonomy): domain Eukaryota; kingdom Metazoa; phylum Arthropoda; class Insecta; order Diptera; family Conopidae; genus Sicus; species Sicus ferrugineus. The sequence continues at coordinate 4,483,949 of OV277352.1, forward strand.
CGGTCCCGGCCGTTCATTATATCGTCGGCATTATTGTGCGAGTGCAAGTGATGGGGCGGCGCTCGGTGTGGCACCATCGTGGTGGTGCAACCCTTTAGCGGGCTGTGGGAGGGGAGGTGAGAGGGTGTCGCTGTCGCATTTCTCACTGCGACCAACACACGAAACACGTTTTCTACACGGAATCCTGTGCTCGCCTGTTTGTTGGGTGGTGAAGTTTTCTCCCTTTTTGTGGTCATAGTAGGGAATAGTTGTTGTTGGTGTTGTTGTTGTTGTTGCAGTTACAGCCATTCGGTCGCGCGGAAGTGTCGCGAACGCGATATCGCGTTCAATTGTCGCAAACGCGATTTCGCGAGGAAATGTCGCGAACGAGAAGAAAAATACGAGAAGAACAAAAGAGTGGAATGGGATTTTCATTTTAGTATAATAATTTTAGTATAATAAGACTTCACTACTTTTAATCAAATAAAGGATTCTTAAGCGTAATTTTCACCTCGCAATAAGTTGCAAAATAATCTGCTAATCTAATCTAATCTAATAACTGCAGCTCTACAATAAAAATTCTTCCACGACACTGTATGTAAATGAAAATCTAAATTAACTACACGCATAAACGTGAAAGTTTGTGAGGTGAAATATATTTGTGGTATTCAAAAACTCTGCGCCACTGAACGGAATTAATATTTTGTGCGGTTTGTAAGCTGCAACGCGCAGCATCGAGCCTCAAGTATGCGATGTATTTTCAACTTCCTTTCATACGCCTTCTCGTGCACGGTGGGTCTGTGAATTCAGGTTGCGCACTCTTTACACGATTTCCTGGCAGCCACGAATGAAAAGAGGAGCTGGAGAAAACACGCTACGGCTCCTCGTGTCCCTTCTGAGCACTCTGCGCGCCACAGCAAGGCGTCTGCCGCTCTGCAAACGAGTTCCACTCAACACACATAATTATTGCACTTTATGACACTCTCAGATTAACTCCTGACGAGAGGAGTGAGAATGGACCGAAATCACTAAATGCAGTAATTGTCACGTATTAGTTACTCCAACAACCGCTTCGGAGACAAGTGAGCAAATTCGAGGAAAACTGCAAAATAATCCTACTCGTGCAAAATTATTCAAATGAGCGATTTTTTTCTCATTTTCTTCACTGTAATCAGCTGTAATGCATTTCTGTCCTCTGACCTCGATTGTGTATTTAACAGAGAAACACATATAAATAAAACTGCCGCTCCGAACATTTCTAATCAGCGACAATAGATGGAAAATAATAACCGCTCATGACTTATCGGAGCGTATAAATTCATGCTTCGCTAGGTTGTCCCCGAGGACGCACGCATTCACAGCGCCATGTGGCGGGCGCTCAACCCCACGCGACGGCTTACAACAGGCTGTCGGTGGCATGCAACACCACCAGAACGAATGATATTGCAGCAGACCGAATGATAACTCGAAATAAACAAACCGGAAGCAGCTTTTGTCGGCAGCAACAAAGAGAGACTTTTAATACTCGTTGGTGGCAAATGCATGGCGAAATAATACAACAACAACAGCAACAACAAGAACAACAGTGTCCACAAGCACCACAACAATAACAACAACAAAAGTATAACCATGTGTGCAGCTTGACAGAACTGCAGCTGCCATCCCTTTCTCATTAGAGACCAAAGAATGCGCCGCAGGACGCCAAAAAGTATGCAATGACAAAAGCGTGGAGTCAGCGATGGACTCTAGTTGTGCGCTCGCAGTTGAAGGAAACAAAGAAAAGCTTGATATGAGACATCGGAGAAGCAGCAGGAAGTTGGAGCTCTCACAGTTGACTACAATGACTCGACGAAGTCATCTGATATCACGAACAGACAGCGAAGCTCAAGCTCCCGCTTGATTACGTATACTGCAAGCATAGATAATGCAGGAAATTAATATGAAACCACTTCGCATGCATTCAAAATCCAATCCAACAAACAGAAATTCAAAGTTTAAACGACAAATCAAAGTTTTAAATAGAGTGAGTTAAAAGTATTAAATTAAATGCAAAGTCGTAAATCGAGTGAACTAATTAAAAGAGTTGTGGGAGCAGGATATAACTAAATATGTAGAGAAGACCTGTACAGGACTTGCTTAGCTTAACTACCCCTCTCGCAATTTTGTGCAAAATGTTTTGAGTTACATAAAAACTTTCCTCAAGTGCAATAATTTCACGAAATATCGTTTTTAAATACCTTCTTTCTCCAAAATTAAATCTAAACTTTCTTCTTCCATCCTTACTGCCTCTCCTGCCATCAGTCCACCTGCCAGAGTTGCCCCTCCTGGTGCACCTTCTTGCCGGCATTCCTGCGCCTCATTGCAGTCGACTTACATTACTGTTGCATACTTTCAGGCTCCCCTTCCCAGTTGCACCGAAGCACCATCATCGCTCCGTTCGTCTCCCCGCTCTGTGCGAATAAATATCGACTCCTTCATTTGTCCCGAAAGTAGGGCAATCATGCGCTCCAGCGAGCCCACAGCAGAATTCATTCAAAGTTCAAACAACCAGAGCATCGGATGCGCACCCAAATCGATTCCGACCGCCAACTAAGCAGGGGCAGCCGTGGCGGCAGCAACATCTGTTGCAGTGCGACTCCCAGCAACAACAAGCACATCTTTACTCTTGAGATTTCTCGATTCCGCATCGTTGTATCGTCGTACGAAATACAATACTTTTTTGTTTGATTTCCTGGATTGAATTCTTCTGCCTCGAGTGCATTCTTTCACTTCCGGCTGTTGATGTTGCTGTTGCTGTTGCCGGTGCCGGTGCCGGTGCCGCACAGCGATTGTACGAAACACTAATCGGTTGTTGAGTAAAAGTGGAATAAGTTTCCGAGTTGAATCTTTTAAATTCTAAAACTAGACAGAGGAAAGTTAGCGAAAAAGAAGAAAAGGGAAGAAAAAGAAAGCAAACAATATGATTTTTATGATTTAGAAGAAATGAAATTCCTTAATATTGAAAGTTGAATTCAATAATTCATGGAAATGTTTTAACTGTGGAAGGCAGGCAAGAAACTTTTTTTATCTGAAAAAAAACTAAATATAAAATTAAATCAAAGGGCAGAAAGGTACCTCAACTTTTTACTTTTTACATTGTACCCGATATACAAAAATTAGAGATGCAAATCCTTTCTGCGCAAAAGGGAGAAATTCTTGAAATCCTTTTAAAGTGGTTTTCGCCGCACCTAAATACAGACACACACACACTCGCATTCTCGCCAACCTCGCTCACCTCGCTCACTCAGAGATACTCATTAGCATGCCGCGCGCGTAAAAGCTCTGCCAGCCATTACCACACGGACAGCTCACACGTATTCGCACACACACACACACACACACGCACACACGCACAGTTTAATAGCAGCCCACAATTTGTCCACAATAGTTTTTTCATACGAACGCATAATGAAATTAATGAACCATTAAGTGTGCGAACGCGATAAATTCTTCATGAAAATATAAATAACGTTGGCAATCCTGTTGAGGAGGCGAAATGTGGGAGAAAAATCGCTTCAAAACCCAGAGAAAAGGAAGAAAATAAAATATTTCTTGCATTTATATATAGTAATGCTGAAACATTAAAATACAAAATTTTTAGTCTTAAATTGCAGGAAAAAGCTTTTAATTCAGGGCGCCTGAAAGTATGCAATAAAATTACTTTGTAACTACTAAATTTGTGAGATTTAATTTATTCTCTTGTGCAGAGAGGACGAAACACGCTCTGTAAAGAGCAGAAACAAAACATCCGCTCTGCAACAACAACAAATTTGAAGGAACTTTTGCAGCAGATGAACTTTTAACTGCTTCTCACATGCAAACAAAGAAGCGTACGCGAGGACGCGTGTTTTCAAATACACGCACACAAACGCAGAAACAAGCATACATACATAAACACACACAGACACACACATACACACGCATGAATATAGATAAATGTTCAGACACCTAGAGGTAAGTTTCCGTTGGAATTTCTTGCATACTTTTAAGCGCAATTGAAAGTATATAAAAGAGAAATTCGAACAACGTACAGCAACACCACCAACACCACCACCACCACCACCAACAACAACAACAACCTCTCCTAGTTAGTCACACTTGAATGCACAATTTAAGGCGAAAGAAATCAAAGTTTGCGCCAACGGAAAGTGCGTGAAATTCGAAGAAATAAAAACGGAAATCCTCGCGCATCCTTTTTATTGCTTATTTAAGCGATTTACTTGTGTAACTTTGTGAGGCGTACGCGTGTGAGTGTTGGCTGGTTGCTGGGAGGGGTGTGGCGGGTGGGTGGAGGCGTAGATGTGGGGGTGTGCAAAGTTTTTACAAAACGCTCGAAGTTTCGAACCCTTTTTCCCCATAAAAGAAGCCATTAAGCACACTTTGAAGTACTCGTATCTGCAGGCGCTGGAATTCAAAGTTTCTCCGAAATTTGCTTGACTTGGTAGCAATTTAACATTTTGATTTATTGAAGCAGAAGTCGAGCAGCATGCAGCATCCTTGCGTGCCGAGTACGACAAGCTTGTTAAATTCCGCCACTAACTAAATTTGTTTCTGTCTGTTTTAAATTCATGCATCTTCCGAAGAAGATGTACGAGTCGAAGACGCTGTTGGTGGCGCCGCCACGTGTTGGCATTTTTCTTGCCAGATTTCTGCGTTCTTTTCACGTGGCAGCACATTAAGTCTGCTGCTACTATGAAATTCTGACTGTAGAAAATGTCACTCGCGACAAATCGATTTCGACATCAATAAATTTCAGCAACATGTGCGGTTGACAGCTTTTGCAAAATATGTTTGTGCAACAAACGCCAGCAACCAGCAGGTGACACGTGATCAATACATGCAACAGTCGTTACTCGAACTGCTAGAAATAACTCTGATTTCCCGAAGTCTGGTTGTCCGATTTAATTTGGAGAATCTAAAAATTGAACTTTAAATGAAATTATCGAATCTTAATTAAAAATGTATTTATATAATTATTTATTTTTAGAAATTCTCCTATTTCTAGAATCTTCCAACCTTTCGCCGCCTCTCACCGCCTTTCAATGTCTTTCACCGCCTCTCAACGCCTCTCACCAACCATCACTTTCCCCCACCACCTCCCGCCACCTCTCGCCACCCCTCACTTCCACTCACCGCCTCTCACCGCCTCTCACCGCCTCTCACCGCTTCTCACCGCCTCTCACCGCCTCTCACCGCCTCTCACCGCCTCTCACCGCCTCTCACCGCCTCTCACCGCCTCTCACCGCCTCTCACCGCCTCTCACCGCCTCTCACCGCCTCTCACCGCCTCTCACCACCTCTCACCGCCCCTCACTTCCCCACGCCACCTTTCACCGCCTCTCACCGCCTCTCACCGCCTCTCACCGCCTCTCGCCGCCTCTCGCCGCCTCTCACCGCCTCTCACAGCCTCTCACCGCCTCTCACCACTTCTCACCATCTCTCACCACCCCTCACCATCTCTCACCACCCCTCACCACCCCTCATCACATCTCATCGCCTCTCACCACCCCTCATCATTCTCATTAAAAATTTGTTGCGTAACTTTTGACACCAAAAACTACTTAGCAATAAAATTGTTCCCTGCAGGCGCAATTTAACTGACAGTTTGTTTCTGCTCCATCGTAGCAGTTAAAACTAATGTCTGCCTGTCTGTCTGTGTGTTTGTCTGTCTGACTGTGTGTCTGTCTTCTTATTTGCACGCTCATATGAGCAGCAAAATCGCTCCATGGCCAGGAAAGTGTGATGCGAAGCGAGTGAGATTTACAACGATTTCCAGCACGGAAGCGAGTTCGCTACAGTGATTATTTTCGCAACGAAAGTTTTAATACTTCGTTTGCGTATACATACATATGATTATTTTGACTCGTGTGCGTGTACCTCGCATGCAAGTGTTCACGGGCGTAGGCAGAATCTCACTCCAGAATGAGGATAACAATGATTTGTAACAAGAAATCAGCACTCGAGGCAAACACCTCATCAAAGCTTCAAACAAAGTTTATTAAATGTGTTTTATATAAATGTTTTCTAAGGAATTCGCTTTTCATCTCCATTTTCCAAAGTCAATTTTCCATTTTCTTATAAGAATTTCACGTCCCAGCCAGAATAGTTCAAAAAGCTATGATTTTATTTCAAAAGTTTTCAGTTTTTTAATATTTACAGCATGTTTCACTTGTTAAAACTAATTGTAAACTTTCGGAGGGGAGCTGCTTTCCCTCTCTCCCCTTCTTCAACGACCTTTGTTACGGCCGATTCATGTGTTTTTCTTTTTTATATCAATTCGTTCTGTCGCACATTTTGTTGGTCTCATTATGCTAAATACTTTTGCATTGTTTTCCCCAAGAGGTGTTGTTGTTGTTGCTGTTGTTGTTGTTGTTGTTGTCGTCGTTGTTGTTGTTGTACTGGTTGTTGTTCTTGTTGTTGTACTGGTTGTTGTAGTTGTCGTGCGTGCTATTTTGGTGTGACTGTTGTTGCTCTCCAAGTTGGTATTTCCTTGTTATTTAGTCGTCGTTGCACTAACTTATTTTGTTATTATTATATTATTGTTATATTATTGTTATGTTGTTGTTGTTGTTGTTCTTGTTGTTGTTGTTGTTGTTGTTGTTGTTATTCCTGGCATTGCACTTGTACGGCGGAAACAACACTTAACACTTGGAAGCTTCGAGAGCACAGAAACTTTTCCTCCTGCTGTTGTTGTCGACGGCCGACGGTTTGCAGATATCGCTGGCGTTGCATCCGTCGCTGTTGTAGTCGTCATTGCTGCATCCGTGCAGCTTCTATGGAGGCCGTTTGTCGGTATGTTGGCAAGAAGTAGCATTTGTTAGCCGAGCATGATTGTTGTACTTGCTGAAATTACAACGAGGAGCATCTTCGTCAGCCACAAAACATGCAAACATTCGACGATAGTTAGCACTTCAACTCGGAATGTGTGAGTCAAGCAGCGGACTTTGATGACAGGAGGTTGCGTATTTTTAAGGTGCAGGAGGTTTCGCATCCTGTAAACGACTCAATAAATTTCATCTAGCCAAGCAAACGCCAACGAAACAACAAAATTCCACTTTAAAAACTTCAAAGTTTCATAGTTTTGTGTTGATTTTGTTGTCATCGCTTTGTCACAGCAACAACAACAAGAACAACAACAACAACAAGAACAACAACAACAGAGTTGGTGAAAAATGTGTGGCGTACGAGATTTGCTAAACACGCCGGCCAACAGCTGAGACTCGCATTTTGTGGCAGCAACAGCAATTAAAGTAAAATATGAGACCATAAAATTAATTACAACACAATAAACGTCACAGCAAGGATCAAGACAACAACAACAACAACCACAACAACGACAACGACTATCACAGCAGCAAATTAAAAAACAAACCAAATGCAGGAGAGACCAACACAATGTTGTGCAACAACAACGACGTCCCGAACTGAAGGCCAAATATTGTTGTTTGCTCTCAACTTTGCCATGCAAACCGAAGCAGTCGTCATTTGTAATGCTTTGCCTCCCCATTATGTGGAGCTTTTAAACTTTAATAGGCGATCATCAATACAATTGAGTGGTGCACGGATGGATGTGTGCGTGTGTGTCAGGGTTGCCGAAGTCATGGGTTTCCACGAGGCGCGGGATTCGAGAAAAGATGTCTCGGGATGCAGAAATTCCATTTCGAGCTATGAATTCGAATTGAAAGTGTGTTTCTATTTCACAAATTCTCACTTCCAGTTAAAATGCCAAATATTTTCGCTTATTTTGCTTATATTCGAAAAGCTGGGATTACAGAAACCCCGGTAACGAAGCTGCCAACTCTTTAGTTTGGCGTGGTATTCGGTTTCTGGTACGTTGTTGTTGGCCTGTCATTGTTACGGTCGTCTTCTCGTTGCAGCGACACCGTTCACTGACAGCAGGAGTAACGCGCTCGTTGGCCATCCACTCGGATGGCCAGCCATCTGTACGATCAGCTCGATCGAAATTTATAGCCCACTGATGACATTTGCGTTAATGTTTGGCGAATTTTAATAATTTAAGATGCTTTCACCGTCTCCAGCATCTCCGGCTTCGCTCGATTCCATTCCATTCCGTCGATTTCTATTCAGTCTGGCTGTGGCGACGTTGTTTTCTTGGTCTTCACTACTCAATGACGGCTAATATATTTTCGCCAACTAATTAGGTGAGACTGGAGGCAAATTGGTCGATCGTTAACGAATATCGTCTTGCGGTTCGTAGATGTTGCTGAATTTCTAACACAGACTCTACAACTTTCAGTTGCAAAGCAATAATAAATCGATCAACTTCAGCAGCGTGTATTTATTTATTATATTAAGGAAAAATAACACTGAATACTGAAGAGTGTGGGAACTTTCAAGTAAAATTCCGTGATTTCCCTTTTCTCGAACAAACTGCAAATTGTTACGTAAATCTTTAAAGTACACAAACTGTGTAGCTTCTGTTTACCGTTACAGTCCTAAACACCACCTCGCAAATTTATTTATTTATGTCTCTTCTAAGATTGAAGTGGTGAGAGAGGTAGCGGTAGTTGTGTAGAGAGGAGTGCTGAGGAAAGTGCTGAGAGAGCTGTGGGGAGAGAAGCATTTAATCGGTTTTAATTGTTAGCACAGCGTACGAGGGACGCTCAATTTATTTTTGAGCGTCCCGAAAACTCTTAAATCATTTTGCAGACACAAAAGCGTTTGCCAGCTTTATCGGAAACCTCAGCACGACCCGTGCTGTGCCTCGCTGGCGTCCGCCGACACTCGTCTCGTAGTACGACGTGTTTAATTTGGCATTAAACGTTGAATATTCTAATTTATGGCTCTGTTTTGATATAGAAATGGTAAACATTCGGTATTCATGTTGGCTGAAATGAAAAAAAAAGAAAATCGAAAGTATTTTGATAAATTTTCTCAAAACAGAATGAATAAAAAACCTTCAAATTTTTTTACTTAAATTTTATTCAGAAACGTAAGGAACTTTTGAAATTTATTGTGCGAAGAAGGTTTCCACCATCGTTTCGGTTTCATTTCTAGTTTTTGGTGGGCGAATTTAATTTTACAATATTTGCTCAGCTTTTAGCGAAAATCTTGTTACAAATTTAAATACATCTTGTAAAAAGCAACCAAACACTAAAATTGTATTCAATCTCTGTTGTTGTTGTTGTTGTTGTTGTTGTTGTTGTTGTTTGTGTTGTTGTTGTTGTTGTTGTTGTTGTATGTTCCAAGTACCCTTTCATTCTGCCCTCCATATAATTTTGTTGATGGTATTTTTGTTGTTCCTTACTTTTGTTGCCGCAGTTGTTGTTGCCCTCTACGAGCTTCTGCTGGTGTTGTGGACCCCCACCGCTGTTAGCCCATCTCTGCTTGACCAGTGAGCAACTTTGCTGGCTGCTCTCATTGCTCTCTCCAAAATAGCAGAGTTTTATTTAATTATTTCATGAGAGAAGAGGCAACGCTAACTAATTTTAAGTCCTTCTTTACTTAGCTTCCTCCTTGTTGTTGTTGGAATGGTTGTTGTTGCTGTTATTGTTGTAATGCAAAAATGAACTCTGGCGTGCAGTGTTGTTGCAGTTAGTTCTAATTTAGTTCTCGCTCCCACTCTCTGTCTCTCACCCGCGGATGCCAACAACAAGTACGGCTCGTACTACACTAAAAAAAATATTCACTGTCGTAGGAAATTCTAATTGTTATTAAAAATGGGATTAATAATTAAATAAATTAATTGGAAAATAGTTTAAATATTGAGAAATTTATTCGTAAAATGTACAATTGCTCTTGTAAATTTTCAACTGAAAATTACGTTTACTAAATTTAATATCGCGGTTGTCCATATTTTACTTCAAAACGATATTTTTCATCAGTCTCTCTTTCGTTTCAGTGTACTTGGTTGTTGCGTTTGCAGGTGGCGTCCTATTTTACAGGATTTTATGGATGGCGTTGTTGTTGTTGTTGTTGTTGTTATTATTGTTCTCACTACTTCCCGTTAATCCTTTGGAGCGAACATATTTAGGATGTTGTAGGGTTGCGTAGGGCAATTTAAAACGGTTATTAGAGTTCGCGTTGAAAGTGTTGTTACTTGATTGTTGTATCTGTGGTTATTGGTGTTGTTGTTGTTGTTGTTGTTCTTATTGTTGTTGTCGTTATTGTAATTGAATAAACCCTACAAAATGTGTCACGTGCTCACCAAACACAGCCTCCAATTTCAGATTAAATTTCATTGGGTTCTGCTTGGTTCGCCCAAAATAACACGAGATTTCGCAAATAATTGCTGGAGTTACATTTGCCGACATGTTGCTGTTGTTGTCGTTGTTGCTGTTGTTGTTGCCATTCTTATTGTTGTCGTTACTGATGGGTTTCGAAGTGTGTTTGCCGAAATTTGGTATTCTGGGGCTTTAAATATGCTGATGCCAGTGTATACGTTTTTGTGTGTGTGTGTGTCTGTGTGTGTGTGTGTGTGTGTGTGTGTGTGTGTGTGTGTGTGTGTGTGTGTGTGTGTGTGTGTGTGTGTGTGTGTGTGTGTGTGTGTGTGTGTGTGTGTGTGTTCTAGTGTATAAATGTGTGTATTCAGCTGGCCTCCAAAATACCGCGTCGTCGTCAATTTTGAATTCCGCATTTCCTGCTGCTTCACAAAAACCACCCTCAACGCGAACAGCTGCAGCACCAACAACAACAAAAACAACACCAACAACAACAACAACAACAACAACAACAACAACCGGTTGTGCAACTCATTTAATACCCTTAATTAATTTACGACCGTGCCAGCGGGTTTGCGTACTCGTAAGCAGCTCCAACTAAAGCCGTCCTGAACCGAATGACATGGTTACAGCAGGAAATCACGGATGTTTAATCGAATTATACAACTACAAGGATTCGCGAGCCCTTCAACGGGCAGAGTTTCGCTTATAATGATTTCCTAAAAAGTGCAACGAATCCCTGAATCGATCATCTGTTTTGTGTTGACGAAATGTAAAGCGCACGAAATTCCCTCAACTTGTTGAAACTTCTAACAAGACTTCGAACAAAGTTTCGTCTGCTCGCGTAGTTGCAACCGCGACTCCTAACCGCTACGTTTACTCAAGAACTCAAGAAACAAGAAGCTTTCTCATCTACTCAACTTTGCAGTGTTTTGAACGAGAATTCCCGTGAAACATTTTCACTTTTCACATGCTTTCAACAGCGAAAATGCACAGCAGAGTCATAAATCTGAAGAATTGCAGTGCGTTGCATGAAAATAAAACCATCCGACAGACATTCTTTGCAGAGAGCAAGACATGCAACATCCTTCATAGAATTTGTATTTGTTTTGGTGGAGGAGGGAAGGGGGAGGGGCTTCGCAATCGTGGGCAAAATTACGACGCATATAAATTTACATCACAAAGAATTATTTTGAAGTTTCATGCAGAATGAGAGAGAAATCGGCGTAAATCACGCAATTTTGCACTGCAAGTCGCTGATAAAGTGAAGGCAAGACAAACTAACTCGCGAACACTTGAAGGAAACCAAGAGTTCAGACGACTATATAGTGAAAATAAGTTTATTAATTCTTTATCTTCAAAGCAATCAACAGCAAACTGTCGCCATCTCTTGTTTGCAACATCGGAATGAGGGGACAAGCGAAACAACTTATCGACGCCGCTGTCATCGTCTTCATCATATTCACCACCTCATCAGCTTCACCCTCGCATTACCCTGGCGAACTCGCACCCCATTGTCATCCACAATCATCCAACTTTAAGTCCTTCCAGAGAGTTACCAGCAGCTTCTCAAATATTTGCACTTGTTAATATTTGTTTCTTCGTTTATTTACACTACAAACGGTTGAGGAGAGGAAAGTCCGCCAGCTTACAAGCTCGGAGACGCTCTGAGACACGTCAACTGGTGTACTGACACTATTTTCTGAAGGAAAATAACCCAGCAAACACTTACGATCCACTTGAAATAACAATTGTTGTTAGAAATGTTATTGCAATAGCTTTTCTCAAGGAGAAAAACTTACTATTATCGAGAAAGCGCAATTCGCCACCTCTAATCAAATGCTAGACAAGCTTTCTGGTAAATTTGATCTCCAACTTAGTTCAAATATCAGTAGAAAACTTGAATCCCAACTAACAAACCCAGACAAACTCTTTAAATGCTGGGGAAACAAGTTATTTTAGCAAGAATCATTTGAAGCGGAATCCCATAATTAAGATAAAAGTGAGTTACAACCAAATGAACGGGGAAAAACTAGGTATCACGTAACTTACAAAATGCGTAGATTGCATGCGAGTTTCGTCCTTATGTTGCCTGGGAAAGACGAAAGCAATTTAAATTATCCCTTCTAAGCTGACGATATTGTTTTCCACTTCAGCATTTCGGAGTTCACAGGTTTTATTATTTGTAGCGGAAGGTATAGCCAAGCTATTTGCTGCTTCCCTCCCCTTCAACCCCACGGACACCACTGAAGTGCTTCAACTTATTTCGACTTACTGAATTCCCGCTTTGCTGAAACCTTTTCTTCGAAACTCTCCCGTATTTCCGCTTCCAACTGCTGCTGCTGCCTTTAATTCTTCATTTAATTAAAATGAAGCTGTCAGCTGAAGCCATCGTAAAATTGGCATCGTTTTGTAATCGCATTTTTGGCACTTTCGCTAAATCGATTAAAACTGCTGGCAATAACTTGAACTCCCTTCCTCACCCCTTTCCGGTGTGGGAGGGAAGTTTTGGCCAGGACATGGTAGGGGTATCTCGGGAAGGGGTAGGTGAAGCAGCGAGTTGCTCGGTTCAGCGTTATTTGAAGGAGTTAATATTAACGGTAAAATCAAAAGCATCCCATCAGGACACTGAATTGCGTTGTATAAAATTAGATAAAAGCAATTTTAAGTTATTGTGTTTCGTAGAAAGCGGATTATTGAATGATTTATTAACGTTGCAAATAAAGAAAAGCAATTTATGTGTTCCGCTTTACTTTATAATTGATAAAAATTTCGGTAACTTACGGTTTCCGTGATCCATAAAATTAACAGAATAGCTTTCTCAAGAAATCGTTACCAAGTCTTCGAAGTTTATTAAAAACAGAGCGAAAAACCGAAAGCAATTCTAAGAAAAGTCAGGTTTGCGGGGGTTTTTCACGCTCCAGAGACCTATATTTCCATTTTCCCCTTCTACTCGTCCAACGGGGTTAATTGAACACGTACTGCAAAATTCCGTCTCGAATTCTCAGGCGGTAACCGTTACGTTTCGCTCTCTCTCTCTCTCTCTCTCTCTCTCTCTCTCTCTCTTCTGCTACAAATTGCAAATATAATTCCACCATATAATCGCTGATTGCGCGCTAAAACCGACGGAGTTTGTAAAGTTGCTGTAGTTGCTGCTTTTCCTCTCAGCCATTTTTCTATGTTTCGCTCTAATTTTTAGTGTAGCTATTATTCCCGCTATTGTTGTTGTTGTTGTTGTTGCTTTTGCTATTGTTGCAATCAGTAAGAGCAAAATTGCAACACCACCGCCATAACAATGAAAGCAGCAATGAGCGAACGAGCAACAACAACGCATTCATTCCTCTTAAAAAGAAACTTGGGATTTGTTGGCTGCGAATTATAGACTTGTGGCAAGTAATGAGTAGCAACATAGATCGTGCTGCACCTCATCAATTCGGCACACAACGCTTGCCATGCCCCTCGGTGACCCTCTTGCACTTGTTACTCTGTTTTTAAACACGCTACGCTCGGTGGGGAGGAGTGTTCTTCCTCCCAGGAGAGAGAGGCATCAATTCCTGACCTAATGTTGGCCGTCTACTCCCGTGATAAAAATCCGCACACACAATTTTATGGCTTTGTAGGGCAGTTTTGTATTGAAATTTGCAAGAAATCGGTTAAAAACCGCGTCTTTCTCAATTCTTTCACGTCTTCGGTTTTTGTCAGGAAAAGAAGACCAAAATCAAATTAAAATTTCCTTGTAATTCCTTTGGAAAACAAAATCAAGCAGCTTGAAATGCAAAATATTTCAGTCACACAGTTCTTCAAAAGCTTTCAAAACGCTTTTTTGCCCCATATGACCTCCAGGCAAGGAACTTTATAGAGTTTCTTCGCGAACCAAAAAAAATCCACGGTTTAGTTGAGCACAGAAATAGGGGTGGAGTACCGGGGATCCCTTGGTGTTCGCAGAGCAACATCATTCAATTTGCATAAACCTCTGTATTTATACATGTAAATTTTAAGTACCGTCCTCCAGTTCTCGTTCCGAACTTCCCCACCTGCTTTCCCCCCTTTTTTTACTGCTTCCACTCCTTCCTGTGTCTCATCGCCTTGTCTGCCTCCTCGAGCTTCATTCCTGTTATTTTTGGTCTCAGGTTTTGCATGCAGCAAATGTTGCAAGAACACCTTCTGCGGGTTACTTGAAACAACATGCTATGAAAACACTTCACCAGCACCCATCGCCTGTTTCGATCTCTCTGCCGTCCATATAATAACAACCGAAATTCCGTCTGGAACACGGAACTCCTCAGAGTTTCAGGAATCCTCCCCAGTGGCTCAGACCACAGACTACACGGCACCCCATCGCGCAAATGATGACGGCATCTGTAGCGCGCACTTTGCTGCAGCGCAGACCGGTCGAGTGAATACTGAGCTGTGGCAAGATAGTAGAACCATCTTGGAAATTTGCATAAATTCCGCGCAATAAGTATCTACTACCAAATGCAATAAGTATCCACTACTAAATGCTGTGTAGTACTTTATTTTTTCCTTTAATCTTTGATGCGGCCGTGAGGGCGTCTTGAGGTGCTGGTGCGGAAAATGATATGCTTTGAAAACACACGAAAAATGATGGCGAAATACTATTAATGCTAATTGAATTCTATATTGAGAGTGTGTGTGTGTGTGTGTGTGGGTGTGTGTGTGTGTGTGTGTGTGTGTGTGTGTGTGTGAACACAATTACCATCTCTATCATCATATCGGTTATCATCTCACGTATCATGTTAATTATCATCTGCACCATCTCTTTAATCATCTCGTTTATCCTCCCGGTTACCATCATTATTATCATCTCGGTTACACTTTTAGTTATCATCTCAATTATCATCTCGGTTATCATCTCGGTTGTCATCTCGTTTATCATGTCTGTTATCATCTCGGTTATCGTCTAGACAATCATCTCAATTATCATTTTGGTTATCATGTCTGCTATCATCTCGGTTATCATCTTGACAATCATCTCCGTTATCATCTGAACAATCGTCTCCGTTATCACCTCGATTATCATCTCGGTTATCCTTTCAGTTATCATTTCAATTATCATCTCAATTACCATCTCAATTATCATCTCAATTATCATCTCGGTTATCATCACGGTTGTCATCTCGGTTATCATGTCTGTTATCATCTCGGTTATCGTCTTGACAATCATCTCAGATAACATCTCACTTATCATCTCAGTTATCATTTCAGTTATCATCTCGGTTATCATCTCTGTCATCATCTCGGTTATCATCTCAGTTATCATCTCGGTTATCATCTCCGTCATCATCTCAATTATCTCGACCTCCATTATCTTCTCTACTAAAGAAATTCGTGGATCTTTACAGTCACGGGTTCGAAAATGCGATGGCCAAAGATTTCACCTCTATACAGAAAAACAAACAAGTTGCACGAGCTGTTGCAGCTTTCACAACAGTGATGTCGTTGCTTGTATTAATTAATTACTTTATATTTTTGATTAATTAATTTAATGACACGTACAAAAGGCACCAAATGGGGAACTTCAACCTGTGCATGGACTCATTTGTGTGTGTGTGTGGGTGTGCTGTATGCATGTGTTGCTATGTTATTGCGCCTCAATAATTCTCTTCCATTTAATATTTATGCTGCGAGCGTCATTTGCATGCGTTGCCAGTGTTGCCAGGTTGCCAGGTTGCACAGTTTGTCGCGACGCCTCCAAAAGGATCAAAAGTGGAATTAAAAGAGGTAATCAGTGTCGAGTAACGATGTGTGCATGTGTGGGTTTTGATGGCTTTGCACTTTTATGCATGCAGCGACGTGCAGGTTATAAAAAAATGATGCGTTAATAGTTGAAAGTCTGTTGCCAAGTGAGATGAACACGTCATTATTTTGAGTCGGACTGCAGAACACAAATAAACAGAAAACAAAAATCCCTCTGCTCTGCACAGTGGATAAAAAGCAACAACCTTCAAAAAGTAAAAAAGGAGGCCTTCAAAAGTAAAATCAGAAGGAAGACATTTTCTCCGCTGTACAGATTTCCTGTCCGCAGATATTTAGGCCTCCGATAAAAGTTCTGCCTACGCCCGTGCAAGAGTTGAGGCCACAAATAATTTGCTGCTGAGGTGAAAACTCGTTTAATTGAAGTCAATTTCAGTCAATCGGGCGAATCGAACCCGTTTTTCTTGGCCACCACAAACGCTGACTTTCATTGCGCGCTAAACGAACGCTAACTGCTGGCAACTCAGTCGACCACAACTGACAGGGGCGCCACCAGTCGGTCTCGCCACCAGTCGGTCTCGCCGCTGAAACCGCGTTTCACATCACGCTACCGGATCAGCGGCGACTCCTGGAGTTTCTTTCCTCTTTTCTCACGCAGGAGTTTGTGGAGTTGTTGACAGTGAGAACTCATTTGCAAAATTAAATTAAAATTAAAAATCAATTTACGCACTGCGAGCGAGCTGGGAACTGCGAGTGCTGCCAGTGCAGCGAGTGCCACAGCTGCCGGTGCAACGAGTGGCGAGTGTGTAAGTCAGAGTGTGTGTGAGTGTGTGTGAGTGAGTGTGTGTGAGTGAGTGTGTAAGCGTTGTAAAGTACGCGGCGCAGCAGCAGCAGCAGCAGCAGCACGTCCGTGCAGGTGTCTGCCGTCAGTTGAAAATCAACGTCAGCTGCTCGATTTTCTTTCTCGATTTTTGCTCAGCGTAATTAATTGAAAGTTTCCGCATTGTATGCAGCGCACTCTGATTTTTTGTAATTATGTCAGGCATTAAAATCAGCGACATACATTCGTATTTTCATTGCAGTCTGCTAGCAAAGCGTTAAAACTGGTCAATGAAAATTTACTGCGGCGCCAGTGTGTGCAGAGTTTTTTTTTCTCTTTTTTGATGTGTTCTTTTGTAGACAAAGCGATTTAATCCTGTTTGAAAGTCCTTCCGCTGTCTTCACACAAACGCATAAAACTTCACTTAATTTTTGGCTGTGAAGTGTAAAGTTCATTTCAATTCTTCACGATTCATCATAAAAATTAAGCTAGAATTTAAATAATTCCAGCCTTCGCCGCCCTGATTCCGTCCAGCACGATAATTAAATCGAAATACTTTCCGCAGCTGCAGCCAGCCATCGATTGCAGCGATTGGTAACGATTTTCCACACAAATTAAAATCTGAACTGCATTTTCGAGAGTCGTCGCTGGTGGAGTGGAGTGGAAAAAAGCTATTGAATGGCTTTCGAAGGCTGTTTTGCGGCATTTTGAACAAAAAGAACGAGATTTTCGGTGAAAAACGAGCAATACAACAAAGGCACACACACGCACACACACACGCACCCACATTCTCACACACGCAAAGCCAACGCAAACTAACCGCTAAACTGAATTGAGCCAAAAAATGTGCAATCAAGTTTACGTTTTTGTTAGTTCGACTATTTAAATTGTTTCGCTGCAATTTCGTCTATAAAATGATTTTCCACAATTGCTGGCGTTGTGTGGGTGGTGGTGGTGGTTGTTGTTGTTGTTGTTGTTGGTGTTGTGGTTGTTGTTAGTCGGTTGGTTTGCTGGTTATTTGCAATTTGATCAAAATCGAACTGTAAGTTGGTACTGTAAAAGTCTAGTTTGTGTTGTATAGCTACATGTGTGTGTGTGTGTATGTGTGTGTGTGTGTGTGTGTGTGTGTGTGTGTGCATCAAAAGCAAGGAGAAAACAGAAAACAACAGAAAAGCCAAATGCAAGCAAAATAGCGAAATCGGAAAAATATTTTTATTTTTTTTTTATTTTTATTTTTTTTATTTTTTTTTTATTTTGTAAATCTGTGTAAAAAGTGCGAACGAATTTCTTCTCTGCATGGAAATTTCGATTTTAAAAGCTGCATTTGAACTCTAATCTAAATGTAAATGTAAACGCGTACTAATAGAGTGTAAAAGTGTTGGTGTGGGGAGAGAATCACAGGGAAGAGAGAGAGAGAGAGAGAGAGGCGAGTAAAATGACAGCTGAAGGACTCGTTGGAAGAAAGTCTAGCGTGAATGAAATCATTTTTTAATCTCAATAAAATACTACAGTCGGAAAAATACATAAAAATACACAATTAATTTTAACGCAATTAAAAAAACTTTTATTACGCTTATTAGCACAAATTTAATAAAATGCAAATAAGCTGAAGCTTAACAATTTTTGCGCCAGATTTAAGTAACAATTACCGGTTTTTTTAAACAGACAAAATAATGCCGCGGAAATTTTAATCTGTAATAACAAACACTGAAAGTGTTTGCAAAAAAAAAAAACACGCGCACTCAGAAAATATACACTGTAAAAACATTTAATCAGTTAATTGCTGAGTATATTTAAGTGTGAAAAAATGTGCGAACGCGAACGAATGAAAGCAAACTGATGCACACGAAAGAGCGGGACTATCGCACACACACACACACACACACGTGCAGGCTGCTTCACATTTTCACTCAAACGAAATCAAACAAACGCACTCAACAACTCGCGCACACACCTGAGTTTGAGTTTTTAATCCGTTGGAGTTGCGATGGTGATGTTGTTGTTGCTGCTGTCGATTTTCTCCATCCCCCCATTCACTTTACAGTTATTGAAACACACACGCAATGCATTAAAAATGGTCGCATCTGCAGCAGTCAGCAGCCGACATCGACTTCGCCGAGCGCCGCCGACCAGCTGTCATCGATAGCAACCGAGAAATTTTGCTGAAAAACGATGCCGATGCCGCAGTTGGATCTGTGAAATCAATGAAGGCTTTACTTCCACATGCGGCATCGGAGCAGAATTCGGTGCATTCCGAGCAAAAACGCACATTTGTAAAATACAACCGCCGTCCCTAAAATAAAAGCTGATACTTCGGTGGGATTCATGGGCATCAGTAGCCCTCGACGGGGTGTTTGGGGGTTGGGGGGGGGGGAACTGAAACACTTGCAGTCTCTTGCTATTCTAGGATATCAGAGCGATTTTTCCAGAAATTCCACCAAAGCTTCGTGAAGACCCTGAAATGCTTTGCATTCCCGCATCATTCAACGAGCAACCGAAGAGGATTAACTCGAAAAAGTGCGCTAATTGTGGACGACAGAAGGCAAAGCGAAGCCGGGAGTCGCTGAAAGAGGGACTCCTGCCAGCCAAGAGTTGATGGCCGAGGATAAAGGTAACTTTATTGATGAGAGCGCCAGAAATCATGAAATTTTTGGAGGAATTTCATTTTTTTCACTTTTTTCCAATTGGTCTCCTGCATGCTGGGACCATTTTTCGGGACGGGTCGGTGTACCCCTCGCTGTCGAAGGATTTAACTATTGAAAACCAAATCTGAGCTAAAATAATCCAGGTCTCCCTGCACTGGCTGCTGAGTCCCACATAATTAACTGCACTCTTGCAGTGGCCTTTCGAGTTTTTCATACAGAATCGTGAATGGCTGCTCCGCCGCCGCACACCCCCAACCACACACCCCTCCACTCCCCCTCCCCCATCCCCTCAGATGGCTTTCGAACCACATGTAGATGCAAATCAAAAATGCAACCACGTGAAAATTTATAGTTATAAAAGGCAACCAAAAGAAAAGAAAAAAGAAAATACCAAAAAACTGAAAAGAAGAAAAACTAACAAAACTAAAATGAGAGTCGAAATGAAAGCAGGAATGAAAAAAAAAAAACAAAAAAAGTAACGCAGAACCAGAAAAAATAATAATACTTTGCATTTGCATAAATTCAAACATCAGCATAAAATTGCAATTTTTATCGCAAAACAGCGCTGAGCTGTGCCGCGCTATAGTGGGTGCGAGAGCATTCGTGCACAGCATTCAGCTGCAAAGAATTCAAGCAATCGAGGGCTCCTGAGAGCTTCGGGGCGCCCTTCGGTCTTCAGAAGTATCTATAAAATCGATTTGAATGTTCGGGGAAACACATGCAATGAAGTGTCCAGTGAGAGTGGAACAACAGCTACGAATATAATGAGAAGTTCCGCTGTGTTTTTAATATTTTAAGGCGTAGCAACCGTCATGTCATTCCCTCGTCTTTCTTATTCGCCGTTTTCGCAACTAGGAACGCATCGAGTTCGGCCTCCACTTTGTGGTTTGTGGTTGTGTGAGGCCCCGTCTAGGTTCTGCTAGGTTCCGCTAAACCCGCACACATCACCGCTTAGTGCGCCCCTGTCTTCATCGCCCAGCAGAGGCGAATCCCACTCGTCCGGCGGCGCGTACCTGCTTTTATAGCGCTTTTTATGAGCTGCAGCCGAATGCTGAGTGGTGGGCGGCGGGCGGTGAGTGGGCCGCTGCAGGATGGCGGGTTCGCCAGCTTGTTCGGCCCGGTGAGCGTTGAAGCAGTAGTTGTATTTCATTATTGCGAAATTCTCAACTTATCCGGCTAGAAGTCGACTGTCGACGGTCGACGGCAAGCGTGGTTGTTGGTTGGGATGAACTGCTGCGGTTGGACGGGTTGGCAGGCTGGTTGGCGGAGTGCAACCAGCGTGCAGTTTTAATGGTTCCGCGGCGAACTGGTTGGTTAACTAGTCGGTTGGCCTTCTGAAAGGCGAACTAATCGCCGCACCAGTTGACTGGCTGCTGGTTTGCTTGGTTGATTAGTTGGTTTGCTCGCTTGTTGCTCAGACTTCTGTTGCTGCTGCTGCTGCGGCTGTCTGTTGCTGCTGTTGCTGCTGCTGCTGTTTCTGCTGCTGCTGCTGCTGCTGCTGCTGCTGCTGCTGCTGCTGTGGCTGGCTGTTGCTGCCGCTGTTGCTGGCTGTTGCCGGTCGCGCTTGTGTGTGTTGCTGCCGCTTGCATGGTTTGCTTTCTTACTTCCGCTCGATTTAACTTCTGCGAAGAAAGCGGTAATTTAATGCTGCCGAGCGCCTCCGTTGCTCTGTGTAAACAAACTTCTCGGTGCGCCACACTTTTTCATAATGCGGAATTTATTTGAAATCCAGTGGAGAAGATTATCATTCGAAAAGTTGTCTGTTTTGCTGGTTGTGCGAGTGGTTGTGTTGTGGTTGTTCTGTTGTTTTGCTTAGTCTGTGTTTCGCAGCGTCGCTGGCTGACAACGAATTACTCGCAAGCAGTGTAAATAATAATTTAAAAATTCCAAATAAAGCCAAAAAGAAGGGCAGCGAAGGAAGATCCTTAACTTCTGAAATGTTTTCTCACTTAAATAAAGGATTTTTGCTATAGCATGTCGGAGAAAATGCATTAAAAAATGTTGAAATCAACTGGGGGAAAAAGTAAAAAGTTATATCTGGCCAATGGAATTCTGTTTTCGATGGATTCCTCGGTGCGGTGACGCCGCCAACAACCAGCGGAAGGGGAGGGGGTCTCCTCTCCCCCTTTTTTACATTTTTAAGCTCACTTGTTGGTTGGTTCTTTCACAAGAATCTGTCGTTGTAGGGGGATTTCAGTGCTCTTCGCGCGGTTTCTGCGAGGTGAGGTGGGGGCGGCGGAAGCTCTCGCCTGAGGACATCCTTCGCTTTGTGCAACATTGTCAGCCGCACATCCGTTTCCGGTTTCCGTTGATATTCGTTTCCTTGACTATCCGCATCTTCCATTTTATTTACACTTTACCATTCTGAGTTGGTTTCCTTCCCGCTTTCCGTGCTTTGAACTCCTGCAGGACTCGAGAACAGGTGGCACCGCTCGTTATATTTGTTGTGTTATGTTGTTGTTGCGGTTGTTGTTCCTGTTGTTGTTGTTGCTGTTGTTGTTGTGGCAGTGAATTCTATACCTGGATTACAGTTCATTTCTATTATTTGTTTAGTCTGTATTTATTTATTCACTTCTTTATTTACCTTTCAAGCTAAAGTTCGCTTATTTACATTAACTTGTAGCGTTGAAATCGTTTTGAGCGTAAATGCGGTTGATTTTCATCTCGTGTTTGCGGTTAATTTTCATCTCATATTTAGTTCAGGCAGACGTCGTTTGAAATTATTACGAATTTTGAGGATTTTATAATTAAGTCAATATAATTGTTTTGCTTTAGTTATGTTAATATGAGATCAGGAAATTTGTGAACTCTGTGAAAATTTGACAACTCTTGTTGAACAACCACCACCTTTTCTTCAATACAACAAAGTTATCCCTCAGTCTTACAAATTTTCCTTCAATATGACCAACTTTTCCGTCAGTATTACGAGTGTCTTTTCGGTTCCGCATACTAATTGCAACTCTTGACTACCGAGTGCGACTGCTGAAAGAAGTCTAAGCCATCCTTCGACTCGCCCAAGAATCACTCAGTTAACTCACTACAGCGCATCCTTCTGAAGGATGCATGCACATCTCATTATTAGCGCTGAGTGAGTGACGAGCGCGAAGTGAGTGGCACTCAAGCGGATATTAGAGATTCGCCAAGTAGACGTGGCAACAGGATAAAAACCGAATGGCATCCGCAGGAAGACGGAATCACCGGCACACAGATCGTCATTTGTGACATCCTTCATTTTACGCGAATTTAATTGAGGTTTTGATATAGATTTCGGTCCATATTGCGTTCACAGAGAGGGTCTCAAATTCGGTTCATAGTTTCCTAAAAACTTGGAGTAAAAATCTGAAGAGAAATAATGAAGAACCACTTGAAATGTGAATTCTGGCAACATAAAACCTTCAGGAAGTAAATTTAACGAACGATAGTCGACAAAATATGAAGAGAAAATTAAAGCACCGCAAATACACACGCATCAGGTTTACCAACACACCAACACACAACACACAAACCTACACACTCATCTAATATTTAGATAACACGATGCATGATGGTTATTACAACGTCATACAATTTCTTATAATTTCAGCCTACATGCATTCGTGTTCAGCGTGTTCAGCCATGCAAAAGCCTTGATTTCGTTTTTATAAAATGCTTTCAGGACAAACCGAACATTCCGCCGAGCCATTTTTTCTTCATCCAACTACTCTCCCTCCTCCGCTCCTCTCCTCCTCTCCTCCTCTCCTCGTCCTCGCCGTCGTCTTACGATTAACTGAGATGAGGATGAGTAGCTTGATCTCCTGCCTTTTCATGGCAGCGCTAAGTACGAAAGGACTTCAAGGCAGCGCCGTCGGAAGGATACGGTATCCAGCTTGTCATGTAACTCACACGAACATACGAAAATAGCGCTTCTTTTCAGCTTCCATGTGTGTGTAACGCGGTAACCAGGCGAAGTCAACTTGTGTATTATTATAAATATCATCATCATCAGCGTCGTGATGAATTGTTGCGATATCACAGCGAATATGGCGAATGTAGCAGGGATATTCGTTACTTTAGAAATTGTGGTTTGGCGGGTTTATGGCACTCTTCTGAGAAGGAGGAATGATGAGTATCCGGCAGAAGGATGTTAATCCTCTTGTCGGATTGATGATCCCCCAGTCCGTTGCTTCACGTGTTGGTACTCAAAAGGCAGCGAAAAACAGCAAGATAAAGAGAAAAGATGGTGAGATGCTTGTTTGTAATTTCTATATCTTGGAATTGATGTCGCAATCACTTGTAATTTCTAGCAAAATAATAATAAAAGATATTTTCTGAATTCAAAGGTAATTTCTAGCAAATCTAAAGATGATTTCTAGTAAATCTAAAGATAATTCTAGCAAAATAATAATGAAAGAAGAGCTATTTGCTTATTTAACCCCAATATTAGACGTTTCCTCTTTCTCTTGCGATGCTTCATTCCAAAACGCTTTTCTTTCCTTTTATGCTGCTGTGACGAAAGCCATTTCGTCTCATCTGATTTTATTATGCGGGCGGACAAAAACCCTCGGACAAACTCAGCAAAAACCCACAGATGGGAAACCAACGACTGAAGCACAGCAAGCAAACCGAAAACTAAAACTTGTTCGATGTCCTCGTCGCATATAATTTCAGATTATCTCGCAGCGATATGCTTTCGTGGCTCACATAAACATACGTTATGTTGATGTGCGTGCATAAAGCGGTACACAGCGCACACCACCTTCACTCACGAGAAGCACCGGGCGACGCACACATCCTGCAAGGATTTATTTAGCTGCTGGTGCGGGTGCTGCCGCTGCTTTTTGTTGACTTTTAAGTGGCGCATAAAATTTTGACATCATAAAAAGGCATCACATAAAATCTGCATTTTCTCCGAACACACTCGAGCACACACGATGCGCTCCGTGCGTCCTGCGTCCTGCGTCCTGGCATCGCCTTGGAAGGAAGTTGTTGCTGGTGGTTCAAGTGGTTGCGAGCAACGCTGTGTGGTTGCTGAGGCGTCGGTGGCGTTGTTCTTGCTTCTCGAAGCCAATATTGCTGCTCATCCTTGCCATCCTTCCATCCTTCCTTCCTTCCTTCCTTCCTTCGTAATGAATATGAGCGGCTGAGGGGAAAAAAAGGAGGCAAAAATTAAGCAGTTGAATTCCGCGTGCCGAGTTCAATGCGATTTTATCATTATCTTTAATTTGTTATTATTATTCATTTATTTCTCTGCTTTCGTTTTAATCTTATTTGTTTATTCAACTTTTCAGTTTTCTTTTTTATCACGAAAAAGGCATTTTTTTAATTTTTTTTTTGGTCTCTTTTATAATTTTTTCCGGTAACCAAGGAAGGAAGCGGAAATCATTAAGATCGTCGTCGCGCGTTGGCAACTCTGCGCTATCAAGTGTCTTTATACTCAAAAATATGACATCCGTACTTGAAAGGGCGTGCGCAGGAGGGGATGGCGGGCGCACCTGCCCCCTCGGGATATTGAAAGTACTTGAAAAAGTGGAAAACTTCTCCGCAATTATGTTTCCTCAACAATCTACGAAACGATCTTTGAAACAATCTATGAAAAATATAAAATGCAATACAAAACGCGTTTTAACTCATTGGAAATAATTTCACAAAGCTCCCCCCTTCTCCTCCCCCCGCCTCCACCGCTGGTACATCCTCGTGTAATTGTAAACATTACATTACACTTTGTAAATATAAAAAAAAACTGCATGTCCTTGTCCGCGCAATCCTGCGGATTCATGCGTCGAGCAGGAACTTGTAAATTTTTAATGAACTTCGTGATTGCGCTCGTCAAGAATTACTTGGAAATCGCGTGGAGTAAACACAGTTTTTTCCGTATTTATTAAGTGGACGACGACACCGCGACGACTTCCGTGAAGGAAGTGAAGAAACTCAGTCTGCAGCGATCCTTGTGGATTAATAAATTTATTGAGTTTCCCTTTATTTTCCTCATTCAATTACAGTCATTAAAAAAATTACTGAAAAGATATCGCTGCGAGGTACAGGATTCTCCACGATTTCGAAATATGATTGCTTTAATATGATTCACGCTGGAGTAATTAACTCGATTACCGCCGTAATGTCCTCGTATTGCATGTGAAATGTGAGAAAACACAACTGTAGTCGATCGCCGTGGTAGACGAGAACCGCTACTCGTTGAATAATCGACGCATGAGGCAACGACAACGAGACACTTAATTATCATCGCAGATAAGATGTTGGGAACATCAAAACGCCATAAAATAATTAATGCGTCCATTGTTCGGTGACGTTAAGTCAACTTTAACTGCTCTGCCGCCACTCGGATTGATATTTTATAACCTCATTAATAAATTTTGTACCGCAAAGACACGAGACTTCGCTTTGATTTCGCATTTTATGTCACTGCAATTAAAATGCAGCAGTAGAAATCAACGATTGAATTACTTTGTAAGCCACAATGCAATTCTATACACACAAACACACATACACAAACACACACACACACACACACAGACACCCCATCAAATACACTCATAAAAACGTTGAGCGTGCTAATAATTTGTAGTTTGTAAGTAGAAATTGATGAACAAAATTATTTTTCATATCATGTGAAATCCTTATTAAATATACAATTTTTTTACATTAAATATGACGAAATTTCCCGTTGATGTGATGCGTCATTTTATAGTTCAGTGTAAACACACATCGATCACATTTCCACAAATGCATCAACTCGCATTTACACGCGCCATTCTATCCTTGTGGTCCACTTTCACCGCCTCTTTTAATGCTCTCGTATGACATGCATTTTTATTAATTAATCAACCAGAGCTTAATAAATATTAACAGGTTTTTCTTGATCTTTTTTTTCGATTTTGTTTTTGGTTATTTATGCATACATTAATCAATTGACACGGGCCATATATTTTGCTGAAGAAAAGCCTTTTTGAGC
The DNA here is from genome assembly GCA_922984085.1 of Sicus ferrugineus. NCBI lineage: Eukaryota > Metazoa > Arthropoda > Insecta > Diptera > Conopidae > Sicus > Sicus ferrugineus. The sequence goes on from OV277352.1 coordinate 4,510,276, forward strand.
GTAATTACGCTCAAAAAGGCTTTTCTTCAGCAAAATATATGGCCCGTGTCAATTGATTAATGTTTTCAGCTGTTCGTTTTTGTATATCGTATTTAATTGAAGTTTCAATTATTGAGCTTCAATTATTGAGTTTAATTAATTATTATTGATATATTTCCACTGTCGGTTTTGAAGTTGTGTAGCGGAGGGGAAGCAATGAAATCCTCTTGTTTCACAGATGAACTCTACTTAATTAACGTTTTTTTGTTTTCTTCGCTTTACTTGACTGATATTTTCAATACTCTTTATGATGTGAGAGCACTCGGCATTAAAAAGTAGAGCACGTGTCATGTTTAACCTGAAATATCTTAACGAAAAACAGCTGTTTGTATAGCCAAACTCTTCTCTAATCTACGACAGTTTTAACCTCCCAATATCGACCTTTATTTCCCACAAATTTTATGCTCAAAGAGAAGTTATAAAATCTTCCCTTTAATATCGTAAAATCATTGAGAGAGAACAAAGAGGAAAGCCAAGTTTCACTGGAAAAACGGTGTAGCTGTGAGAGCGCATGCTTACTAAAAATTACCAACGAACATCGTAAACCGAGGAGAGAGAAGAGAGAAGAAAATCAAACCGGCATTTTAGAGCGTAATGGAATCCGAAAACTTCAGAAAACAAGCTCGTACATCTCACACATCGTATAAAATAATGATGCGCTCTCTCTCCTAGTCTCTGCTACTAATGCTGAAGTGCTAATACAGGCCACTAGACGCCGCCTCAGTAGCAGACCGTTACAAAAGTAATACCGTAATACAAATTGTAATACCGTAAACAGGATTTCTGTTTACGGTATTACAAATTTACGATTTACTTTTGTGGAGTAACAATTGCAAAATACGATAAAAATTCAATATGAGAAGAGAACTTTATATTTTGTTCTCTTCCGCAAGAACTCGAAGGAACTCTGAGGAAATGCATAATTTTGTTCGTTTTTCCTGCACTTTTTTCCCTTTTATTGTTGCAAGACCTGTGTTAGTTTGATAGTAATTATTTTCTTTGCTGTGCGCCAAATTTTAGTGTGTCCAAAATTTGGGACTTTATTTGGACTTCGACCGGGCCAAGGACAACACTTTTACTTGTTATTTTGCCATTTGCACATTTTTGCGCGTATCTTTTATAATTCCGACGTTTTATTGATCTGATAAATTGGTTTATTGGTGTTGTTTTAAGATAACAATTCTTACTTAATCTCTAAGAATCTAAAGCTTCTAGAGCAAACGTTTCTTCAGGCGTTCATGTGACCAGTTGTACGCTATGAATATTTTATGGCATCAATCGAACTACGGCAAGTTTGCTCGAGGAAGACCTTGTGCATTATTGCACTATTTTGGGTACTGATAAGGAAAACCTTCCTGAACTGATATGGAAAGTGGTATGAAATTAATTTCCTTATTTATACTTTTTCATGGTATGAAAAAGTATAAAAGGCTCTCAAATTCACCCAATAATCAGTCAGTGTTACTTAGCTTTCCCGTATTACGATATGAAGTCGTTTATACTCCTGACTTTGGTTTTGTGGGCTGCCGTCAATTGCGCCAGCCTAAACTTGGGTCGAGTTTTTGACGATCACGATGCTGAAGTGGGTGAAGCACCCTACATCGTGCAATTCCGAGATGAGCGATACTTTTGTGCCGGTGTCCTTATATTTCCCAATTGGGTTTTAACCGCGGCTCGTTGCTTGAAACCTCGGGAACGCTTCGGCGTTTTTGCCGGCATGCACGCAGTGAACGGTACCAAAGATCCCGAAGTTCAGTTCCGGCAGATTCGAAGTTCGAAACAATATGTTCTCCATAATGTTTATGCCAGCGGGGATGTAGATTTGGTGGACTTAGGTCTGCTTTACATCGACCCACCTTTCGATGTAGAAAAATCTGCTCGCGTCAAAAGTATTCCATTGGCTGTCGAAAAATATGAACATTTTACTCCAGGAAAGCTCTACGGATGGGGCAGCATGGAAGGTGGTGCATATCACACTACGCTGCATGCTTTCGACGTGAACTTCTTAAGCTACGAGAAGTGCTGGGATTACTACGTGCTTCCAACACCAGTTAAGATATATAACATCTGCGCAAAAGACCCAATCGACTCATGCTCTGGCGATTCCGGCGGTCCATTGATACACAAAACACCCGAGGGCGACGAGTTGGTGGGCATTGTTTCCTTCAATGGAATGCCCTGTGACGATAAAACAGGCAATCCATCAGCATATATAAACGTTGCATTGTTCTCCAAATGGATCTCTAACACCATAAGGGATTTTGTTGCACCGTCATCATGGCCCCCACATCCTAAAGCAGGCCGCTAGGCCAGCAGCTTTGACGGGCCCCCACTCTACCGCAAGGCTCAACGTAATTTTTTATTGTATTGGGTTGTATTTTATTTACGTCTATGAAATAATCTTTTCTTACATACTAACAATAAAGTGGTTTTATACTAGTCTTTCAAAATACATTTGTAGCCATACAGAAAACAATTGAATCGTTTTTATAAATATTTTTATAAATAAATGTTTTTTTTTTATGGCAGATAGAACCAAGGTCAGTGGATGCCCCCTATCCATGCAAAGCATTCGTTGGTTTAGAAGGGAAAAGGTTAGTGGGAAGGGGAAAAGTGGGAGTAGTGTCGATTTACACCTCTTTAAAAGCATCGACGTTATAAGTGGGTGGGAAAACATGCGCAGGGAGACTATTCCACAATTTGACTGCGCGACCGAAAAACGAATTCTCGCGGTAGTGGGTAGTGCGATGGAACGGGATCGAGACGTAAAAGGGGTGCACCGCTCTGGAAAGCCGAGTAGATCTGTTGAATACCTGAACCGAAGGAATCAGGCTGGCTACTTCAGAGGAACAATTACCATTAAAGTAACGGTAAAATAAAGTTACACACCCCACATCCCGACGACATCCCAAGGTTTCAATAGAGCTGGATACCCTACTGTCCCCTATAAGTTTTATCGCACGACCTTGTATACGGTCCAGAAGCTGAAGATATGCTTTCGAAGCTCCCGACCAAATATGCAAGTTGTACTCCATTTTCGGCCGGATATAAGTGGTGTAGACACAACGAAGGTCGGTTGGAGTGAAGTATTTCTTGCACAGGTTTAAAAAAGCCTAAGCACTTGGCTGCTTCTTTCGACACATCAAAAATGTGATCGTTCCAACGAAGATCGCATTGTATTGACATGCCCAGAACATCAAGAGCCTCCGACTCATTAATATCCACACCACCCATATTTCAAGGTGGAAAGTTGTCGGCCGCCAGACCCTTGTGGGTCAACAAACAGCATTGGGTCTTCCGCGCATTAAAATCAACCCGATTCGCTTGACCCCACTCCTGGATTTTGTTGAGGTCAGATTGGAGTGTGTCATTCATAATTCTGCGTTTTCTATTGATCTCCAGAATAGAAGGACGCCTGGAGAATGAATATGAATGACAAATGCTGCTGTCATCAGCAAACGAGTAGACGGGGTTTGATGTCAATGACAGAAGGTCATTGATAAAAATGAGAAAAAGTGTTGGAGACAGGACCGAACCCTGCGGAACTCCAGCATTAATGGAGTGCTCTTCGGAAGCAAAGCCGTCTATCACAACCCGAATAGAACGGCCGCTGAGGAAACTCGATATCCATCGAGTGAATGTGTTACCGACACCATAAGCAGCCAGTTTAGACGCGAGTGCTTTATGCCACACCCGGTAAAATGCCTTGGAGATATCCAAAGCAAAAACCTTAGTCTCACCGAATTGGTGAACACAACTGTTCCACCGCTCAGTGAGGAACGCCACAAATCACCTGTGGAGCGGTGAGCACGGAAACCGTACTGGCGATCGCTGACCAATTGGTTGCTCTCCAGATACCTCATCAGGTTAAAATTTATAACGCTCTCCATAACTTTGGAGAGCATTGAACAGATTGCTATGGGCCGGTAATTGGCAGGATTCGTAGCCTCACCTTTTTTGGGAACTGGCTGCACATTGGCAATCTTCCAGGAAGTAGGAAAAACTCCTGAAGTGAACGATAAATTAAACAGATTGCGCAATGGGCGAGCCAGTGTTGAGGCGCACTTTCTCAACACGTGGGCTGAGATGCCATCCGGTCCCGAGGATTTATTGACGTTGAGGTTTACAAGCACTCTTTTAACAGCCCGCGTTTGAAAGTGCATCTCAGATATAATATGAGACACACCATCGATCACGGGTAGTGGTCGGCTACACTCAGGAAGAGAGCAGTTTTCAGCAAACATTTTGGCTAATAAGTTTGCCTTATCAACCGAGTGAGTGAAGATCTGATCGTCCTTGAGGAGAGTTGGAATAGACGATCGCGTCTGATTCTTCGCCCTCCCCACGAACGACCAAAAGTTCTTGCTACCCTTTGGTATTCCAGAACTCTGCGTCTAAGGCGCTGTTCGTAGAGAACTTTTTCGCGCTTTAGAGTGGCATTGCGCCTATTTCTGGCCTGATTGCGCAGCAGTCTTTAGACCTGATCAATGCTTCCTCTTTAGACCTGACTGCTTGTCTGCAAGTCGCATTAAACCAGGAATGGTCTTTTGGTTTAATGGAAATTCTTTTATTGGGTATGGAAGACCTCATACCAAATAAAATTATATTTTCTACCAATTCTGCTGCAGCATTTATGTTTCTATCCCTGAAACACAATTGCCAATTGAAACGGCTGAAAAAGGAGTTCATCGCATCCCAGTTAGCCTTCTCATAAAGCCACACTTTCCGCTTCGGAGCTGGCTGATGAGCGGATTGAAGACTAGAATATGGGAAGGTAGCAGAAATTGTAGCGTGGTCCGAATTACCAAGAGGTGCAAGAACATTCATATTATACTTGCTGTGATGTGAAGTTAGAAAAAGGTCCAGAATAAGAAAATTTTACAAAAGTTGTTAAATGGCAATTATTATTTTTTTAGCTACTTGTGTGTAATATTTAGACTTCGACCTGGCCAAGGACAACACTATAACTTGTTTGTGTTGTGTCTTTTATAATTCCGACGTTTTATTGATCTGATAAATTGGTTTATTGGTATTGTTTTAGGATAACAATTCTTACTTAACAATTCTTACTTAATCTCTAAGAATCTAAAGCTTCTAGAGCAAACGTTTCTTCAGGCGTTCATGTGACCAGTTGTACGCTATGAATATTTTATGGCATCAATCGAACTACGGCAAGTTTGCTCGAGGAAGACCTTGTGCATTATTGCACTATTTTGGGTACTGATAAGGAAAACCTTCCTGAACTGATATGGAAAGTGGTATGAAATTAATTTCCTTATTTATACTTTTTCATGGTATGAAAAAGTATAAAAGGCTCTCAAATTCACCCAATAATCAGTCAGTGTTACTTAGCTTTCCCGTATTACGATATGAAGTCGTTTATACTCCTGACTTTGGTTTTGTGGGCTGCCGTCAATTGCGCCAGCCTAAACTTGGGTCGAGTTTTTGACGATCACGATGCTGAAGTGGGTGAAGCACCCTACATCGTGCAATTCCGAGATGAGCGATACTTTTGTGCCGGTGTCCTTATATTTCCCAATTGGGTTTTAACCGCGGCTCGTTGCTTGAAACCTCGGGAACGCTTCGGCGTTTTTGCCGGCATGCACGCAGTGAACGGTACCAAAGATCCCGAAGTTCAGTTCCGGCAGATTCGAAGTTCGAAACAATATGTTCTCCATAATGTTTATGCCAGCGGGGATGTAGATTTGGTGGACTTAGGTCTGCTTTACATCGACCCACCTTTCGATGTAGAAAAATCTGCTCGCGTCAAAAGTATTGCATTGGCTGTCGAAAAATATGAACATTTTACTCCAGGAAAGCTCTACGGATGGGGCAGCATGGAAGGTGGTGCATATCACACTACGCTGCATGCTTTCGACGTGAACTTCTTAAGCTACGAGAAGTGCTGGGATTACTACGTGCTTCCAACACCAGTTAAGATATATAACATCTGCGCAAAAGACCCAATCGACTCATGCTCTGGCGATTCCGGCGGTCCATTGATACACAAAACACCCGAGGGCGACGAGTTGGTGGGCATTGTTTCCTTCAATGGAATGCCCTGTGACGATAAAACAGGCAATCCATCAGCATATATAAACGTTGCATTGTTCTCCAAATGGATCTCTAACACCATAAGGGATTTTGTTGCACCGTCATCATGGCCCCCACATCCTAAAGCAGGCCGCTAGGCCAGCAGCTTTGACGGGCCCCCACTCTACCGCAAGGCTCAACGTAATTTTTTATTGTATTGGGTTGTATTTTATTTACGTCTATGAAATAATCTTTTCTTACATACTAACAATAAAGTGGTTTTATACTAGTCTTTCAAAATACATTTGTAGCCATACAGAAAACAATTGAATCGTTTTTATAAATATTTTTATAAATAAATGTTTTTTTTTTATGGCAGATAGAACCAAGGTCAGTGGATGCCCCCTATCCATGCAAAGCATTCGTTGGTTTAGAAGGGAAAAGGTTAGTGGGAAGGGGAAAAGTGGGAGTAGTGTCGATTTACACCTCTTTAAAAGCATCGACGTTATAAGTGGGTGGGAAAACATGCGCAGGGAGACTATTCCACAATTTGACTGCGCGACCGAAAAACGAATTCTCGCGGTAGTGGGTAGTGCGATGGAACGGGATCGAGACGTAAAAGGGGTGCACCGCTCTGGAAAGCCGAGTAGATCTGTTGAATACCTGAACCGAAGGAATCAGGCTGGCTACTTCAGAGGAACAATTACCATTAAAGTAACGGTAAAATAAAGTTACACACCCCACATCCCGACGACATCCCAAGGTTTCAATAGAGCTGGATACCCTACTGTCCCCTATAAGTTTTATCGCACGACCTTGTATACGGTCCAGAAGCTGAAGATATGCTTTCGAAGCTCCCGACCAAATATGCAAGTTGTACTCCATTTTCGGCCGGATATAAGTGGTGTAGACACAACGAAGGTCGGTTGGAGTGAAGTATTTCTTGCACAGGTTTAAAAAAGCCTAAGCACTTGGCTGCTTCTTTCGACACATCAAAAATGTGATCGTTCCAACGAAGATCGCATTGTATTGACATGCCCAGAACATCAAGAGCCTCCGACTCATTAATATCCACACCACCCATATTTCAAGGTGGAAAGTTGTCGGCCGCCAGACCCTTGTGGGTCAACAAACAGCATTGGGTCTTCCGCGCATTAAAATCAACCCGATTCGCTTGACCCCACTCCTGGATTTTGTTGAGGTCAGATTGGAGTGTGTCATTCATAATTCTGCGTTTTCTATTGATCTCCAGAATAGAAGGACGCCTGGAGAATGAATATGAATGACAAATGCTGCTGTCATCAGCAAACGAGTAGACGGGGTTTGATGTCAATGACAGAAGGTCATTGATAAAAATGAGAAAAAGTGTTGGAGACAGGACCGAACCCTGCGGAACTCCAGCATTAATGGAGTGCTCTTCGGAAGCAAAGCCGTCTATCACAACCCGAATAGAACGGCCGCTGAGGAAACTCGATATCCATCGAGTGAATGTGTTACCGACACCATAAGCAGCCAGTTTAGACGCGAGTGCTTTATGCCACACCCGGTAAAATGCCTTGGAGATATCCAAAGCAAAAACCTTAGTCTCACCGAATTGGTGAACACAACTGTTCCACCGCTCAGTGAGGAACGCCACAAATCACCTGTGGAGCGGTGAGCACGGAAACCGTACTGGCGATCGCTGACCAATTGGTTGCTCTCCAGATACCTCATCAGGTTAAAATTTATAACGCTCTCCATAACTTTGGAGAGCATTGAACAGATTGCTATGGGCCGGTAATTGGCAGGATTCGTAGCCTCACCTTTTTTGGGAACTGGCTGCACATTGGCAATCTTCCAGGAAGTAGGAAAAACTCCTGAAGTGAACGATAAATTAAACAGATTGCGCAATGGGCGAGCCAGTGTTGAGGCGCACTTTCTCAACACGTGGGCTGAGATGCCATCCGGTCCCGAGGATTTATTGACGTTGAGGTTTACAAGCACTCTTTTAACAGCCCGCGTTTGAAAGTGCATCTCAGATATAATATGAGACACACCATCGATCACGGGTAGTGGTCGGCTACACTCAGGAAGAGAGCAGTTTTCAGCAAACATTTTGGCTAATAAGTTTGCCTTATCAACCGAGTGAGTGAAGATCTGATCGTCCTTGAGGAGAGTTGGAATAGACGATCGCGTCTGATTCTTCGCCCTCCCCACGAACGACCAAAAGTTCTTGCTACCCTTTGGTATTCCAGAACTCTGCGTCTAAGGCGCTGTTCGTAGAGAACTTTTTCGCGCTTTAGAGTGGCATTGCGCCTATTTCTGGCCTGATTGCGCAGCAGTCTTTAGACCTGATCAATGCTTCCTCTTTAGACCTGACTGCTTGTCTGCAAGTCGCATTAAACCAGGAATGGTCTTTTGGTTTAATGGAAATTCTTTTATTGGGTATGGAAGACCTCATACCAAATAAAATTATATTTTCTACCAATTCTGCTGCAGCATTTATGTTTCTATCCCTGAAACACAATTGCCAATTGAAACGGCTGAAAAAGGAGTTCATCGCATCCCAGTTAGCCTTCTCATAAAGCCACACTTTCCGCTTCGGAGCTGGCTGATGAGCGGATTGAAGACTAGAATATGGGAAGGTAGCAGAAATTGTAGCGTGGTCCGAATTACCAAGAGGTGCAAGAACATTCATATTATACTTGCTGTGATGTGAAGTTAGAAAAAGGTCCAGAATAAGAAAATTTTACAAAAGTTGTTAAATGGCAATTATTATTTTTTTTAGCTACTTGTGTGTAATATTTAGACTTCGACCTGGCCAAGGACAACACTATAACTTGTTTGTGTTGTGTCTTTTATAATTCCGACGTTTTATTGATCTGATAAATTGGTTTATTGGTATTGTTTTAGGATAACAATTCTTACTTAACAATTCTTACTTAATCTCTAAGAATCTAAAGCTTCTAGAGCAAACGTTTCTTCAGGCGTTCATGTGACCAGTTGTACGCTATGAATATTTTATGGCATCAATCGAACTACGGCAAGTTTGCTCGAGGAAGACCTTGTGCATTATTGCACTATTTTGGGTACTGATAAGGAAAACCTTCCTGAACTGATATGGAAAGTGGTATGAAATTAATTTCCTTATTTATACTTTTTCATGGTATGAAAAAGTATAAAAGGCTCTCAAATTCACCCAATAATCAGTCAGTGTTACTTAGCTTTCCCGTATTACGATATGAAGTCGTTTATACTCCTGACTTTGGTTTTGTGGGCTGCCGTCAATTGCGCCAGCCTAAACTTGGGTCGAGTTTTTGACGATCACGATGCTGAAGTGGGTGAAGCACCCTACATCGTGCAATTCCGAGATGAGCGATACTTTTGTGCCGGTGTCCTTATATTTCCCAATTGGGTTTTAACCGCGGCTCGTTGCTTGAAACCTCGGGAACGCTTCGGCGTTTTTGCCGGCATGCACGCAGTGAACGGTACCAAAGATCCCGAAGTTCAGTTCCGGCAGATTCGAAGTTCGAAACAATATGTTCTCCATAATGTTTATGCCAGCGGGGATGTAGATTTGGTGGACTTAGGTCTGCTTTACATCGACCCACCTTTCGATGTAGAAAAATCTGCTCGCGTCAAAAGTATTGCATTGGCTGTCGAAAAATATGAACATTTTACTCCAGGAAAGCTCTACGGATGGGGCAGCATGGAAGGTGGTGCATATCACACTACGCTGCATGCTTTCGACGTGAACTTCTTAAGCTACGAGAAGTGCTGGGATTACTACGTGCTTCCAACACCAGTTAAGATATATAACATCTGCGCAAAAGACCCAATCGACTCATGCTCTGGCGATTCCGGCGGTCCATTGATACACAAAACACCCGAGGGCGACGAGTTGGTGGGCATTGTTTCCTTCAATGGAATGCCCTGTGACGATAAAACAGGCAATCCATCAGCATATATAAACGTTGCATTGTTCTCCAAATGGATCTCTAACACCATAAGGGATTTTGTTGCACCGTCATCATGGCCCCCACATCCTAAAGCAGGCCGCTAGGCCAGCAGCTTTGACGGGCCCCCACTCTACCGCAAGGCTCAACGTAATTTTTTATTGTATTGGGTTGTATTTTATTTACGTCTATGAAATAATCTTTTCTTACATACTAACAATAAAGTGGTTTTATACTAGTCTTTCAAAATACATTTGTAGCCATACAGAAAACAATTGAATCGTTTTTATAAATATTTTTATAAATAAATGTTTTTTTTTATGGCAGATAGAACCAAGGTCAGTGGATGCCCCCTATCCATGCAAAGCATTCGTTGGTTTAGAAGGGAAAAGGTTAGTGGGAAGGGGAAAAGTGGGAGTAGTGTCGATTTACACCTCTTTAAAAGCATCGACGTTATAAGTGGGTGGGAAAACATGCGCAGGGAGACTATTCCACAATTTGACTGTGCGACCGAAAAACGAATTCTCGCGGTAGTGGGTAGTGCGATGGAACGGGATCGAGACGTAAAAGGGGTGCACCGCTCTGGAAAGCCGAGTAGATCTGTTGAATACCTGAACCGAAGGAATCAGGCTGGCTACTTCAGAGGAACAATTACCATTAAAGTAACGGTAAAATAAAGTTACACACCCCACATCCCGACGACATCCCAAGGTTTCAATAGAGCTGGATACCCTACTGTCCCCTATAAGTTTTATCGCACGACCTTGTATACGGTCCAGAAGCTGAAGATATGCTTTCGAAGCTCCCGACCAAATATGCAAGTTGTACTCCATTTTCGGCCGGATATAAGTGGTGTAGACACAACGAAGGTCGGTTGGAGTGAAGTATTTCTTGCACAGGTTTAAAAAAGCCTAAGCACTTGGCTGCTTCTTTCGACACATCAAAAATGTGATCGTTCCAACGAAGATCGCATTGTATTGACATGCCCAGAACATCAAGAGCCTCCGACTCATTAATATCCACACCACCCATATTTCAAGGTGGAAAGTTGTCGGCCGCCAGACCCTTGTGGGTCAACAAACAGCATTGGGTCTTCCGCGCATTAAAATCAACCCGATTCGCTTGACCCCACTCCTGGATTTTGTTGAGGTCAGATTGGAGTGTGTCATTCATAATTCTGCGTTTTCTATTGATCTCCAGAATAGAAGGACGCCTGGAGAATGAATATGAATGACAAATGCTGCTGTCATCAGCAAACGAGTAGACGGGGTTTGATGTCAATGACAGAAGGTCATTGATAAAAATGAGAAAAAGTGTTGGAGACAGGACCGAACCCTGCGGAACTCCAGCATTAATGGAGTGCTCTTCGGAAGCAAAGCCGTCTATCACAACCCGAATAGAACGGCCGCTGAGGAAACTCGATATCCATCGAGTGAATGTGTTACCGACACCATAAGCAGCCAGTTTAGACGCGAGTGCTTTATGCCACACCCGGTAAAATGCCTTGGAGATATCCAAAGCAAAAACCTTAGTCTCACCGAATTGGTGAACACAACTGTTCCACCGCTCAGTGAGGAACGCCACAAATCACCTGTGGAGCGGTGAGCACGGAAACCGTACTGGCGATCGCTGACCAATTGGTTGCTCTCCAGATACCTCATCAGGTTAAAATTTATAACGCTCTCCATAACTTTGGAGAGCATTGAACAGATTGCTATGGGCCGGTAATTGGCAGGATTCGTAGCCTCACCTTTTTTGGGAACTGGCTGCACATTGGCAATCTTCCAGGAAGTAGGAAAAACTCCTGAAGTGAACGATAAATTAAACAGATTGCGCAATGGGCGAGCCAGTGTTGAGGCGCACTTTCTCAACACGTGGGCTGAGATGCCATCCGGTCCCGAGGATTTATTGACGTTGAGGTTTACAAGCACTCTTTTAACAGCCCGCGTTTGAAAGTGCATCTCAGATATAATATGAGACACACCATCGATCACGGGTAGTGGTCGGCTACACTCAGGAAGAGAGCAGTTTTCAGCAAACATTTTGGCTAATAAGTTTGCCTTATCAACCGAGTGAGTGAAGATCTGATCGTCCTTGAGGAGAGTTGGAATAGACGATCGCGTCTGATTCTTCGCCCTCCCCACGAACGACCAAAAGTTCTTGCTACCCTTTGGTATTCCAGAACTCTGCGTCTAAGGCGCTGTTCGTAGAGAACTTTTTCGCGCTTTAGAGTGGCATTGCGCCTATTTCTGGCCTGATTGCGCAGCAGTCTTTAGACCTGATCAATGCTTCCTCTTTAGACCTGACTGCTTGTCTGCAAGTCGCATTAAACCAGGAATGGTCTTTTGGTTTAATGGAAATTCTTTTATTGGGTATGGAAGACCTCATACCAAATAAAATTATATTTTCTACCAATTCTGCTGCAGCATTTATGTTTCTATCCCTGAAACTCAATTGCCAATTGAAACGGCTGAAAAAGGAGTTCAGCGCATCCCAGTTAGCCTTCTCATAAAGCCACACTTTCCGCTTCGGAGCTGGCTGATGAGCGGATTGAAGACTAGAATATGGGAAGGTAGCAGAAATTGTAGCGTGGTCCGAATTACCAAGAGGTGCAAGAACATTCATATCATACTTGCTGTGATGTGAAGTTAGAAAAAGGTCCAGAATATTTTGGTTTTGCCCATCAACGCAGGGAAAGTGCGTTGGTTCCTTCACTAATTGAGTCAAATTATTAGACTCAGCAAACAACTCAACATACAAACCCTCAGATGTTGTGTGACCCGAGCCAATTGGAATTATGAACATTGAAATCACCAGCAACAACAATTTCACTGTTCGGATACGATTCCAGGATTTTAGAAATCGAATCAGAGAGACTGTCAAGTTTATCAAATGTTGGCAGCCTCTCTATAAATGAAGCAGAAGTGCAGGATGTGCGACTGGATTTTGAACTTAACCCACATGGAGCTAAATTCGGCATCCGTCGTGCAAAGGTGTTGCTGACACTGGTACGCAACATCACTGCGAATATATAAGGCGAGGCCTCGCTGCATTCCGTTAAGTTGACTATTGAATTATTAAATTTTGTTCTTAGTGCACATTATTGATTTTTTTGTTTATTGAATTTTTGTTTATTAATGTTTCACTGCATTCCTGTGTTTTTTAGTGATGATTTAGGATGGGGTAGGTTTTGTTTTGACTCTTTTTCCGCGCGAGGACTCGTCACGAACACTAAATTGTGGGTGAGGTGACGTCCTCCTTCGCCCGCGGTCACGACACAACTGATGGGCTCATAATAAAGAATGTTGTAAAGTATAAAGTATATTTTCTTGCTTTTGTTGTAGCAATGACATTTGTAAAATCAACTTGCTTTGCTAAATTATTTTCTATACACAAAATGGCTAAATGATTTAGTCGTTCTTGACCAGTTGTGCTACTTTGCCATGTTTTCAATGAATTTGTCAATCTGCTGAAGAAATAATAACTGCTATTGTACAAAACAATTTAATAGCCAGGCAAATATTCGAAAATATACCTTGCAGTTTTTTATCGTAAATATCGTTTAAAAACCTAATCGGGCTTCTTTCATTTCCGAAATCTGCTTTGTGAATATTTTTACAATAAATGATTTCCTTCAGTAAGCCTTCTGACAGATCTTTCTCATAAGTTGTCGTAAGTTGATCATTTATTCAAATAATGCCATTCAAGTTGGTGAAAGTGATGATATTAAGTTGGTTAAAAAAGATGCTGACATTGATAAGTTAAAAAAGGTGAGCTTGTTGTGAGCTTGAGTCCCTCCTTCCTTATATGGACAACTTTTGGATCCTTCTGTTTGGCAATATGGAATTCAGTTGAAACCCTTCCGTCCTTTACGAAAGCCGTCGCATGCTCAACTCACCGTATAGCCAAAAGACAACTAGATGCAAAAGATACGGAATCTACCCTGGCCTCTGCGCTCTCAGTCTATTTTCATAACGTCTGTCTGTCTGTCTGTTTGGGAGAACGAAAACAGATATCGCAATGAAATTTGGCACATATATTCATTGTTATGTAGGGCAGTTTGGGATTGAAAATGGGCGAGATAGGTTAACAACCACGCCTGCTTTACATGCGGAATGTCAAGGCACCCCGTTTTAAAAAGTGTTATAATCTGAATATTTCATAAACCGTGAGAGATATTAAGGTATAATTTTATTCCGGAACATATTAAAATGTTTGCGAAAAATTGGCCCGCCATGCCCACTCATAACAAAGTTGGCAATATCTCATGAACGGTATAAGATATTGAGATGTCATTTTATCGCGATATATAGAGAAGCATTATCAATAAGCTTGTCAGAAATGAGCGTGCCACGCCCACTCATACAAAAGATGTCAATATCTCGTAAACGGTATAAAATATTAAAACGTAATTTTATCACGTACGAGGTATCTACAGGTATTACCAATTTTTATACTGGAAATGGGCGTGGTCCGCCCACTTATACAAAAGTTGTCAATATCTCATAGACGGTGCTAAATATTGATACGTGATTTTGTCCTGGAGTATATAGGAATATTACCAAAATGTTTGCCAAAAATGAACGTGGTCCGCCTACTTTTACAAAAGTTGTTAAATGGCAATTATTATTTTTTTTAGCTACTTGGGTGTGATATTTAGACTTCGACCTGGCCAAGGACAACACTATAACTTGTTTGTGTTGTGTCTTTTATAATTCCGACGTTTTATTGATCTGATAAATTGGTTTATTGGTCTTGTTTTAGGATAACAATTCTTACTTAATCTCTAAGAATCTAAAGCTTCTAGAGCAAACGTTTCTTCAGGCGTTCATGTGACCAGTTGTACGCTACAAATATTTTATGGCATCAATCGAACTACGGCAAGTTTGCTCGAGGAAGACCTTGTGCATTATTGCACTATTTTGGGTACTGATAAGGAAAACCTTCCTGAACTGATATGGAAAGTGGTATGAAATTAATTTCCTTATTTATACTTTTTCATGGTATGAAAAAGTATAAAAGGCTCTCAAATTCACCCAAAAATCAGTCAGTGTTACTTAGCTTTCCCGTATTACGATATGAAGTTGTTTATACTCCTGACTTTGGTTTTGTGGGCTGCTGTCAATTGCGCCAGCCTAAACTTGGGTCGCATTATTGGCGGTCACGAGGCTGAAGTGGGTGAAGCACCCTACATTTTGCAATTCCGAGATGAGCGATACTTTTGTGCCGGTGTCCTTATATTTCCCAATTGGGTTTTAACCGCGGCTCGTTGCTTGAAACCTCGGGAACGCTTCGGCGTTTTTGCCGGCATGCACGCAGCGAACGGTACCAAAGATCCCGAAGTTCAGTTCCGGCAGATTCGAAGTTCGAAACAATATGTTCTCCATAATGTTTATGCCAGCGGGGATGTAGATTTGGTGGACTTAGGTCTGCTTTACATCGACCCACCTTTCGATGTAGAAAAATCTGCTCGCGTGAAAAGTATTGCATTGGCTGCCGAAAAATATGAACATTTTACTCCAGGAAAGCTCTACGGATGGGGCACCATGGAAAGTGGTGCATATCCCACCAACCTGCGTACTATCGATGTCAACTTCGTAAGCTACGAGGGGTGCTGGGATTACTACCTGCCTTCAGAACCATTTAAGATATATAACATCTGCGCAAAAGACCCAATCGACTCGTGCTCTGGCGATTCCGGCGGTCCATTGATACACAAAACACCCGAGGGCGTCGAGTTGGTGGGGATTATTTCCTTTACTGGAATGCCCTCTGACGATAAAACAGGAAATCCATCAGCCTGTATAAACGTTGCACTGTTCTCTGAATGGATCTTTAACACCACAAGGGATTTCGTTGCACCGTCATCATGGCCCCCACATCCTAAAGCACGCCGCTAGGCCAGGATCTTTGGCGGCCCCCCCCCATCTATCGCAAGGCTCAACGTAATTTTTTATTGTATTGGGTTTTATTTACCTCTATGAAATAATCTTTTCTTACAGACTGACAATAAAGTGGTTTTATACTAGGGTTTCAAAATACATTTGTAGCCATACAGAAAACAATTGAATCGTTTTTATAAATATTTTTTATAAATAAATGGGCTCATAATAAAGAATATAATAAAATAATGGGCTCATAATAAAGAATGTTGGATAAACGCAATAATATATATAATAATAATGATAGTTTGAACTAGAACCGGCCCAGAATCACCTCGATTTAGCCATGTCCGTCCGTCTGTCTGTCTGTGTGCGCGTCTGTCTGTGAAAATCACGATTACAGGAGAACAAATAGTGGCATCGTCATGAAATTTGGCACGAATATTCATTATAGGCTGTTTGGGATTGGGCTAAATGGGTAAAATAGTTTAACAACCACGCCCACTTTACATGCGGAATGTAAAGGCACCCCGTTTTAAAAAGTGTTATAATCTGAATATTTCATAAACCGTAAGAGATATTAAGGTATAATTTTATTCCGGAACATATTAAAATGTTTGCGAAAAATTGGCCCGCCATGCCCACTCATAACAAAGTTGGCAATATCTCATGAACGGTATAAGATATTGAGATGTCATTTTATCGCGATATATAGAGAAGCATTATCAATAAGCTTGTCAGAAATGAGCGTGCCACGCCCACTCATACATAAGATGTCAATATCTCGTAAACGGTATCAGATATTAAAACGTAATTTTATCAGGTACGAGGTATCTACAGGTATTGCCAATTTTTATACTGGAAATGGTCGTGGTCTGCCCGCTTGTACAAATGTTGTCAAAATCCCATAAACGGTTCAAAATATTAATACGTGATTCTTTCTCTTTTGCTGCCTTCAAGGAAATGGCAGACTCTGAGAGAAGCTCTCAGAAGAGGATGAGAAGAAGAGCTGCAAGGAGAGGAAAAGAGTGAGAGAGGGCAACGTGCGACTGTTATTAATGATCTTTTCACAGTTTTTGCTCTTGACTTGTGGTATTTTTTGGTTTTCTCCGTTGACTGATTTCGCCGGCGCTCGAATCTGCTGGATGCAGAAAAAGCTGTCAATCACATTTTAATTGCTTGCCTATCAAGGCGGCAAATTTGTCTGTACTTTTCGGCTCAATTGATCATCAGTAGACATTTTAATGTAACATTTTTATCATTCCTTATTTTTTCCTCCTCCTCCTCCTCCTCCTACTTCGCTGCCTGCCATTCGATATTTATTCACACATTATTTGTATTTCAAATACTCTTTAATTACGCTGCTTTCGTATTGAGTCAAAATATTAGCGTGCTAATGATTCTCTCTTAATTACGTTTTCATGTCTTTCAGCGCGTTAACGACGCTCAGATCGCCATACAAGGCAGACACTTAACTGGCTACCTGTCTGTCCATCTGTCTGTCTGTCCGCACAACTCGTCGAAGGTGTCTGCTTATTTGAAAAGTTGTATTTTTCCACTTTTCGGAGCCGCAACAGTTGGACTTTACGACGTCGGTTTCGATGCGGTGTCGAGCTGGATGATGACGCCGACGAGCAGCAGCTGCCACATTTGGAGTCATAAGACTGTTATTAGCTCTACCATCAAATTAACTTGAAACTAAGACTCACTCACACTTCACGGCTGTAGAAATTCTGACTTAAGGCGGAAACCTGTAAAAATCGTTACTCTCCTGAGTTGATGATTGAGAGGCATCGCAGACTGAGAGAGGAGAGGAGAATCGGAGAGTCCTTCTCAGTCGAGGTGAGAGCTGAGATCGAAACTCTACTCTAAACTCGCTCGTGCGTCATCGCCATTCCGCTTGTAGTTCTTCAAATTCGAAGTACTATTTCAGCTGTCTTCTGTACAGAACTCCAGAGTTTAAAGTTTCTCTAACAAGACGTTGGAAGTCACTCGATATTTCAGAATTCACTAAATTAGTAGAATCTCAACAGATTCTCCGTTCCTCCCGTTTCAGTGTTCTGCATTCGGTCACTTTGACGACGAGTCGCCGCTGGCTGCCGCCTCGAAGTCCCAATCAGGGGATGCAACAGCTCTTCACGACTCCGACGTCCGTGGGACAGATGAGGCCACAGCGAATGCAAATGACTGTCTTTGTCGTCCAGAAGTTCTCCAGCGTCAGCGGCAGTCGACGAAGAACTTCAGGAATATCATTTCTCAGCCGACGAAGGAAATGCGCAGCCAAACAAACGTGCTCGGGATGGCAGTTCCTGCTGGAGCGACGTGTTAAAACAGCTAAAGCGGTCCGCTCAGCAGAAGATTAAAGAGAGCGAGGCCTCCCTGCTTCTCCGCGCGACTCCTTTCCCGTCCCCCCGCTTCCCCTCGGACGTGTTCGCACTTTCTTCGTCTTAACTGCGCGATCGCAAATCGAATTGCATATAAATTGGATTCATTTTTATGCAGCAGAAATCGCTTGCTTTCTCTTCGTTGCTTTCTTTTCTTTCGGTTTGGCGTGCGCTGTTCTTTCTTTGCTGTTTCATTTCTCCTCGACGGCCATCAAAGCGTTTGTTTAATCATCGTCACGGTGGGATTTTTCGTCCTGCGTCGAGAAATCGGTGCAGCGATTCTGTTCTGTGTTCCCTGAATTGTGTGTTCGTCGTTCCTTGAATTGTGTGTTCGTCGAGTCGTGCGTTCGTCGAGTCGTGCGTTCGTCGAGTCGTGCGTTCGTCGAGTCGTGCGTTCGTCGAGTCGTGCGTTCAAGTCAGACGTGACTCATTTTCGCTCGCTAACAGCATTTTAATCGAATTGTGAGGTTTAGACTGCGTAAATCGCGAGTATTCCAAATTTTATGTCATTTTTCAGCAGTTAATTTTTTGCTAATACAAGCGAAGAGCCGCACATTTGCGATCGCGTCGACCATTTCAATTCGCTCGTTTTTATTTACTCCACTCGCAATTTATGAGTTCTCGCTCGCTGTGACGAGCGTTGCGAATGTTGTGCGATTAAGATGACAATCGTGAATCAAGCGACGACGACGACGACGACGACGACGACGACGACGACGACGACTACTGAACGTTATCTGCGGCGGCTTAAATGCGGATGCCGATCGGGTTTGTTTTCACCTGAAAAACTGAAAACATTTAATCGCTCCGCAAGCACGCACTTGCGTCTCCCTTCCTCCCCTCCCTCGCACACGAGGACACAAGATAAACACACACACACGCGCGCGTTCACCGTCATGATTAACCGTCTCTTCGCAGCGCTGATAAGCGAGCTGCAGCCACCACATCTCATCGCTCGCATTCAGGCTGCGAAAGCAGTAAACGTCGGCATTAAACGAAGACTTAAATAAGTGAAAATTTACTACACATTTTCACAATCAGCCGCGGCTGCGGTGCGAATCTTCCGATGAAAGTCTGGCTCGAACTTAAGCGCTCTGCAACTTTTCAACGTACTCAAAACTCATGCGTTGCTTGATGGTTTAGTTTCAGCATCAGCTGAGCGAGTTTGCAGTGCTGCCAAAGCAAGGAAATAAAAACTCTAAACTAAAGAAAACCACAAGGCGACGACGGACGACGACGCAGACATAAAATGCAACGCAGGCCAGAAAATTGAAAGCGGCATCTGCATTAAAGTCTCTCGTTTGGTGTTCCGTGTTTTTATGTCGCGCCCCGAGAGGACGGCCACCGCATGCTGTCATGTTTGGCTGGCGCACGCACACACAGTCGCTCGCTCGTGTAAACACAACGCACGGCGGACCGCAACATTCTTGCTGTTGTTGTCGGTCGTGTTGGCAGCGCCAAGTGCAGTTTGCGGAACATTCTAGCTGCAAGTTGGTTCCGCACAAGTTTCGCGCCGAGTGTGAACAAGATTGTTATGACAGCCTACAAGCGCAACTCTTATCAGAGACTTTAATTCATTTTGGCCACAAGTAGATCGGGCGAGCAAGAGTGCTCGGGACGCGATGAAGGAAGAAACGAGTTTCTCAAACTCTTGTTATTTTCGCTTCAGTGTGCGATTGCACGTTAATTAGCGATGCGTACATGCATGCGGATGATTAAATACGTGCAAATGACACGCACCCACACACTCGTACGCGCCCACACACACACACACACACACACACACACACACATCCACGCCACAGCACGCGGCAGCATTAACACCAAATTCAGCATCCGCACACAGATTGGCCGGCGAAAGCCGACGCGCAAATGCATCGTTAAGCCTGCCAGAGGAAGCGAGAAATAATAAATGCATACATGCACAAGTACTGTACGTGTGTGTGTGTGTGTGCGTCGAATTTATATTAAACATTTATGAAAGCTACACTCACACCAACTGCATAAATTGAACAATACGAGTGTATTGATTAAAAGTCAGTGAAAAAAGCGTTTAATTCTTTTTTAATCTCTCGTTGCGCGTTGTTGTCTCAACACTGATGTGCAGCGTGCAACGAAAGATATTATAAAGGCTTTCGTATTTTTGTTTTGTTTTTTTTATTTTTTTTTTTAATTTTTTTTTTAATTTTTTTTTTTTTTAATTTTTTTTTTTTTTGGTCATTAATGCTGCTGTTGCTGTTCTTTTTGCTGTTCTTCTCTTCTTTTTTTCCTTCTTTGTAGTTGATTTTTCTCACCACATCAGTGCAATTTGTTGAATTGGCTCTCCTGCACACAAAATGTTGCAACAAAATTGCCTCTGCTATTGAGGACGCAACTCGCAACCATTTAATTCCGATAGCCAGCCAGAGCCAACGACTGATCTGCCACGGCAATGATAATCAGCAGCAGTTCGGTGAAGCAAAAACGCAAAAATAAAAACACAAACATTTTCGCCGCAACAAAATGGATAACAAAAACGTATAAAAAGTTTTTTAATATTAAGTGAAGGTATGTAATAAGCGAGTAAATCAACAGAAGATCATAAAAGATCGTCAGCGCGGCGCGACGACCTCGATGACGATTACAGTGATGACGGAAATGATTACGAATTTCGCGTATTTCGTGCGTTATCTGGCTTGAAAAGAAGAATTTAACAGAACCGCAGCAGCTAAACAATAAAGCGTTAGCAATATAGTAACAACAACAACAACAACAACAACAACAAAACAACAACAACAAAACAACAACAACAAAAAGCAGCAACAGCGCCAGCAACCGCAACAACCAGCGATAAACTTCAAAA
The DNA here is from genome assembly GCA_922984085.1 of Sicus ferrugineus. Classification (NCBI taxonomy): domain Eukaryota; kingdom Metazoa; phylum Arthropoda; class Insecta; order Diptera; family Conopidae; genus Sicus; species Sicus ferrugineus. The sequence goes on from OV277352.1 coordinate 4,531,391, forward strand.
AATGGCTTCAGAAATTTGAGCTGTTTTTCGAGGCGCCTGAAAGTATGCAGCGTCAAATGTTCTTCGTTTTGTTTCTTATATTTTTCATATAATTTCATTCATTTTTTGAGAAGTTTCTTATTATTTCAAGTATTTTCAATTTTAACTTGCACTGACAAAACGCATTTCAGTCACTTTCCTCTCTGCGTTGCATTCACATCAAGGCTGCTGCTGTCACTCAGTTCTGCACAAAACTGATAGAAACTGAATATCATGAACATTTTCGTGGTATGCGTTGAATTTCCGCCGGATGGTGATGCGAGGAGTTTTCATTTATCAATTTGCATTTCCCGTTCTCGTTCGCGTGTTTGCTTTTCTCTTCTCGATAAATTTCGGTTTAGTGAAGCGTTATTTTTCGATGATCATGAGGCGAGTTTTTCCTTTTAACTCACAGAAGCAATTTTCTAAAAAGAAAAATTGCAAATATCAATTGTGCGATTTCACAGCAGTTTAGTTAGCGTTAAAGTTGATGACTTAACGTGTTTTCGAAATTTAAGACACAGCAAAGCAAAATTTCGAATGATTCTCTTAAGTGGAATTAAAAGATTTTGATAAATACAATAAAATATGATTAAAATTAAAAACAGAAACAATTATAGTGTGAAATCTCGGCTTTTTAGTGCCACAAAAAGATGCAAAAATACACACTTACAATGTAAATTAAATAATAATAATAAAATTGGAAACTAACATCGTTCAACAAGAAATTAATTGGGTTTTTTAATTTTCGGTTGTTATTTATCGGCCGTTAATGGATCCGCGCTGCAGAGAAAACATCGAACGCCACCATTCGCACACCATTTTGAAGTTCTTTCGTCTCTTTTTGAAGTTGAAGTTTGAAATGGGGCGACATTTTGAAGTTATTTCGCCCCATTTTCAAATTGTTTGTGTTGCAACAAATACGTTTATAAAATATTGATATTGTATTCACTTTATTTCCAACTTTAATTTCTTCTTTTTGTAAATCCTTCCAATTGTGATTCGCAATTTTAATTTTGTTGTGAATCCTGACCCTTTGTTGTTGTTTGAATTATACTCTGCCCGTGTAGAGTGCAAAATTACTTTTATCCTGGAATTCCTGGTGCACACGAACGACGCTTCGGCGTATATTTTCGTGTAAATTTATATATTATTTGTTCATCTACTGTTTTTAATTGAAACTGAACCATATGTTCTCGTAAATATAGAGATGAGTTATTGTTTAATAACAAATTAAATTGCTTTGTAATCATTGCGCGCAGCGAAAACATTAAATGAAAGCACAAACGACTGAATGAATTCGAGTTTATTGTTTGTTCACGTTTACGATTGCCGACATAATCAGCGAAATAATGGAGCCATTAATGGTCTACGAACTGTATGTTGCCCGATGTCCTTTGTTTTTGTTTTGTCAATTAATGAAAACATTACATTTTCAATGAGAAAATATTCGATTTTTAGGTTTTTATTTAATGCAAAACATTACATGCATCTGTAAACATTATAAAATACAAATCACGATATCAACCGAAAAACGTTGGACGAAATGAGACGCTTTACGAGTTTCCTCTTTTATAATTTCTGTGAAGTTTTCTCCTTCTTAAAAAATCGCAAAATCATATTGGTTTTTTAAGATCAACTCTACATTTCGAGATATAGTGCACCCGATCAAAGAAGAAAAGAAAGGAAAAGAAACGCGAAGAAAAGAAAAGGAAAAATTCAATGAAGAGAAAAGAAAAGAAAAATTAAAGAAAGAAAAAAAAGGAGAAAAGAAAATGAGTGACTTCCCACGAATTTAGACGAATTTAGATGAATTCAGTGAATTCAGACGTATTCAGCGGATTTAGCGCATTCAGACAAATTCAGATGAATTCATACGACATCAGACGAACTCAGCTTTCTGACGAATTCAGACCAATTCAGCGAATTCAGACCAATTCAACGAATTCAGACGAATTCAGACAAATTCAACGAATTCAGTCAAATGCTGATGAATTCAGACCAATTCAGCAGATTCAGGCGAATTCAGACGAATTCAGAAAAATTCTGAAGAATTCGGAGGAATTCAGCAAATTCAGCGAACTCAGTGGAATTCAGCAAAGCAGAACCAGACTGTTGAGTTTTTCCTCTCTTTTAGATTGTAAACAAGAATGCAAAGCAATGCAAATCGTGCTGCTCAGCTGCATGTGTGTGTGTGTGTGTGTGTGTGTGTGTGTGTGTGTGTGTGTGTGTGTGTGTGTGTGTGTATGTGTGTGTGAGAGTAATGAGGAACAACTCACTGAGCCAAGTGCTGAATGAGTGCATTCGCTCTCGCACATCGCCTGGAATGCTCATTCCGTAATGTCAATGTACTCGTTGCAATTTCTTCGGCAAACACGGTTTTCGTTGTTTGAACAACTGTATCTCTCTCTCTCTCTCTCTCTCTCTCTCTCTCTCTGAGTTTCCTGGAGTTAATTAAAGTTACACTATTTCGACTTTTAATTACTCGGCTCGGCTCTCGGTTACTCGGTTCTTGATGGGTGTGTAATTTTCTCGTTGCACGATTACTCGGCGCTCGGTGGGTTTACTGGTTACTCGCTCCTCGGTGGGTTTAATTAATCAAGTTTCAATCCTTGATTTTCGTTCTCTCTCTCTAGATTATCGAAAATTCCATTTTCACTCGTATAAAATTCGAACTTCAAAGCCATTTTGGCATTCAATTCACAGAATTGAAATTCAGCAAAATGAGATCGAATCAGTTTCACGTGTTTTGAATGACGTGAGTGCATTGAATGCATTTCAGATGCTGAAATAATTCCCGTGCGCATTGCAAACAATCAGCTAGACATTCGAAGAGCAACCTTTTCAGCAGCAACGATATTGAATTCACGGAATTCGAGGCCGAAGATATCATCTTCATTCAAAAGCATTCAGCTGGAGCGAAAGCGAAATATTTGTATGTGCGCGCACGTACATGTGCAAGCATGTGTATGCGTTCGAATTTGAGAATGTGTGTGTGTGTGTGTGTGTGTGTGTGTGTGTGAGTGCTTATATAACTGAAATATTAGGTCAACTTGAAGTGAAGAGAGAACACCTTGAAGCTCTAAATGTACGAAGAAGAGAAAAAGGAGAGTAGAAGAAGAGAGGAAGGCATAGAAAACGAATTCTAAATGGATTTATTCTGAGAAAGTTGGCTGAAATTATGGGGATCGCAACACACGCACACACAAGCGCAACGGTGAGTGGCGGCGAGTTGGTGCCAAAATCCTCTCTGTGCAGCTTCCTGGATGAGCGTTTTACATTTACAAGAGAGGATTTGATTACCGATCTCTCGAAAGTCAATACTCACTCACATGTGTGTGCCAATGCAAGTGAGAGTTCGACAGAAACTCTCACTTGAATTTGCCAAGAGAAGAAGGCATTAAAATTTATGACAGAGGCGGTGCGCGGTGGTGGGAAAGTCTGTAGTGTGGGACGAAAAACAAGCAAAAACTGAATTCGAAACACAGAAGTCGTTGGAAATTGATTTCTGATAACCTCGTTTCGCCGCCCGTTAAGATTTTCGATTTGTTGTTGTGCCACCAGCACTCCTTCGTTGCAATAAAAATGCTTCGCGCTTGACTTCACTCCATCTTCGGCGGGATTCTTTCGTCGTGATTGCGAAACCTTCGACGATTTTCTCAACTGCGCAGCAATTGCGTGCAACTTTTACACGTCATCGTTGCTGTCGCATTCAGCGACGCCTCGTTGACGCGTCTTGCGGTGGCTTTTGTTAGTTTTCGTCTTGTGTTCAACAACTTGCTGGCTTCCTGCTGTTTTACTTTTCATCTTCTCTTTCTTGGTGCTGCTGCAACTCTGTTCGCTTGCAAAGTTCGTCTCGCTGGCGGGTTTTCAGCCAGAGTTTCGCTAAACTTTGCCTGAAATCAAGAACTAAATAAAATTTTTGAAACTAAAATACTTGTGAAAAACTTGATTTGAAAATGACTGGAATCTGAAATCGCATTGAAATTCCGACTGTCAACTCGCTCGATCAACGCAACACCAGATGTTTTCACCCAAAAATGTTTCCGCTCTTTGATGACAAAATGAACAACAACAACAACAACTACAACAATAACAACAGAAACAACAGCCCCACATAATCGGAGCATAAAATAGTCGAGAAATGGGGAGAAAATGAAGAGGAAAAATAAAATTCAATTAAATTGAAACAACTTACAGTTTTCCTCAGAAGAAAGCAAACGAAAAAATGAGCAAAAAATCCTCTAAGAAGTCCTTTCAAAGCACACAATAAATTGGCTACAGAATGTTGCACACCGGAGCAACAACAACAACAACAACAAGAACAACAACACAACATCGTACGGACGGAATTCCCTTTTAACTATGATTGCTCTGACAATCTGTATCGTGCAAAAGTAGAAGAAAGCGAGACGAGCGACAACCTTGAGATGAACTAAAGCAGAAAAGTGGACAAAGGCCGCTGGAAGAACGAAAGCAACCGAGACGGCAGCGAACAGGTCCAAAAAACAATAACAAATGACATTTTTCATCCGTCCCGAGAGTATCGAAGGTTGGTCATACGACGACACTGAGCGCGGAGGGACGCGAGGGAGAATTTAGAAGAAAACCAACTCAAGCAGACACCAACTCAAGAGTGCCAAGAGGGTTCAAGAAATGTCATGTCATGATTGCAGGCGGCATGTCATGTCATGTCGTGTGGCAAGGGTCAGCTTGGGCGGCGGAAGAAACGGCGAAGAATGGGAGGGATTTGAAGCGGCGATGGAGGGAGAACGAGGACGTGTAGGCAGACGCAGGTGTCCAGCTAGACGTCTTCAAGGCTTCTGCTGGGATAATTGATTTAAAAATACAGGATGTGCTAGAGCGGAGAAGTTTAAGAGGGACACGATGATAATGGCGTAAAAAATAGGGTAGCGAAATGGCGTAAAAATAGGGTTCGAAAATGTGCGTTAAAACAAGGGAACTCAATAAATTTAGCCATAAAAATCGATATCGTTAGGAGAGGAGAAGAAGACGTATACAACAACAATGAAATAATACAACAACAATATCAATATTTCTATTAACAACAATCGTGACAACAATCGTCGTTTGATAGTCCATTCCAGGATTAAAAACAGAAAGCAATAAATGAATACTAAATAATTCACTAACTTCGCCATCGAAATAAATAATTCGCCGTCCTTCCCCACGACTTTCGACCATTTAATCAAGTTCTATATTTATTTTGGTTCCTGTATCCCTCTTTGTTTTTCTATCCCTTATTTATTTACTCGAAAACTGTGCCGTAGGATTCTCATTGAAATCCTCTTCAGGAAAATTGATCCTCTTCTCCTCCAGCAGCTGATGTTTGTGCTGCAGCACTCGATGACCCATATTTACCTCCTCGCGTCGATCCCTGTTGTGTTTCTGGATTAACTTCTCAAGTGCGATGAGGCATTTCATATAAGCTCATCAATTCAAATGATGGAAACTCATCCAACTGACCGAAACGCAATCAAAACCTCTTCTGCGCCTTTCTAATGCCAGCAGCTCTTCTTACGAGTACCACATCCACAATCCCTTCACGGTTTCCTCCGGAGTTTCTACAGGAATCGAGAAAAAAAGGGATGGATTTGATTACTCACAAGAAAATATCACCCTCCACCTCAGGAAATTATTTCGCCGCAACCCATTGGAATTCTTGAGTTCTACGATACGAAAATTTGAATTGATTTTGAATTTAAAAAAAAAAAAATAAAAAAAATTTTGAATTCATTTTTTTCGTACTTCTCGAACTATATGATACGAAGATGAGTTCTACGATACGAAAATTTGAATTAATTTTGAATTTACAAAAAAAAAATAAAAAAAAAATTTTGAATTCCTCATTTTTTTCGTACTTCTCGCACTATATGATACGAAGATGAGTTCTACGATACGAAAATTTGAATTGATTTTGAATTTAAAAAAAAAAAAATAAAAAAAAATTTTTGAATTCCTCATTTTTTTCGTACTTCTCGAGCAATATGATACGAAGATGAGTTCTACGATACGAAAATGAATTGAATTGATTTTGAATTTAAAAAAAAAAATAAAAAAAAAATTTTGAATTCCTCGTTTTTTTCGTACTTCTCGAGCTATACGATACGAAGATGAGTCACGATACGAAAATTTGAATTGATTTTGAATTTAAAAAAAAAAAATAAAAAAAAAAATTTTGAATTCCTCGTTTTTTCGTACTTCTCGAGCAATAACAATTACCTTTAATTTTCGTTTTTCAAGCAAACATAGCGAAATGTGAAATATATAAGGACATTTTGTGACTTAAATTTAAATTCTCCCAAGTTTTTACCGAGTTTTCGAGTTAAATACCCCTACTTGGCAGCCTTGGCAAACTTCACCCATTTCCAACCCCTTCAATTAAGCAATTTGCAGCTGAAGTAAAGAGCGGACAAGTAAATATTGAAGCCGGCAGCTCATTTTGTTCAATTATAACTTTTCTTTCGCCTGCTTTTTTGCCTGCTTTACACTGCGAGTTACTAAGTGAACACTAATTCCGGAATAATTAAACTCCCGAGTAATTCAACCACTCAGTCAGACACAAAAGCCCACACTACCAACAACAACAAACACACACACACACACACACACACACCAACACAAGCTCACTTCGTCCATAATTGCTTGCTGGTGGTAAATATTGAAATTTTGCGTGCAAACCAAAACCTGACTTCATGTAAGATTTTCAAGAGATTTTCTTTTTTTTTTTTTTGTTGCATAAATTCAGTTTCAGAAAAGTCAAAGTGTGTGAGAGAGTGAAAAGTAAGAAGAAGGGGAGGGGAAGGAGGGAAGGAGGGAGGGAGGGAAGGAGGAAGTGAGGTTGAGTGCAGCAGAGAGAAAAAGTGTATTGAAAAACTATGAGAAAATATTTGCATTTGATTTGGATTGTTTAATTGTGGCTTCGCACGATATGGACTGCAAGGGTTTTATTTTTGGTTTGTTTTTAACGCTGTTTGCGTTGTTTAATGAACAGCAAAGTTGTTGTTGTTGTACCAAATTAAACCGAAAACCTGGCTTGACTTTCTCTCTCGTTTTAAGTTAATTTTTCAGTACCTTTTCGGCAATAAACTCACAAAAACGAAAGAAAAGTAAAGATTTTCAACTGGGAATTTCCAATTAAATTCTTTATTTTAACTCTATTGATCACCCGTTTTTTTCTAAGCTGCAGCAAAGCGGCATTTCATTCTGACCAGATAAATTTAAAAATAAAAAATAAATAAATAAATAAAAAATAAATAAAAAAAAAATAAAAATCTGGGAATGAAAACAAAAAACTCGCCGAAGACACGACACTGAAACTTGAAAAAAACGCCGAAAAATAGCAAGAAGCAAATTGTTTCCCCGGATAGACAAAACCCAGCTAAGCCGACAACACGACAGATAATCTTCGCTGAAGACTGATGGCAAATTAATGCGCTTTCAATCGGAAAATGTACGATAAAAAGCACGATAAAGAACAACAAAGCAGACCGGCGAAGAACTCGCTGGCACACGACACCGATAAAAGCGAAGCAACATCGATAAAAATCGCAACAAGAGCATTAACGAGGACAAACGAGGGCCGACACTACAAAGCCGCAGCTGACAGTGTGAGCGATACGGATCGCTGATGCTCGCTTTACATGTAAGTGTGAGTCTGCTCGTCTGTCTCTCACTGCCCGCCGCCCGCCGCCCGCCACCCAACGCCTGTTTGTCTCTTTGTCTCTCACGATGTGAAGCCATTAAGTTGCCAATTTCTCAAATTAACACCGCAATGAGAGGACAAGCAGTCATCACGTGATACGCTGTGAGCGTGATACACTGTGAAGAAGGTTGCTGTACACAACGGGGAAGAAAGAAAAAGCAGACGTTTGGAGAAAAAGAGTTTGGAGAGAAAGAGAAGAGTTGAGTTGACTTTAAATTCGTCTTTAAATTACATTTTATGTATTTAAATGAGAGACTTTGAAGAGCAAAGTAATGGAGTTGAGAGGAGCAACAACGGCCACGCATTGCTGAGTATGTGTAGGTGAGTTCATGAGTTCATTTGCATGAGCTGCTCGAATATACACGGCGTGGTATGCGTGCGTGCGAGCAACTCAAACGTTTTAATGTCGCAGATGCTGCGAGGCGTCGTTCTTGTTTACAACGATGAGCGCAACAACTGCAACTACAGCAAACACAACAACAAGAAGTACAGAAGAGGAAAACAATAATATCCGCTCATAAAGCTGCAGCACGCCAGCAGCAGCGAGCAGCGGGCGCATTGAACGCAGCCAAACAATGAAACGGAGATGGAAGAGAGGAAGCAGCGCAGCGTCTGTGTGTGTGCGAGCGTGTACAACGGATGTTCTTGGAGAGCGGACCAGTATTTGCTGGAGAGAGGGGGCGTCGGGGGGGACGTCATGTGCGGCACAGCGAGACGTAATTAAAACTCTCACTCGCAGTGCGCGATGCTCGATGCTGCCGCGCAGCTGTTGTCGCTGCTGCAATTAAACTGATAGATTCGCGTTCGTTCTCATTTCAAGCGAGTTTTCTCAGTTGCTTTCTCGTTCTTGCGCTTCCTCTCTCCCTCATTTTCAGCTAATGCTGAGTGCTGTTCTCTCCGCTGCGACATGCGAAGTAACGACGCTTCCCGCGCAACAACGTGGTTCAGCAACCGCAGCTCGATGCTCTCTCGTGTGGAAACACATTCGGTTGCACGACTAAGTTCACGAAAGTCCTTAAAATGTCACGCATTTCGCGAATGCAACATTCTGCTGGCATTCCTTCGAGTTGATGATGCGTTGTAAGTTGAAAATTCGTGCTTTTTCTGTGTTGAATTTCACTTCACTTCTGCACAAAACTCACTCCTGCTACACATCATACATCGAAATGCGTTGACTGCACGACTGAATAAATTAATGAATATTCTACGCGCAGAGCTGAAGCTGAGATATGAGCAATAAATGGCTTTTGATGACGTCGTTCCCCAGCTTGCTTCTCCGAACGAAAGTGAAGAGCAAACGACGCTGAGACAATTCAAAATCATCGAGTGCTTGCAAAATATCGATGACACGTCAGATGAATGAAGTGAAAGCAGGAGAAACTCGTGAGTCAGCCACTCACGCATGGAGATTTTATTCATGTATGCCGAAGATATTCAGCAGAAGCGATAGAAGGAACTATACAACTACACAACAACAACGACAACAACAACGATAACAACACAACGATAACAACAACGATAACAACAACAACAACGATAACAACTACCAGCAGTCATCACTGTGCTCGGTACAGCTAAACAAAAGCCAAACACCAGCAAAGCTAACGACGATCCAGGACTCGGAGTCCTTGCAGTGCGCTAATAAATGTCGCCAGCAATAAATAAATGTGAAGTCCTCTCAGCCCATCGATTCCCTGGCGTGCAGATTATTCTCGCACCTTCTCTGCGAAGTACGAGCGGTCCACAACCTCATCGACTCTACAAAAAGCAGAACGAAATCGTCATATTGAAGGAGAGGAAATTGTCATTTTGAAGATTTCTAATTCCTCAATGAAGATTTCTAATTCCTCAATATGACGAGGAGAGTTGATCGAATTGAAAGCTGAAAACAGTTAATGAAAACAAATTGGTTTCATCGACCTCCACTGTATTCAAGTGAGAGAAGAACGCGCGTCTGTTATAATGACAACTTTGCTTGTCAATACAACAACTTTTGCTCTCAACAACTTCAACGAGATGATAGCGAACATTTTTGTCGTGCATGCCAAATGATGATTCGCGTCCGTCCGTCGTTGCATGAACGGCTGTCTGCGTGTGTGTGTTTGTGTGTGTGTGTGTGTGTATTTTATTGTTATTGATATCCAGTGGAATAAAATCGCATACATTTCAAGCGTTCTGGCGTCGTTATCCTTAAATGCAAATCAATGCAAGTAGAGTGGATCAGAGAGAATATAAGGAACTTTTGAAGAGCTACACTGACTGGTTCACGTAGCAAAATAATTCACCGAAGCACGAAATCTAAAGAAAAACTGAACTGCTGAAAAATTTAACCCTACGCCGAATATAAAATTTTTTTTGTTTTTTTTTGTTTTTTTGTTTTTTGTTTTTTTGTTTTTTTTTATTTTTTTGTTTTTGTTTTTTTTTGTTTTTTGTTTGTGTTTTTGTTATTGTTTTTTTTTTTTTGTTTTTTTTTTTGTTTTTTTCTTTTTTTTTTTTGTTTTTTTTTTTGTTTTTTTGTTTTTCTTTTTGTTTTTTGTTGTTTTTGTTTTTTTTTTTTTTTGTGTTTTCAGGAACAACTTTTAAACTAGGAAACTGCAAAACCCTTGGAAATATTAAATGGGATTTTTTTAAAAAACGCACAGTTTTCCTCGTTTCAGTACACACTCAGTGAGTAATGATAAATCTGTGGAGTGCATTTGAAAGCCGTTTGCCTTGGCGAGCCGTCGACCAAATAATATGACAGTCACACTAATAACAAGCCGCACACACACACACACACTCATTGACTCACCTGTAATAATAGCAAAGAACTTGCACTCGCACTTGCGTTCGGCAAAAAACATAAATTCAGCTGGTATCAGTTGAAGGCAGATAGGGAAGATTTATACGATGACGCAGAACAGGAGTAACTTTTACTGAATGCGAACACAAGCAGCCGGGCGTCCAGAATACACGTGACCGACCAGACGAGAGCTGCAGGACGCACATGCGGACACTCAGTTGCGCTCAGACATTTTAATGCAGAGTAAACTGAGACGAGCTTTGTTGCTCGAGAAGATACGATAGTTTATTTCGAAAGTAGGTCCTGGTCGACTCAACAAAACACACGAGAGATTGGCACACATACGCACACACACGTACACACACAGAAATACACACACACGCGCATGTAAAGAGGAATGCAAGGAACGCAGCAGCTTCCTGCTTAAACTGCAGAAACATGAATTTCTTCTCATTTTGATGGTTTTTTCTTGATGAGCTGCAATAAAATATTTGAACTTCACCGCAAACTTTATGTGAGTGTATTTGAATGTGAGCGTGTGAGCACTCATATCTGTGTTTGAACACGAAATAATGTTGACTGGAGAATTAACTAGATTTTTCGACAGTTTGAAATTATAATGGACTCAGCTGAGGCCAGGTGTCGTTGTTGTTGTTGTTGTTGTTGTTGTTGTGGTCTTTTAAAATACTGCCTGCAAAATCCGTATTCACAGATTAACTGATTTCGTCTCTTTTGGTCTTTTGTACAGCGCTGCGTATACGCAACATTAATTTAATAATTCGCCTTGATTTTTTATTTATAATTGTATTTTGTAATTGTATGTGGTGTTCCTAATTAAAAAACTGCGTTATATTAATTTATTTTTTTTATTTTTTTTTAATTTTTTTTTTTATTTTTTTTTATTAATTTTTTTTTATTTTTTTTTTTTTAATATTTTAATAATTTTATCACCTTTCGAACAATTATATTGGGTTTGCTAAAATCTTAACGAAAATAGTTTTAAAATCTCAACAGAAAATAGAAATTCTTTCCTTTTCGAAATTTAACTCAGAAATTAGATTCTAATTTAGTTTCTTCTTTCCCTCTCAACAGAAGCTGCCTGCAACTAAGAAATTCCCTTTACAATCCATCTGCATTTGCTATTAATTTTCTCAGCACTTTGCTTCCAATCATTAGAGAGAGAGAGGGAGAGAGAGAGAGAGAGGGAGAGAGAGGGAGAGAGAGAGAGAGCGAGAGGGAGAAGGGAAGCTCAGTCTGCAAACGATGAATATACGAAATCAAGCCGAAAACTGGGTTAAGTTGATAAGCATTCGCATTCATCGTCAACACAAGTCACCGCCAGCTCGCAGAAAGAAGACTTCAATTAAATTCTAAGCGAGCTACGCAGACACTCGCACAAAGTTCGCACACACACACACACACACACACACAGAGAACTTGTTATTTATGAAGGCAGCGCGTCTCTGATCCGCGGCTGCAATGAAGCGTCTTGAGCGAATCAGCATTGAAAAGACATCAGTTTGCAAAATCCATTTATTCCTCAAGTGTTCTCCGCGAGCTCGATACACACGCACTGCTGCGTGGAAGAAAGTTTCCAGAGCTGCAAGTATTTGCGACTGAGCACACAAAAGGATGTGTGTGTGTGTGTGTGTGTGTGTGTGGGAGGAGGAGAACAGCAGCGGGGGACTGAGGGTGGACTGCGACTCACTACTGCGAAACTCTTCTAATTAGCATTGATAATAAATATGCAAGTCTGCGAATTGAATTGGCTTGTGTGTGCGAGTGCATGTAAGCGTTTTTGGCACTGGAAGATAGGTATGTGTGTGTGTGTGCGTGTGTGTGCGTGTGTGTGTGTGTGTGTGTGTGTGTGTGTGTGTGTGTGTGTGTGGAGGAGAAGAATTAAAGAAGTTTCTTTAATTAGTTGGAATGCGCGGTTTAATTGCAATTTTTCTGCGAATATGCTCGGCAAGTAAATGCAATGCAATGCAATTCGCGCCGTTGAGTACTTTGCATCTAATTAGGGTTGTGTATTGAGGGGGTTGGTGGTGAGGGGCTGAGGGTTGGCTGCTTGAATCAATAGAAAGGAAAACACATTTCTCAACGTCAGCTGAAAATGTAAGAAAAATATTTATTTATCCAACAGAAGAGCTTTTAATTAACAACTTCGAGTTGCAGCAAGCATTGAGTTCGTGTTACTCATGCGTCACGTTGAACAGCAACATCATTGACGTGGAAATGCTGGATATTACGATGAACTGAAAGTGTATTTTGCAGCATGAAAGTGAAGATTGCGTGGGAAACAACAAAAATGTAGAGTTAAATGAGAAGCAACAGCCTTTCTATGGATTTTACAGGCGGGAAGAACTTTATTAGAACGTTTTCTTTTAATTAACACAACTCTAAACTCAACTCTCGTCAGCACAAACCTCCCCTCCACTCCTCCCCCTCTGGCTTCCCCAACCTCCCAACCTCGCTGGAACTATAAATTGTTAACGCAGAATCACGTTCATCCACACCAAATCAAGTTGACAACGAGATCTTTCAGCGCATTTTCAGTGCCAGCAGCAATTTTTAGCGAGCGACTTAAACAATTTTATGGAATCCAAAAAGGTTCACAAAAACCGCTGACATTCGAGGCTGTCATGTGGAAAACGAACTGAAACTTGCAGGACTTTGAATGATTTGCACTCAACTCGTGATTCAAATGCGGAAATGAAAGTGAAAATAAAACAAAGTGGAGCAAAAAATTACACAAAACAGTAACAGCAGCAGCAGCAGCAGCAGCAACAACGACAAAAACCAGCAACGTCAGCAACAGCAGTCAGCAAGGGGGACACGGGGGTGCGGGCGCACTTTAGAGGCGGAGGGCGGACAGCAAAAAAGCCAACAACAAGTGTCGTGTCATAAGAACAACAAACGGCTTTCGTGCATTTGACATTCGAGTCGTCAAGCGTGCGCGGCGGCGGCACGCGTCCACTCCACTCGCGTTGCATACGAAGCACCGACGACGACGAGAATAAAAAATCGCCACCACTTTTTTCCCGCCTGACAGCGAAGCGCCTTTTTTGCGCTTGCATGGGCGGCAGTTAAAATTTAGCTGGCTTTAATATTTCCAATTTATGGCGAAAAACGATAAATGTTCGCTAAATTCGAAGCAATGAAATGGCGAAAGAAAGATTCGCAATAAATTCGAAAATCTTGCTTATTTCGAGTGCATGAATATCAGTGATTTTTTTCGCAGTTTCTCCTTTTCATAAATCAAAATTAATGATATCTGTTCACTTGATATTCTCGGCCACAACACACTGCATTCTCAAAAGTTGTCGAAAGCAGAAACACTTCAAACCGAAACACTTCACGTCCAGCTGCCACAATCAACGCAACCGCAAACTAATCCATCTTTTCAAAAACTACCTCCTCCCTCAGCGCCTCCTCCCCTCTCGCGTCGCCCCTCTCCGCATCTCCTTCCCCCCGCAACAGCGCTCAACTGCTGTTTGTGAGGACGCCGGGAGAGAAAAAATGTGGAATTTAATCAAGACGGCACTGGATGAAAGGCTACAAAGACGGTTCTCCAGGCTGCTGCGGCGAAGAAATACCGGCTGCTGCGCCCCAGCGGGGTGCAGAGGAAACGACAGCTTTCACTGCTGCTTTGTCTGAATGAGCGAAACGCTTCCGGTTTATTTTATCGCGCCGCTTGCTCGTCCTGCCGCGAGGCAAGGCAGCGCGTTGAGACGACATCCTCATCCTCTTTCGCGCAGTGTAGCTGCAAAAAAAAGCGGGTGCTGCAGACACGCGAAGAGGGGAAAAAAGAACAAATCAACCTTCAATTCATTGCACAGTAAATCCCATTTTTGCGCAAATTGCTTAACAGCAACAGCAACAACCACTTAACGAAAATTTATAGAGTATTAAGTGAGCCTTAGTGAAATCCTCAGATAATCACCAGCGCGATATCTGTTTTTTGAAAGGGAGAAAAAAAGGAAAGCAACTGCATTAATTTTGTGTGTGCAGAAGAGAAGAAGAAAAACTTTAGATATATTGTGGAAATAATTGTGTAAATCCTTTTAATATTATTGTGTAAAGCCGAGCAGAATGAAAATAAGCGCGCTTTGCAACATTTGTGAAAACAAGAGAGCCACGAAATTTCAGTTTATTGTGAAAATAAGAAATGCAATTTAGTATTCCCGTTCTGTCAATTTTAAATTACATTTTGCCAGCAAAATCTATAATAAATTTGAATGAAAGCTAAAGTAAATTTGGTTCTAATAACTGTATAAAAATGCAATCTGTGGCTTTTTTAAAGTCAGCTTTGAGAAAAATGAGAACTTGTTTATTTTGTGCAATTTTAAAATTACATAATAAAGATAAAACTGATAAATATTTTACAGGTTCTCCGAATTTACCATTCAAATAGATTTTTAAATCTCAAACAATTACGTTAAATCGCGGGAAAACCAACAGTGAAATTGATACTAATAAAAGAAAAAGCGCTGAAATGCTTTTTCTGCAATGAAAATAAAAACTTAAATAGGGAAAACGCGCTCGATTTCATTTAACGTGAAACGAGAGCTCAAAGAAAAAAGAATTCGTGGGATATAAAAAGCGGAAAATAAATGCAATAATTTATTGTAAAAATTTACTACATTTAAAATGGATTTAAAGTCGATTTATATCAGACCCACAAAAAACGCTCCTCATGAAAAAATCGCAGAAAATATTACTTACATCAAAGCAGAATTAAAAAACATTAATTTGAATTTGTCTTTCTCACGTACATGGAAGGAACTGAAGACTTATTCAGCCATTCAGTGATTGATTCAACTGTTTCAATGAATCATCCAACTGATTTAATAAATCGTCCAATTCGTTGAATGATTCACCCAACTGAATCAATGAACCATCCAACTCAATCAATAAATCGTCCAAATCATTGAATGAATCATCCAACTCACTGAATGTGTTATCCAACTCATTCAATGAATCATCCAACTCATTGAATGAATCATTAAACTCATTTAATGAATCATCCAACTCATTCAATGAATCATCCAACTCATTGAATGAATCGTCAGACTCATTGAATGAATAATCCAACTCATTCAATGAATCATTCAAGTCATTAACTGAATCATCCAAGTCATTCAATGAATCATCCAAGTCATTCAATGAATCATCCAGCTCATTCAATGAATCATCGAACTCAGAACTCCTCTTCCCGGAGTTTTACGAAATTCTCGCTTTTACGAAATTGCATTTAATTTGATTTCATTTTCACTTAGTTACCCACAGCACTGACAATTCGAGCCAACTTACCCCCTCCCCCGCCCCCTTTACCGTTCACACCCTCCTACCAATTCTTCCCCACTCACGCTACCCGCCTTTCCCTCCCCTTATCACCTCCATCCTCCCCTCCATCACCACCAGTGTGAAATCCAGAGCTCGGCTTGAAATCCAATGCCAACGAATTTCGCGCACATTTAACGTTACACAATCCAGCGCGGCTCACCATTAGTCACAATAACACTACTCTACGTGACACTCATGGAGTGCTTCAAGTCATTATTATTACCAACACCTCGCAACCGTCTCGCAACCGCCTTGCATCGCAAAAGGAAGCTGGTGTCCTTTTGTAGTCATCGTCTGAGGATGCTGCCGTCAGCCAGTACGTTGCACTTAATTTTCCCCGCTACACTTCGTGCCGTCGTCCATCGTTGTCGCCAGCAAAGCCAGCCAGCAACCGGCAAGAAGAAGAAAGCGAAGAAGTGAAAGAAACAATGGAATTCCCTGATTATCCCTAAGGATATCGTTTGCTGCTGCGGTTGCATCGAAGAGAAACCACAACAAACACATCTGAGGGGGCAACAAGGACAATGACAATAGCGATAAATGCAATAACAACAACAACGACGGTAACGACGACGGTACCAACTAGTGCAAGTACACCGTTAGGTGAGAAAGGATTCATTCCTGGTCGGGGGGAAAACGTTGGCACTGCGTTACGAAACACAAACACATTTTCATGCTTAACTTTATATTTTTCTATATGCCACGCCCATCTGATCTGCTATCGTCCACACCAACCGACGGCTAAACTTCCCCAATCCTTACTCATTTCCTGTATTAATAATCCTGTCAGCCTCTCCTCCGCCGCCCTCTTCACTCAGCACATCGTTATTTCCTCTCTTCAGAGAGCTTTTTCACTTACATTGCGAAATTAAAAATATTGTTTTCTCTTAATGACTTACTGCGAAGAATGATGAAGATGGCGAGTGCGTCTTCGGACAAAAACGTCCTTTTGTTCGTGTTTGCTTGTAGGTTTTTAATTCCTTTCCTTTCTTTTTCTTGCCCTAAATTGCTGCGTGTAGATTGTGTCACCCTTTGTGCGCCGAGAGAAAAAAATATGGTCACGTTCAGTATACACGGTTCTTCTGCTCTTCCTTCCTTCATCAATAAGCGGTTCCATCTGTGTGCTCTTCGGGATAAAGTTCTGCATGGCCTATATTAGGAAAATCTTGAGCAATCTGGAGTTAAGAGAAAAAACCCAACTTTCTGGACCGAATATTCTTTGCTCTCCTGTTGCTGTTCGTGAATTGAAGAGTGTTGTAGTTCTCATGTCTAATTAACGCCCCGCTACTACGAAAGTTCGGTATGTCTAACTACTTACGGAAGTTCTGTATATATGGTTGTATATTTTCGCCACAGGACGCTTTCCAAATGAGGTACAGATCGTAGACCACTTATTGAAATTTTGATAAATGAATGAACGAGAACAGAACCGTCATTAATTTCTTGGGAAGTTTTTTAAAAATCACTGAAATCACTGAGAAAACCTTCAAGGACCGTTGCAAGAAGACAACAGGTGTCCTGATCTGGAATTAATGAAAGTATCTCGACCAAGTAATGTTTCTCAAGCCTACGGAACGAATTCAGGACATACGGAATGAGTTCTCAAGCAATTGGGGAGAGTTAAGCGCCGTAGTAAAGGAGAAAATATATGAAGAAGAAATTGTGTCCTTTAATTAATGAAATCTACGCTTTACAATCCATTGTATCAAAAATCCAAAGAGGTCGAGGGCCGAATAAACAACCCAGCTTTGCAGACATTCTCATACTTGAGGCAACAAATAAAGGATTTAATTGACAAGAGCTTTTGTTGCGTTTACTATTTTTCGTGTTTGTCATCCCTCTTTTTTTCATCGTTTAAACACTTTCGCGCAGCAGTGGGCGTACAATTGTGGGCGTACAATTGTGGGCGTTCATAGCAGTGAGCTGCACGTTATGCAGCATTAGTTGCTCTTCCATTTTATAGTCGGTATTTATTCATTCCGAGCTGCTTTTCGCGAGAATTAATCCATCAAGTCTGCAGGATGCGCTACAACAGGACTTACCGACCACGCAGCCAGCCAACCATTCAACCACACAAGCGCTCAGTCATCCAAGCATACAGACATCCAGCCATCCTGCATTCAAATAGCACTGAACTCAAACTGTGCGCTGAATTAAGGCTGAGGCTACACTGAAGAAAATACTGCCTGCCATATCGAAAGTCGGTTGTTGTCAAGCGAAAATCGTTTTATTCACGAGCCAAATTGTCAATATGACGAAAACTTTGATCTGAAAGTAAGAACTTTTTTTCTTCACTTTCTTGTAAGGAATGACCAACGATTTCCAACATGATGATCTTATTGAAAACCACAACTCTTCAAATTGCATATCGCGGCTTTCAGTATGAATACCGTGTCCCTCAACATGAATAACAAGATTGTAAATTAAACAGGCGACTTGCTAGTCACTATATTGAATATCACTTTTCCCTCGTTCCCATTTCCAGTGTAACAACTACAATTTCAATGTGACAACTAGGATTTTCAATATGACAACTGCGATTTTCAATGTGACAACTAAGATTTTCAATGTGACAACTATGAATTTCAATGCTGATCTGGCAACTTCGATTTTCTATGTGACAACTATGAATTTCAATGCGACAACTGCGATTTTCATTGTGACTACTTTAATATTTAATATGACAAATCCGATTTTCAATTTAAAATGTCTGTATCCTCATACTGAAAAATCAAAAAGACTCTTCATCCTGTCAATTCATTGATTTTTGGCAAAAAATACAGCTTTTTCTTCTTAAATAAGACATCAAACTTCTGTCGGAAAATATTTTAACGATATAACGTACCATTTTGTTGCAGTGTAGAAGGCTGGCTGGAATTACGCGATGTCACCGAGGTTTACTGCTGCTTCTGCAGTATTTCGCTAAACGAAATTAGTTGCTAATGCAAACTGAATCCTTTCTTTAGCGAAAGGATGCTCTGTCGCAACAGCGAATATCCTGCAAAATGTAAATGAGAGCGAGAAAAAAGCAAAACAAAAAACCGAAATCCAGTCACGGAGTGCATTAATGAAATGCACGAAATTCTCACTGGGGAAGAGTGCACGGAATGATTGATTGCAGCAGTGACGACTGCTGCACGGATGCAATCTGTGTCAACTCTCTTCAAAGTGGAGTTAAAGTGGATGAAGTTGAAAAATCAGTGGATGCAAAATCGCGCGATGGGAAGCGTTCGGAATTGGCACTGAAGTGAAATTGCAATTTCGCGCAACAAAAAAGGGCAGCCAATTAAAACCAACTTTTAATTAATGTAAGCATAACGGTAACAAAAGGTCGGACATGCTATCTGATGAGTTTTTATAAGCTTCCATTTTGAGGAGACATGTTTAGGTTATCGATTATTAGTTGCCAATTCTTCGAAATATCATTTCACGATAGTGAAAATACAGACAATCAATCAAAACTCTTTCGTTGATTGTCAACCTAACAATTCATTGAAAAATAACAACTTTATTTGAATTTACTTACATTTCTATTCCAAAAGCAAGTTTCAAACATTCTCAGCTAGAAACTTATAAACTAAAATCGACGCCAAAGCAAGCCAACTTTCTATTTTCCATTTCTCACCGTCAAACTGCATCTTCAAGAGGAATTTAATAATGAGCTCCTTATTTCTTGAGTAAGCGGAACAACAAATAAATTACAATGAAACTGTCGTCATCAAAGAACAACAATAGACAACGTTAATCGTTCTCGTCCGGAAATACTTTCATTCCTGCCTACTTTCATCATTTTACAAAGCAAAATATTTTGTGCTGAAGCGGAAAATATTTCAATCATTTGCATTTTTTATGTTAATTACATTGAAGTTGACATTGTTTGCCACTGACGCGAAGCTGTTACTGGACACTGGCGTAGATAAAAGTGAGGTTAATCAGGGCCAGCAGATGATGAATGAGAAAAACCACAACAAGTGGAAAGAAAAACTGCATAAAAAAACAGAAAACCAAAATCCGCAAATGATTCTAATTAATAAGCGAGTCAAGTTTTAACTGCGTGAGAAAAATAAACAAAAACACCATAATTTTTTCAGAAGCAACAAAGTAAGGAAAAAAGTAAGGAAAAAAGTAAGGAAAAGCGTGTTAAAGGTGGGAAAACGTTGGCGGCTTTGGAAACGAGGGAAACTTGATTCGCGCGCACTCAAGGAAACAAATACACGGAGAGAAATAGTTGTTTATTATTAAGAAAAGCTTCAATAATGAATTCAATTATTCACTAATGAACGAACGAGGAATTGTCAAGCAATTTTCTTGAATGCTGGAATCACTTCATAAATTTTCCATAATCCTTACTGAAAACAGCGTAAAATAATTCTTTCCGTGTAGTAATTAAAATGAAAATAGTAAAAGTAATAACAAAAATTTGGAGTTGCCAGATGTAAAAAGTAGATGGATGGTGCAAAAATGCTGGAGCACGAAAGAAATAAATAGGGTGGAATGATTACTGAATTAAGATAACCCAAAAATAAGAATTCTTACTTGCCACGGTAAAGAAATACTGGGAAAAAAATAACAAAGAATTAAAAGCAGGAAGAGAAATAATGAATAAAACATTTCCAGTGACAATAAGGATTCCTAAAAAATTTAAGAATTAAATAGAGCGCCATTTTCTTCTCTTCACAGAATTTTCGCTGCTGTTGTCTTCGTTTTGATTTCAAAAAAGAAACCCAATCAATTTTTACAAAGCAATTGTGAAATTTTTTATTTCGTAGTTTTCGTGTTTCTTTGTTTCTTTACCAATTTCAGCTTTTCTCCTCAAATGCTGTTGTTAATTAAATGAAAAACAATTGCAATTTTTCAATATTTTGCTGCAGAAAAAAATGTACGTTTTTTAATTAGCAGCGGAAACTTTTGCTTTGCAAAACTTTTTTGCTAATAAAGTTTCCAACAGTTATACAAACAAAGTTAACTGTATTATTTTCCCGCCTTTCTTCGAGTTACAAGTATTCACTTGGTCTTCTAGCATGAAATTCTTCTCTTCGTTTCAATTGAAAAGTTTTTCTATTCAGTTAGCTATTGACACGAACGTCTAACTTTTTAATGATTATTGCTGAATCCTTAACTCTCCACGATATTCGTTCGTGTATCGTTATTTCATAAAATGAAAAGTAAACAAAGCACTTTGAATAATTCAGTAATGTAATGAAAAATTATTCCTTTCCTTTCTTTTTTAGTTAAAATGCATAGAAAACAAGAAAATCGCTTTTAAATTAGTGTTTTTTCAGTTTTACGAGTTCATAACAATTATATTCCGACTTTTTTGCCTCACGAAATAATCATTTTTCAAATAATCGTGAAAAATGTTGTCTTGCAAGCGTACAAAGCCGAGGATCTGCCGGAAGGATCTTGCAAAATGGCACTCCACGACGTTTGAGTTCTTTGATCAGAGGGGTTTGGAGAGTTTGGTGGGTAGGGAGGGTTGGGAGGATTGGGAGGGTTGGAGTGGTATAGCCAGCGTCTTTTTACAAGCGGGCAATCGAGAACGTTTACATGGATACAGCGGTTGAGTGAAATTATTGTGAAATTAAGCAATCAAAAAAATTAATTTTGAATTCGAATTTTTTTTTAAATTTTTTTTTATTTATTCTTTTTTTATTTTTTTTTATTTTTTACGGAAAGTCATTAGTTTCAGGTTTCAGAAAGAGACTTAAATGCAATCGTGAAAGGTAGCCATTTTATCCTTCTTCATTAGAAAACTCCATTCGGCATTCAAAACAGCTCGTCTTCGTAGAAAAAAAAGCTGCATCACTTGCTGTCCTCGCATCCGTATTTAAACCAGCTTTCGAATTTGTAATCGTGTCAACTAAGGAAAAACGTTTGCGTATTTAGCCAACTTCTGTTTCCGTGTATTTAAAGAGATTTTCATTACTGATAACTTTGTGAGAACAGAGTCTGTAAACTGCTTTCCCACCCGCGCCTCCCATCGCTCAGCAATGAGCGCATCAGTTTTATTTTTTACTCGAGTACTATTTGCACAAAGCGCATCAAATGTAAAATGAAATGAACACGTCGCCAAACACACACACACACACACACACACACACACACACGAAGTCCTTGTCACACTTACACTGTCAGCCACAGCCACACGCATAACGCTCACTTATACTGAAAAGCATTAGACGTCCTTTTATTTTATTGTGTGCAGAATTGCAATCAGATAACACCTTGTTTCGCTTTCATTGCCTTGTTTGCTCCGAACGAGCTACTCGCTACTCGTACTTAGCGAGCAGGAGCTCCGAAGCGACGAGAAGGAACTGCGAAGCGACGAGAAGGAACTGCGTAGCGGCGAGAAGGAGCTCAGAATCGGCGAGCTGTAATTAGACGACGGTGGGCAACTGCAATTCACGTGCACTTTCGTTGGTGATTTCTAAAGTGATTTTATTATTAATTTGTTTATTAATATAAACCTAAAAGTTCCCACAATTTACTAATAATAAAGAGCAAGAGGAAATTATAAAAAAAATATGGAAAATGTAAAAGAAAGATCAACAGATGAAGATTAGATAAAATTTTATTATTGCTCCGGAGTTGCCCACGCCTGCGACTTGTTAACTCTTTGCGAATTTCAGAAGAGATTCTTCAGCAGGAAAAAATCAAAGGCTAAGCTTTAGATATTTATTACTTACAGTGTCGTTTAGTCGTTTTTAAAAATATACAGGGTGCTTAGAATTTATAATATGCAGCAACATAATGTCAATTTTAGAAAAAATCGTTACAAGTTTTAATTTCGTAACTTGGTGAACCGAAAAGTTTAAAATAAAAAGTAATTACATAAATATAAATGAATATTTTTATATAGATTTAGATTTAACGGAAGTTTTATTATTTATTATTCCTCTTTTAATGCCAAAAATGAAAGTAATCTTGCCAGGACCCTGTAAGGATGCAGGCAAAGAGAGCAGTAGAAAAAATCTGCAGCTGCTACTCATCAAAAACATGAGATTTTAACGTCCTTTAAAAGATAAAAGGAGAAAAAAGGACTTTGTATAAGTGTAGCAAGTCTTTATACTTCTGAAAATCCTTGCAATCCTTTTCATGTTTATTTTCGTTACCTTTTGAAAAGCGTTAAAAAACCGAATAAAACTTGGAAAAAACCAAACTGACCACAAAGAAACGATTAAGAAAAAGTGAGGAAGCTGGTTGAGGATGGTCACCGGCTGGCGGTGGACCGCCTTTACCGTCGCACTTCTCGGTCTGGAACTGCAGCGGACACTGAGGATTGATAAGGAAAAACGAAGCGATGGAAGGTAGCTTTTTATTGAATGAGCGGGAGTTCTAAAAAATACAGTATTGAAACGCTGTACCCACTGAGCTCGAGTAACTAAAAAGGATAAGAAAAATTAAGCTAAAAGATTCATTTATTTAAACTAGAACAAAAGCGAATCTAAAGAAAAAAAAAACCCAAAAATCAGATGCGAGCGGTTTTTCAGCAACAAAAAAGGCGAGGGTTGCCTTTTGCCGCAACGCTGCTGTCCTTGTGGATGACGGATTACCAGATGTCAGTCGCTGCAGTTATTCATCTAACGATTTCTGTTGACATTTTATATTTAGACTTGGATAGAAACTCCCACAACTACATAATGATGGCGACTTGTTGAGGTTTCCTTGTTTAATTTAATAATCCAATGCGAACTTCGTCGTATTTCGAAAGCGCTTCTAAATCTAATTTGTTGCCTCTCTCAAGGATTCTCTGCGCTTCTCGAGAATTCTTTGTGAAAAATGAAAACTAAGATAAAAAACTAGTTAAAGGAGAAAAAATTGGAAAGAAATCACTTGTCAGCCAGTGCAAAGGTATGCAAATGAAAGCGTCCTGCGAAAGGACTTGCAAGAGCTGAGCGTAAGTTTTAATTCTTGCCGCCTCCTTCCTTGCGTTCTTTGTTCTCTTTTTTCGCCTTTTCATGTTGTTGGTGGTGGTGCTGCTGCTGCTCTTCGCCTTTTCTTATTATTGTTTTGAATATGCAAATCGAAGCAGCGTAAACAACTTTTTATCAGGGCGAAGGTACAAAAAAAAAACGCAAAGGACGACGACGACGACGACAAGCGTGGAAAAGACGCAAGTTTAAAAGGAGAAAATTGAGCAAAAAGCAGGAGTTTAATTCAGTTTTGAGCGCGGCAGACGTAGAGATGGTATTTTTCTGCTCTCTGCAACGACGTCTCTCACGATTTGTTGTTCAAGTTGCAAGTTGTTCTTCTCTTTTTTCAGTGGCATTCATAGGTGTTCGGAAGGGCAGCTTCTGCGTCCGCCACCGAATTCAAGTTACGTTCAACAGTCTCGCACTTTTCAGTCCTCTCAAATAGCAGGTTAGCTTGTTATTTTCGTAAAAGGCAATCGCATTAGTTGGCAGTGATTTTGGTATGCGGTTGACATTTCCGACATTTACACTCTGAAATATTTATACAACCGAGCATTTGCAATAGACAGACTTACAAACACACCCACACTCCCACACATATATGGCTGTGCTGTGTGTGTGTGTGTGTGTGCGTGTTCTTTATGTGTTTACATACTGATTATGGTTTTTGCTGTCTCAGCACGACAAAGCCGATCTGCAATTCATTTATTAGTTTGTTTATATAGACAACGTAATCATTTCTCGCATTCGCTCCGACTGTCAAATGTGCCGATGTGTTTGTGTGTACTTTTCCTATTTTGCTGTCTGTGTTAGTATTTGTCATCACCGAGCACTAATTAAGTTCAATTAGTCATTAAAGTTATTGCTTCTCTCTCTCTCTCTCGACAACAATGAAATACTACAGAACAATTGAATTTGCCTATCTGAACGCATTAACACACACGTTAGGTATCAATTTTGCTGTCTCAGCGAAATATTTATGTGTCTGTGAGTCTTTGTTGATGTCAGTGTGTGGATTTAATTATTATTTTGTAATGAAGATTATTGATTACTTCAACATTTAGTAACTATAAACGTGATATTGCCAGAGAACACAAGCAAGCCGATTGCGTGTTTAGCAACAAACTAATAAATTAATTTTCAAATCCATTGAAAAACGCTATTTTTTCCTCACTGCGACAACAGAGAAATTGAACTAGAATTACACTGTGCTACAGAATTTTTTTGAAATAATAATTGAGATGAAATTCCCTCTATTTAACTGTGTCAACTTTCAACTATAATCGTCACATTTTTTATTATATCTGACTTTCTGATCAATATCAACAATATTTGTAAGTAAAACCATCTCGAGCGTACTTTCCGTAGTTTATTATATATTATAAACTTCAAGATCTAACGATATTCATTCCGAGTGGAAGGTTTACCATTGAATTTGTGAATTATGCATTTGGAATGCATCAAATGCTTTAAGGAAGTTATAATAGAAGATGAAGCACCAGCACGGGGCGACGATGTGATGTTTGCTATCAATGATTGGACCACGGACAAGGTAAAAGTCACTGTAAATCTATTCTAATGTGTAGCCATCAAGGACGAGGTGTTCGAATGCTTTCCGCCATTTCCAACACCTTCGAAAGGGCTCAGTATGAAACATTTCTTTTCAGAAATCCTCCTTGAAGCGCCATTTCCTCTCAAACAATAAGTATGTGAAGAGTTCCAGCTGCGACAGCACTAGCTTTCTCCTCTCCAAAACAAGCTCTACCTCCACTGGAGCCGATAACCACCGCGACAATGGATCTCATTTGGACCGTACAGTTGTCCATACTTCGGTCATAGCGGTTCGTACTACGTTTGGCGGTTATGGATTCAGTGATTGCAATGGAACAGCAAGTAAGTATGCTCCACTTTTGGCCGAAAAAACCTTTTTTTATTTTACTCTTTTGAGATTTCGTAGAGAACGGAGGAAACGGTTTTGGAAATGATAGAAATGATAATTCTGGTGATTATATTGACATAGATGGACGTGGTGATATAAGTAGAGAAGACTGTGGTGAAAATTATATTGAAGGTGGTGATGAAGTAGATGGTGGTGGAAGAGGCGGTAGAGGAGGAGGAAGAAGTGGCGGCCGTGATGGCGCCGATGGACAAAATGGTGAAACGGGACGTGGTGGTGATGGAGGACAAGGAGGTGGAGGAGGACGAGGTGGAGTCGGGGGAGGTGGAGGTGGTGTTGGCGGCCGTGATGGCGCTGATGGACAAAATGGAGGAACGGGACGTGGTGGCGATGGTGGAGGAGGAGGACAAGGTGGAGTTGGTGGAGGCGGCAGTGGTGGTGGAGGCCGTGACGGCGCCCGTGGACAAGATGGAGGAACGGGTCGTGGTGGCGATGGAGGACGAGAAGGTGGAGGAGGACAAGGAGGTGCAGGAGGACGAGGTGGAGTCGGTGGAGGTGGAGGTGGTGGTGGAGGACGTGATGGCGCCGATGGACAAGATGGTGGAACGGGTCGTGGTGGCGATGGAGGACGAGGAGGTGCAGAAGGACGAGGTGGAGTCGGGGGAGGCGGCGGTGGTGGTGGAGGCCGTGACGGCGCCGGTGGGCAAGATGGTGGAACGGGTCGTGGTGGCGATGGAGGACGAGGAGGTGGAGGAGGACAAGGAGGTGCAGGAGGACGAGGTGGAGTCGGTGGAGGTGGTGGTGGTGGTGGAGGGCGTGATGGGGCCGATGGACAAGATGGTGGAACGGGTCGTGGTGGCGATGGAGGACGAGGAGGTGGAGGAGGACAAGGAGGTGCAGGAGGACGAGGTGGAGTCGGTGGAGGTGGTGGTGGTGGTGGAGGGCGTGATGGGGCCGATGGACAAGATGGTGGAACGAGTCGTGGTGGCGATGGAGGACGAGGAGGTGCAGGAGGACAAGGAGGTGCAGGAGGACGAGGTGGAGTGGGGGGAGGTGGTGGTGGTGGTGGAGGACGTGATGGCGCTGATGGACAAGATGGAGGAACGGGTCGTGGTGGCGATGGAGGACGAGGAGGTGGCTCAACTCGCTAATCGTGTACTTTCCATGCTATAGAAGTTTGCTTCTGTTCTAAATTAAATAAATTATCCTAATTGTGAAATGTTTAGAAGTTAATCTAAAATAATAAAGATACAAATATGTAACGCAGAGCTAGAGAATCTCTTGCTATTTATTCTGCCTTCAAGTTGAATGCAGCTCAGATATAAGAAGATTATAATAACACATAAATTGTCCACGTAAAGTGAAAATCCTAGAAAGCCACTTGAGATGCAACCGCCTCGAGTTGACGCACTTCGTGTAGATATTTTGGCTTAATTCAAAAGTTCAACTGTGCGTATCCAACAGTTCAGCTAATGGACGATGAAGCAAGAAAAATAAGTGGAGAATTTAAATTTCAAAGTTACGAGAAAACGTTCAGGTTGAAAATTGAAGCTTATGGAAATTCAGTCGAGGGGATTTTCAAAGCAGGAATGCTTACAATTGCCCTCCTCGCCCTCTTTCTCTACCAAAGTAAATGGAAATTTAAGTGATGAGATTGAAGACGGGAATTAAATTGTTTCGTTGGTTCCGCGCTATAAACTCAGTGCGCTCCACCCACTCTTAGACCACAAAATGCCACCCTACGAAGGGGGAATGCAAAATTAGTTGGAAGGGAAAAAATTGAATGCATTTAAATTTTGCTCTGATCTAATAAAAATTCGCTTTCCTAACACAAACGACAGCGCACACTTTTGAGTTCCCTAAGAACGTCAGTTGGATGAAAGAAAGAAAAAGCTTGGCAAGCCTGTGGAAATGAATAAATACGCGTAGATAACTTGGAAAATTTCTCAAAGTTACTTTTAAGGTTTTCCAGAAAAATGTATTTCATACTTTTTGCAGCTTTTAGCTTTTTTACTCGCAGAACACCAAGTTAATTCAATGAGGTGTGACTTATAAAACGTTTCCAACACACAAGGGATGGGAGATCCTAGCACTTTAGCTGTTTTACATTCAAATTACTTCGTCTAAAAGCTGATACTTAAGCTAAAACCGTCTGTTGAAGGACTTAAAAGACTGCAGATTGTAAGTCTTGGAGGAAGTTTTTCACTAAAATTTCATTTCATTCAGCTAGGCTGGCGGAGTTCATTCAATGTGCTTAAAATCGTATTGTTTTACGACTCTAGATAACGTTAAAAACAAGTGGAATACACGCATGCATTTATTAAGAAACTAATATTTATATTGATATAGGAAAACTAATATTGTTTCCCTACTTTGCTTAGACATCCATTATCATCGCAGCCTAAAAGTATGCAACGTTTCCTGCGCTCTCCCTGAGAAATGTTTTAGTAAATCGTGAAAGCTTTTAACAAAGCTTCAAATAGATAATGAAATATACATATTTACATATATATAACGTCTACTTTGATTTGTTACACGTTTGCTTTGCTCGTCATTTTACTTTAGTCGTGTGGAATTTTAATCTCACTGAAAATGCTAAGCATTCGTTTTAGTTTAATCACTAAAGTTGCACATCGCGGAATTCCCATGCAAATTCCATGATTACTTCCAATTGTAAAATTTCCCATTATGCATTTTGATCATTTGTATCACTGTAGTCTGCAATTTTGTTATGGGTCTTTCTTTATATGATCTGATATAACAACGTATTGAATAAACATACAATTGGGACCGCCTGCCATTTTGATGGCAGACTTGTACTGAGATGGAAATGCGGACATAAAAAAGCTGAACCGACTTTTCGACTCTTATGACCCCAGTAATTCCCAAAATTCAGTTTGTCCGAATACAGGACATGAAACTGGAACAAGGTTCGGCACATCTTCTAAACATCGCGAAATTCCCAGGTAAATTCGATGATTAGTTCTAGATGCAAAATTTCCCATTATGAATTTTGATAATTTTTGTCACTGTAGTTTTTAATATTATAAGAGACTCTTTCTAGATTGTCTATTATGGGGTTTTTTTTATATAATTTGATATAATAAGGAAATGATTGAAGATGATGTATGTCGCAAAAACGATCGAACACCAAGAAAGAAATGATTGAACTTAGAATTGGGCTGATCGCCTGCCATTTGAAGGAAATATTTAAATAGCGCCTTGTACTCAGAAGGAAACATTTGGACATAAGAAAGCTGAGACGACTTTTCGACTCTTATATCCCCAGTAGTTTCCAAACTTCAGTTAGACCGAATACAAGAGATGAAACTGTAGCAACATGTTGTGGTACATCAGGACGTAACATGGAATTAGCAAGAAAACGCATAACTTCTCTTCTAGAGCTATGATTTTATAATTCAAGCTGCATTAGATAGTTGAACCGATAGCTCTTACAACACTTATTACCCATGGGTTTTCGACATTCTGCACAATTTGGTTTTAGTTACGAGGAGCCAGTAATAAATTTACCAGCTTGAATAATTCCTGCTTAACTTTTTCTCACCCATATTTCAACGGGGGGGTTTATCAGTTTGTATTTGATGGCAGTTTAGCAGTTTACCAACTTGTATTTTGCACTTTCCCAATAAAGTCTCTGGAGGCCTTGGCCGCATAAAATCTTATGGGTAAATTAATTTTTCGTTCACTTATTAATTCTGTAACTACCTAAAAAACTTCCTATTGGTTAAGAAAATTGAAAAATCCCGATAACGCCTATTGGTGAGTTTATAGCCCTACATTGTAGCCTCGTGAAGAAGACACACATATAGGAATATATAAACGATTTTATTTATTAACCATTAATTACTCTATTCAAGGAATTCACATCGCAGCAGTAGGTGTAGCCGAGGCGAAAGTCGGCTTGCAATCCTATAGCTGGACAATTGACAGCCGGACAGGGCATAAAGCTGGGCAGGTCCGTAGCAAAGGGGTTGTTGTAGGTGAGAAACGCCACACCCTGCACTACTTTGTACATCCACATGGGTATGGGGTTCTTCTGGTTGTCTCCCAAATACATGGGCACCATCTGGGAAGGATTATCGGCGTGTGGCAATTCCAGAACACCAATAGTGCCCGTCCTCACATTCACCGTATTACTGTTCAGTCTCCGAATCCAATCTTCGATAGCCTTCCAGTTACCGTTGTTGATGCGACCAAATTGAGGAAAGATATTGATGACCTTGAAGGTGGCGCGCTTATTTTCAACAAACAAGAAGTCTGCCGAGGGCGCCAGATGACCACGATTGACGACAACATCCTTGTGACCCTCAACATAACCTTGACTGAAGCCGAGCAGCGCCACGAAGCGATCGTACACCGAGTTCGCTTCGAAGGTGGCAGCATCAGCGCCACTAACAATGAGATCTGTGGTGAATGAGGTCTCCGGGCGATCTGTGGCTACAGATGTCAAGTACAGATATCAAGTTAGTCTCGATATCAATGCGAGAATCAGCACACTCACCGAAAGGTTTGCGATACACTGTGTGCTCCACGTACTTGGGCTGCACCTTGCCGCGGTTGTAGCAGGAGCGATAGAGTTCATGGAACTGCCCGCCGAAATTGAAGCCCACGCGATACAGCGTAGCCGGTGCGAGGCAGTCGGGCGCCTGACCGTTTACCACTTCCGCTCTCAGACGATTATTGCAGTTATTTGCCGGCAGTGCAGGATTCAAGGTGCCCCTCTGACAATCGTGCACGCTAATTACATTGTTACTGCAGGCGAGGGTCAGACGCGATCCGGACGCCACCGTAGCTTGACGCATCAGGTTGTTATCGGCGAAAAATGCATGATTTAGAGATTCTAGATTCGCTCTAGTCAGGAGGCAATCATTCCCAGTCGCCCTCGCTGAAGACCGAGAAAGAGATAGAGAGACACACATTAATTTATACGCTCGCCTTAAATGAGTGGCTGTTTTTTCTTCTTTTTCTTGTTTAACTAACCTATTATCCACAATTGTATTGCTGCAACGAACACTAAATGCGTTAAAACGAACTGCATTTTACTTTGCTGTCGAACGAAGTCCCCTCGACGAGCTTCAGAGCGTAACTAGTTTGCCATCAGAGTTCTGCGTATTTATATCAGTTCAGAATGCAATCTGCTGAGTGATGAGCGCGATAAGAATTGAAGAAGTCGCTTGAATCGCTACAGTGGGCAATTGAGTTAATTTCAAATATTCATTTTGTTTACAACGAATCTTTGTGTTGGGAAAACCCTAATTTAAAGTTGGAATTTCTCTCAACCAGCTGAAAACTTTTATTTTACAGCTACTATTGCGCTAACTGAGAGGCGCCTAAAACTATGCAATAAAATAAAAGCATGAAAAGATTTACTGCAATCAAAACAACAGAAGCTCACTCAATTCAAAATAATATTTAAAGTTCCCCAACAAACATCATTGAACACTGAAGAGGATAAGATTTCATCTTTCATACTTCACCGGCGAATACAATGAATAGTTTTTCATAGTTTTCAGAAATCTTTTCATAGTTTTTCAGAAATCTTTTATCTCTCAACCAATGCAGACCGCAAATGTCAACGCGCCCCCGACCCAACTTCTAAACTTTTATATTGCATTTCTAACGTAATTTTAAACTCATAAATATAATTTTTATACCTGATGACCAAAAACTGAACCAAGAAAATGAGAGAAAAACTCCGATTGAACTGCAGGAAAAATAAACGATGCATATGAAAAAGTTTTGCTAGTAAAAAAGATGTAGAAAAAATCGAATCTAAAAAAATTCACTGATGCAGAAGAGTTCATAACTGGAATGGTTATGACAATTTTCTGAGAGGAAAGGGAGAGAAGCAAGCGAGAAAAGCAGGTGACGTGGAGTTTTAAGAAGTGTTGAGAGAGAAAGAGAGAGAGAGAGAGAGAGAGAGAGAGAGAGAGAGAGGAAGACAATGCGAAGACATTAACGTTGAATGCGTCTGACAACCGAATGACATGGAAAGAATAGATGTGAAGCTGTGAGTAGGGGGAGAAGTGGTGAGAGGAGGGAGGGCGAGGCGGTCAGCGTCTCTCGAGTATGATTTTTTAATTTTTTGCCTTGAAATTCTTTCGAAGCGTCCGTCACCTTCTGGCTTTTTATTTCTTCCCTTTTATTTCTACAAAAACGAACTCCTGCGCGTTTCGCAGCCGAGAATGGCAAAGAGATTTGGGAACATTTAATACGAGTAAAACGTGATTTCAGAATAAACCGAATGGCGCTTCGAGAGCGACTATTTGTCTCTACTGATGTGACGGCTGTTACTACCACGGACAGAAGTTTTTAGTGGCCTCGGAGAGAAACGGAATGTTTGAGGATGAGAACGTTTGAAGGCGCACGAGATTTGCGGTTGAGTGTATTGAGGGTGAGAGAGTCCTTGTTCGCATTTTACTCTCATTACTAGACGAAAGAATCCTCAGTCAGATTGGGCACGTCGATCATGCGTCAACACGGGTGTCGTTCGTCTGCCGTGCCGCGATTTCGCCGCACCGCGTGCGTACGCAGCAAATGAAGCGTGAATAAAAAAGTTTTCGAATTAAACTTTTTTCATTTCATTTCGTTCTCGTGCCTTTGCACGTTTCATCTGTTTTACGCAATTTTTTTCAAATGCTTTCCAATTTCCGCTAAACAAATGAAAATTTTATATTCGCCGCACTTTTACATTCTGCTGCCACCGACTTTCGTGGCTGCGGTTATTTCAAGAATTTGATTAGAAAACGTTTTCAGCGTGTAAATACTGAAGCATACTTTCAGGCGCTCGCATTCGCTGTAATGAGATTTTTGAATTGTCGGTTGTTGGCAAGAAGAGGTGAGGGATTTAGCAGATGTTTTGAAGTTTTATTAGCAATTCAAGAGATTTTATTATTTCCCTAAAATTTGTCAATCCCAGATTTCGTTCGTTTTCGTGAAGAAAAGAGCAATAA
This sequence comes from Sicus ferrugineus, assembly GCA_922984085.1. NCBI lineage: Eukaryota > Metazoa > Arthropoda > Insecta > Diptera > Conopidae > Sicus > Sicus ferrugineus. The sequence continues at coordinate 4,564,047 of OV277352.1, forward strand.
AAAGTCAGATATTTTAATGACCTCATAAAAGTTAATGAGATAAATTTAAAATCGCTTCAAAATGAGAGCAAATCATCTTTTCCTGCTCTGCTTCAAGTTTGTGCAAATCGTTCCGAAGTAATTTTGGTTTTTCTAATTTAAAACTTAGCAACAGAGTTAACAAAGTAAATACTTTGCAAGAACAATTAACTGAAAACACAACTAGTAACAATTTCACAGCTGCGTTTTTCTTCCTCCTCTTCTTCTTCTTCTTCTTCTTCTTCTTCTACTACTTCTTCTTCTTCTTCTTCAGATCTCTTTCTTCCTTACAAAGAAGCTTCACGAGCTTTATTAAAAATTCAATGTTGTGCAATTTTTCTCGTTCTTTCATTAAAGAAGGCAGAGGAAAAACTTGAATTGAAAAACTGAAGAATGCAAAACAAGAAGAAACAACAATGACTGACTGATTTTATGCGTTCGAGCAGAAAAAAATAATTTATTTTGTTGCAGCAGCAGCAACAGCAGCAGCAGCAACTCGAACGAAATGAAGCCAGTGAAACAAAAGTGAGGCGGCATCAAATTACATTTGCGAAAACATTTAATTTAGCAACAGTGTTGAGGAATACAATGATCTGGCAACACTATGAAGTGCCGGCAAGTGGATGAGTGGATGGATGGCTGGAGGTGAAGAAGGCAGACGGAAAAAATTTGGTGTCGATTTCGAGCTAACAAGAACAAAAGAGGAACAAAGAGCACAGCAACTTATTAGAGTTGCCACTGCGTTCTGCAACTACAAGGTAGCGGCAGACGGCGTTTAATAGTGCAACAAATTAAAAGCCAGAAAATTGAAATTGAAATGAAAGGCGGCGGCCAGCATGAAGGCCATGAATGATTAAACGAGTGCGAGTGAGTTTTTCGCTGCATACTTCTCGGCTGAACGGCAGCGGCAAGTTGCCTCCGCTCTTCGCTCCTCGTGTCGTGTCATGTAGCAAAATTCTGTTTGAAAACATCAGAGAGAGAGAGAGAGAGAGAGCAAAAATCCGACTTGAAAAAGTATGCAACGATTTTGCTCGAAATAAAATTTAATTGAATGTCTGCGTAATAAATTGTGGCCGCCTGAATGTCCGCCAGATGAAAAGCAACTGTGAAATGTTTTTTGTGATAACTGATTTTAAAATTACCACCATCATCAACTTATTTTAAAATTCTCTCCAAAATTCTAGAAAGCAAAACATCAATCTGCAATTTAGTTTTCACACAAATTGAAAATAAAAGCAGAAAAAAGTATTTCGAAAATTTCTGCTTATGTCATCCACAACTTTTGCCCCGAAGACTGGCAAGAAGTGCCAGAGAAACTCACGGAAACCGCCATCCTCACTCATTGAGAACAACTAGGATCGAAATTACTTCTATGAAAGATGAAAACTTTGGCAAACTTAACTTGGAGAAAACCTTAAAGAACGACAATTTTTGTTTTTTTTTTACTTTTTGAACTCTTAGAAGTCTTACTGCACACCGCGTGTCGCTTGACACTCAACCATCCGACCGAGTTCAGCCTCTTCTCTCTAACTTCGCCTGTATTTCCTTATTTCACTTATCAAGGATATTGCAACGCATGCATTTCCTCAACCAACTCGGCCTAAATGTATGCAAGAAAACAGATGTTTCAATTAAAAGTACGAAAGGGGTTGAGAAGCTTCATCCCGCCATTCGCGCTCCTCCTTCGTGAGGAGGATTCCTCCTCGTGTGGAGGATTCGTAGCAGTTGCTTGCACTTCTCACTCAGTAATTCGTTTTGAGTTCGGTTGGCAGACCGAAACGCCTCGAAGTCTGCAACGTTTCGGAGCAACTTTGCGGTTTGAAAATCTTTCATGCTTTCAGGCTTTTCTTCCAGTCGTTCATAATTCTTTTCCCTTTTAGTTTTTGTGTTTATCATTCTAATTTTAAATTTCAGGGAATACATTTCGCAAAATTGAATTTTGTGTGGAGTTTTCTTTGAGACCGAAAACTTTTATTGGTTGTTGGCATTCGAGGTCTGCATGAATTGCCATCATTTACAATTATTATTAGATATTTTGTGCCATAAGCTAAGACTACATAAACACAATATATAATGCACAAAATATATAAACAATTGCTAATTGTGAGATATCCCGATATAGTAGGGCAATATAGGGCAAAATAATTCACGAACTCAGGCTGGATTTATCTAAAAATCAAATGCGCTGAAAATACATTCGGAAAAAGAAATATAATGCAGAAGATATACACACAATTGCGAATTTTGAGATATCTCTACATGCATGTGGCAGAATGGTACACTTTTGATGGGCACTCGGACCTTGATTCACCTGAAAGTCGGTCATATTATCCAGAACTCTTAAAAAATTGAAGGAACTAAAGAAAGTTTATCTAAAATAGTTGCATTTTTAATGAGAAATATTTTAAAGTTGCTCATGTCTTTCAGATTTCATTTCTCTAATGTCTATACAACCAAAAATCTACTATTTTTGTAACATGAAGTAAGTATAAAGTAAGTATAAAGTATAAGTAAGTATGAAGTATAAGTTTCTAAATAAGTTTCTAAAACTGCAAAAATTACTTTCATATCATAGTTAGAAATCAAAATACGGCTCCTAGAAAACGCTTTTAAAGGATTTCTTAAAGTTTTCGAGGATTAGTTGATTTTTAGGATAGGTTTACATCTCTCTAAATGTAGAAATTTATTCCACAAGTTAATCATTCCCGACTGTTCTTAAACTGCCACTCGAAATGGCCCGAGACAGTGAAATAGTATTTCTTTTTTTGAAATAAATAATTAAAGCGCAATTACTGTAATTAAAAAAGAAACCGTTTGCTAGTTCTTATACCATCTTTTCTCCGTTCCTTTCCTTTTCTCTCACTCTCATTCAATCCATTTTGGTGACTGCGTTTTTGCATGTCGGAGGAAGGCACTTAAAAGGTTAAAGTGAGATTAAAATCACCCTACAAACAATCCAACTGGCATCGCATTACTTAAGCTGAAATTCAAAAGATTTACAAATGTGTACGAGTGTTTTTTACATCTTGTTTATATTTTGTATTCCTCAGTAAGCATTAAATACGCGATCAGTTTTTATAAATTTTATTAAATCATAACAATTCTCCGCCAATGTTTAGGGTGTTCACGATAAATTTCTTGCCGAAAGAAAATTCTTTTAATTTCCTTCCAATTCATTTGTATGCAGTTGCGTGCAAGAATTTTCATTGTTTCCTTGCATTTTTCACTTGAAATTACAGAAGGAGCTGCTGGCAGAAAATCTCTTTTAACAAAAACGAATGAAACGGAGAAGCCAGCAGCATGAAAAATCTGTCAAATTGTCTAATGGTCCGAAGTCTAGTATGAGAAATGCCACAAAAAAACTTCAAAATACAAAATTACCTAAAACTTTTGATTTTTTTTGGTTTGGCCAATAATTTCGTAAAAAATTAACCCAAACTCTTTTAAACTAAAAAATTATTTCCAATCCGTAATAAGTTTTCAAAAATCTTTATTTATTGTTGTTTAAGACTAAAATTGGAAAATTATTGCCAACTGCAATTCAGCGCTTCTGTAAACTTCCGGTGAATTTCTACCAATACTTCTGCAATTCTTTCATTTCCTGTGAACGACTCGTTTCCTGGGTTGCCAACTCTTGCGCGAGTGCAAGATGAGTTTGGAGAAAAATCTCGCAAAAAAATCTCGTAAAAATCATCGCATAATCGAAAGAAATTTCTCGACAATTAGAAAATATCATCCAGAACAAAATCTTATAAAAGCAATAATTAAATTGCATAAAAATTACACAACAAACAAATTAATTCTTAAAAAACTCTTGACAACTTAAAAAAATTTCACGGAATTCACATCTCATAAAAATACTACGACAATCAAAAGAAATCTCATTAAAATCTCATGACAATTAAAAATCTCACAGAATCCACGAAATCTCATGAAAATTTTACGATAATCAAAGAAAATCTTATAAAAAAAAACTCATGGCCATTAAAAAGTCTTACGGAATTCTCGGATTTGATTTAAAATCTCTAACATAATTAACAATCAAGAGAAATCCCTTAAAAATCTTATGACAATTTAGAAATCTCAGGGAAATAAACCAAAATAAAAGAATTTCGCAGTGGCAGACTCTTGAGTGATAAAAGTTTCATGTAAATTTTACAAATTCCACGCGTTTTTCCTGCTTTCGATTTCGGAAATAATAATTTTCCTACATGAGTTGGCAATCATGCACCTGCTATGTTCAGGAGTGCGTGCAAACATGCATGGACAGCCATTTGTTATGCGGCAACTTTAATTTTTGATCATGCAGCACGTGCTGGGGGAAAAGAAGCGCGTTACCGACGAATCGGAGCAGAGATGAAGAGAAGAAGAAGCAACTTTTCACAGCAGTGGAAAGTTTTTTGTAATATAAAGGGAAAAACATGAAATACTAACCGAGAATATTTTAAAACAAAGTTCGTTTCATGTGGAAAATGTTAAAAACATAAGAAAAATTTTAAAAATAAAGTAAAGACTTTGACGGGGAGAAGCTGGTGCGGCAGAGAAGTTGTAAAAGGTAGTAATAAACGTAAGTATTCAGCACTGAGAAAAATAATACTGGTCTACAGCGAAACGCCGTTATAGGAAATTTACATGATTCAACAAAAATTTACCTCATTCGAGATATATTATTGTCCTTGTTTTCTCCGCGTGTAACGTTATCGGAGGAAACGTTACGCTCCTGTGGTGTCCGACAAGTTGGTGTACTTGGTTAAGAAATGACCTCGACTGTTGCAAGCAGTTGGGTCTCGGTTTTTACCAAATGATTTATAGATTTTTCAGATGAAGTACGTTTCATTGTTGGCAATAAAACAAACAACAAACCGAAAAACGTAAAACGTAAAACAAGCTGAAGGAAAACAGCAGGAAGTTTCGCGGAGGAAAACGCACTCGATGGGAATCGAAGAAGGAAAACTACCTTCAGCAGCAGCTTGAGATGAAATGAATACAAACCATTAACTCCTTCCTTCTAAAAAAGTATTTTTTCTCTAATTAGTTACTGCTTTCGAATAACTCTTCCAAAGAAGTATATTTTGGAGAAAAGCGATTTTCCCTCTTTCTTCCTTTTTAGCAGCTTAACTGCGAGTTACCCACATTAATAACTTGGCCGTTTCTTTTCTATCCTTTTTTTTCGCTAAAACTCGGCTATTCCCTGCGATATCCTTTCCCGTACTTCCTCTGTCTGCTAAGCGTGTCCTCCGCTTAACACGTACATTAACTGATTTTAATATCATCTAAAATTCCAGTCCTCCGCCCAAATGGCTCTCTGCTCCACCTCTTCTTCCACGTCGTCTTTTATCTCTTTTCGCCACGGTTATAATTTTCATAATCCTTGAAGCGATTAATTGCGAAAATTTGTAGACTGAATGCGCACTTAAGAAAATTTTGTTCTTCTTTACATCTCGAGTGATTAACGAGCTACACGCTAATAACATTTAGAGGAAATGCAGTTTTAATGGAACCATCTTGCTATACAGGGACAGCTGTGATATTATTTAGTCTGTGATGAGAATGGGATGAACTCGTAGGATTCAAGGAAAAACATGAGAGTGGGATATAAAAATGATAATTGAGGAGTGAACTCGAAAGTGGATATTATGAACAAGAAAAACAAGATTCGACGAAGGTATTAAAGGTTTTTCTCCACTATCTTTAAATCTCTTTAAAACTGACTGATGTGGATTTTGATGCTTACAAAGCTGGTAGAAATGATGAGTAGAATGGAAAACAAAAGTATGATGGAAACCGTGATAATGTCATTCTAAGTTGACGAGGATGGAACAGACATTAAGAATGAGAAAAATGAAGGATTGCGGAGAGGATAAGTAAACTCAGAATGAACGCGATGAGAAGTTCAAGGAGAAGGATAATAATTAATAAAGTGGATGGCGATTGAGAGCGATTATGATTCGTGGATGATATTAGATTACAATAAGGAGAGGATGAGGAGAATAAGTTACGAGCACAGTGTAGATGATGGAGACCTAATGATAAATATCAAAATCCTGAGATTGATTGGAAAAACTAACGATGGAATAGCTCAGAATCTTAAGTGGAGAGAATTCTTGTTCACTTCGTTTACCCATGGGTACCGAAGGAACCTGATTACTAGCGTATTTATTACGAGCGAGTGAGCGTATCTGCTTCACGAAAGCCACTCAGACAACGCCGCACTAACCCTGCAAAAGATTTTAATTATTCTTCAGCGCGTCATCGTTGGAATTCTTAGATTTTACTCGCCTTTTCTAGTTTCTGTCCTTTTAAGATATTTGTGTTTGATTCTGTGTTTGTCCTTTTAAGAGATTCAAGTATTCAAATATTCAAGACGTCAAGCGTTCACCAATCAGCTGAAAGTGAGCGGGGATTATCTCCTCGCCTCTTATGTGACCCTTTTTACTTTATCCTCATACAATATTAAATCTCCTCTCCCTCTTAAATTCCACCACCTTGTTGGCCTTCAACAACATTTAAATCAATTTTATTATAATCAAAGATAGGAAAAAAGAACAGCGCACGTTCTGCTGCACGCATCCGCACCAACTTCTTATGAAAAAGTCATAATGTGTCCTCCGAGATTGTCCGCAAACCCTGAAGGCGAACGAGGATGCAAAGGAAACTCGAAACCAACGTTACTTCCTCAGGATTGTCAAAAGCCAAAGATGTAAACCCGATACGACCGCATTAATTTTTACATTAAATGCAACTGATAAATTAATAAATTTAAGTTGATTCAAACTATAAAAGCGAAATGCCGGTATTTTTGAACACTATTCGAGTTTTGAAATCAGAAAAATTCAAACCCGTCAATTTTAGTATTTTGTGTCAATAAATTATTGTATTTTCGGCTATCGAAAAAAAATACATCTGAAAAATCTCATTGCGTTCCACCGCTAATTTGTTTTCTAATTGTTCGCAAGTATTCAGCAAAATTATAATTGTAAAAATCTAAATTATCGAAAATTGCAATAGGTGAATCGATTCCACTGACCGGCAAATAAAAATGGAAAATGAAGATCAGGTAAGTTCTTGTTTGACGAAGAAAATTAAACTTAACGAAGAAAACATTAAAACTTCATTTCCCGCCTTTTCAGCAAATGAAAGGTCTGAATGAAATTTGGCGAGCATGTCGCAAAATTCAGTCAGCCATTTTTCGGTATGGCTTCAATATCTTCGCCGATTTCTGCGCTCATGATCCACACGGTGGCGGTCTAATTTCAGGTTTGAATTCTTCTTCACAATGATCTCGCATGCGTCCATGACGTCCTTTTTGTTCCTCATTTAGAATCGCTGTTCAGCAATATTTTGGGGAAGTACAAAGGCGTCATCGGCCTGTCAGATTTCGAGCTGCGCGAAGTCACGGATTACTTCCGCCTGCGCGATGGGCGTGTCATGTACCTGCAGTTCTGTAAGGTCGTTTGCAAAGAAGGTATGTATGGTCGGCCGCTGTGGAGTGGCCACCACTCTTGACACCCTCTTGTGGTCACCACCGCCTTTGTTGCAGGCCACGACAAGAGTCCGAAGAGGGACCTGGTGAGCGGACTGGAGTGGAACGATCCCATGCATGTGAACGTCTTGCCGCGCCCCGAAGACCGCCGCCAACTGTGTTTAACACTCATTAAAATCGCTCAAGTGGCTCATCTGCCGCTGCTGCCCTACTTTCAGGACTACGAACTGGTAGCGTACACTTGAGTTGACATCTTGATTAATTCCCCATGGAGGTTATATTGACCCACCGAACTCTTATGATCCCCAACCACCTTCTACAGATTTCTCAAAATGTTGGCACCGTCACGGTTGCTCACTTTTCACGCGTGCTTCACTTCATGAAAATCCCGCTGTCCGACGAGGACTTCCTTCTGCTGCTGAAACGCTACATGAAGGATTCCTACATGGTGAATTATGTAGCGTTCGTCAAGCACTTGCAAGCCGTCATAGACTACTTTAAAAGTCGCAATTTGCTGGACAACGCAATGGTGAGCAGCATGTCATGAGCTCCTTCGACTCATTTCGTAATGGTTTCGTTGCCACAGGAACTCATCAAAGACTTCCCCGGCAAGCTTATCGACCTCGACCTCGACCTGCCTCAGTTCCCAGCCATGCGCGGTGTCTCAATGTCGCGTCAATTATTCCCCGACGCTTGCCGTAGTAAGAAAATCAGCAAAACCGAGTGCGATCTCGTCTTCTGCATACAGAAATACATTCATGAGAGTCGCGTGCGCGTGTGTGAATTTCTGCAAGGCTTCGACTTTCTCCACACCGGCACCATAACCAAGAATCAATTCGAACGCGGTCTGCACACCATGGGGGTTGGCAAGTTCTTATCTCAGCGCGATTTCAAGATCCTGTGTGCCCGTTATGTGGATCCGATCGATACGAATCGCATCATGTGGCGCGCATTCGAAGAGGAAATCGATCGTGGTGAGTGTAAATGACAAAAATAAGAGAAAGTGGGGGGGGGGGGAAACAGCGATTGCTTGCGTCTAAGCCTACTTCATTCTCCCTCACTTCTAGTATTCACCGTCAAGCGCCTGGACAAGCAGCCGCAACTGGTGGTCAAATCACCGCCAAAGTATATCGAAGAGATGCCGCGTGCCGGTGCCCTCAATTGGAACGAGGCGACGGAACAAGTTCGCGACGTGTGCGAGGAGGCTTTGGCGCGCATACAACTGCGTATACGCAACAGGCGTTTGTATTTGCACCCATTTTTCAAAAACTACGATAGGTAAAAAGAAAGCCAGGCATGAATGTGTCTCATATAATTGTTTTTTTTTTTTCTTTTTTTTTTTGCTTCAATGCTTCAGACTCAACAGCGGTCACGTGCGCTGCAATCAGGCCAATCAGATCTTCTTAACTAACGGTATACTACTGTCCGACCCTGAACTCAAATCGATACTGGCGCGGTACGGTAACGAGCTGGGCTTCAACTATTCCAAGTTCCTACATGATGCCGATCCTGCTGAGTACGCCATACCGAAGGTATGGATCGAGATCTGCGACAGTCTCGGTTTCGATTCCCATCTTAGCAGGAAGTATTACCGGTTGTATTCGTGCGATTTCCTAACAGATGGCGTAACTTGACTTTTATTCCAAATATGTGTTGGAAAGCTACTGTCATATAGTTTCAGAATCTGTATGTGTCATTTAGCTGAAGCGTAAACAATCCTTTTTTTTACTCTGAAAATGTCGAATTTCGTGCCGAATCAAGTGTTTTTGCGGGGAGTACTTCTTCATTACTTCAATATGAAGAAAAAGGCTGCCGAAAGTCATCGTATTTTGGTGGAAGTGTATGGTGTGCATGCTGTACTATAGCGGAGCGTACGTGCCAGAAGTGGTACGCACGGTTTAAAAGTGGCAATTTTGACTTGGAGGACGATGAACGGCCAAAAAAGTTTGAAGATCACGAATTGGAGACATTGCTCGACCAAGATCCATCCCAAACGCAAGAACTTGCAAAATCACTTGGCGTCGCTCAACAAACTATTTCCGATCGTCTAAAAGCAATGGGAACGAAAAAACCGCACGAATTAACCGGTACATCTAATAGCTGTCACAGCTTTCCCTCGATGAGTCGGCGTTATTCTCAAATCCGAGAAAATCCCAAGTGTATTCTTATTCGATGATGATTCTCTTCACTCATGTTTATCTACAATCTCTCTCTCTCTCTCTCTCTCTCTCTCTCTCTCTCTCATTCCATGCTTCCTGCAGCTTAAGGAGCCCACTACCTTACACGCCGAGTGTAAGGAGACCGAGCAGGAACCCGACGAGAGCGAGGAGCGCATCATCAAGATCCTGTCGAATGCCAAGCGACAAGCTGTAACACGTAGCATTCCCGTCTTGGACTTCCTGCAGGACTACGATCGACATCGTGAGGGAGAGATACTGGAGGTGGACTTCCGACGTGGTCTGGATAATGCCAACATCAAACTGCCAACCGAAGACGTGGACTTGTTATGCAAAATGTAAGATTTACTTTTTTATTTCTCGCACATAAATGTAATTTTGAGCTCTCCATTCCTTTCAGGTTTCGTTCTTCGAGACGCGGTTGTTGTATTTCCTATCGTGACTTTGTAAAAGCTCTCGACGAAGTCTTCATCGAAATCGAAACGACCAGCGGCGACCATGAAGTCACCGCTATTCCGCTCATACATCTGGCCAACCTGGACTGCCTAAACTGCTTCTTGAACTTCGAAGAACGCACCATCGCCTCGCAAGCGCTGATGAAGCTGGCGCGCAAACCGGATGAAATTTCGAACTTGAAATCGGTCTTTAATGACTTCGACCGCGAGCAGTGCGGCTCGATTAGCAAGAATCAATTCGTGCGCGCACTCACTGTACGTGAGATGCACTATATGGTGAGCAGTCGAGAACTCGATACCGTCTTCAAGTGTTTCGGCGTACAGCGCGGTGAGTTTCTATACGATTAGGGGAAAATCAACTCTGTTGAATGTGTGCTAGTGCTACAAATATTTAATTGCTTTAATTTTAACTTACAGGAAACGACCTGGAATTCAACTACCGCGAGTTTTTGAATATATTAAGCATTCTCTTCCAGACCGGTCAAGTGAAGCGCAACTATTAGTTGGAATCGTTCGGTAGTACATGTGTAACGTTCGTAAATCAAATTTATTGTCTATTTTTTGTATCGTCAAAATCAATAAAGTCAATTCCTATTGCTTTGCAAACAATCTTTCTACGAAGTTAATTGCACTAATGTTTTCGATTTTATCGCTTTTATTCAAGAAATAACTTACTCTTCTACAGTTTATCTCTTCTGCGATGGAAGAATGTGAAATATAACGTGAAATATTAAGTAAACACAGAAATATGGTGATGTTATTAGAAACATAACTATTTTAACACAATCGCTTCTAGATTCCTGTGACAAGTACGAAATCCATAACGGATAACCGAAAACCAATATTCATCACTCCTTGATCACACAAAATTGAAAATACGTATTAGTTTTTGTACACTTTTGTACACAGAAATCAATATATATTTTCTTACGCTGGTTTTTGTGTAATTGCAATTTTTGTATTTCTAATTTTAAGAATGAAGATGCATAGAACTATTATTAAACATATCAATACAGTTTTATTTATATTAGAATTATCAACTAACCATCAGAACTTTTCCGAGCAAATTCTATTTGTTTTTCTTGCTTAATTTCAAATAATATTTCTTCCTGAACTCTTCTTCCTCGTTCTCTTTGTAACGCCGTTAACTTCGCGAAACGTCTTAAATGCATTATCATTCCTTTCCACCCATGTTTTCTTGCTTTTCTTAACTTGGATTGCAAGAACGTTTTGTTTTGCAAATTTTACATCTATTAATCTGTACTTATACATTTATATTTACACGTAGGTAAAAATTGTGTTTTGTTTCATATTGTACAAAACCTGGGTGTTTATTGTTGTCAACTAAATGGTCTCTTCCGAGATGATGTTCTTTAAGATTGTTGGTGAGGACAACAAGCGGCAAAAAGCCAGGAGATTTAAAGATAATTCGGTCGATGCACTAAACGCACCCGTCAGACGAGAAACTGTGATAGGGACTAAAATGAGAAATCGAGAACGCTGGCGAAAAATGAAGCAAGAAAATTATTTTTGTTATTTACCCTCTCCTAACTTAGGAAAATAAAAAAACAATTTTAGTTTAAACAATTTTAAATTAAATTAACATTTGTAAAAAATGTTAACGGCTTTTAAGCATAACTGTATAGCTATAGAAAAATTACTTTGCCGTTGCTTATGTTGATTTTAGCTAATTTTGCTCGCGTTTTTTATACAAAAAAAAATTAAAATGTCAGTCAGTATTTCAGCGACAGATTGGATTGTGGTCACTTTTTTGCTAGGTCCGCAATTTGATGCATGTTTCAATATTTCTGCAATGTTGGAATGGTGCATTACAAACAACGATGATGAATTTCTTATCCGTTAGCAAACCGAACACGGATAAGGAGGTTGGTGCCGGAGGGAAAAGTGTTGGCTGCGTAGCGTTGCCGGATATTTCGATTATTAAAAATTGTACGCTGGAAGAAACAAGAATGTTTACACAGTTAGTATTAAGAAAAATTGCATTAACTCACCACAACGAACTTAAGTAATCAGTTATTACATTACATTTAATAAATGTTGAGATATTTTTGCAATAAATCCTTAAAAAGTAAAACTTTTTATTTTCTTGCTTCTACAGGTTTCTCTTGGTTAATGACGGCTGGCTTAATAAGGCTGATGTCTAGGCTGACGTCCCGTCCCCCTTTGCTTTCCCGTTGGGTAACCTCCAGTAGTGCCTGTAGAATTGTATTGAAATGCAAATATAGAAAAGCAATAACCGATGCACTTAAAGGACGTTACTGGAAGGGACAAATTCGGGAGGTGGGGGTTGGAGTGAGCGATAGTGGTGATGGTGTCAGGTTCCACAAGTGACAGTTACTCATCCGTTACACTACAGAAGCTACGGACTGGCTAGCATGCATATATAGGCCGGCCTTAGTATTCAAAAAACTACTTCCTTAGGAAACCTATGCAACAAATTATCAAATCTAAAACAATTACTTCAATCGACACCTTTTATTTACTGTTACAAATTTTGCACGTACAACTTGTACGGGACAGTAAATAAGGTGTGGCTTCCACTGTTTTTGATTTCATAATTACTAAAAGCTTAGATTCTTAAACTTGTCAATCTATAGTCAAGCTATCGTGATTTTTTAATTTGCAATAAAGCAAATAATTTTTGCCAATTAAAGCCACACAAAATGTACTCAATTCGAACCAAAAATATGTCCCCTGCTAAGAAAATCGTTTAAATTTCTCCGCAAATCGCTACCAGAATAAAGGCTAGACAATCGCGCACGATTTGCCAGCAAGACGCATCACATATAAGATTTCCTGCTAAATCGCGAGAAAAACTTCTATCACTGATAGACTATAGAACTACTAAACATCCAACGTGATGTGTCAATACAATGTAATGCCAAATCATCACACGATATACGATTTTCTCAAAGATTTCAGATGCCTCAGCGGCAGTCAGTCAAGTTTGACTATAGAATTTCTTAGCTACATAAATGAATGAAAACAAGGAATCTGAATACATATTAGATGCAGGAGTTACAAAGGAAAAAATTAGGAAGTGTTAGACGTTTTTGTACTAAAAATGTTGTTACAACAAATATATACCGTACCCTGAAATTTAAAGTGAAATAATTTCGAAAACAATTCTTTCGTCAGGCAAAAACTTTAATTTAATTCACCAGCGAATTAAGGAAACAAAAATTAATTTTTTTTCAACATTTCTGTAATCAATTTCAATGAGTTTTGATATAAAGAACTTAACGAATACTACGATTACTAAGTTATTCAATGAAAATCTCGCAATATAAAAGCTCAATTAAATAGATTACTTTCTTTAGCAAAATACAAGTCCAATACGATTATGAGAAAAGAGTGAATTGAGTACCTTTGGCGCCGCCGCCGCGTGGTCCACCAGGGCGACCACCACCACCGCCGTTACCGAAGCCGCCACTATTGCCGTAACCACCATCGAAACCAGCTCCATAGCCGTAATCTGATTTCATTTTTTTAATAGTTTAATATTGCATTTATGCATTGTTTTATTTTTTTTTTTCGGAAATTCACGGCGAAGTACATACGAATGTGCGTGTTCGTTTGTTTAGGCGGGGAAGCATGTTTAGAATAATTGGCGTTGGTATGTGACACAGAATGTCCATAGAAGTGAAAAAGTTAACAAATTCAAGTTGATTAATATTTAGTTTTAATGTAGTTAGTTCATAAAAAAATTAAAACAGGTTGATTTTACTACGGAATTCTTTACTAGATGACTTCTGTTTAAAGAGAATCGCGTTAGAATAGAAAATTTAGTGTGCTATATAAAAGAAGAGCAAGTGAAAAAGGTGCGTGGTATATACTTTCTTGTAAACGACTTTAGTAACAAATGCTAAGTGTTATAAGTTTTAAAAAAACTGATAACACGATCTAATAACATGGTAAATAGTAGGATGATAAACTATTGGTTAGTCAGAGAAAAAGCAACAAAATAGCGCACAATTTATTACCACAATCTTCATTTTTCAAGCGAAAAGGTAAATGTATCGATTATAGCGCCATTCTAATATTGTCTTCCAATAATCCGATTTAACGAAATCTCATTCAGTTGTGTCGCAAAATAAGAACTTCTGATCCGTCTAATCGGATCTGTTTTAAAACGCGAAATGTCTCCCTTCCCTTCTACAAGCCTTTTTCCACTACTCCTCACCTCCTCACTCATTCTCATACGTAGATAGATTGGCTTTTTGATTTCTTTCTGCATATTCAGATCCGCAAAACAGACGACCGACTGACTGATCAACACAAACCGCTGAAATGTGCTGCTTGTTTAATTTTTTTCCTACGTGCTACGCCCTCGATGTCATGCAGGAAAACATGATAAATTCCAAAAATACATGAGAAACACATTGTAGCTTGGGGGTTTTTCTTTTATTTGCTTTTTAGATATTGTGGTTTTATATAATAAGTTCTTTTTTCCTTTCGATTTTTGCTTTCAAAATACAAACAAAATAAAGTGGACATTTTTAGTGATTTGGCGCAAAGCGGCGCTTACACACGAATGTTGTTGGTGTTGTTGACCTCTGTAGTTGTTGTATTTAATGGCTGATGTTTTGTATTTTGTATAGCTTCGGTTTTCTCACTGATCTCGTTTTGTTCTCGTTTAATATACATATAAAACAAAACAGTTTTTTTTCAAATAGCAAATATTTACTTGCATAGATAAGAACCATTTTTATTTCATGTTTCACAATGTATTTCCATAATTTACCTTATTTTCCACACACTAATTGCAGCGCTTTACGTTTACGATTTTGATTTTTCTGTACTGCGTAAAAATCGATGGAGGAAAAGCAAAGACTAGCAAAACATGTGGCGGCAGCTGAATGTTTGTGCAAATTCGTGCTAATGCCAACAATTAAGTTGGCTTAAAATACGCGCATTATATGTATTTTTTTGCTTTAAAGTATTTTTAGCCACGTATTCCGTTCTCCACGTGGGATCATTAAAATGTTTTGCTAGCTTCTGAACGGTTTTGCTTTTGCTTTTGAACGTTTTAACGTAAGTTGTGTGCTTTTCTGTTGCTGTTTTTGTGTGTTTTCAATGTCTCACCTCAACGATTGGGTAATAATGTATATAATAATTATATATATTTCGGGTTAAGACTTTCATCAAGTGTTCAAGTAGTGTAACATTTCATTCTCCGTAAATTCAAGATGAGAAAAACAAAAACAAATGCAGAATTTAATCGTACTGAATTGTGCCAATTGTAGTTAAAAACTAGTTCTAATGAAAAACAAGAAAAACATTAGTTACTACTAAAAGCAAGTACGTGTGAAACGACTTTGTTTTGACTGCAATGCGGATTATTTAAACCATTTTATACCAATTTTTCATCGAAATAATAGTAACACTCGATTACGAAATATTCATTAAAATATCTACTAGGGAGAATAATTAACTACTAAATTTACAATTAAAGTACGTTATATAAAATATACTCAAAGCAAGTTCGTTAAAACTAGCAGGGTTCGGAAAAACCGCATTTGCCCACATTGGTATTGGCATGCACGCAAATGAGTATGTGAGTGAATCATTGTGTATTCAATCAACTTGTTTAAAAGTACTCATGCTATCATTCACACCTTAAAATGGAAGTCGTGCGTGTGAGCGGGCGTAAGTTTTTCCAAGCCTGAGAAACTAGATGTGAATGTAAGTAAAGTACAAAAATTAAACCAATCCCTCTTTAAATTACGTAATTAGTACGAAAGAAATTATAATTTGTATTAATTATGCATCATCCTTTTTCTTAGAATTCCTAAGAAAATTTTCTTTACGTTCCTTGTGGACGTTACAACAAAAGTTTGCAAAACTTTAATCGTTTTGAGGCGAAACATCAGAAAATTCGGTATTACAATAAATTTTCAGATCAAACTAAAATAAAACTAAGTAAAATGTAATCTATATAACAATATCAGCTTCGAACAAAGATTTTTAAAGTTTGAATATAAATGTGAATCAGCTTATCTTGCAGGTTCTTATGAAAAATATTCATATAAACGTAAAAGAAAACATTGAGAAACATGCACTCCAATAATTTCAATTAAAATACATTTTTTGTAATCGTGTTACATCATATAGTGTGTTAAAAATATTTCTTTTTACGTAAATCTACGATTAATTACTGTTAAGTATTGTATTTCTCAAAGTTAGATAAGAAACAGATTATCAATTGATAAATGTCATAAAATATTACATACTTAAAATTGAAAAAGAAAAATGTTTGCAATCGTTAAAACTTGACGAAGTAAGTGTGTTTCGAACTAATACTATTTAATCAGTTTTTCAATGCCAAACGTAATATAACAACTTTTCCGGTTGATGTTAACACCGCATTACGCGCTCTTAAATTCCTCCATATCTGGATTTACACTCTGTGATTAACTTTAATTGATGTAAGCGCAAGTTTTTAATTTAGCGATTTTAGTTGGGGAATTTTAGCTTAACATTGAAGTCAAATTTGTGAACGTCCGGTCTGTCAAATTCTTAAAGCGGGCCATACACGAGGAACTTTGCTCCGTAACTTGGCCGTCCAAATGCTGTTGTATGCGTTATGCTAGCGACTTGTTTTGGGGTTGCAAGAAATGTAGCACAATGTTGTGATAAGCTTATCACATGTGGGATTTCCAATAAGTGCGGAGAAAGAGAGTTATCCCCTCAATTTCCTTCTATTGTGCTCTTCAATACGAAATTTTTTGGGGGAAATTTTAACTGGTGTGAGAATCTAACTCGGAAATCCCAGTCAAAAAATTCCCACATGCGTTTCTCTAAGTCTGGCTGTGAGTAAAAATAGACGGGTAACCATAAACGTCTGCATAAAGGAAGTCCGTTTCGCTCGTATTACACAAAGTCGCCCGCGTATAGACTGCTTTAGCGGCAAATAAAAGAAGTAATCGTTGTTGCAAGCAACAATTTGTCAGACGCAACGCTAAACGTACGCTGTTGATAGCTTCAAGCCAACAACATGTTTAAAGCGTCAGGCGGCAGCATACTATGTATGCCGCAAATGCTTAGAAAAATGCTCTTAAACGTTAACTAAAAGCTACTTCATTTACACTGCAGTGTACTTTGCAACATGTTGCAACACATTCAAGGGGCGACAAGCGTACACTACTTCTTATTGATGTTACACTTCTTTTTAAATAAAATATACATATTTTTAACATCGTTTTAAATATTATAAAGCACGGTAGTAAAATATATATAACAATGTATAAAGTATGTATATTCGTTTTATATATAAATATGTATATACATAAATATTGCATACGAAAACATATGCATTTCAATATTAAAACAATCACGTTGATCATTATGCTTAAGTTAGTTTATATGCGTGCGGTAAAAGTTTAGTGGGATTTCGCGTTTTTCATTCCACTTTTAGCCAAGATAATTGATTGATTTAAAAAGTTGCTGTTTTAACTGGATAAAATTCATCTTTATAAGAACTGAAATTGCTTTTACGCTGATACCTGATTTGCATTTAGGCTGAGTTAAGATGATAAAAAAAGGCACATTTTGAGCCGAAAATTACGTTGTTTTTTTTTTTAATAAACAGTCAGCCAGTGCCAGTTAATAAAGTCATTCAGGACTTACATAACTTTTTCGTTTTTGACTCGCACATATCTTTTGCATATAATTTAACTCCTCTTAATTGTATTGCAAATAATAATTAAATGAGGTATTTGCTTAGTTGGTTTGGTTTGTTTTACAGTATCGGTTATTGTTATTGGCAGAGCAAGTATATTAAAAACTATCGTTCGTCACTAACTTCGACAAGGAAGAGCCAACAATAACTGAGTCGTAATTTGGGGTTGTTCTCAGTAAACTAAACTAAGCACGCAATAACACACTTTTCGTCAAAATGTTTTGATGTCTTCGCAGCAAATAATTAGATGCCGTAATAAATGTTGTTATAATGCACATAATATTCTTGATCATAAGAACTTTTTTCTTTTTCAAAATACGATTTAAATGCGAAATATAAAATATACAAATTATTAACGGGTAACTTTTCGCTTGTATAATAGAAACGTTAAAATAATTTTCTTGTTTTTTTTAAAATCTAAAACTACTTTAAAAAATAGATTCAGCTTAGATATTGTTTTTGTTTTTCTTCATCAATGTGAATTTTCTTATACGCTTGTATGTTTAAGCTATACGTATAATAATATTTATGCAAAAATAATAGTAATTTCACGTCTTCCAACTTTAGAGACGATATCTTGATATTTTGGATTTGATTTTTATATTGTGGTTGTTAGCTTAAAATTTTTAATTTTGACGTCATCATTTGTTGCTCTTTTGTTTGTCTAAACAAATTAGTAACTTACTTAAATTGTTGGTGCGATGTAGAATTACTATTATTTTTGTGAAATTTCGGTGAATGGTTATTGTAGAAACTAGAATATGAATTGTTACTGTTGTGTGAGTATTTACCGTAGCCATAGTCGTAGCCGTTGTAATAACCACCACTGTAGTAATCGCCGTAACCTGTATCATAGCCACTGCCGTAGCCGCCATATGCTGGATATGCTCCTGGACCGGACCACTGATTCGGATAACCTAGAGGAAAATAAAATTTCGCACTGTATACCTCCATAAAGAACACCCTCCCCAACTCCTAACAACTAATCACATTCGCAACTTTGAAAGTTTTAAGTTAAGCTAGTCAATGCTCAAAACACATTTTTACCCAGCAGTTAAAACGTTTAACCATCTTGGTTTTCTAATTGAGAAACTAATTTAATCTAATTTAGAAACCTTGTCGCAGATATAAGGAACAATAAGTTGACTCCGTCAGATATTTTGTGACAAAGATCAAATTGTCGTAAGCTGCAACTAATTATTATATAAATTAGAATAAATCATAAATTATAACGTGACGCAAGGACTTTAAAGTGAGTGTCTTTTAAAGGTGACTGCGCTATCGCACATGGCGTTGAAGCAATGCGTCAACCAACGCCCCATTGAACCAATGTCTGGTTTCAACCAATCAGCGGGAGGCAATTCGAATACATGCGGAAGGAATGGATACATGCAAGGAATGCACTCTCCTTTTGGTAAGAGATCGATGCTTATCTAACACCTTTGCCGTTCTATGGGCGACGGCATTCGGTTACAATGCAACTATACACAGAGCGAGTGGATTAATTATTCCCTGCTTGTTCCCCAATTGTTTTCTTTTTTCAGCTTACCACCACGTCCAAAGCCACCGCGGGCACCACGGATGCCACCGCGTCCACCACGCATGGCCACAACTTGGTTGTCTTTTGGTGTGGCGCGCTTTACGTCAACTTCTTTCCCAGAGATCTTCTGTTTGGGTGTCTTCAGTAATTCGTTAACAACCTGTTCCGAGTCAAAAGTAATGAAACAGAAACCTTTACGCTGTGACTTTTGCTTGTCGAATGGCATCTCCACGTCGACAATCTGTAAAAATAACACAAAGAAATTTTAAATAAGCCTACACTTTTATAGGTTGCGATGTGTATAATTATAACTGAAATGATAAGGAAAGTAAAATGCAGATAACTTACGTTTCCGAACTGGCTGAAGTATGTCTTGATTTCGTCATCGCTGATTTCATTGGTCAGTCCACCGACAAAGATTTTGCCATGTCGTGCTTTAGCCTTCTTAGGATCGACTTTCTTGTTGTTGATCACATGATCGCCGGCGGCATGCACCTTATCAATGGCATCGGTGGTCGTGAACACAATGAAGGCAAATCCACGCGAACGGCCTGTCTGTGGATCTGTCTTAACGTTGATGCTTTCGATGTCACCATACTGGCCAAAATGGTCACGTAACTCCTCTGAAAATAACACACATAAAAAAGAATGTAATTTCAGTATACAATACTTAGATAGTAATCAGAACTAAGTCGTAATTCCTACGCCATTTCAGCGGGAGTTATATTGGAAATTAAAACTTACATTCCTTAGAATATTATTTCATATAACACTTTCATTCTACGGTATTGTAATTTAGAATTTAGGTTTCGATAATTTAATGGATTAGATACCTCTAGCAATTCCGTAGAATTTAAAATTGTAAGTTCTCGTAATTTTTCAACAAATATTAACTCCAAAGAATGTAATTGGAATTGAAATTAAATCACATTTACCGATTTTCTACGCAATTTACCGGTTTAATGATAATATAGGAATGAAACGATACCTTCAGACGTATTAATATAGTTAAAGTCTCCCCCCCCCCCCCCCTCAACCGAGTTTCAGTAGTTTTTAGAATTACCCGAGGAAGTTCTCTTCAGAATAAAGCTGTTATATCCTGATACTAAAGGAAGCATTGAAATTAAACGAATTGTAGTTCTTCAAATAACTATCGCTCTCGTCATTTCATTAAACCGGAATAACACGCTGCTCTAATTAGTGGAGGTTATTAGGGAAGGTTACTTACTCTCTGTGGTCTCCCAGCTCAGGCCGCCAACAAAAAGTTTTCTGCAAAATTACAAGAGTTGTCAATTACTATTTGTTTGTTAAAGAGTGCAAGTCAGCTACAAAAAAGTTGTATTTTTTCAAGAAATTTTGAAAATTCTGTATTTACTATAAATGCTATACGATCAACACAAGACGCAATTTACTCTGAATTTGTATCATTAAATTCAATTGTGAGCAAAATTTAAGCAATTATCTCTGGAATTACTTTACATGGGCAAAAGAAGAGCAAAAAGTCAAGACTCACCAAGTTTTCTCTTAACATTCTTATATGTATTTTATTTACTCGTTTAGATAGAATAAAATTATTATACCAAGAACTGTGGATAGACAACGCAAGTGAACAAAAACGCAAATCTATACAAATCGAGGATGCCAAGCTTTTAACATTATTGTTTACTTCATTTCCGTTCGTTTAACTTATTTTTGGCTTATATAGTGGACAGTTTTGTTGATGTTTACTAGTCAAGACGGGCCAGAATCTGTGACACTCATTTTACTTACTGCAAAAATGTGAAGTTTAAATTTAATTTGATCCGTTTCATTAAAATTGAGCTTTGTTATTTGCATTACAAAAGAGAATAAAAATGTCACCGTTTTGGTAGCGATATACTGAGGAATAAACAAAGGCTTGATTTTATTTTTCGTTTACAATATAACATGATTCAATCCAATTTTGCAAACTTTAAACTTTGTGTTTTAGAGTTTTGGTTGTTAGATAAATACCATCGTCCTCACGGTGACTCGATCGGGATGTTCTCCTCAGCTTATCGGTCGCCCGGCGCAGTGTCTGCCTGCGCCCGCCGAACTTGTCGTCCCGGTTTCTCCCGGCGGTCGCCAGCAATCGATAGTTGTCGGCTAGTAGCTACAGCACTCTCTGGTGTGGTTTTATTGCTTAAAACCTGCCGGAGAGGAACAAGGTTAGTTCACTCAAACACAACAGGAAAAATCCTAACAAACTTCACTGCTGTACTCAGGTTTTTCTATACATTAGTCATTAGCTCCGTTTGAACTCGATTGAATCTGTTCTCGAATGTGCGAAAATAAAAATACGCATTAAGAAAAGCATAGAATTTCATTTGTTGCTACTCGATGAGAGCCGAAGTCAACTTGCTGCTCTTTTATCGTTCTGAATAAGTAGATTTCAATAAAATCTGGTCAAGACAAATCAAATCCGCATAGAGTTGAAAATCCTTGGAAATTTTAATCCGTGTTCGAACGTGTTTCAGTTTTTTTTTTATGTTTATATCCGATCTTATGGCTCTGGTAATCAAAAACTTAAAACTCTGGTTTGAACAGTTAAATTAACTTAAAAATAAATGTAAACTCTTTGGAAGCGCGTAATGATTGGATTTCTATGTTTTATTTTTATTTAGAATTTTTCAAAAAACTAAAGCCGATACGAAAAAACATGGTTTTTAGTTGATAACTTTTACTTTATTAAGTTGTACAATTTTAACTTTACATAAGATTCGTTTTATATTACAATATACAAGATACAAATACAAAGATATTCTACAACAAATGCTTAAAATTACATAAAATGGTTGCGAATAACTTAACACAAATAGTTACAATTTCGGGATATTTTGTTGTGCACACGTTGATAATACTGTTATTTCTAAATTACTAGAAAAAAATCTCTCCGAAAACCCAATCATTGTATTCGATAAAACAAATCGGTTTAAATGAACGTTCTCCACGTGTTTATATGATTACGCTTATTTTTCTTAGGACGCAATTCAACTGAATAGCAATTCAATAACAAGAAAACCAATAGATTCTTCAAGCGGGTCAAATAAAATAAACTTGGTGTTTTATATATACTCTTGTTTTATCTGCTGCAAAGAAAACATCAAATCGCAAGCATACATATATATAGAAGGGCCAGAGAATTTCCCTCTAAAAGTAAAATACTGTTGCCTCCATGCGGCATCCGAAGCCAACACAAGGCACTCTTTCAAGGCAATTAAGGGTAGAACGGGTCCTTTACCCCATGATGTAATACACATTACAACACACACACACACATGTGTGAAGGGCTAAAAATAGTCTAATCTTCACCGCGCTAAAACAATTCCTCTATTCTACAAAAAAAACAATCATATGGAGAAAACTTCCCACATGTGTAGGCATTATACTGTGGAAAATGGGATTCCCGTGGGAGTTGAATTTGGCAATTTCCTTTATCTCAACACGTCTTCAGAATGTTTAGAATCGCGGAACGCGTAAAATCCGCATTATCTTTTGGCTTGCTATCTGCGGTGATTTCCAGGAATTACAATTTCCTGTGGGAATCCGCAGGATAACACAGCAAGTTAAAATTCCTAGCACGAGAAAATTCTCACGAAATAAACTGTACGTGGGATTTCTTTCCGAATTTCGAAAAATGCTGGGAATTCTGTGCCGATTTAGTTAATCTGGCGCTTAGATTTTATATCAATTAATTTCCTACGTATTTTTTAATATTTGTGTCTAGATTCGAATTGACGACCATAACAGTCTTCGTCGGCATACTTGGTAAAAAATTAGTATAACCTTATGTTCCGGCGGAAAAATTTGTATGACCTTATGTTCCGGCGGTTCGTTATGACACGTTGCCAATTGCTTAATAAGCCACAACAAAGGAAAAACTCATGTCTTGCTTTTTGAGTTCAGCAAACAATCAGATTGCTCAACTAAAAATCTGTAGAGGATGAATTGCAACCGATTCGCCTGGCTACACGATTCTTCTTCTCGTCATTCTTAAAAAGCTTTTGTGAAAGCGAGGGGTTGAGAAGAGAGAAAAGTCTCCACACATTCTTCAAATGTAGAGATTGTTTTAAGCGCAAATTCTGTCAGGTTCTCGGTTCTTCTTAGGCACACAATTAAACAGTTGCCCACACGAACTGGTTTTTAACGCAGTTTGCCGAACGTAAATTTCACCCACACATAGAGATATCACACGTATACGACTTTTCCCCATCAAAGAAGAAACTACGTGTAGCCACGCATTCTTCAAGATGCCAACATCAAGAAGATTGATGTAGCCAAGGCCGATATTCATCAAAAAATTTTTACCTACGGTGGCGTGACTTTCTTTGCGGCGGCGGCTAATAACGACGGCGTTTCTATCGGCTCATAGCTATACTCTGTGTGCGTCCGACCGGCATATCAAAAAGCCATTTTTAACAAAGCAGATACCAGCCATTTCGGTAGATACACAAAATACGAATACAGAAAATGAGGGACGCCAGAAAGCAGTGAAAACGCGTTTTTGCGCTGGCACCTAACCTCACAATAGAGGAATTTTGTGGAAAGATGTTACCTTTTTACAAAAAAAAATTTCTAAAAACAAGGTGAAAAAACTGCTACTCACATTAAAAACAGAATAATTAATACACAGCAGATATTTAAAACATTGCCTCCAATGGAAATCTTTACATCAAGATACAAACTTTCGAAAACACGAGATATCTTTTGATTTCACGAAGCATGAATTTATGCCAGCAAAATCACAAAACTGTAACCTAGTCAGCAAACTACTTTCTAAGCTCTTAAAGACCCCAAACACGACCTCGAATTGACTGAAGTACAGTCGTACAAAGCATAACTCATCATTTACGTGTAGGGGGTGCTTGGGAACAAGAACGAATAGACAATGAGCAATCAGCTGAATTTACGTAACACCTACGCGACCCTCATCATACATAACATTTTTCAATGGAAAAATAATTAAATTTAATAATTTTAGCAGATATATATATACCTGTCATCGTCCCGAGCATTCGGTTCGTGTTGGAAATTGCCATTCGTCCCAGCGCCATTTTCTGCACTTTCATTGGCACTAACGTCTTTGGAGAAATCTTCACCATTCATTTCGCAATCATTTTTCTCAGCCATTGTGTGGTTTTATATGTGTTTTCAAAAATAATTGCAAATATTACAGCTGCTTTAAGCTAATAAAAAACTGCAACTTTTAAACAAACTAAAACGACGATACCGATCCGCAGCCGATGACGAATTCTGCAGTAATGGCCGGAAGGATTGTAGAGACAGACAGTCGCACCAATATCCAGATGTCGTCTTGAAAATTTTAATTCAGCACAAACAATAGTTGACTCTTTTCCTCATATGCGGCAGTAAGCGCTGAAACAGACAAGGATAAATAATATTATATATGCTCCGACGCCATTTTTAAAATTATATTAATTATTTTGTTCGTTAACTTTTTAGACTGATAACGTTAATATGTTCATTTCAAATTTAATAAAAGTAAATTAAAATATTTAAAACTTTAGAACTTAGAAAAAGAACATTTTCACTATTATAATTATTAACTTCGGATTGATCAATTAGACACGCCCTCTTAGTGCTGTTCTTAACAGCAGAACAAAGTTTAGGGCCTATTTCAACAACTAAAATTTTAAATATTATTGTGTTAACTCTAATTATTATGTTTATATGTTTCTAACAGGAATTAATATAAGTTTTTTGTGTCTGATATATATTAATGCAGAAATATATTTGTATTTAATATGGTAATTCTCATAACTAAGTAGAAATGAATAGATTGAAAACTTGGAATAATTCGATAGTAGTCGTATCTTAAACCAAATTTTAAAATAGTAAAATCAGAAAGTTTCTCGCAGAATTCGTAAATGTATTCTTAGAGAAATTAGCATTAGAGAAATTTAAAATTTACAGACAATAATTTAAAAATATTTCACAAGTAGAGTTGATATAGTATAGTTGATATTTATAGTTGATATATATATATATATTCAATAATATGGAATATAAAGATTTTCTTGCTCAGCTTCGTTTCTTCGTTGGTTAGAAAATAATTCAGATATGGTATCATTTTGAATTTTATTTAGTACTTCCTTATTAAGCTCAAAATATTGTGGAAAAATTACATTGTAATCTTACCTCCTCCTTTGCGAAAACAATCTCACAATCTCATTTTCTTGCAACTGTTGTTGAAATATTTGATGTTTTGAATTTCACAAAAATATTGGGCTGGCAAATAAGTTAGTTCAGTTTTTTTAGTGCAATAAAACACAATATTTTTATACACAAGATCAATTTTAATCAATTATATATAGGTGACCTTGATGAATGTCTAAAATCCTAATAGTATTTTAATTCTAATAGTATTTTATTTTTAATGTATTTTTTATTAAAATTTAATAAAATGTAATAATTTACATTATCAAGCAGGGCATCATCAGTACAATTATTTGTTGTTTGCCATTTGGCCCTCTGCCTGTCTGTATAAGCAATTCTTTGGCAACTTCAACCGGCGTGTTTGATATGGGAAATGGCATTTTTCAGAAAATTTACTTTGGCAACTACAAACTGAATAAAGGACAGCGATAAAATGCTGTGCAAACGAGACGGAATGTTCCACTCTTTTAGTGTCAGCAATGTTAGCGTGCAGTAGAAAAACTGAGACGACTATTGAAGTACAGTTTTTTCTAAAAGGGTTAAGCAGATGAAGCGCACTGGAATATGAAAAAGCAAATCACTTCAATCCAACACTTGTTCAATCTGGACTCCCCATAATTAATTATAATATTATTAACAATAAAAATTACTATAAATTAACTGTGATCCATACAAGAGGAATTAACGATTACAGAGAGCATAGAAAAGAATTGGGGAAAAATAAAACTGCAAAGGACGACGGCGACCACCTTCCAGCAAAAGCAGGAGATCAAAGGCAAAACGGTTGTCAGAAAAACGCATAGTAGCCAGGAAATTTTAATTCAAACGTTTGTTGGGAATATTAACTTTTCACAATAACTCCACACGTTTTTGTGCTTTCGGAGAAGAGGTGCATTTACTGAATACAAAAACGGGGAACTGAATTGCGGTGTGGTTTTCGACGGACACAAGGTAAGTTGAACTATTTTATCCTATGTAATTTGCAGAGAAAAGGATTTATCTTAAAAAGGTCCACCGCGGATGGTTGGCTTGGTACGGCGTGGAGAAAAAAATACGTAGTTTATTATACGTTCGTTCAAGTAAAAATTCACGCAAGCGTTTTTTGCAAATTCCGGCTTCAGTAACTTACATATAACCTTAAAATGTAAAGAATGCTTGCAGCCTATAATTTTGTATTTTACCAATTCGATTTTAATAAATTTTTTCAATTCGTAATTGATTCAGAGTTTACATTAGTTTGCAATTAAATTAGTTTACTCCTTATGAGTCCTATGTGTCCTATGCAAAGCTAACATGCTTCCTGACAGGAATTCTCTTTTCCAGCAGTAGGAATAGTTTTTATTCAAAAGAGAAACGGGCATGCACGTCAATCAGCAATTTACGACGTCTTTAAACACGTTTTCACGAAATTTGATTTTATTGCATGGTTTTTGGGGAGATTTGTAGCAATCCTTGCGTTCCATGATCGCCATGTTTATGAAGCATTCTGTAATCACAGCTCTTGCAGCATGTTCGCCATTTCAAAGAGCCACTATTTTCCACGCTACCCCGCTACATTCTCTGTCATGAATTTGTTTTGACAGTTTAACGAAATATGTAGCGGGTAACACTTTGAACTAGAGAAATAAAACAGCAGCGAAGGCGATCTGAAAATACAGTCAATAAAATTTTCTTTGTTTCAAAATAGAAATACTTTCAAATATTTTAAAATTCATTAAAATTAAATTTAAGTCGTTAGTGTGGTGTCGTTAACGACAATCCCTAGAAAATATAATTACCATTTTACTGAAAGGCGGCAGCAGCATCAGAATCATAAGAGGTAATAAAAGTTTCCATCACACAGTCCAAAGAAGTCGATCTGAGTAGAGAGCAAGGCATTTTAATGGCTTTAGCAATCAGAGTATCAGGTTGACCGCGAGTCCCTCGTCGAGCAGTTTTCTGATCCGCTGCGAAGAAGTTCTTGCGATCCGCAATGTATTCGCTATTTTCGCTCCTCGAAAAAATCAATGCGGATTTATTAGTGTGGCATAATTTTAGGAGGCCACTATAGGTGCGTTCCAGAAAGGTAATTCGGAGAATGTGTGCTTAGCTCAAGTTATTCCATTGGTTTACAAAGTTTTCTGGAGCTTTTGCTGGCCTTGCGACTGGAGCAAGCGTATAATTGTTGGAGGATGAATATTAAGTACAACTGCGGTGTTTAAGCAAGGTCGGTCATACAACAGCAATTGCAACCGCGGTAGCCTTACCAAGGCTTCCACAAAGGTCTAGGCCAAGACACAACTACTACCTCACTGAATGTCTTTGATGAAACTTCTTTGGTTTTTTTTAATATGAGTATAAATATGTCATTCTTGTATGTGGGAGGTTTTGGTACTGTAGTTACTCCAAACCCACACGGGATATATTTTAACCAAAAACCTCGGTTATTACTTAATTACTGCTTTGTGCAGTAAAAACATGGGAAGATATTGACGTAATTATGACTGTACGCAGTATATAATAATTCCAAAATTCGGAACCAAATTTTAAAATATTCGTATTTCGTATGGATTTCAATTGTACAGAAACAATACACTTTGTAAGAAAATGAAAAAAAAAACATTTATACTTAAAAAATTACGACACGTTTCTGCTTTAATATTTTTCGTCTAAAATCAGAAAAAATCTACTTGCAGAACTGCTCACAACAGTTATCAGGGAGCGGGCGCAAACATTATATAATCTAGCGCTTCCTTAAGCAGTAACACACGTCACGTGCTGAATTCATTCGATTTGGAAACGTAGGAACGCAATGGTAATGGATGCAACCCAACCTCAGCAACCATCTCCTCAGTCGGTAGGACGTGAATTTGTCCGCCAGTATTACACGCTCCTCAACCAGGCTCCACACCTCTTGCATCGCTTCTACAACAATAACTCTTCGTTTATACACGGAGAGTCTACTTTGGTTGTTGGCCAGAAGAATATACACAATCGCATCCAGCAGCTGAATTTCCACGATTGCCATGCCAAGATAAGCCAGGTTGATGCCCAAGCCACGCTGGGTAATGGTGTTGTGGTCCAAGTAACCGGTGAGCTCTCCAACGATGGACAACCAATGCGTCGTTTCACGCAGACCTTCGTCCTGGCCGCTCAATCGCCAAAGAAGTATTACGTGCATAACGACATCTTCCGTTACCAGGATTTGTATTCGGACGAGGAGAACGATAGCGAGTCGCGTTCTGAAAATGATGAGGAATCGAATGAACAGCAGCCTCTTTCCAGCAGCGAGCAGTCGCCTACTCAAGTTGTAACTACGGGTGTAGATTTGCAGTCTCAGCAGCAAATGCCTGCTCAGGTGGCGGCCGTCACGCCCACAGGCGTCATTTCGCAGCAAGCAGTTGCTCCGCAACCCCAGCAGCAGCAAACCGCTATCTACTACTCACTGCCGGCTGCAGCTGGAGGTCGTCCGGTTCAGGTGTTGGCTGCTCCCCGTGCTGGAGGTGTGCCATTGACTGCGCCATATGCTGCAGCACCACCGCCGCAGGTGCAGGCTGCACCAGCGGCTTCTGCTGCCACGCAGATGAACGGTGTAGTTAGTCACGACGACTTGCTAAACGCTGCTGCTGTCTTGCCGCAACCTCAGCAGCAGTCACTGGTTTCGCAGAATGCTTCACCAAGTGTGGTCGCAGCAATGCCCATGGCCGTTACGGCGGTAATGACCCAGCAAACGGCAACCGCTGGTGCCATGGCTCCGCAGAACGCACCTGGCAACTACCAGCAATCGCCCCTTTTGCCGCAGCCACAGCAGCAGTTGCTTATGCAACAGCAGACTCAGCCACAGGCGGGTGGCTTGATGATGCAGCCTCAAACCGTAACTCCAAATGACGAGGACAGCAGCATTTCGAATACCGCGGTCACTGTTATGAACGATCAACCATCTCATCCCACTCCTGCTGCAGTCACTCCCACCATGGAATCTGGTGCAGCCCCCTTGGTCGAGGACTTCAAAACCATTAATGAACAGCAGGAGCAGGAAAAATACGTGAACTCCAAGCAGCAGCAAAACGAACCAAAAACG
The DNA here is from genome assembly GCA_922984085.1 of Sicus ferrugineus. Taxonomy (NCBI): domain Eukaryota; kingdom Metazoa; phylum Arthropoda; class Insecta; order Diptera; family Conopidae; genus Sicus; species Sicus ferrugineus. Next base: position 4,593,677 of record OV277352.1, read on the forward strand.
TACGCCAACCTCTTCAAGTCGTCTTCTTCGTCGCCGAGCGGTTTTGTCAATGCGGCCTTACAGCAACAACAGCAACTGCAACAACAGTCGACAACACACTCTGCTTGCTACCAACCTTCGTCCTCAACCATTTCAACGGCTACCTTCTCTCAGTCGAATGCATCAACATCGTCCTCGATGTACAATAGCAATCGCCATGACAACGGCATGGTGCGCTTGGAGAGTAACAACCTAGGCCAAGGCGGACCGATGCCCCAACGACTGACCACCAGAATAAATAAAGGTCTGTATGCATATGATACTAGGATTTTACTAGATTTAGCAACAAACATACTTATAACCTCAGTAGATTTCGACCAGCGCCGTATGAGCAACGCTTACGGTGACAACCAACAGCTGTTCCTGGGAAATGTACCGCACCACGCGACTGAAGAAGAACTGAAGGAACTCTTTGGTCGCTTCGGTACAGTTCTGGAACTGAGGATACACTCGAAGCCGGCAAACAAACTACCGCCTGGTGTGAGGAATCCTCTTAACTACGGTTTCATTACATACGAAGACCCGGAATCCGTGCAGAATTGCTTGGCCAATTGTGTAAGTATTTAATGACCAAGAGTTATTTGTAACGTAGGCAACAACTGACAAGTTTTCATGCTGATTTTGACAAAGAAAAATTCAGTTAAAGCTGTTGGTGGTGTATGTTAATATTAGAAGAATCACTATTTGTGTTTTATTTCCGAATAAAAACTAAAAATTATTTATTATGTTTCTGCTTATAATCGTTAACTCTGTGTTTTATTTTTGCAGCCCTTGTATTTCCCGGAAAATGATCCTGACGCACAGAAACTCAACGTTGAAGAGAAGAAACCGCGCCCTCGTCTAAATGATTTGCCACCACGTCAGTCCATGGGAGGAATTAATAATATGGGTGGCAACCCACAGCGCAACAACATGGGCGGTCCGGGTTCGCGGTCGATCTCGAACACTGGTGGTATGATGCGAAACAACGCGAATACCGGCGGAAACAGTATGCAACGTGGTTCCAGCGGTGGACCACGAATGGGAGGCGGTGGCTACAACCGCAACGATAACCGCGGGCCACCACCAACAGGCGGGCCACAGTCGCGAGGCACTGGTGGTAGCAATAACTCGACTCAGTCGAGCGGCGGCGGCAGCTACGGAGGACGCCGCTAACCATTAATCTTCATCTATCATCCGCACCACCCGCAACAGCAGCAACACACAACTCAGCAGTCACACTCGTAATCTTTTTAAGATTTGGTACACTTTTTTACAAGCATACAAACGAAACATTTATTTGGGGAATTTTTTTTTTATTTATATGTATTGTATGGAAGCGCAACGCATCCACGGTCCTTCATACCGATGGAGGTGGAACGGTGGCGAAATTCGGCATTTGTGTTCTAGATTAATTTTATTTCAAATTTCAAGTGGCACACGCAGTTCGGTACAAGGCGAAGGATGTAATCCTTCGGCACAGTCTTAGGGATTTACTATTTAATAATTAAATTTCGTTAATTTCTTACATTAGAAAATTTCTGTATAGATGCTTCATGTATTATTGTGTGCAACGAAATTTTAGTTAGTGTTGAACCTGATTTGAAAGTTTTCCCCCGCTATATGAACATTTCAGTAACGTAATTATACCCCTTAAACGCGTCTACGTTTCTTATTACTCAAGATCAGAGCTGTAGAATTTGGATTACTCGTTTGCGGAGAAATTAGAAACAACAACAGATATTCTAAACAGGAGAATTTCGGCATTATGAAATTATAATCGATTAGTAGTTCAAAATCTAATGTATACAGAAACAAATATCTAAATTTGTTCTCCCCCACTATTTTCTGTTTGAGTGTTCGACAATTAAAATAATCCAGGAATAAACAAAGTAACTATATTTAAATTACTTTCTTGTGAATATTCTTTGAATAACATGTACGCAGAATGAGTGAATGATTATTTTACAGCTCTGCTCAAAATTTTCTATTGTTAAAAATGAATTTATTATTATTATTTTTATTAATTTATATTCAGAACTGTCTTTTCTATTTCATGTATTTTCAAATGCAAAAGGGATTATTACAGAAATAAAACTTTACATTAAATAAATTAGCGAACTTAATTAATGAAAACGGAATGGATAAACTCAAAGTAAAACTGCAATAAGAAAGCAAAATAAAAAGACTTAACACTATTGTTCTTATGTTAAAGCAAAACTGTTGAATCAAAGCAAAAATCTTTAAAAATTGTAAAAATTGCCAGAGAAAAATTAAAAAAAAAACATTAAAACCTCACGGAAAAAACTTAAAAAATGCGATGAACGCGTTAAAAGGATTTACGGAAACAAAAATATTTAAAAAAACATAGTTCATACATCGCTTAAAGTTTTAAGTATCGTAAAACATAAGCAAATTAACGACTCATTTTAATTTATATTTTAAAAAAAAATTAGACTTAAAAAAGCAGTTAAAGAACTAATTTTTAAAATTAAAAACTAAACATAAATTTTTTAAGATAATATTTTATAAAACCACAAAATTCTTAGTTACAAAATCGGAACAAAAAGCTCGGCTTCACAGTGTAAAACAGCGCCGTTGGCTTAAAACGCGCCTACTTTTCGTGGAAAAACACCATTATTTATCACATCCCGATTAGAATGTACAAAAAAATGCGCATAAGAAAAAGAGCTAATTTTCAGAAAATTGTCAATGCTCTGACCTGTCTGCAATTTTCGTAGTTTTATACTGGAACGCTGTGTATCAGCTTCAGAAACTATATAGCCACACCCTCACTTCAGTTGCTTTGCCATTAGTAGCCATTGAGACTGATTTTTTGCTCTCGAAGTCATTAATTACATAATAAAAGAGAAAATGGAAACCAAATGTGCAGGTCAAACAAAATCAGTTCTAATCTTTACTATATATTTAAATTATTAATTTATAAATAAAGCCCCCCGTATACATACAATTAAATTTCAAAATAAAGGAACGCATTCAAACTAAAATTTCCCAAATATATTACAAAGATATATGCAACTGAGTTTTATTTACATTAGATGGGTATTTACAGCTTTATAAACATTAATTACACAAATGCAGCCGCTTGTTGCCGAATAAGCACACCTCAATCCGGAATTACCAAATCTGTTAATGTCCGGAAATGATTAATAAGTACTCTTGGTGGCTGGATTCTCAAGAAAGTGAACGGTTCGAGTTTGTTGGTACTTCCTCAGCAAAATGTAATAGATTTGATGACTTTAGTAATAGTTGGTTGAATAGTCCGTCGGCATAACTTATACACAAACCGGAGATTGTTAAACAGGGACCGTGTTATTTTTACAAATGAGAATTTATGCTGTCCAAACTCCTAAACGGTGTCTAACTGGGCAACCTTTTGACGAGTACTCGGAGATTTTTTAATAAAGAAAACGAAATGCTTATTCTGTCTAGGGTTCTATTACCCATTCTCTGGAACATAACCGTCGACTCCTTGCTACAAAGACTTGACTCTGGAGGCATATACACGATCGCATATGCGGACGACATAGCAGTTATTGTAAAAGGCAATACTTGGACACCATGCGGGACGTTATGCGCTCTGTGCTTTCCACCGTTGAAAGAGTAAGGCTTCACCATAAATGCTACGAAATCTAATATGGTGGCATAAAGCTTGCCAAACAAGGATAAACGTTGAGTTGGACAAGATGCAACGTCTGGCTGACATGTATTGCTATCAGTGGTGCCATGCGGACCACACCGAACGATAGACTTATTTATAACGAAAATGGAAGTAATGTCTGCGGTGCGCAAGAAAACATGTACCGTTTGGCATGTGAGGGGCTTACCATTAAAAGGACATGGACACATTCTAGACCTCGTCTGTAGGGAGATCTGAGAGCTGTACATGCCGATGTAAAATATGAGCCGGGTGCGCGCAACAGATAGAATGCATATAAAGCTCATTGGAGACTGACTGCTACATGAAGAGTGCGGAAAATATGACATTAACATCTCTACGTTACAAACGGAAGAACGAAGTGAATATCTCCTCCGGTTTAGGGTATAAAAATAGTTCGTGCAGACAGACCTTCGCTTCGCTCTTCTGGAAGTCGAGTTGCTGTTGTGTACAATTCCAACTTATTGGTTAAAGAAATAGGTATGAGCTTTCCTTTTGGCATCGAGGCATGTGTGGTAGTGCTTTCATCGCATGGTACTATTGCTATTTTGTCGTTGTACATTCCACCAAACATTAGTTTCTCTGCTCAACTGTGCAAAATTGTTCTACCTTACATTATCCTTCCATAATTATGTAGGTTTTAATTCTCATTTCACTCTTGTCAGGATACTATTTTGATTTGTTGTTCGTGACATCAAATGATTTCTTACAAATAAAAATGCATTTCGAATTTCGATGAAACTTTATTATACTTTTCAAATAAAGCGAGACCGATCCTCAAGGCTTACTTACCAGCAAGCAGATTTAGTCTGCTCTGGTCGAAAATAGTGACATCGGTAGGGCATCACGCGTGCAATCATATATCCACCAATCATCCGAATGGCTCTTTATATTCAACGGACCGCTGATTAACCACATTTGCATCTTTCGCCATCGAAAATTTACTCTAAAGCCATGCAACCAGTCGGGGAGAAGCCCGCCTTTTCATCAACGTAGGCATTCTTGAAAGAAATATCAAACAACCAATTTAAAACAATAGTCTGGTATTATATCTAAAATAAGTTATCGTACGCATTATCGCGTTGTCCGATATATTTAGAAATGTTATGATAATGAAAAGAAGCAATATTCCTCTTAATCTCAAGCAGAAAATAGTTTTTCTAAAACTTGTGTGCGATTCATGCCTATTTATTTTGATAAAAAGAAAACAAATAAAGACTGAAAAATATGTAAACTTAATACAGCAAATTAAACAACATTTAATTCCAAAAAATAAAAAGGTTACTTGTAGCTCTGCTTGAAAAATACGAACATTTTTTGTAATTTATAATCGATAGTCCGTGATAAAAAATAGGTAATACTGCAAACCAAAAATTCTTATGGTTACTAACGCAATTCTCAGAGAACTGGGTAATAACGCTTGTTAATCCGTTACACAAGACCTTACAAATCGTAGATGCCCATAATGTATTCTTACTGGAAACATTATCATGATACTCTGCTGCTCCATCATTGGAAAGGACCATAATATTTACAAAATTAAGGACGAGAAGAATGTCTGCGAATTGTATAGGCCTAAATAAGGTATGTTTAGAACTACATATATATGTACAGTATAGTTCTATACTATGAAATCGTACAAGAATAAAAATATTATAAGGAGGTATTCTTTACTTCAATAACATACCGATGCTTCATATTGCATTACATTCACATAACATTTCAAAATATTTACTTCTGTCCGCATTCACCTATCAAAGGGTAAAATATCATATTCGAACTATAAAAAAATAATTAAATAACAACGAAATCATAACTACTCTTTTACTTAAATTTTTTATTATTCGAAAATAATAAAGAAACCTCTATATTATTTCTAGATCATTTCAAAAAGAATAAAAAAGAAGTCTAATTCACGTTATTTTGGCTACTGTTTTTACTTTTCAATAATCTAGAGATTTTATACTAATTTCAATAATTCAAGTAAATGTGAAATAATAAGAAACACTCAAATAATAAGAAAATAATCTAACAAATTACTTTTTGATTACTTTCACATAATCATTATAATCAAATTACTTTTTTGTTTACATCATAATCTCAATATTTGATTATTATTCCCCAAGCATTGACTAAAGCCATGCTATCGGTATATAAATAGCTGCGAATAAATATCACCCTTTGTTTCGAAAGTGCGGACATATATTGTGCGAATACGCCATAGAATATTGTTGCAGTAACGCTTACTTACGTTTAGGAGTATATTATATATATATATACTTTATAGTTACATGTCATTATATTATATATATGTAAGAACGAACGTATATATAAGCACGTACATATAAATAAATACTATATTTGATTGTTTCGATAGTTCCTCTGTAATTGAAAGGTTTTATATATGCAATAAATACGAAATATTCAATACGAAATACCATACACAAGACTAAGCTAAAAGCGATTATTTATTATAAGTTTATTTGTAATCCAGAATCATAACTTCAATAATACATATTTCATATCATACCATTACATAAGATACAGTTATTACAAAAGTAAATATAAATACAAATATTACAAAACTCTTTACAAAATTCATTGTCTTTAAAGTACTGAAAGTGTCAGTTAAACTTCCTCATCTATAACCTTTTTGTCAGAAAACTAAACAAAACTGTGTTGCCAAAAGTGTCGACGCAAATTAAAACGTGGATGAATTGAGGTCTCTCAAGTGAAGAGAAGTCGTTAGATACGAATATGCAGCATTGTATACTTCGTTTTGTGTGGGTGTGATTGTTGTAAAATTATTGAACAGTGAAAGTGTGAGGCAATGCGCTGAATTTCATATTAACAAGGATTCCTGATATGAACGATTTATAGGACGCTGTGCTCGCTGTGCTTCTTAAAGAGCTTCTGCAGAGATCTGGTAAAGCTGCTTAATTAGTTCATATCGTTGTCCATTATTCTCCTCTTTGTTCTAGCTGTTACTATGCATTAAATAGACGGATTAGTCTGCTCAAAACTAGTTATATTCCGGTGAAAATGAGGAGAGACGGTGACTCAGTAGGCGCTTTCTTTCTCACGGTTTCTGTCGCACTGAGCTTTTTTATTATAAATTGGGTTTGATATAATAGTTTGCTTAAAATAGTTCTATACTCTTTACTATATATCATCTTAAATGCCTAAATGGAAAATAAAGAAAATTGTATAATATAGTATGCGCAGATAAGGGTATAAAAATATTCATTCAATACATGTGTATGGATTCAATTTATTTATAGTATGTAGATATATTTATATGTAGATATGTGCACATTGACTTAATGTTTTTTGTATGAAAAGCAGAATTACAGGTACATTACACATGATGTATATAAATACATGTTAATATATGTATATATATCATGTGTAATATAACATGACATAATGCTAATATATAAGGCGACATTCAATAGGTCTGCAATGCAAAGATAATGTAATCAAATGAGATACAGAAACAAAAAATGTATTTCGACGAAAGCAATAAAAGTACAAAACATACGAGGGCTGATCAAAAAATACACTGACTTTTTGAATTTTAACAAAATAGCTCATGGCAACAGCACCAAGATAATGCTTTCAGCTTTTTTAATAATCTTGTTCCCGGAGATGAAAAAATATGGACAGCGTTTTCTAACATTGTCGATATAAAAGTAGAATAACTAAAGACCCTTAAAACGCATTATTAAACGGAAATTACGTTCCAGAAGAGCTTCGAAGATTGGGAGGAGCGCTGGCACAAGTGCACTACATTTGATGAGAACTTTTTCAAAAGGGACGAAATTAATACTCATGAACATAGATATTTGGAGAAAAACAAAAATTCCGCATATTTCTTCAACAAACCTCGTACTTTGGAAGCAATCCTCCAATCGATAAAAAAGGAAACCGTTAAATTAGCGCCGGGAGATCTTATCAAAATCTCAACAGGGTAAGCTATCTTAAATGAATTGGCAGCAATAGTGGTGTTGCGAGTCAAGCACAAGGAGTGGGCTGTATGAGCAATGCAGTATTTAAGAACCTTAAATTCAAAATTTGTAACTACGATCTTTTCTTTCAGAAAAAAATTAAAAAAAATATTCTTTCATTGTTAGGCCGAAAACTTTTCAGACTGCCTTGTATCATTCTTAACCCTTTGACTACGAAGGGCTTATATATACGCCCTCATAAGTCTCTAGAATATATACGAAAGGTTTGAATACACGCCTCTTACAATCTTTAAATTATTTTCAATTATTTATTTTTCGCTCCTTAAGAATGGTATCAAATCTCTGGGTCCTTTTTTTCCATTAGTCAGTGGACAACTAGTCGCAGCAGCTGGCATGCAAATATCGCGCCATCTTATTGATGACTCTCTCCGAAAATGCGACGTAGTCAAAAGGTTAATAAATTATAGGAGATAACACGAATTATTTACCTACGAATACGAAATTTATTTGTAGGTAAATAGTTCGTAGTAATAAAAGATCGATTGGATAGCTCCAAATCTTGTAAAGGTAAACATAACGAAGGTGACTAATGAATGAGTGTTAGTTTTAGCTAACGCTTAGTTTTAGTACATTACTATATAAGGTTGGTAAGATACTTGGATTGTCTTATGCGTATATGTATGTGTATGTATGTGCATATATCGTCAACTGCTTTGATAAACCCTGATTTAGCAATAGCAACAACTAATTGATAAAATGCACCATTTATAAATATTTAAGACTCTATGAAAAGCATTTCAGTTTGTTTTTACCCTAAAATTGTCATCCTCTGAAAAAATAAGGATAAATTTTAAAAATTTCGGAACTGTTAACATTTATACTGAATTATGGCCAAATGTCGTCCTCCTAAGGAAAAACGCTCAGCCTAAACCTCTAAACCAACGTCTCTGAAATTGTGACCGCCTTCTAGTTGTGCCTCCGATACTCTGTTTTCAATTACTGACAACACACTCATTTACATACATAGCCATCTCTTGTTAATAACTACAACTACATACATATATTTTTTAATGAAAGAAACTTAAACGTACCTGCTACGCTCAACTGCTTTTGTACTCGGTTTCAAAATTTAGAATTTTATCTTGAGATAAGGGTTTTGTTCTTTCTTTAAAGGCAACTGTATTGGCTATCCACATTTTTCATTTAATATCTTGTTAGCGAAGTCTTTGTCTAATATACTCTTCTATTTGACATTCCTGCAGATGCAGCTCTTACAGCAGTGCCACCAGCAGATTTTGCTGTAGCTCTATACGGTGCCGCTGAGTGTGGCAAAGTCTTTGCTGCTATTCTTGGATCATTAACAGTTTTTGGCGAAGCATACTTACTAACATAAGTAGGCGCTGTTGAGCCTGCAGAAAACATCGTGGAGAATGAAATCAAGCATATAAACATGTGCGATTAACGCTTAGAATAAAATGCTGCGGAAAGATAAGATAAGCCAAGTTTTAAGGAAATTTGTTTTTGTCAATGAAATAGATACTTCTTCACTGAAATCATTAAGTCGTTGAATATTATCGAATAACAAGCAAGACTTCGCATCGGTTATCGCAGTAGCTTAGGACGTTTACATAAGATTCGAAGCTACGGGGTGTTAATTCCACGAGTGGGCACGCTAATATCTGGTTTAATATACAAAACAAATGGTGGAGTGGGAGTATTCTGTGGAACATTTTATAAGTAATGCAGTCACATACACTGAATATTTGAGGGCGAAAATTTTGAAGCCATTGACGCTGGTTGTGAAAAGCCGCTGTCTATATGGGTTTGGGTGCTAAATAAATGTAATAACTGATTTAACCGAATTATTTGAGCGAATTTGAAATAAAATATGGTACACTAACACCTTCTCACCTAGGATTATGGACATTATTATATTGGCCCCACGGTACTTGAAATTATGCTAAACAATCTATTATAAATAGAGACCTCTGGTTGACCCTCGATGTTTTCAGAAATTAATAAGTACTTTAAAATATGAAATATTACACGATTTCTGATTTTCTACACTCTCGATTTTTTATCACTCTAATCGTCTCACGTGAAATCCTGACCCACAAGTTACACTTAGTGCTACACGTAAATTTTCTTGCTAAAGATATTATGCATTCATTTCGATAGCTAAACTTAGAATATCTTAAATACTTTAGCATTAATTGCTCTAAATGAAAACCAAAAATTAACAATGCTCTTTGCAGTGTAACTGTAGACAAAATCCAAGTCCTATAATAACCTTTCTGCTTTTGTATACGGCAAAGTTTCCTTAAGTGTTAAGAATCTTAATATACTTAATATACATGATGTACACTTACCGCATCTGCCAGCACCGTAGAAAACCCCACTTAAATCATATTTAAATTCTTTTGGGAAGGAACAATTCTACCAACCAAGATTCAATTGAAAATAACACTGGTAATTTCTAGAGCAGTGTTTCAATGTACATTTTTGAGAAATTTTCACCTTAGTATCGTGGAAATGGAAATCCCGTGAGAAATTTTTAAATCCCGTTGTGAGGTAGTTTTAGAATAAAGCGTAACTTCCCACGCTTGCCGGCAGCCTTGAGCCTACTGATTTAAAATTAATTCTTACCATAGCTTGGAGCTGCTGCCACGCTATAGGGATTCATACGATTGCCCTGCAAGCTTCCAGCCTTCTGAGGACCTCCATTGTATGCCTGTTGGTAGTCTCCGAAATTCTGTGGTGCAGCAGCTGCATTCCAAGTATTCTGAGCGGGGGGTGCAGCTGCTGGCGGGGCTGCAGCAACAGGGGCAGCAGCAACAGGCGCTGCAGCAGGAGTTGTATAACCATTCTGTCCCCAAGAAGCTGCTGGGTAAGCAGCCGCATTCCAAGCAGCAGCAGTACCGTTCTGAGGAGCACCATACGCGCCATAAGTAGCAGGTGGCGGTGGGTACGCGGTCGGAGCAGCGGGTTGCGCATATCCAGCCCAGCCGTTATAAGCGCCTGGCTGCTGCGGTACTTGCGGAGGATAAGGATAAGCAGGTTGCTGGGAATACACTTGTTGCGGATATGGTGAAGGAGGCGGAGGAACAGCTCCCGGCTGCATCATCATTCCACCGCCTTGCTGTTGCTGGGCTGCGAGTTTCTTCGCCAGTTCTTGTTTGTATACGGATTTCTTTACATCGACAAGAACATATTTAATGGTATGACTTTTATGAACTACCAAATAAAAAGAAAGCAAATAGAAACTCTGAAACCTGCGAACATTTCTGTTTTACTTACGAACAGCTTTGTCGACGGAATCATAATCATCGAACTCAACGAAAGCGAAACCACGTTTTCGACCCGTAGTTTTGTCCGTCAAAATTTTAACGCTTACTACGTTGCCGAATTGTGAAAAATGTTCGGTCAATGCTATTTCGTCATGACTGTCCTTGAGCCCACCCACAAAGATTTTCTTTACTGCGTCGTTGCTTTCAGATCTGCCCACCTCCGGGCGGGGCAAAGCACGTTTAGAATCAACAGTTCTAAAGAAGAATATTATATATGTTCAAATATATATGTTCAAATTATTTCTTAATTTAGCATATTCAACAAAATATTACATATGTTAAAATATATATGTCCAAATTATTTCTTAATTAGCAAATTCAGTCACTAATTTATAATACGATTCCTCATATTTTGAAAGTACAGCTAAATGAAACCAAATGGACAACCAGACGGACAACTGGCTTGCCGCTGGCACATTCTAATGTTAATCTAAATAGTCGGTCAGATAAAACAATTTAAATATCTAACTAGTTGCAGTTTAAAAGACTAGTTAACAAACTAACTTCCAAGTGGAGTTCACTCCGAGTCAGATTTTCGTGGGTCCTCCGCACAGGTATTTATATCACATTCGTTTTTCTTGAACTCCGGTTATTTGTGTGCGTATGAAGTACTTCAGCAAGAAAGAACAATTTCCGCTTAAAATTGCTCCAAGTTGAAAAGATAGGGATATTTTACATTTACACACAACCAATCTTTCCAATAAACTCAAAAAATATGCTATTAAAAAATACGACCACTTTCAGTAGTTATGTACGTCACTAGCTAAAGCTCCATAAGTATTTGGTGAACTGAATTACTTACTTCCCATCAATAACGTGCGGCCGAGCTGCCTGCGCTTTATCTACCATACTTTGGTCAGAGTACGAAATGAAACCAAAGCCACGCGACCTCTTTGTTTGGGGATCTCGCATCACCACAGCGTCCACTACCTCTCCCCACTGTCCAAAAAAAGCGCGTAGAGAATCTTCGGTGGTCACTGCGGACAAACCACCAATGAACATCTTCCTCAGATGATCCTTACTTTCGATTCCCTGGCTTTGATGACTCTGAAAAGGATATATTTTGTCGTTGCTTAATATTACGATATGTTCGCTTATAGAGTTGAAAGCCGAATCAAGGTAGTGCCGACTAATCCGCTGGCCGAGTAACTTGAGCTACTGCATTTTAACAAATTCTGTCGACCTCAAGCAGTTTAGCCGGGTCGCCAACAAATATTTCATTGGCTAGCAATTAAAATGATTTTGCTGGAATCGTATAAAAAATCTTAGCACAACGGAAATCTAATAACCTTCTACGGGGGGTTCAATCCCCCCTCTTCCAATTACTTTACTATCTTTCACGACGCCATTACCTTTCTAGCACCTTCCGCTTTTTATCGGCAACCATCAAAATTTTAATTCTACCACCAGGCTTTGAAATTTATTCACCACATACCTGTGAATTCTGATTGTATTGGTACATATTCTGTGATTTCATCATCTTGAAACTTTTTTTAAAATCGTTTAATTACTTTTACGAGAAATAGAAACTACTTCCCTTTTACCGAAAATAAAAATTGTATTGCAAATACAGGAACACACTTGCGGAAAGTGGCTTCGGTCCGAGATGCCACTCTTTCAGAAAACGTACACAGATAAGTCTCTTTAGATAAATAAAGTCTCTTTAGATAGATAAAGTCTAAATACTGCAAAGTGACATTTACACGTGGATTTTCTTCCATATTATATATATTGCATTTTTTAAAATCAGTCTATGGATTTAAATCCTTACAAACTAACATAATAATAAAAGGTTAAACAAATGAAAAAGACATAATATTAAACTTAAGGGAAATATTCATATGCTGGCCTTTCCCTTGACAAAAAAAATACACTTATTTAAATGTTTTGTTTAATCGTTTCTATATACGTATGTAATTTGGATAACTTGGGGAATCGTATATACATATATTGGCGCATAGTAGAAATTTCTACAAATATTTCTATATTATAATCCAATATTTATGTCAGAAAACACTAAATTTGACTTTATATTCCTAAAACAAGAGAAGGTTATAACACCAAGAAAATTGTGAATGTGAATGCTTCCCTTGCTAGTAAAGAAGAGACGAAAACGGTTCCTTTTCATACAACTGATCTTTGATCGTGTGTATGCAGAGATGATTGATGATTGATGGACACGGCAAGCTCTTTTCGCAAACGAACAAGCCTTAGTATTTTGAACATTTATAGGTTCATTCCGCATAAAATAAAATCCTCAAAAAACTTTTGAATTTTTCCAAATTTTTTCTGAATTATTTTAAACAAAAAATTAGAACTGAGAGGCAAAAAGGTGGCAACGGGTTTTGGAAAGAGGACAATTGTTTAATAATTTCTATGTAGTGCAAAAGCTAAATAGAATGACTAATTTTTTAAAACAAAAGTTAGATTATAACACAAAATTTTTCGAAATTTGTCACAAAAGTGGGCTACGTTTCTGAAATGAAGAAATATATTATATTCGATTCCATTTAATGTTTACTGTCCTTGCTAAAATTTTGTGATAGCTTCCCAGTTTTTACTTAAAATTTAAAAATTTTTTATCAAATGCACAATAAAAGCTGATTTTTCTTAAATCAGAACATAAAGTTAAATTATCGAAATTTGACGCGAAGTTAAAAAGATATATGTTAACGTTTGTGAGAAGAAGAGATATGTTTTATTCTTATATTGCTTATATTTTGTGACGAATTTCCAGTTTCTAATTAAAATTTTGATTAAATGCGCAATTAATCCTGATTTTTTTAATCGTAAATTACAGCATATGCTCAATTTCTCAAAGACCTTCAGAAACCAGGTAACAGCAAAAAAATATTACTAAGCATCGGTAATAAATATGAAGGGACAAATGTTTGATACGACGATGCTTGGAATTAAGTAATAGAACTTTATTCCGTATAAATGTAATTTTAATTAGTCCTAATACGTATAAATGGAATTTTACAGTTGCCGCATTATCATACGATTAAAACGTAAGGCAAAATGTTGACGCTTTTCATATCTCTTCATTTATCTTTGCATGAATCACTTTTACGGCTGTGTTTGCTCCTTTACGTTTCATTTTTATCTATTCCGTAGTAGTACAGACGCCATTAAGCACCATTTTGAAAATTGTGAGTGAACTTCCTTCAATCTTTTTCCTGAAGTCTCCTGGTGTGGACGTGCGTACGGAGTTACTCAATAATTGGTGGAATATATCTGAGTTGTGTTTATAAAGTTTAGAACTTATAATGGCCAACGACAATAATAATCAAAATACCCAGAACAATGATGATGTGAGTAAATAGTAAAATTTTAGAAGTTTTGTGTGGGATTTCTGCACGTAGTAATTGCTTAATTACCGAGGTCGACGCCATTTTGATTTTCATTTGTGAGACCGCTTTGCTTTAGAGGTTCAACCTTGGTCTTTTCCATATTTTTCCGAAAATAGGCCCTCATTAGTTAAATATTTTCATGCTATAAGATGGTTTAGATCGAGGATTAGCATGTTTGGTGCTGAAAATGGTTTGTGTTGGGGTTTGTATCTGCTAAGTATAAAGATGTCCAAGGGATACTAGTATAATTAAGAATTTAACTCCTATTTCTATGTACATATTTTTAGAGTTATTTTCAAATAAAATTGTTTCTCAGCAATTTCCAGTTAAAGTTGGGTATAGATAGATACACATTTAGCCTGAAGCCATATATATACATTACGATATCAATTCATAGTATAGAGATTTTCATAGCATAGATTTGAGATTTCTCTCAACATGTCGACACATCGAGTAAACCCATGCCTCACTTTTTTTTGGGGGTTCGTATCTGCTTTATGAAATTTTAACATTCTTCTCTCAGGACACCATCACGGAGCCAGAACACCTCCGGAAATTGTTCATTGGTGGTCTGGATTACCGGACAACAGATGAAGGCCTAAAGTCGCATTTCGAGAAATGGGGTAAAATTGTCGATGTGGTAGTAATGAAGGACCCACGCACCAAGCGCTCGCGTGGCTTTGGCTTCATTACGTACTCGCGCTCTTACATGATTGACAAAGCCCAAGATGCGAGACCACATAAAATAGACGGTCGAACTGTGGAGCCAAAGCGTGCCGTTCCTCGCCAGGACATTGATAGTCCTAATGCGGGAGCCACAGTAAAGAAGTTGTTTGTTGGCGGTCTTAGAGATGAGCATGATCAAAATTGCCTGAACGAGTACTTTAAGAAGTATGGAAATATCTTAGATGTTAACATTGTTATGGACAAGGATACTGGCAAGAAGCGTGGTTTTGCATTTATTGAATTCGACGACTACGATCCCGTGGACAAAATTATCTGTAAGTACAAAATGACAAGC
This sequence comes from Sicus ferrugineus, assembly GCA_922984085.1. NCBI lineage: Eukaryota > Metazoa > Arthropoda > Insecta > Diptera > Conopidae > Sicus > Sicus ferrugineus. The sequence continues at coordinate 4,609,063 of OV277352.1, forward strand.
ATATGACTGGTAGTAATTAAATAGGATAACATTATTTCGTATTTGCCATTCCGTTTTTCCCCACAAACTTTCTATTCTCTTGAGTATTTGGCATGTAATTGAAAACTTAGATTAATATGGTAATATAATTATCTATATTGGTGCAATTTTCAATTCATTCTTGGTTTCTGGACTTTTAACTAAAAAATTAAGTCTTTATTACCGTTACATTTCCACAGTCCCAGCTCCGCATATTTTTAATTAATAAAATAATGCGGCGTTTCGTGACTGTAACAGTAGACTCCAGTATTAATCCTTGTTGATCCTTACCTTACATGAAGGACCGATTAAAAGGTATTTGGTACAATCGTTTTTCAGTTTATTCCCTTTTATTCCAGCTTTTGTAATTAGAAAATTAAGTCTAAGACCCTGGCTACACGATTCTTCTTGACGCGGCTTCTTGAAGCTGGCATCTTGAAGAATGCGTGGCTACACGTAGATTCTTCTTTCATGTTAAAAGTCAAAGGTCTTATACGTGTGATTCCTTAATGTGTGTGAGTGAAATTTACGTTTTACTCACGCGCATTGAGGAATCACGTATACGATTTAACATCAACGAAACTACGTGTAGCCACGCATTCTTCAAGATGCCAGCTTCAAAAAGCCGTGTCAAGAAGAATCGTATATGAATTTTAACATCAAAGAAGAAACTAGGTGTAGCCATGCTTTCTTCAAGAAGCCGGCTTCAAGTACACGCTTCGAGAAAACAGATGTAGCCATCGTCTAATAGCGTAAAATTTCCACAGTCCCAGCTCCGCATATTTTAATTAATAAAATAATGCGGCGTTTCGCGACTGTAACAGTAAAATCTCCAGTATTAATTTATGTTGATCCTTGGATTGCATGAAGGACCGATTAAAAAGTATTTGGTACAATTCTTTTCAGTTTATTCTCGCTTCCAGAATCAGTAGACTAGAAATGTTAGAACGCTTAAGGATTTTTATCGAATGCTATTAAAAGATTATAAACTTATACGAGTCTTCATTTTCGTCTTTATAGTGCAGAAAAGCCATACCATCAAAAATAAATTGTTGGACGTTAAAAAAGCGTTGCCGAAGCAAGATATGGATCGTCAACAGAACCGCGGAGGTGGTGGTGGCGGCGGCCGTGGGAGCAACATGGGACGAGGGGGCAATATGGGTGGTCCAATGGGTGGTCAGCAGGACGGCGGTTGGAGTGGAAACAATCGCGGAAACGATAACTGGAGTGGAAATAATTACGGTGGGGATGGTTTTAATAGCGGCAGTGGAAATGGCGGCTGGGGTGGTAATAATATGGGTCCGTGGGATAATGGAAACAATGGAGGCGGTAACTGGAATGGTCCAGCTGGTGGCAATTTCGGTGGCGGTGTTGGTGGAGGAAATGCTGGAGCCGGTAACTGGGCTAATAACGACTTTGGTGGCGGCTATCAACAAAACTATGGCGGTGGCCCACAACGCGGAGGTGGTAACTTCGGCAATAATCGTATGATGCCGTACGGCAACAATGGAAACTTTGGAAACAAGGGTAGGTACTAAGAATGTAACACTAGAGCTTTAGCTTGTAAGTTATTAACCCATTTCGACTCCTTCGGTTTGGTGAATATGATTTTTTGCTTTTAATATAATATCTTTTAATATAATAGGCAGAAATTTAGAAATATTGAGAAAAATATGTCACAGTCTCTGGTACAGCCGTCAAACTAATTACTGTTTGTGAGGCTTTTTCGTAACACTGTGATAGAGAAAAGGCGTTGGCCTTCGCTATGTTATGCGAATGTATAGCTTCCCAATTCGTTGTAACACGCAGCTTCCGCAACAGTTTAGACCACATTCAATAACGCTTTAAATATGTATAACGTACTACTGTGTGTTCTTCAACTTTTCTTTTTAGGACCAGGTAATCAAGGAAATTTTGGAGGCAATCAGCAGCCCTTCAATAACGGGCCCGGCATGATGGCCGGTGGCGGCGGCGGCGGTGGCAACAGAAGATATTAAGGTAAGACGACTTTTTCTTTATAAGTAACAAATCAAGTCTGACTTTTAGTAGCCAGTCCATTTTACGATATATTTCATTTAAGTAGAATTTGGTCCTAAGCTCTAAAATCTTGAAAGCAAATTTGTCGTTAGTGTCATGTCTGTGCCTGACATTTTCAAGCTTTTAGAATAGGAAGAGATTCAGAAGTAAGGTTTAGGCTCCTTAACTCATTTTAGTTTGTTGTGCTTTGTTTTATTTAATTTTCGAACAAATTATTTTAACTTAAAAAGAAATTTCAACATTTTCTATTTTATACAAATCTTTTAGGTGCTAATAAAGAGCCAGGTCACATTCAAACTCAGTTTCAAGCAAATCTAAAGAACAGAAAGGCAAAATTTACATACAAGACAGACTACAGATTCAGTTTCAGTTAAGGTATAAGCAGAAGAGTCATACAGAAATCCATGAGTCGATGAAGAAGGTTGATTTGATTGTTTGATGATGAAGGCGAAGATCGAGGCAGAAGATGTACTTGAGAGCATATACCACTCGTGCAGAAATATAGAAATCAGAAGAAAGAATGTGGAACTTATATATAGATAACTAGGTATTTTGTATCTTTGCAGATACTAGAATTTTAACCAAGAGAAAATCAGCTGCACAATAGTCCTTGTGTATTAGAAAATATTACACTGCCCAGTAGGTTACACACTGGAAAATGAGTTAAAAAATTCCCAAAATTTTGCACGCCGATAAGCCCTGGTCAGACGTGGTTTCTTCCAGTTTGTGTGAAGATGAAAAGGGAAAGACAATCTCCAAATCAATCAAAATCCTGTCGGTTTCTCAGTTTCTTCGTACGCACACAAGTAATGCCGACGCCATACAAAATCTGATTTTCGTTACGCATCGTGGGACGATTTTGTTGGACTCTGTCTTGGGAATTTCTTTCGAAATTTCTCACTATCCTGGGAGTTTCTTAAATTTTCGGCTTTAACAAACTCTGGCATGCTTATGGGAGTTAAGGCCTGCACCAATAGAGTACTTCATACTTCGACTTCGAAGTTCTGCTAAGTCAAAACGAGTTAAATGTATGCATGCTTACAAGCAAACGCTTATAAGCGACGCATTATTATTTGTAATACAACTGTGCGGAAAATTCGTCTCACAGTGCGTAACGTAAATCGTATTCCGCTTGGCTAAACTTGGATTCCTTCGAAGATTGCTTCAAAAGTTTTTCAAAAGAGTGTCGTTGAGGGGGCGGGGGAGGGTAATGCATGAAACACAATTGGAAGCACTGAACACTAAATACTAAATACCAAAAGAAGAAGAGCACTTTGGTGCCCCGATGAGGGGTGGGGAGGGTAATGCATGAAACACAATTGGAAGCACTGAACACTAAATACTAAACAGCAAAAGAAGAAGAGCACTTTGTGGCATATTACACGGTGACGCTTGGCGCACGAGTTAAATGTATTATGTTGTGTGAGAGAGTGGGATAGAAACTTCGCCGCGTTTTTCGCCCTGTAGTGGGTTAATTTTTTACTCCAGACCAGTACTGTCGTCACGTAGGTCAAACAGTGTTTCTTTGCTTAAATAAGTTGGAATCGCAGAGAATAGAACCAAAACTAGTCCGTTTCTTTACAAAGTGCAGTTTTATTTTTGTACACAGGCAACCCTTTCTTTCTTCTCAACTAATTACAGTTACCAGAAATTATTTTATCCAATATTTGGCTAAATTTTCTATCGTGTTCCGTCAGAAACACAATACGCTTAACGTACGGTAGGTTTCGGTTAGCCTTACAACTTCAATCACTACACCATCTAATGAGTCCATTTTGCTTATTAATTTTTATTTATATCAGACAACTTTGTACAAAGATGGTTTTTCTCACACGGTTACCCTCTGCATACTTATATTCAAAAAGGTATAACAAGAAATAGTAGAAAGGGAGTATCATAAAAGTACTAAAGATTTGGACGAGCGTCAAGGGGCATCGTGTAATATGCGCCTTTGTGTGTCAAATTAGAAATAGATCCAACGTCTTTATTTACGGAGAATTGTTCTCAGAAAAATGATTTTTTTTTCGTTTCCCATAAGAGACTATGTAATTTTGACAGTTGATTTTGTGTTTAGTGCTTAATATTGTGTTTAAGGCATAAGGGTAAGGTCTCCAAACTTGGTTAAAATGTCGAGATTTTTTAAAGCCAAAATTTCTTAAAGGAACCAGCTTCAAAAAGCCGCTCCTGGGATCATTGTACAGCCAGGCTCATTGTGTATGGCGTCGGTTTACATGGTTGCCACACGAATGAGGTGCGACGCAGTGTGAGCAATCACACATACGACTTTTAACAAAAACTAGAAACTACGTGTGACCACGATTATTTCAAGAAACTAGGTTAGAAAAATTTGTAGTTTCTTTTCTCTTCGTCTGACCACGGCCATAGAGTTTGTAAATATCAAAGAACAGTTGTGTTATCTACGGGTCTGAAAAAACAGATATGCAGTTTGATAAATTAGTATTTTGAAATCTTTAGTAAAATTAATATCTTCGAATTAATATTGATTGTAAGATTAGATATTCTAATGGAAGTCTAAAAGTTGACATTTTGAAATTTTAATAACATTATTTTTACTCATTTGTGAACGGTTCTAATCTATAAATTTTACTACTATAATGTGTAAGTATGTTAAGATTTTAGTGTAAGCTTAATTTTAGTATTTATTACCCTCAGAAGTAATAGAAGAAGGTACTTTTTGCAGCTATCGATAAGCCGTTTTTCGCAGTAGTATTCTAAATTATAGAATAAAAGTCGTGCATTAAGCATCAGATTTAATTATATGCGGCAGAAAGTTTCCTGAAAGTACATTTGTATATACAGTATAATTGTAATTTGAGATTCGAAACAATATGGTGTTCTAGTAATCATTATATATAAGCAATTTTACAATCGTCTAGATAAATATATACTTGCGAAAGCCTGAAAAATATTAGTTTCGAGCTTAGTTATTTTTTGTATTTAGCGTTTCCAGGAAAGTCGGGAACCACCCTATAGAATATTTAGGATTGAAGGCTGTGTTCTAAACAAGAGAGATTCACGTTCCAGGACGTACAAGCAGTTTATTCCTCCATAATGGACTTGGGGTAGTTTTTTTTTGCGTGCAGTCGGCTTAGAAGATGTACCCAATGTGTATATATAGGTATTGAGTCATTGAGTTGAGTCATGAGAATTGATTTCAGTTTATTTATTGAATTCATTCTCCTCGATAGATCAAATAACATGTTTAATTATTTCCGTTAAAGTTTGCCGCTGCACCCGAGATTAATCACAGATGTGACGAGCAAAGAATACAAGTCGAGTGCCATGTCCAGGAACGAATTTCCAAGGAGGGTCTCATTCCTGTGGAACAGGTGAGTATCATCAAGGGAAGTAGGCTGCTGGAAGCGTTGCATTTTTGCAAAAGAGAATTTCTCTGCAAAAGAGGTTTCTCTAGAAACGTGTGATACATAATAGACATTCTGCAGTTGTAAGATTTATATACCCGTACCCATATAATAAAATATATTAAAAGTATTAGTTTTGTGTTTTTTAATGGTTTGTGTTCACGGCCTGTGTAAACGAGCTAAATCGTGGAGGAAATTGATAATTGGGTGGATATGGCAACCGTAGTGCGCAATGTGATTTCTTACAATGTGCTTACGGACAGGATTGCCAATGTCGTTTTTTACTCGAAAATGTTTAAAGCGCCGAATAAGGTTACGAATTTCCAAATAGAAAATTGTGAAGATTCTTGTATTTAAGGATTTCGCGTCCGGGTGTTCTAAGTAAGTTTTTTTAAAATATGAACTGACTAAATTGAGCCTTTTGTGCGAAAACTAGCTAGAATTGGAAACATTCACAGTATTGTTAAAATATGTGAGCAACGAAGAAGGATACCCATATTCCAGGCTGTGAATTAATTGGGCACGATTCGTGTCAAGGTAAATTCATTTACAAGAAAACGTTAACCTTAAAGCAGAAGCAGTGGCCCTATGTGAATGTCAGCGACTTTTATCGATTGTGAACTGTTAATTTTGGTATTGCCAATGCCAATTGCGATTGATACTTGTAAATTTTCTGCTCGGTAGCTGTCAATCGTAATTTTCTTCACGACAAATGATCAGTAGTGTTTTTGTGGTCGCTGCTACAGCTTGCGATTATTAAGAATTGTTGCAAAATATAAGTTGCTTACATTATATTAGCTATAAATATAATTCGTTTTATGAAGTTTAAAAGTATTAAACAGTTTTGTGTATACATAGGACAAAAGGGTACGGTAACAAACATCAGCATTGTTATAATAATCTCCAAACATGACTCTACAGGGCTTATTTTTAGTAGTCAAAGCAAATTTACTAATTAAGGACAATGTTCTGATAAACACTTAAGAAGTCAACTTTTTGTCTCGCCGAATATGCTGAAGTCACAAGAAATCGTAGTCAAAACACGCTTACTCTTTTCGAAAGCAACAACAAATACACGTTTTTCCTATCTTTAATTTTGTTTCAAGTATAAACTCCCTCTTACAACAGTGCGTCGAATTTACAATTGGAGGTAGCAGTTCACAATAGTGCAGAATTTAGTCATTTGCGACTCGCAATACCAAATTAATAATTGATTGCCCCAATCGACTTTTGTCGTGGCAATCGTTGATAGACACTCGCAATAGGTGCCCGGATTTTCGTAAAAATCACCGAATGGCTTGACGAGTCAATAAAGATAATGCCTGGATAAAAGCTCCCCTTGGCCGACTGACTGGAAATGTTAATTTGAAATGCACAAAGTTTATAAATCGGAATAGCAGACTTTAGAACTTAGTGTGTTCCAAGATGTAATCGACTCGCGAAAAAAGAAGCCAACATCGCATCAGTAATATACTTGATCCAAATTAGTAATTTTATGTCTGCTGGTAAAATAAATTTTAAAGACAAAGGTGGTTTTCGACTTTTTTCATTGTGTAATTGAAAAATTTATCGAGGTATTTTCCAAAGAATTGGCAACTGAGAATCCAATAAGTAAAGCCAAATCAATTTTTAATACATCGGTTCCGTTCTGCAGTCACTATTACAGTCACTATTAGTAGTTTTTTGTTGATGTTTGCCGAAAAAATCTTTAGCCAACAAAGGTTTTGAACAAAACCAACTATTTATCCTGTAATGGGAACAGACTTGTTGGAGGAATCACGGACGGCAAAGTTTTGTTACAAATATAAGAACCATGACGGTTCTACTGAAGAGATTTCCGTGGAAATCAGAATTCCTCACGATGAGGATGAATGCCTGGAAGAGTTGGTGACGACGCTGATGCGTCAGATGGACCCAATGATGCGGTATCTGGATGAGAGCATAAGTAAGCGAATGTTGCAGTGACCTGATCAGATTAAACACAAACTTCATTTGGCTGCGGCAGCTCTTAAGAAGGCGCTGGAAAGTTTTATTGAGGAAGAAAATCAAAAGTTCCGTGATGAATACGCCGACCAACTGCTGGAGAAAGCGTGCAACAATGAATTGGATTTGGAAGCAGTAATCAAGGAAACTGAACGCCGTTACAAGGAGGAGTTGGTACAATTCGCCGACCGAGTGGGACCCACAGACGAGGACATATTTGCACAGAGTTTCCACAGGTTTGTGAGTGAATGCGATTGTCGAAGAATACGGTGACTTGTGTACTACGAAATTCACAGACTGGTGCACTCTTCGTCGCTGGAAGAGATCCTGTTAAGAGAACGCAGTTATGCACGTGTGATTTCCCAGATGATTGAAAACATGGACAAGGAGGTGGAGACTCTGAATTCCAAGCAGCAGGAGGAGATGGAAACGAAAATCAACCAGTTGGATATAACGACGACTTCCGAAGTATATATTCGAACTCAATTGGAGCTTTAGAGATTCACTAGGTACCAAACTGCAGGATATCAACAACTTGTTGGCCCAGCAGTACAGCACTCAAAACTACATACGGCAGCGCTACGAGTCTGAGTTGGAAGCCAAGCGGGGGCATCAGAAGAACGAATACCGCGAGTGGATAACGAGTCAAGTGAGCAAGGTATTCCAGAGTTCGCCGGTCGCCACGCCGTTGGGAAATCGCTCGTCGATGTTCATTTCACAACAGCCTTCCATGGAGGAGAGCTTCACCATCCACTTGGGCTCGCAGCTGAAGCACATGCACAACATACGCATCCTCAGTGCAAATGTCACGGACCTCTGCAGTCCACTGCATGCCAAGGAGAGGTTCGTGGAGAGAATGGCAATGCCTGCTATTAACTCTGCTTCAATTTTACAGTTTAAATGGCTTGAATATGGCTCTGGGTCTGTACTCAAGCTCATTGTGCGGCGTTGTAGTCTTAACTCCTTCTGTGCAAGCGCAGGCCAACAGGGATATCGTCAAGAATGCTAACCAGTCAACGGAATTCCATTTTGACCAGGTTCGAGAGCTGATGCTGTAACTATCGCTTCTTTGTCTGCAGTTGAATTGTTTTCCAGATCGATGCTCAACTGGAGAAAATCGAACAAGAAATACGCAACATCAGCGCTGTGAATTCCAGCACGCCGAGCAGTGAAAGTGGCGGAAGTGGCAGCGGCAGCATAAACGCTTCACCCAACAAGTCAGTTTCAGCCAAGCTGAAGACAGGTGACTTCTTCATCACCAAGCACTCGAACTTGTCTCAGTCGCACGTGATCTTCCACTTGATTTCCGATGAGCCCATCAATAGCCCCAGCGAGATTAACTCGCGGCATCCAGTCATTCTGGGACTGCGTAACATACTCAAAACGGCCAGCCAGCACGATGTCACCACGCTGACTATTCCAGCTCTCTTGCGGCACGAGATGTCCGAGGACATGACCGTGCAGTGGTGCATGCGGCGCGCAGAATTGGTGTTCAAATGCGCCAAGGGCTTCATGATCGAGTCGGCATCATGGGGTGGCGCTGAGTTAAGGTTTGTTCGTTGCTTTTAATGAGCTTACTGTTTCAATTTCTTTAACTCTTTCACCAAAAGCACTTTGCAACTCTTGCTGCCGCACGACATCTCCGAGGAACTCTTCAACACGTTAGCTGAAATGGTGCCGCATGTTTTTCGTGTAGCAAATCCCAAAATACTTGTGGAGAATAATAAGTAAAATACAAAAGTGGATGAAACTACTGCCTTTTCAATGCGAAAAACCTCAGTTAATAACATGGTATTCTGGGGAATGAAACTTCAGGTTTCTGTTTCAGTGCTGTGTTTTAATAATCATTCATATTCCTCAATTCATGTTCTGTTTAAACTTGGAACTGATTACAACATCAGCCGCAAGTGATGTATATTTTTCATTAGTCTTCAACTGATTAAGATATTTTAACGAACATTTAAAACTCCAAAGGCTTCTGTATAACTTTGCTCCTTGAATATAATTTTATTTTTAACTCATATCTATCTGCATAAATTGTATTCCGCTGAATAATTTCAGATTGTAAATATGGATTGCGTTGTAACCTAAACTGAGATTTTGTATGCAACCTTGCTCGTATGTGTGCACGTTCGTATGGATGTGTGTTTTACTAACTCAATAATAGCTGTTGGGTTAAATGAAACAAAATGTTTGCATTTTAATGTTTAATTAGTTTCTTTTAATTTAGCTTTTCGCTTCCTACCATTAACATGTATGTGAATGAAATCTTCATGTATATGCATGTGTATGTATGTCCGTAATATATAACTTAAATGCGTAAATCATACAAATTACAATTAAGTAGATTATGTTAGTCAAGTAGTTGGATTATAATTTGTATTATAAAAGCTATTTAATTTAAATTTAGAAAGATTTCCTTAACTTTGCAAACAAATTTCTAACTTTCCAAGTGTTCTTTTCTCGCCCTTATTTATTTATATAAATAATGAAAAAACGTTTAGGGAGAACAAAATTGTTAATTGTTGTTTATATTTCATTTAATTAGAGTACAATGTTTACTATTTGTCCTGTGGCTTTTTAAAAGCCAATCAATACTTTTTGATGCAATTCTTTATTCATTCTTCTCAGCAATTCTTAATTTTAGTAACGATCGATTTTAAATTTTATTTGCTAACCTTAAAATTTTCCGATTTCTATTTGCTTAATATATTTTAAATTTAGTCTGAAAATATTGCTTTAAGTAAATTAAAAAAAACTATCATTTTCCTTCAAAGACACAATTTAAATTCTTCATATTTTCGCTGCTGAGTGCAGAGCAAGCAAGTTGATTACTTTCGATTTTAGAGAGATACAGAAATGTTTTCATTTCACATTATAAAAGGAATGAGAATATAAAGTTGCGTATTAAAAACATTGCGGCGCAAATTTGATGAAACAAATAAACTGAGGCTTCAAATTAAACCGACTTAATGATCTCCACACAAGTATTGATCAAAAAGTCGACTTTAAATTTAAGTTGTTTTTATCTGAAAATACGCACTAATATTTTGTATTTCTCTTTAACCACGAAATTAAGTCGGACCAGATTCTATTAACAATTTGATAATTTATTGCTTTCTATCGATCAATCGAGATTGGCGAATACTGCTTTTTGAAAATTTAATCGATTAGTGTGATTCTTTAACTGAAATAATATTCCTTATTTTCCGTGTATTTTATATAACTTTTCCCATTCCATTTAAAAAATGCTAAAAAATATTTGTATTTATTGGTTTCTCTTTAATTATCACAACTAGTTTTTGTGATTTTTATCAAGAAAATTCCTCATGCAGTATTATTGATTATAATTACAATATTTAAACCTTTTTGGTCTGTTTCTCACTTATTTTGCATGCAAGAAGAATTTGAATTTTATTTAATATTTGTGTGTATATGTTTGATTTTTAATTTTAACCTCTATGTGTGAGCAAAATGTCCCTTTTTACGTTTCTCACTTATTACTTTTCCATATGTTCAAGAAGTACGTATTTTTTCAGTTTTCTAATGTTTTTATTGTATTAAGTTGAAATTATAAAACAAATATTTTCTTAAAAATAAATACTAAAAGGAAAACTAAATTTACTTATATCACAAGAAAAACAAAGTTTTGAAAATTACAGTAAACTTTACGTCTAGTTAAATACTGCGCAGCCGTATATATAGTGATTCAATTTTATGATTCGAACTATAAAAATAATAGAATACTAATAGTTGTAAAGCAATAGATGAACGCAAAATACTGTGGTGTAAACGTATATTTTGCGTGAAATGAAAGTTTCTGCCTCTGTTTATTAAGAATTTATATCCTGATAGGTTCCAGATGAAATTAAGAAGCGATGAAGAAACAAAGAATAAGGTAAGGTGAACTAGGTTAGGCATGACAAGGGAAGTCTTGAGTAAGGCAAAGTCTAAAGGGTGGTAAAATAAACTCAGAGAAGCTAAGGGAAGGAAGGTAAGTGAAGGAAGGTAGATAAAGCAGGGTAAGTTAGGGAAAGGAAAGAATGAGCGGCAAAATGGGATGAAACTGGAAAGGTCGTATGGCGGGGTGAGGTAATGTGCGGCGAGTTAAGACAGTTGTCTTGACCTCTCTTCTACTTAGCCGTCCTTACCACACCACGTTCTCCATCCCCACGACTTCATTCTTCTTATCTTACGATTTACATGCCTTTTTATAACGTATTTTTAGTTAGAAATAAAAAAATCGTTTATTACCGAACTGCAAACTGCAGAGAAAACACAGTGACATTTTTATATATTTTAGTCTCGTGATTCATATTCACAGTATTGCAAAAAAGAATTAAGAGCTAGATTTAATGTTTGATTAAGCATATTTCTAATCGGAACGATTAAGTGAAATAATATGAGTTATATGTAATTTTTTTTGGTTTTTTAAATTTTGCGTAATAAGTTTCTGTATTCACCTGTATTCATTTCATTTCCATTTTGTCGGCTATAAAAGCCTTTTACTAACCATGACATCCCTAATATTAAGTTTGCACAACAGTGTTCGAGAGCCTAACAATACCATTACGGCACAATGAGATAAAAGTGCCTTTCTTAACCTGTGATATCATTACGTGCAATAATACTTTTTCTAAATATTCATTTTTTATTGGAGTTCTTGTGGAATATAATTATTTCTTCAACATCATTTGAATCCCATTCATATTCAGGAAATTTTCGCAAACTAAACTAATATTAAAACAATAAATATTACAAAGTAAGAAGAATCATAATAAATATTTAAAAAAAGTAGTCTGGATCTTAATTTTAAAAGGTATCGCTTGCTTTTTAAGGTAGAAAAACTAAACAACTAAAAATTTAAACATGGAGTTAGAAAAATTTATGCACTTGTATATATTTTTTCTGTTCGAAAATATTAAAATCGCTAAATCCGAATATCTGTTCTTAAAAGGCTCACAAATTCATCTTCGAAAATTAATTTCGAACATTTTGGTTTCCCAGTATGTATGAAGTTATTTTCTCATTTGAAGCAGTGCCAGATGAGGCCACCTCTGTAGTGCGTAAGGTCCTCCCTCCATCCTTACATTTGACTTTCCTTGCGCCACTGGAAAGTGCCGGATTTCACTCCGATACTGGATGAGCCCTGATTGCTGTTGGAGGACAGCATGTTGTTGGTGCGCCGTATAAGCTGGGCCGCAGAATCGAAGCGGCTGCGTAAGAGTCGCATGGCCGGGTTGGTGGTTATGCCGCTGCGCTTGCTTTTGCTAAAATTAGAGCACGAAGATGTGGATGAAGAGTAAAGAAAGTAGAAAGTGGCTTTTAACTTTTTACTGTAGGTTATGGGACCCTTCGGAGGTAAAAATCAGTTATCGACCCGTTTATAACCCACAGCATTTACATTTTGTACTTCTGTTTCCTTCTTTTCTTTACACACCTCGATGATGCCGATTGATTCGACTCCTTTAGGTTTCCTAGAATGATGCGCATGTGTGTGTCACGCGCAAAATGATTGTCAGCCAGTGCTGATTTGCCGCTCGAGTTTCCTCCAACACCACCACCGCCATTTGTGTGGTGGTGAGCACCGCCGCTCGCACCACCGATTTCCTCGAATGCATTTGCCGACGGCAGCTGGCCAGGCGAGCTCAACTCGCTGCTGGGCGAATGTGGAGGCGTCGCGTAGAGTGGCGACATGCACTCCATATCGTAGAGATCAGCATCGTTCACGACCATTACTGGGTTGGACACTAACGCAAATAGAAGTAGTCAATACACGAAGGAAGAGGAACACGCAGCTCGATACTCACCCATTTGATGTTCGCTCAAGTCGGGCAACACCTGCGAGTGTCTTTGAGAATGATGACCGCCGCTTAGACCTCCGTGGAGCGAAGACGACGGGGCCGACGAGGAGCCGTACTTGGAGTGAAGCACGGGCGCGTTCTGCACAAACGGGTTGTTGCGCGAATTAAGCTTCGTTTGCCGTTGCAGTTGCTGGGTGAAGGTCAGGGGAGCCTGTTAGCGGGACAAAAGTGACGAGATAGAGAAGAGTGGACTCTGCAGTGTGTTCGGAAGGGAACTTACGTCGTTGCTGCTTCCTGTTGACTGACTAGAAATGACACTCTTACGCTTGTGCACGCTGCTGGCATCCGACCGCATTGTGTTCTCGTAAAAGTTGTTGGAGCTGTGGGTGGAGCTGGAGGCGTTCAAGCCACTGTTGCCGGGTGGCTGCATGCTATTGTTGTTGTTGTTGTTGTTGTTGCTGGACGCACTGTTGTTGACTGTGGCGGTAGTTGCGGCCGAGCACACGGAAGAAGCCGACGCGTGCGGTTGGAATGCAGGGGCAGCCGCCGAAACTCCCTGGTGTGCCGGGAGCGAAGGCGGCTGGTCAGGGGAACGCAACATGGGGTGAAATTTCGACTCACTTGAGTTTAGGTTGGAGTCACCTGCAGGAAGATGAAAAGAATCGGAAACCTGTCTGGGATGGCAAAGTGAGTCTTGCGGCTTACTTTTTGTGTAGTTGTCGAAAATCTTCAAAATGTTCGTGCGGTTTGACTTGGCGGCCAGCTTGATGGGCGTGCGGCCGCAGTGGTCCGACTTATACGGGTTGGCGCCGTACTTAAGTAGCGCGATCACGCACTTCTCGTGACCCTCCTGAGCAGAAATGCCCAGCGCGGTGGCGCCCTGCTTGCAGGCGTGATCGGCCACGGCACCGAAGTACAGTAAAATGTTCATCACATCGTGGTTTCCCTGCCAGGCGCACGAATGCAGAGGCGTGCGGCATTCCAGGTCCATAGCGTTAACATCAGCGTTTCCTTCAAATTAAAGTCAATAACGAAAATTATTTCTCCCCAGCAAACTTGTGCCGTCATCTCCGCTTTACTCACCCATCGTAACCAACATCTTAACCATTTCAGCATGTCCCTGCCAGGCGGCCACATGTAGCGCTGACCTGCCTTCACTGTCCGGTATGTTAACGTCGACGTCAGTCACCTCCAACAGATACCTCACCATCTCCAGCTTGTTCTCCAGAGCCAAAATGTACAGTGTTGTGCGGGAATCCGCGTCCTTGGCATTCACATCACAGCAAAACTTCAACAAGTACTGCACCGTCTCCAGGTGGCCCTCAAGGCAAGCCAAGCGGAAGGCCGTCTTGCCATCGTGCGCCTTATGATCAACAAAAGTGGCATGGATCTCCAGCAGCACCTGCACACACTTAGTGCGTCCCTCCTGCGCGGCCAGATGCAGTGCAGTCTTCCCCTCGTTGTCGCACTCGTCGATCTTGGCACCTGACTCCAGCAGCTGCACGCACACCTCATGAAAGCCCTCGAACGCAGCATAGTGCAGCGGTGTCCAGCCGGCATTATCGCGGTGGGTCTCGTCTAGGCCGCGATCAAGCAGCTGACGCACGGTCTCCATGTTTCCCTGAGCTGCCGCAATGCTCAGCACTGTGCGGCCTTCCGAGTCCATGCAGTCAATGCCGCAGCCCCAGAAGAGCAGCAGCTTCACCACGTTTGCGTGGCCAGCAGTGCAGGCGGCCCACAGCGGCGTGCGTCCCATGAAGTCGGCCAGATCCGGGTCGGCGCCGTTCTCCAACAGTAACTCGCACACCTCGGCGTTGCCTTCGAAGGAGCTCACCAATAGCGGCGACATGCCGTCGTTATCCAGTTGATCCGTGTTGGCACCATGTTCCAGCAAAGTCGAGATCACTTTGCTGTAGCCGGAGGAGCCGCAAAGAGCGGCTACGCAAAGCGCACTGCGTCCATCCAAATCCAGGTGGTTGACGTCGGCTCCGTTCTCCAGCAAAATCTCGACAATATCGTAGTGGCCCATGTAGGAGGCCGCGATCAGAGAGGTGCGTCCTTGGCGATCGACTGAGTTGACGTCAGCCCCTGACTCGATCAGTATCTTCAATATGTCCTCATGGCCGCTCCAGGCGGCAGCTCTCAGCGCAGTGCGTCCTTCCTTGTCGGCCAGGTCGATCTTACACGCGGGGTGAGAAATCAGCAGCTTCACTACCTCGGTGTGGCCACCCCACGACGCCGAACGCAGTGGCGTCCAGCCGTCGCGATCGGCGTGATTGACGTCGACGCGTTTCATGCGTCCGGTGCCGTCGTTGCAGGGCTGCGCGAAGCCTAGCAAGAGTTTGACGACCTCCAAGTGACCGTTGCGAGCGGCTATGTTCAGCGCAGTCTGTCCATTGTAGTCCTCGATCTCGAGATCGATGGGCCCTTTGCAGGCGTTGAGTGCACGCTCAAGTAATTCATAATTTCCGTCGTTAGCCAGAATGTGCACCAGCGCCTTGCCCTTATGCAGCTCAATGCGGTTGGAATCGGAGAGCTGGTGCAACGTGCTCGATGCATTTTCATCCTGACTCTCCTGCGGCGGCTCGCTCTTCTCCGAGGGACTGGTGGGCCGTTGCGTTTCCAGTTGACAAGACTTCTCGCTGGATATGAGCAGGTCGGCCAGCTCGAAGTCTATGTTCTGAGATTTGTCTGACAGTTCGGGGGACATGAGAGATGACTCGCAAGAAGTCTGGGCGTCAGCGTTATTGATTCCAGTCTCAATCAGCAACTTCAGCACCTTGGGATCCGTCGGTAGACTAGGCTTGAAGAAGTCGCACAAGAACTGGGAGAACTCGTCGCTCAGCTCGTTTGCGAGGAACTTCTCGATCATGTTGCGCGTCTTGGGCAAGAAATTCGGGTCGTGTTTGAAGTCGTTCTCACACTGAGAACAACAGTTCAGCTGGTTTGTGTAGAAACAATCATTCAGATTGATGCGAGACTCCAGCAGCACCAGAATTATGTCCAGCTCGATGTTGCGCCCGGCCAGGTACTCGGCGCATTTCAGCATGTGGTAGATACAGTTGCGCACGCTGTTGGCGCACAGTGTTTCGGCGACCAGAATGTAGTACATAGAGATCATTACGTGGCCCTCGTTGACGTCACAAATGAACTTCTTCGTAGCGAACTTTACGTCGACCAGCCAGTCGGAGAAGGAGTTGTGGAAAATCTTCAGGCGCTTCTGGCCAACGTCGTAGGCGAGTATGTTCCGCATCAGCTGCAGGCGCTTCTCGAACTCTTCCACGTCGATCATGTAGTTGTGGGTGCGGAGGCAGTTGAAGAGAAAAAGCTTGTCGACGTAGCCAGACGAGGCCAGCAGTACGTTGAGGACGGGCCGAATCTTCATGTACTGCTTCTTGTTGAACGACTTCTGGCAGATGTACAGGTAGAGGCCGTTCAGGGTGCAGGGTATCAGCTTGATCTCGCGGAAGCTGAAGAAGTTCTCTTTGATACCGTTCAGCACCTTCTCCAAATATAGGATGCAGCCGTTCGACTTGATGTAGAGCTGGTGCAATGACTCTATGATCTCCTTGGTGAGCATGATACTATCCTTGAAGTCCGAGTTTAGTCGGTTGATTATGTACTCCTGGACGTCCTTGACAACGTGCGACTTCCTGAGGTCGTCCAGCGTGATCTTCTTGAAGCCGGTGAACATGCGAGTGATCTGCTTGGTTTGCTTCTTCGTGGTACAGACGAGGAATAGCCATTTAGGGAAGAGATGTATGTGGTTCGAGAGCAACTCTGCTACATTGCGGCTCTTGTGGGCGGTGCACGTGCCGCGCCCGCCCTTCAACGTGGATATGATGTTGCCCTCGTTTATATAGTTCTCGTCGATCGAGTCGATCAGCAGCAAGAGCGCCGACTTTGGTGGCGTAAGCTCGAGCAATGGGAACAGCAAGGCTTTTTTGAAGCACTCGTCCGGGTTCTTTTCAATGTTGTCTACATTCAGGCATTCGAAGATCTCCGGGTTCGAGAGCAACATCTCGTAGTATCCGTCCGCGACCACGGTGCGGCAACTCTTTGGCTTTGGTAGCGGCGGTGGCAGCGTGCTGGTGTAGTTCGTCTCGTCGTCTGGATACCGGTACTTCTTTGCGGCACTGGTAGTCGGTTCTGTTCCTTCGGAAAACTCTGCGTCGGTATAATTTTTACTCGAAAACTCTGCAAAGTTGACTTCCTTTTCCTCATTGTTTTCCCTCGATGCTTCTTTTTCGCTAAACTCACCGGCGAGTTCTTTATCAGCCTCCGGCTTGTCTTCGTTGTCGTTCTTCTCCTCGATTTCTTGCGATGTGGGGTCGGTGTCGTCCTCATCCTTGATGGCAGCCTCGATCTCGTTCTTCATTTCTTCCGAGGGCAAGTATGCGATATCTTCGCCACCCCCTTGCATTATGGTGTTAGAATTGCTGGCGTTAGAATTTCTGGCGTTCGGCGCCGTGGTTACCTGACATTTAATAGGCGACGGTATACCGCCGGGGCGTCCGAGTTTCACTGGTATCTTTGACTTCTTACTAGGACTGAATTTCGTCGGTGTTGATGAAGCGCCCGTGGCTCTCTCCTTCTCCAACCCCTCTTTTTCTATATACTTGTCTCTTTTGTCATGACGATCTTTGGTGCCTACTTTACTACCCGGCGGTGGATGTGTGCCGTAGGTGCTTTTCTTCGCGTCGTCTACATCGGCTTTGTTGTCGTATCCCTGCTCTGGCGAGGGTGCCGATTTCTGGCGAATTATTCCTGCTGCAGTGGGTCGGGTTTTCTGCGCCGTAGACGTCCGCTGGTCCTGAAAGCGGTCCAACTCCTCGGGATCGCACTCGCTGGCACCGCGCTTCAGCTCAGCTATCAAAAGCTCTTCGGCATTTTCCCCCAATGACATATCGTTCATGGCTGCATCCAGTTTAAACTCCTGTTGCTGAGCTTCCTCGTGCAAAAACGCGAAACCTTCGTCGATTATTTTCTGACTCTCGTCTTTGCCGATCATAGACGAATGGCTTAGTAGTTGGAGGACTAACTTGCGAATGAACAGAGACAAACTGTGACATTCGGGATTCTGAGACTCGATCAAGTAAGAGGCCAGGAGCTTGCGGTTAAGTATGCCCTTTGTGCCTGAGTTGCCGTTCAAGATGGCCTGGCACACGGATGTTTTGCCTGAACCGTTTGACCCCAGCACGAGGCAACCATTATACGTGGAACTCGAGACAGCAGTCGACTTAGTGCGTGCAGCTAGGTAGCCGCCCCCGATCTCACTTTTGCCCCCGACTGCTCCAAGTAATCCCGGCAGGCCTTTCTTCCCGGCTGTACGTTGCTCCAGGCACAAAGCAATCTTCTTTAGCACCCATTCCCGATTGATGTAGACCGATGAACCCGAACGAGTGAATGTTGTCGAATTCGACGGTCCACTTGCACCATTTGCACCTGTGTTGTCCAGCGAACCGTTGATTTCCTTGTCGGGCAAATGCTTCCCTTGCGTGGCACCATCCATGTCCTCGTCGTTTCCTCTTGAAGTCAATGCAACTTCTAATCCCGCCTGATCCTGATCTACGTAATCGCCCTGGTGTTTATCCTCTTCCTTCTCGCCATGACTTGTTTCGAGTGGAAAGTTTTGCTGCACCAAATTGGCGAAGTGCTCCTCGCGCGCCAGATTAGAGAAGCTCGTGACCGGACAATCTCGGCCCGTTATTTCGAGCTTCTTCTGTAGTTGAGTTGTGTCTTTCAGGAAGTTCAGAATGCGTTTGTCCTCGAGTTGTAGATTGACTGCCTGATTTCCCACGGAGGGTAAGGGCGGTAAAGCAGCTGCCGGACGCGTGGAATCCCCAATCAGCGAGCTGGGTGAGCAGCCCTCGACTATATTGTCTACTTCATCGAGATCGGTGGTCGGTATGGCGTTTCCGTTGCGTCGATTCGAATCTCGGGACCCCATATGCTTGTTGTGGTCCATAAAATTCGTCAGCTTCTCAGTAGCCATGGCATTAGTTGTGTGGGTGCCGACAAAACGACTCCTTTCGCCGCTTCTGTAGCGATCTGATTTACGCAGGGGCGTGGCATAAAGCATTTCCTTGGGAAGATGCGTCAGGGCGTAGTGCTTCTTGCTACCGCCAGAGCTCTTCTGCCGATTATTCGGCGGGGAGTTCGAATTCGTGTTGGTATTTAGGTGCGCATTTTGGTTGCTGATGTTGTTCAGCAAGAGTTGCTGCGACAACGCATTGTTCGGAGTGTTGTTCGCGACATGTGTGACTTGGGCGACCTTATGTTGCTGAATCTTGCGCACGGATTCGTTGTACATCGCCTGGCACGGCAGGTTCTCATAGATGTCGTTCCGTAGGTTGTCATTATCTGGCTGCTTCGACATGTTTACTTGGGTTGGAGATGGGATGATGGTGGTGGTGCTGGTGATGACAGAGGCGACGGTGTCTTCACAACCACTTCAACTGTTGGAGCTGCCTGCCGTTACGACTCAAGGTGCTTGAATGAATGCACGACGTTTTCTGGGTTATTCTAATGCTTGCATTCTCATTATGAAGGAGTTTACTTAGTGTTCATCGTGGTCCAAATAAGCTAGCGAGTACCCTGGAGAAAAGAGGCTGAAAGGAAGAAAACCAAACAGTAAGTTTAAATTGGTTTCTTCTTCCTCTTCCACTTTATGAAAAATGGAAAAGGGTACGGAATATAAAAACATTTTAGAAGTCAAATTATATAACTGATGTCTGATTTTTACTTTTCGGCTCAGTGACATCACTTTAGGAAATTTTTTAAAGAGTGTTTAGTAGAAATAATAAAATTCCTCGCTAATAAATAGCATGGCGTCAGGGTCTGGACCCTCCTTATACAACAACTGGAGTGAAAACTAAGTTATAAATTCTGGTAAATCGGCGGCTGGCCCCTCTTGATACATCCTTGACAATATTTGTATATACAATATCTACTCTACCGTACTACAATATTCTTTATGATCCCCTCCCGTAAATTAAAATGATGGCATGCAACGCTGAAGCACGAGAAGCGTTCTTCTGTGATGCAGACATAAATAAGGCCGGCGAATTATCATAATTTAGCAGTCAGGCGTGAAATCGTTTGTATGGAAATGAAATCAAGCGAAGTCTGCGTCAGTCAAGTGAATGACTCGCCGGCTGACTTAATGAACACATGTGTCGGCAGACAATCAATAGGTCAAAGTTGAGGTTGGCAATTGGGGAATGAATATTTTTGCGAAAATATCAAGGGAAGGTGAAAGGAATTCAAATATATAAAGAGAATTAATATGAAACCGAATTTCTGATTTGTGGTTCGACTAATTGGGTTTGCCATTACCAATTCTTGTTCAATCTGTTCGCATTTACATACGTGTTTAAAATCATTCAGGAACAATAATGAAGTTTGTCTCCTGCAATCTAACATTAAAGATAAATTCACAAATCAGGATCTACTCGTAGTTATAATTTATCTTCTCGATGTTATAACTCTTACATAATTGAAAGACATATTAAATAATTCTAAATCGTTTCATGCAATATATTATAGAATGAAAATGTGTACTGATAGTAATAATTATAGCGATAATGATAATAAAGGCAATAATGAGAGTCACTTGTACTCGTATAAATGATAGTTAAACACTGGTAGTGATAGAGGTAGTTACAGTGAAAATGGTAGTAATAATGGCAATGATAGTGATAATTAGACATAACTGAATAGTGATTGTGGCACTAATACAGCGTTGATATACACGATAGTGCCCCGTTGTCTCCCAATGTGGGTTTTTGTGCTTTCTGCCAATTGTTTACTGACTCTAAACACGACTAAAGGAAAACATGGAAACATCACGTATTCCTGATGATCTTAAATGTTTTTTTAAACAGATGTCTGAAGATGAAACTGGGAAGCATTAAAAACAAGGGATGCAACATTAAAAAGACGAATAGCACCAACAGAGAGAGTGTTTCGACATGTTCAGATTTCTTGTTACTGCCAAGTCGTGCCAGCTACCGTTGTTGTAGAGTAGTACTTACTGCTACTTCTAAGAACGCCGCTATTGATGACGACAAATAAGAACATGAACATGGCAGAAAACGATTTCAAGTTGGATGATACCCAGCTACACGGTTAGAAATTGAAATGTTGCAGCATGTTGATGCTCTGTCTACTTAGAAGGCTTTTACGCTCAATCGTGTTATTTTTATACACGTTATTACTTATTACTTTTTTCGAGTGAATCCTTTTTGCACTCAGGAACGTGTTTAACGCTCGCCACTTCCGCTTGTGCGAGCTTCCTGCCGTAAGCATGGCATTGCATTAACGTGTTTTATCTACGTAAAGGTATGGTTCCCACTAATGTATTGTATTTCTATATAATGTTATTGCTGTTATGTCATTCCATTCTAAGCCCACAATACATAGAGCTTCACGAACCATGTAAGTCTAGCACACCTTTAAACTGGAGTTTGAAGAGCTGACGCTGTCATGGGTGCATATTTTGGTATGAAGGTCTCGAAACTTAAGTGGATAAATGTTTACTTATGGATTTTCTAATCGGCAGAGACTTGGAGGATCAACGGGTCACAACACTGTGCGGGCAGGATTAATAAAAACCACGATGTATATTTATATTGCATAATTTTATATATCTTTTGAACATTGCGCAATAGCATATCTTTTGAATATTGCCCACAAAGAGCAATTTCAGCAGTTCTCCGTTAAAATCTTTCAATCTTAATAAGTTCTATGTTTTCGTGTGCAATATTGCACCCTCTGTTGACAAAATTTGTTTGCATTTTCAAAAGATTCTTGCATAATACCCTCGTGCCAGAAATCAACACAGAGCAGGATTGTAGATTTCGTACCCATCCCCTTTGCAACCATCTGATATCGATTTTTCGGTATAACTTTTTACTGAAACTCGTACTGCTTACAAGGGGAGAAGTTAATTCAAACACGCTTTGGTTGATTCCTTGACAAAGGAAGGATGTTACCCTAGTGAGGCACAAACGAAACAGTCCTGTACAAGGTCGTTAAGACTGAGAAGTGCAGCTTGTGCAATGAAGAGTGATGCTAACCATCAACCACCATAGATATCATCATCCCTTAAAAAAGGAAAAGAGGGTCTGAAGACCGGATGCACTTGCAATATTTTTGCACGAAAACTGACATTATTTCAGCTGTGTGTGTCAATCGGCTAGCTTCCATTCAGGTAGAGATGAGTACGATTCTTAGAATTCAAAGCCTTGTGGAAATGTACATATTGCAATATAAATTCGGGCTGGTGTACTCGCCTTTTGCGAAACTTCAGTCCACACAAAACACAAAGAAGTTTTTACGTTTAACAAGCAAGTATGTTTTATATGCTAAAAACAAACATTCTCTCAGGCATGAATTATACAATCTGTTTATTACTAAGATTTCACCCGTTCCAATTGTTCTTTATGACTTTGTGAAGGTTACCGTGCAAAGAAGTGTGTTTCGTTCAATGAGGAACGAAATGAACCAGGAAACCAGGAACCTGGTTTAACTTGTGCTATTATGATACAATATGAATTCCAAATAATACCTCATTGAACGAACAACACTTGTTTGCACGGGTCCGATAACTTTCACAAGTTCCAAAGAACAATTGGAACAGGTGAAATTTTGGTAATAAACAGATTGTATAATACAATATGAATTCCAAATAATATTTCATTGAACGAAACAAACTTGTTTGCACGTCAAACACAAATGTTCGGAAATATGAAGAAAAGTGATAGTGTAACGAATGAACCACTATAAATAGTGGAAACTATTTGTGGGAAGTTAAGTTGGTTCTTCGATCTTAAGACGCTAACACGAGATGAATTTTGTAAACTTTACTTTCGTACTTGTGTTGCTGGGACTTTTGTCCTGTGTAGTCCTTGGGAATCCAGTCCCAGAAGAAGGTGACTACGAACGTAAGTAAAACAGCTCTCGTGTTATTTCAAAAATAACTAACCTCCTCTACATTAGTTCTAGGAAGCCCCGAAGCACTGAAGGCTACACCTAAAAACTATTTTACTTATCGCACGAGAATAATAAAAGTACCACACCCACCTTCCGCTACAAAACTTTCTCCAAAGTTACCAAAGTGCATATGCATAGATTAAAAATCTATGAACTGTATTTTCATAAAAGCCAATAAATGATTAAAACTAGGTGTTGCTCCTGTTAAATGTTTTTTCTTTGTTATATTCACTATACAATAAATACCTGTGCCGGCTTACATGGCACAGTGGTTAGCGCTCTGACTTATTCACGCAAAATTTGGCATGAAAGTCAGCTTATCACAATAATAATTTCAAAGGAGCTGCAGTAAGTAGTTAACCAGGATGGGACACTTTTGAGAATGTATTTTTGTCGTATCTTTAAAATTAGAAATACAACTTGGATACGATTTTTCAGAATTCGTTCAGGGATTTAAACTGTAGCAGCTTACCACAGCGAGATCTCGGGATTTGAACTAGCCGCCTTAAAGTTCTTTGTTGATTTCAAAAAGGGAAATAGTCAATATTCGTATTCAACAATCCATTGTAATTTCTGTGAAGTGAGACTCGATTTAGATTCCGTGCTATTGGTATTGCGAGCTATAACAAGACTTCTAGAACTGACGAGGAAGAAGCGCTTGGTGCACCATCTAGAAGCTGTTAATTGTAATTACAAAACACGAGGTTCCTTGTGTGGACATAGACTTCTTTTTTCTTGGAAACGGGATTTAGATATCCACGCAGTTTGTGGTGACAACTTTATAGAAATACATAATGAAATTTCCATCAAAACGTGTACGTTTCTGGTTAAAACTGTATAAAATTAAAAAACTTGTAGGAATTATTTTCCCCAATGTTTATTAAAACTTATCAAACAATAAAAAATAATATTTTCAAGTAATGTATTAAACAAAAATATTCCAGACTTTTGATACTTTAAAGTTAAAATATTAGCTAAAACTTATCTCTGTTATTTGTTTTGTTTTATTCCTCTCAAGCCACTTATCCTCGGCGCAGTTTGTTCTTTTTTTGAGGCTTCTCTTTCTTTTTTTGCGACTTTTCCGTTTTTGGAGCCTGCTTTTGTGAATCTTTAATGAGGCTCTTGGGGGGTTTTGTAGCAAATTTGGGATTTGTGGGACGTTTTTTGGGGGGAGTGTTTTGATTATA
The DNA here is from genome assembly GCA_922984085.1 of Sicus ferrugineus. Taxonomy (NCBI): domain Eukaryota; kingdom Metazoa; phylum Arthropoda; class Insecta; order Diptera; family Conopidae; genus Sicus; species Sicus ferrugineus. Next base: position 4,633,471 of record OV277352.1, read on the forward strand.
TCTATCATTTCTGAATCCCGTGATTTCTCGACCAGTTAAAGTGCTAGAATTTTTTCTGGTTTCTTTGGTAGTGTCGCGAGGAGATGTTTCGATATTTGAATTGTTCTCTTTGCTTGGTATTTCCTTTCTTCGGTTATTCTTCCTTCTTTCTCCTCTCTTCGTGCTATGATTATTTTCATATTCGGAGTCTGATACTCGCGCCTTATCTTTTGTAAAGAATTTCTTCACTTGTTTCCCCATATAATTGGCAGTTTTTTTACCATTATTATAGCTGAACTTAACAGCTTTTTTAACTAACTCAGAGCCATGCTTAAAAGCTTGATCCACTAATTGGGTACCATTTAAGTCCACGTTCACATGAAACCAGTTGGGAATTTGAGTAATTCCTGGATAGAGACCTTGATTATAGAATTGCAAATTATTCGTATTGCTTCTATCTGCAAGATGTTGCAAGGACTCTTCTTCCGTATTGGTTCCGGGATACTCTTCTATACCTGTTCCTTCAGAGTCTTCCGTATTGGTTTCAGGAAACTCTTCTTCATCTGTTCCTTGAGAGCCTTCGATATAACCTTCCGGAATTTCTTCTTCAAGTCCGTTTTCAAAGGATTCCATATTATTCTCGGGATACTCTTCGTCAACCCCATTGTTATGGTTGGTAACTAGTTGTGATTCTCGAACCGGGTATTTATCGAATAGCTCTGTTAATTGTGCTGCAAATACTGATCCATAACGTGATCTATAACGCGTATTTATACATCATACTCACGTCTTTCATCGTCCTTCTGCGAAATAGGACTTCCAAAACCCATGAGGGGCAAAAGCGTTAGCAGGACAAGAACACAGGTAAGGTTTTGAAGACCCATGTTACCAGTTACCAACCCAAAATCTAAAAACCTACTCTTTGAAACAAAAGTAGTTCACTATTTAAAGGAAAATTTAAGATGCCGTTGTTCTTAAGAAAAAAAAAATATGTATTAAGTTATTAACAATCTTATTAAAAGTGTTTGCCTATAAACAGTTTTGTAGATTTTACACACAACTGTGTTCACAATGTGTTGGTAATTAAATATTTTAAATGTTTTACCATTTGTTCATACAACACATTATGTAAGGCGTTCTGCATAAATGTAATACATACATACTTCCAGATATCGGCTTTATTTACACTTAAAGTTGTTACTAGGAGACTATTCATTACCTAACTTTTAAAATTATGTTTACATAGCGAACATTCCTGATAGTTATAAGTTAAAAACTTCTTTCACTTTGGTGGACAGCAATTTCCGTCTACTTTGGAACGAGGCGGCCCTGAGTAGCTTGATTTTTTCGAATGAGTTGACGTCTTCGGTCCTAAGGATTTTCTTAATCTTTATCTTCAGATTTTTGTAATGGTATTTTTGATAACTTTGGCGCCTTTTTAGGCGGCACCGTTGCTTCGAGACTCCTGAAACTTTAAGTTAAATAAGCTTTCCTGCGGTAAAGTCTGCGTCAAAGGCGTCACCATAAATAGTAGACCAAAATTTGGGAATTTCATCCCTAAGTGTGCGGCTCAAGATCGTGGAACTACTACTACATGCTATTACCACATTACATTACTTCTCTAATTGCATACTTTACAGCGCAGTGTATTAATGAAATTCTCTGTTAAAACTCTGTCTAGAATTTAAATTGACAGTTTTCTGTTTTGTTATGTTTTATGTTTTTCTGTGTTCTAGTGTTTCAATATTAGTTCAATACAAAGTATGGTTTTAGGCGTCTGCTGTAGAAACAAGAATCTGAGCAGGTTGTGGGAACACGTTCGGCATAAAACTATGCAATGAACTTTTCGGAAATATGTACGCGTCTGTCACTCCTCCGTTTAGTTCAATTTCGTTTCGCAGAATGTTCGTTTAATATGATATTTAAAGCACAGCTGATTACCCTATTTTTGCTTTGTAACCTTTGACCCCCAACAACTCCGACCGAGTGTAATCAAGCCAGAGGCTGTTTTCTTAAAAAACTAACTTTGTAAGTCGGCCTTAGTTCAAAGCTGATAAAAAGAGCGAAGTAAGAAAGCGATTAACAAGAACACTGAGAAAAAAGAGAATACTGATAAGTGAAAAGAACTTGGCTGATGTAAACCTACGAGATCTGAAATTAAAAACTCAGTTGCAAGTGATAGTTAAGCATCGAATGTTGCTGGGTTTCGTAAAGTGGAGTTAGAATTAAAAGAATGCCATCGAAATACTGGTTGCTTGGAATTGTTTTCTTATTCGCGCAAACTCCAATCACACATGGAAGAAAATTTCGTGACGACTTCAAAGAAATCGATAGAGTGTATTTGCAGAATATCATCGACAACATGGACACATCGGTGGATCCTTGTGATGACCTGTTCGGGTTTGCTTGTGGAAACTGGATACATAATTACAATTCCACTGATTATGTCGACATGGCTGGCTACATGGACAGCAAGGTAAACCAACAACTACTCGATATTTTGAGACAACGTCAGCACGATGAGGAAGGCAGTATCTATGCAAAATTGTGGCTATACTATGAGACTTGTGAGACTCTGACGCAACCTGCATTGAATACTTTTTTGAGGCTGGTTCAGGAGAAATTGAACTTTACTTGGCCGATCTTTCGTGACGACTGGGACGAGATTTGGGCGGGTGAGAAAGATTTTGATTGGTTGATGGTCGTGGCTGGTTTGCGGTGGTACGGCTTGAATGGAGTTTTTATAACGCAAAATATCAACGTACGCCTACACAATGGTAGCCATCATATACTTGAGATACATCGGCATCAAAGCACCCACGAGTTACGTGAAGAAGATGTAGTGGGGATATTTACAAACTTTGGAATGGAAGAGTTTGAGAGTATAAAGATTGCTGGCCAGATAATGGTTTTGGAACGCAGAATGCAAAAGCTGACCTTGGAGGCTGCGGACGATGCTGAAGCTTCTCCTGAGACAGAACATAAAGTGGATAGAGAAGAGCGAGATAAAGAAGTGGATAATGATAGAAAAGACGGAAACATACAGGAAAATCGGGAGGACAAAGATGTACAAGATGAATATCAAGGTAGGGGAAAGGGAAGAATCAGGAGACAGATATACAGCTATGAGGAATATTTTAAAGAGCTCACGTTGGAGGAACTGCACTCAAAAGTACCGTTCATAGATTGGGAGAAGTATTTTGCTATCATTCTGGGACGGACAGTGAATGCTTCAACCGATGTGGTGCAAATATTTTCGCTCAACTTAAGTTACTTCGACCAACTGCGGGCGATTCTGCATAAGAGTTCCAACGAGACGATTGCCTACTACATCATGCTAAAGCTGATGTACACTCTGAACGCAGATCTGCCGTTGGCCGGGATGAACAATTCCATGAAATGCATCGAGCATCTACGCGGCTACATGCCGTTAGCCATGAACTACCTGTATGAGGCACACATCTATAAGTTCCAGAGAGAACAGACGGACGCGGCACTTTTCGAAATCTATCGGCAACTGAGGCATCGCTTCAGAGATCTAGTGTTCGAGAATCACCTTCAGCTGAACCAAACTGAGCAGCAATACATTTTGGACGAGCTCGAAGGAATGCAATTAAAGATCGGGAACATTCCATTCAAATTAAGTGAGCAGCTTGTTACTGAGTACTACGATGAGCTAGAGTTCAACTCTAGTTCATTCTACGCTAACCATCTTCAACTGCTGCGTCTCCACACGCGAGGACAGTTAGACCGTCTTAAAAATCAAGCATCGCCCGATACAGAGTTTTTCTACAACCTCGATGCCGAAACAGAAAGTTCGTCATCGCCGGTCAAGATTTTCAACAGTGCCATCTTGTTTCCCTACGGATATCTTCAGATGCCGTTTTACCGCAGTGACCTTCATCCGCTGTTCCAGTATTCGCTGCTGGGCTTCATTCTGGCCCATGAGATCGTACACGCCTTCGATCTCTTCCACATTGTGTACGACAAAAACAGCAACTACAATCGGCTGGGCGTTTCTGTGGCACAACATTTTGGGCCTCATCTCGGTTGTTTAGCTGGCAGGGAATCCGATAACATTTCCGAAAACATCGCAGATGTCTCGGGATTGCGTCTTGCCTACCAAACGTATTTTCAGGATGTGCTCAATGGTTCGCATGCTAACTTACACAGCTTCAAAACGAGTACCACCACGATGACCGAACAAGAGCTGTTTTTTGTCAATTCAGTTCAGTTTTTATGCGCTAACATTGAGAAAATATCAATGCTGGATATTAAGCAATTGAATTTAGAGCACGAAATGCATGATGCTCGCGTGAGACAGAATTGGCCGTTGTTTGAGGAATATTCGCGGGTGTTTAAGTGTAGCAAGGCTCGCAAAATGAACACAAGTGAAATGTGCCGCTTGTGGTGAAATGAAGTGAATATATGGACGTAATGTAGATTGGCGTAGCGTTGCCATAGGTTAAATAATTTTATATGCAGTATTTAATATTAAACTCGCCATTAAAAATGCTGCAAAGAAGAGAAAAAGTCAAATGTTTTGTATGCAGTATTGTGTTTTGGGCGAAAAGGAAATTCTTTAAATATATAATTAGGTACACGTCATACAATTGGATTCAGCACACCAAAATACATAAGTAGCCGTCCCCAAAAAAGATGCCATTGCAAATAATTCCATATTACGTCAGAAGTTTGTTCAGTATTTACGTTCTGTTTGTTGCACATGCCTATAAAATGCAAATCAGTTTTCTCACAATAAATTGAAATTCCTGACGTCAGCGGCGTGGCGTGTATTTGCACATTATAAACGTCTTGAGAATTTCTATGACTAACCAGTATGTCGGTCGTTGCCATGACGAATTCGATAGCTTATCGATTAATATGTAAAGCGTGATTAGTTCTAGAACTCTTGGTGGTTCTAGTGCACCTAAACGATTGCATAATTCGTTGGGAAATTTATTCTACTGTAACTTTACTTCACACCCACCCACAGTTGAGTCCAATCCCTCTAAAGAGTGTCGTCTAAAATCTAAAGGGCGAAAGTAAACACAGACTAAAAGGGAAATATTGATTTCAGATACAATTTTGCAACAACGTGACTACATAACAACCCCTCTTCCCCCTTCCTCGCCTCTTCATTATCACTACTTTTTGCTGAATAATCCATTAATTATTTTAATGAATTCCTGGTTTCTGTACTGCTAGTTTGCCAGGTTTCAAATTGCATTTGCAATTAGAAAGCCAAACAAAACGACAGAAGAGGCTTAATTAAAATTGGTAGCGTTTCTGGAAATTGCAGTAGCACGTTCACAATAGCACGGCTACACTTTATTATTAGTTTCCCTATACAATGAAATTGAAACTGGACGACTTTAAAATTTCATAAATTCTTAATTAGCAAAAATGTTTCAACTGGCAGTTCGACAGCTTGCGAAAGCATTTTCAAGTGCAAGTAAATCCAATACAGGCAAACTACAAAAATCTATTAATGGCAATCCAGAACTATTTGGCCACTAGATTTTAAATTTTAAAATGCAGAAACTTTCTTTAAATAAACAAATAAATTTTCAAAGTAAAAACCAACAGACCAACAACAAATGTTCAAATATTTGCCAAATGTATGTCGGCCGACATACATCATACGGTAATGATCATCATAAAATTATATATTTTGTTTTTCTTCCAACAAAAGAAAAAGGAAAGCAATGACAGAAAGAGAGAGAGAGAGAGAGAGAGAGAGAGAGAGAGAAAGAGAACGAAAGCTGAAATTAAGTTAATTTCCATTGAAGCTGACTGAAACAATTTTTCTGTGAAGAAACGGGGAAAGAAGAAATAAAAGATAATGAAAATTAAGTTAACGTTTCTCTGGATCTTTTTTTATACAGATGAAAAACTATTATAAAAAGCAAAAAAACAACATGAGTTCAAATCTTCAAAAAGATTTCAAGGTTTTTATGAAAGGCGATACTTAAAATTACGACGATATCCGAACTGTGGCAGATCAGTTTTCATGTCTTCTATATTTTTCTGCATGTTAATTAACTCTAACATCAGCCGCTTTTATCCACAGAATATAATTATCTGCCGGTTAGTTGATCGTAAAAGGGTGAAACAAGGCCTTAATATTATAATTTTAAAATGAATTTTACAAGCTTTTGCGTTTCACAAACAAATATGTTTTATATGCTGAAAAAAACATTTTCTCAGGCATGAATTACAATCCACTCTACTTGTTTACAAATACTCCACTTGTTCCACATGTTCTTTAACACTCCGCGAAGGTTTTCGGACACTTCCTGGTTTAACTTATGATATTATGATACAGATCTAGTTGTAAATTTCAATGTTTGCTTGACTGCACTTAGCAAAATTTCAACTTTATATTTAATTAACACAACTTCCGAATGGGTCATATTTAGCTACAGAGGCATTTAGATTTACTGTGGCCAGTAGTGCTAATTATGAGAGTTGAATTCACAGTTGCATACTGATTAGTGTTCAACGCCTTTGAAGTGTTTTTTATTAAGTTCAAATCTCTTTTTGTTGTTCTTTTTCCAGCAATGTATGTGTGCAATGACATCGCGATGTTACGTGGGTTGTCATCGTCTACTCGAATTGACAACTCAACCACGATTCAATGATTCCATCGTCCGTCGCCGACAATTACGTCGCGGCACGCGCTCCGCTGCAAAATTACATAAATAAAAACATTTCCACCAAAGTCATGCTAACAATAAATATTACAATTAATTGTTTAGATTCTTTATGTCAGACTGTAACTTGCTTGCAAATTGGAGTTGACAATAAAATTTGTTTCGTTGCGAATATCTAGCTAATTGATTTGTGTTACCAATTTTAGCAACTTAATTCATTTGGAATGAAAATTAATTTGATTTGTAATAATAATTGAACAAAATTTCAAAATAATGGGAATGTTCGAATGACATTTAATTGGCATTGAGAAAGAAAAGAGACAAGTAAAAATTAAACTCTAGATGACGTCCACTTGCAATGAAAATGGATTTTGCAAGCGGTAACGAAGATTACGACCTTTTTTAGGTCTTCTTAGCATACGAAAGATATCAGCCGGTATCTGTGACCATTATGCAAAAAGGGGCAACAAAATAGTAAAAACAACAACAAAACCTAATGCAGTTTAATCGGTTTAAAGCTAACGACCTGGGTTGCCAACTTTATGTGCAAGAGTCCTCTTCGTGGCATTTATAAATAGCCAAGGGAAACGGGAATTCGTATGGAATTAAGAATTTAGAATGTATGTAGAATTTTCTTCTTATTTAATACAATCTTCTAGTTATTATTGAATTAACTGATGTCTCTGTCGCATCAACGAGAGAATTCCAGGAATCTCGATTCTTAACTAAAGAAAAAACGCTCTCGATGTCAATTATCACATTGAATGCAGGATAAAAAAAGCTGTGTAAATATCGTCCTGATTGAATAAACCATCTCGATTGTCTTCTCGAATTCGGGTGAGGATCGATCAATAAATAAATTTTTCACAGATTTTTCCGTACATTTCACTAATTTTTCATAGATTTCTACATCTCAGCCCAGAAATCCCTCCGTAGTTTTTTTGCGGGACTTCTATATCGCAGTGGGATTCTTTAGGATGTTTTTACATAGGTGAGATGTTTCTCCTTTAAATTGCCGTGGATATTTTAAATGAGTTATATAAGGGGAAAATGGGGTTTCGAAATTTCTGCGTGGGAAAAAGAGTTTAAGAACAGAGATGGCAACTATTTAACAGATTAACAGACGAAAACCAGTTGAAACTGATAGGATTAAACAGATCTGCGGATCTAGTCCTCCTACGTCTTGCTAGGAAAGGGGGAATGAGTGCTTAAAGCAAGCAGTAACCAGGTGGTCGATTTGGTAAACTTTCAATTTGTATTAATACGAAATCCGTTTCTTTTTCAATTAATATGTTGTTTCTTTGTGAATTTTTTTCCTACATTTGCAAGAAAAAGTTAATAAATAAACGTATCAAGTGACCACCGTGTGCCACAAATGAGACCGAGCACTGGACAATGCAATCCAACAGATGGATGAATGGATGGATGGATTGATGGATGAATAGTGAAACGCACACAAGTGACGACGTTTTATAGGTTAGTCGGCTGAAATAAAAAATAGGCCTACATTTCGCTTTGAGGAGGAAGTTTAACTTCTTTATTGTCTGTTTTGGTGCTTTGTGACTGGTTGGTTGTGAAAAGCAACTGTGAGGTTTTTGTAGTTGATTTTTGTAGTTGTTGCGTTGCTGTTGTTTTCCCTGTTGACCGGCTTCTCTATATATTGCTGACCTCACTCGGCTTTTCAACACCATGCGCAAAATTCATTCATTCTCTCACACAACAAATGACATCAATTCGTTGTTTCGTGTCAACACAACACTTTCTGCCGCTTCGGTTCCTCTTATTTTGCATATTTTATATATATTTTATATAGTATGAGTAGCTCTGGCGGATCGAAACGTTTGCACTCAGCAGTTGTGCTTTTTTATGAGTAACGCTATTTGATGTGAACGCGACTATTTGCCGATCTATTGTACAAAATAGTTTTTATGGCTTTTAAGCGAATTTTTACCCAACCACTCATACGAAAGTTGTTGTCCTTGGTCCGAAAATTACTTATTTTAGTATTTTAGGTGTAATATTTTCAAGAACAGGTTGAGAGTGCATTCCATTATATTTACCTCCAATTTTTCTATCAGTGGATAATACTCGTACTATAATTAAATCCACAAATTTCGGTGTATTTTTTAGCGGCACCTTTTAAATGCTTGCGAGGAGTCCTCACAAGTATCTGAATAATAATATTATAAAAACTCTAAAAGGTTCCGAATTTCTCTTGTTATTTAGAATAGAACACAACTGAAAAGTTCTGCTTCTGAAAACAAATGTTGCGTTGCAAGAAACACTCGATCTTTTAAAACAAAAATTAGAACCCAGACGCCAATTTTTTACATTTGACCCAGAGGGGAGCAACAGTCTCAGAAGGCAGGAGTGCTCATACACTCAACTTTGCGTTGGCTTCCTCGCTCGTATACTTCCATGAATTCCAATTTCTGGATGAAAATGATAAAAGTTTAATAAAAGACCAAGAGACGCTCGACCTTTTAAAACAAAAATTAGAACCGAGAAGCCAATTCTTTACATTTGCCCCAGCGGTGGGCAACAGTCTCAGAAGGCAGGAGTGCTCATACACTCAACTTTGCGTTGGCTTCCTCGCTCGTATACTTCCATGAATTCCAATTTCTGGATGAAAATGATAAAAGTTTAATAAAAGACCAAGAGACGCTCGACCTTTTAAAACAAAAATTAGAACCGAGAAGCCAATTCTTTACATTTGACCCAGCGGTGGGCAACAGTCTCAGAAGGCAGGAGTGCTCATACACTCAACTTTGCGTTGGCTTCCTCGCTCGTATACTTCCATGAATTCCAATTTCTGGATGAAAATGATAAAAGTTTAATAAAAGACCAAGAGACGCTCGACCTTTTAAAACAAAAATTAGAACCGAGAAGCCAATTCTTTACATTTGACCCAGCGGTGGGCAACAGTCTCAGAAGGCAGGAGTGCTCATACACTCAACTTTGCGTTGGCTTCCTCGCTCGTATACTTCCATGAATTCCAATTTCTGGATGAAAATGAAAAAAGTTTAATAAAAGACCAAGAGACGCTCGATCTTTTAAAACAAAAATTAGAACCGAGAAGCCAATTCTTTACATTTGACCCAGCGGTGGGCAACAGTCTCAGAAGGCAGGAGTGCTCATACACTCAACTTTGCGTTGGCTTCCTCGCTCGTATACTTCCATGAATTCCAATTTCTGGATGAAAATGATAAAAGTTTAATAAAAGACCAAGAGACGCTCGACCTTTTAAAACAAAAATTAGAACCGAGAAGCCAATTCTTTACATTTGACCCAGCGGTGGGCAACAGTCTCAGAAGGCAGGAGTGCTCATACACTCAACTTTGCGTTGGCTTCCTCGCTCGTATACTTCCATGAATTCCAATTTCTGGATGAAAATGATAAAAGTTTAATAAAAGACCAAGAGACGCTCGACCTTTTAAAACAAAAATTAGAACCGAGAAGCCAATTCTTTACATTTGACCCAGCGGTGGGCAACAGTCTCAGAAGGCAGGAGTGCTCATACACTCAACTTTGCGTTGGCTTCCTCGCTCGTATACTTCCATGAATTCCAATTTCTGGATGAAAATGATAAAAGTTTAATAAAAGACCAAGAGACGCTCGATCTTTTAAAACAAAAATTAGAACCGAGAAGCCAATTCTTTACATTTGACCCAGCGGTGGGCAACAGTCTCAGAAGGCAGGAGTGCTCATACACTCAACTTTGCGTTGGCTTCCTCGCTCGTATACTTCCATGAATTCCAATTTCTGGATGAAAATGATAAAAGTTTAATAAAAGACCAAGAGACGCTCGACCTTTTAAAACAAAAATTAGAACCGAGAAGCCAATTCTTTACATTTGACCCAGCGGTGGGCAACAGTCTCAGAAGGCAGGAGTGCTCATACACTCAACTTTGCGTTGGCTTCCTCGCTCGTATACTTCCATGAATTCCAATTTCTGGATGAAAATGATAAAAGTTTAATAAAAGACCAAGAGACGCTCGATCTTTTAAAACAAAAATTAGAACCGAGAAGCCAATTCTTTACATTTGACCCAGCGGTGGGCAACAGTCTCAGAAGGCAGGAGTGCTCATACACTCAACTTTGTGTTGGCTTCCTCGCTAATATACTTCCATGAATTCCAATTTCTGGATGAAAATGTTAAAAGTTTAATAAAAGACCAAGAGACGCTCGATCTTTTAAAACAAAAATTAGAACCGAGAAGCCAATTCTTTACATTTGACCCAGCGGTGGGCAACAGTCTCAGAAGGCAGGAGTACTCATACACTCAACTTTGTGTTGGCTTCCTCGCTCATATACTTCCATGAATTCCAATTTCTGGATGAAAATGATAAAAGTTTAATAAAAGACCAAGAGACGCTTGATCTTTTAAAACAAAAATTAGAACCGAGAAGCCAATTCTTTACATTTGACCCAGCGGTGGGCAACAGTCTCAGAAGGCAGGAGTGCTCATACACTCAACTTTGTGTTGGCTTCCTCGCTCATATACTTCCATGAATTCCAATTTCTGGATGAAAATGATAAAAGTTTAATAAAAGACCAAGAGACGCTCGATCCTTTAAAACAAAAATTAGAACCGACAAGCCAATTCTTTACATTTGACCCAGCGGTGGGCAACAGTCTCAGAAGGCAGGAGTACTCATACACTCAACTTTGTGTTGTTTCTCGCTCATATACTTCCATGAATTCCAATTTCTGGATGAAAATGATAAAAGTTTAATAAAAGACCAAGAGACGCTCGATCTTTTAAAACAAAAATTAGAACCGACAAGCCAATTCTTTACATTTGACCCAGCGGTGGGCAACAGTCTCAGAAGGCAGGAGTACTCATACACTCAACTTTGTGTTGGCTTTCTCGCTCATATACTTCCATGAATTCCAATTTCTGGATGAAAATGATAAAAGTTTAATAAAAGACCAAGAGACGCTCGATCTTTTAAAACAAAAATTAGAACCGAGAAGCCAATTCTTTACATTTGACCCAGCGGTGGGCAACAGTCTCAGAAGGCAGGAGTACTCATACACTCAACTTTGTGTTGGCTTTCTCACTCATATACTTCCATGAATTCCAATTTCTGGATGAAAATGATAAAAGTTTAATAAAAGACCAAGAGACGCTCGATCTTTTAAAACAAAAATTAGAACCGAGAAGCCAATTCTTTACATTTGACCCAGCGGTGGGCAACAGTCTCAGAAGGCAGGAGTACTCATACACTCAACTTTGTGTTGGCTTTCTCGCTCATATACTTCCATGAATTCCAATATCTGGATGAAAATGATAAAAGTTTAATAAAAGACCAAGAGACGCTCGATCTTTTAAAACAAAAATTAGAACCGACAAGCCAATTCTTTACATTTGACCCAGCGGTGGGCAACAGTCTCAGAAGGCAGGAGTACTCATACACTCAACTTTGTGTTGGCTTTCTCGCTCATATACTTCCATGAATTCCAATTTCTGGATGAAAATGATAAAAGTTTAATAAAAGACCAAGAGACGCTCGATCCTTTAAAACAAAAATTAGAACCGACAAGCCAATTCTTTACATTTGACCCAGCGGTGGGCAACAGTCTCAGAAGGCAGGAGTACTCATACACTCAACTTTGTGTTGGCTTTCTCGCTCATATACTTCCATGAATTCCAATTTCTGGATGAAAATGATAAAAGTTTAATAAAAGACCAAGAGACGCTCGATCTTTTAAAACAAAAATTAGAACCGACAAGCCAATTCTTTACATTTGACCCAGCGGTGGGCAACAGTCTCAGAAGGCAGGAGTACTCATACACTCAACTTTGTGTTGGCTTTCTCGCTCATATACTTCCATGAATTCCAATTTCTGGATGAAAATGATAAAAGTTTAATAAAAGACCAAGAGACGCTCGATCTTTTAAAACAAAAATTAGAACCGAGAAGCCAATTCTTTACATTTGACCCAGCGGTGGGCAACAGTCTCAGAAGGCAGGAGTACTCATACACTCAACTTTGTGTTGGCTTCCTCGCTCATATACTTCCATGAATTCCAATTTCTGGATGAAAATGATAAAAGTTTAATAAAAGACCAAGAGACGCTCGATCTTTTAAAACAAAAATTAGAACCGAGAAGCCAATTCTTTACATTTGACCCAGCGGTGGGCAACAGTCTCAGAAGGCAGGAGTACTCATACACTCAACTTTGTGTTGGCTTTCTCGCTCATATACTTCCATGAATTCCAATTTCTGGATGAAAATGATAAAAGTTTAATAAAAGACCAAGAGACGCTCGATCCTTTAAAACAAAAATTAGAACCGACAAGCCAATTCTTTACATTTGACCCAGCGGTGGGCAACAGTCTCAGAAGGCAGGAGTACTCATACACTCAACTTTGTGTTGTTTCTCGCTCATATACTTCCATGAATTCCAATTTCTGGATGAAAATGATAAAAGTTTAATAAAAGACCAAGAGACGCTCGATCTTTTAAAACAAAAATTAGAACCGACAAGCCAATTCTTTACATTTGACCCAGCGGTGGGCAACAGTCTCAGAAGGCAGGAGTACTCATACACTCAACTTTGTGTTGGCTTTCTCGCTCATATACTTCCATGAATTCCAATTTCTGGATGAAAATGATAAAAGTTTAATAAAAGACCAAGAGACGCTCGATCTTTTAAAACAAAAATTAGAACCGAGAAGCCAATTCTTTACATTTGACCCAGCGGTGGGCAACAGTCTCAGAAGGCAGGAGTACTCATACACTCAACTTTGTGTTGGCTTTCTCACTCATATACTTCCATGAATTCCAATTTCTGGATGAAAATGATAAAAGTTTAATAAAAGACCAAGAGACGCTCGATCTTTTAAAACAAAAATTAGAACCGAGAAGCCAATTCTTTACATTTGACCCAGCGGTGGGCAACAGTCTCAGAAGGCAGGAGTGCTCATACACTCAACTTTGTGTTGGCTTCCTCGCTCATATACTTCCATGAATTCCAATTTCTGGATGAAAATGATAAAAGTTTAATAAAAGACCAAGAGACGCTCGATCCTTTAAAACAAAAATTAGAACCGACAAGCCAATTCTTTACATTTGACCCAGCGGTGGGCAACAGTCTCAGAAGGCAGGAGTACTCATACACTCAACTTTGTGTTGGCTTTCTCGCTCATATACTTCCATGAATTCCAATTTCTGGACGAAAATGATAAAAGTTTAATAAAAGACCAAGAGACGCTTGATCTTTTAAAACAAAAATTAGAACCGAGAAGCCAATTCTTTACATTTGACCCAGCGGTGGGCAACAGTCTCAGAAGGCAGGAGTGCTCATACACTCAACTTTGTGTTGGCTTCCTCGCTCATATACTTCCATGAATTCCAATTTCTGGATGAAAATGATAAAAGTTTAATAAAAGACCAAGAGACGCTCGATCTTTTAAAACAAAAATTAGAACCGAGAAGCCAATTCTTTACATTTGACCCAGCGGTGGGCAACAGTCTCAGAAGGCAGGAGTACTCATACACTCAACTTTGTGTTGGCTTTCTCGCTCATATACTTCCATGAATTCCAATTTCTGGATGAAAATGATAAAAGTTTAATAAAAGGCCAAGAGACGCTTGATCTTTTAAAACAAAAATTAGAACCGAGAAGCCAATTCTTTACATTTGACCCAGCGGTGGGCAACAGTCTCAGAAGGCAGGAGTGCTCATACTCAACTTTGTGTTGGCTTCCTCGCTCATATACTTCCATGAATTCCAATTTCTGGATGAAAATGATAAAAGTTTAATAAAAGACCAAGAGACGCTCGATCTTTTAAAACAAAAATTAGAACCGAGAAGCCAATATTTTCCATTTGACCCAGAGGTGAACAACAGTCTCAGGAGGCAGGAGTATTCATCAACTTTGTGTTAGCTTCCTTGCTCATATTACAGAATTGCAATTTATAGTTACACTTTTATCTTTTTAATTTGCTTTTTTCCAATTTCTAGCAATAAAAACCAAACTGTTTGTTCTGAATACAAAATTGATGGGCGTAGAAAATTTGTTAAATTTGTTTTTGTTGAGTCCTCTTGTTGGCTATTGAAAAGATTTATTATTTTTTTGTCCGATCGATAACCGATTATCGATCGGACAATCGTTGTATGGAGGGAGTCAAGTAGTCAGAAATCTAAAAAAATTATTCTAAAATTTCCAATACCGAAATGTTAGTTTTAAGGAAAACCCAAATGTAATGATACGCTTGAGATGGGGCAGTTCTCGTCTCGATCTTCGTCCGAACTCGAGACAATAATCGAGATCGAGGTGACTTTTTCAGTCGCGCCGATGTCTAGATATTTTTTCTCATTTTCAGTTCAAGGCGATGATCGTGGTCAGATCAGTGTTTGGTTTGCCTAATACAAGAATCAAAACTTCTAAAACCCTTCCGTAGATGCAACAGTTACCCAGTTAATTCAACAGAAATAACAGTGTGAATTCCATACACGAGTAAATGATAAAAACTCTCTGCAGAATATCGAAACAACCGAAAGTAGAGCGTAAATGAAGAAATGAATGAAATATTCGCCTGCAACTAACTAAAGAGCAACAAACGCTTATCGCACCCCAGCCACACCCCTGTATTCCGGCTCCACCCCCTCCCCGATCAACCTTCTTTCGAACTGACTGCACGACAAAAGTTGCCACATAAATGAATGATTACCAGAGCGATAATTAATTGAGCGCAATTGAAATAGTTGTTCGTTTAATTTTTCTAAGGCAATGAAGTAGTTACGCGTGCTTAAATTAATTATTTTTCAGTCTGGTAAAGTGTGATAATTTCTGGAGCTTTTACAAGAATTTTTCAAATGTATTTTAAGAAACTTTTTTCTACTTTTCTCTCTACTCTTTTCTTTCTGCCAAATAAAGCAGCTACAATTTAGTCCACCGTCTCCAAAAATCAAAGCACGGAAGTCACTGGATTTTGCTATGAATACCAAATCGACTTCAATTCGTGGCAGAGATTAATAGTTTTTCTCCTTCGATTTGAAGCAGTGCGATTTAATGAGTTTTGTCTCTTTTTGGCGAGCGGAGCTCATAAATCATGTGAGTTATGCATTCATTGTTACTTCGGTGGGGAGTTTTTTTTCTTTGTCAATTTAAAATGTTGCAGTTGAAACGATAAAATGCTGCATAAAATTTAACTGTAATGCAAGTTTGAAAATGTGTAGGAA
Organism: Sicus ferrugineus; assembly: GCA_922984085.1. Taxonomy (NCBI): domain Eukaryota; kingdom Metazoa; phylum Arthropoda; class Insecta; order Diptera; family Conopidae; genus Sicus; species Sicus ferrugineus. The sequence goes on from OV277352.1 coordinate 4,649,300, forward strand.
GCGAAAGAGACGCCAACTTTAAGCAAAAAAGTGAACTTTTGCTTTTACTGGGAACAAAAAACCAAAAATTATTAGTTTAGACCTGCATGAGTCTCAATGAGTCTCGAAAAGAGATTCTCAAGTTTTAATTAAAGAATTCAAGGCGTTCATTACGGGTCACATAAAAGTCTCTCCACTTGCATCACGTTACTCATATCTGTGGCGTTTGTTAATTTCAGCAGAAGAAGATTTTTGTTTACATTCGCAAGCGTGTAAACAGGAAATTTTTTCCAATTAAATGATTTTCACTATACTCAAGTACGCGATATTTTTCCAGCTCGCAATCGTCATCAGCAAGTCGTCATTCCAAATGGGTATCATTAGCAGTCATGATACATGTACGTCATGCCGTACTGGAACTTGAAACTCGTTTCTCGTATTACTGCTTTTGGAGAAAAGTAAGAAAAATCAGATTTGATTTCATTTTCATTTCTTTGATTTCGAATTTTTTTCTATTTTTACTTTTTTTCGGTCTTTCTATTGATTTTAATTACTTCCCTTTCGTTTTAAATGTGCAAACAACTTCAAGTTGCTGTTGCATTCTTTTTGCTTCTTTCCGCACTTTAAAGTTGAGTGGATTTCATGAAAGAAGCACTCATTTTAATGAAGAAATATTACTTCATGTCGTAAAAATACGTATGCAGCGAATGTAGATTGAAGCGAGGAAGGAAAGAATGGAAGGAATAAGAATTCAGCAGCCAGCAGTGAAGAAAGAGTTTCACTGCAGAAGACTGCATTCATACATGACTGACTGTAAATGAATTTAATCATTTTTCACAATTATTTGGTCCTTGAGCCGCAACCGAAGTACTTGCAGTTCTTTGTTGGCTTCCCTGCTTATATATTGCGATAAATTTCAGATTTTTGACGAAATTGTTGAAAGTTTGATCAAGAGCTCAACAAATGATCGATTTTTTCCAGTTCATTTCCGCGAAAACAGAGGCTTTAGCGTCAGTTATTTTAAATCTTTTTGTTGAAATACTTCAACCGGAAGACCATTCGTAGTTGCTTTTTCATGGTTGCATTTAACGAGATAGTTTTATCTTTAATTTCATAATCGATTAATTTATACGTCTAGATGAGAGCACATTATTTCAGAGAGTCATAAACAGTTCTTTCCTCAAGTGTACAAAAATATAGAAAAAGATTTCGAAACTACTCGTAATATTTTGATAGTTTCTGAATAAAACTACATTTAGAATTCCATATTTATTGTACAATTCACACACAAAATCAGCAACATACATATTCAAATGTAAACTCCATGAAATAAACAAAAGCAACTAAAATAAAAAAGCAAAATAATTGCTGGAAATCTGCGTTTTGAAAATTAAAAGAATTTAATAGGATTTTTACGACTTTTACAGTATTTTCAAGAAATGTGGCAATAAAATCGAATAAATCAAAAAACAAAAAAAATAAGAGTATAAAACAATAAAAACAAACAATTGCATTAAGAAAGTCAATTAAAAATGTAATGAATGATACATATAGAGAATAAAGATAGAATAAAACGATTTCACGTGATGGGACGATTTCTTTTTGTTTTTGTTGTTGTTGTAGACACAAAGAAAAATAAATGAAATTCCAATATAGTAATACATGAGGAGATAGTGGCAAAAATAATACTTAAAGGTCTAATAATAGTGGTGAAAATAATATAGGATGGGCCATCGGTAGGTTTCTTTTTGATCTTTGCGTTATTAGCGTCCACACGAAAAGGCTAGAAAAAATAGTAGAAATTTTATTGTCATAGTACTCATATAACAGTGGAAATAGTAGTAAAATAGTAATAATATAAAAGGTACTTTTCTATGTACATTTTCCTCCAAGCTTAAACAGGTTAAAGGCCTACAAGTTTTCGAAAAAGCGGCAAAAAAGCCAGGCAACTTAACAAGTCACTGAAACTTATTTACGCACAACTGGAGTAGCAGGAAATTTGAATGAGTATTAAATGAAAAGTGGAAGAAAAGCAGCTTAAGTTTGTGTATGAGTGCATAAAAGAAAAGAGTTTTTGTTCGTCTTTTAACTTACTTCATTTTCTCGGAAAAATAGAAAATGTCAAGCCGGAAAGCTGAAAATGAAAATAAAAGAAAAAGGTATGAAATTTCTACGATTTGCTACGAAACACTTACAAATAAATTCTTATCTATAATAGCTACGCGAAATAACAGAAAGTTATTAAAAAAAAGTAGTTCATTATTCTAATTTCCATATATCTGGTTTCGCACTTAATTAGCATAACTTTTCTGAGTCGATAGTATTTCGATAGTTTTGACACGCAAGTTTGACCTAATTTTCATAAATAGTCAAGTTTAAAGAGTAAAAATTGACTATAATAGAATGTCACTAAAAGCTCCTTGGAAACTTCTGCTTGAATATCATTCTGGGTTTCTTTCGTATATCTGAAAAGCTTCTTGAAACTTCTAACTTCTGTCAACATTATAAACTTGCATGCAACATATTTTCTATTATTCTTCATTTAATGTTTCCTTTTATTTGAACTGGTTTTTCCGCTTTTATTCGAATGCAAAAGGACAGAATAAATATGAAATAATTTATAGAGTTATGCTGACGCATAACTTCCTTTGCCTAACCCAATTTTGTATTGTATTTCGCAACGCATTTGCGACATCACAACAAGTTGCATACGCAAATGCCATACAAATATGTATGTCATGCGAGGGGGAGCCTCGCACGTACGTAACATGCATGCATACGTAAGGCAATCTTAACTTCTGCATTAGCCAACCTTATATGCGGTGTGGGTGGAAATAGTTTCCTCACCCCTTTCGAGTGTTGGTTTGTGTGTCCCTTTCAAGTCCTTTTAAACTGAATGCAATACAAAATGAAAAGAGAGCCACTTTAATATATAAACTTTTCATACAGCAAACTAACAATTTCCTTCAGCTACACACATGCACATGCTATGTGTGTGTGTGTGTGTGTGTGTGTGTGTGTGTGTGTGTGTGTAGTAGTTTTTCGAAAAAAAGGAACTTCTCTTCAAAATTATATGAAATGCTTGGAATTTAAATTGCAGCGGATGACAAACTTCAAACTATCGAAAGTAGGAAAAAGGACGAAAAAAAATATATACAACACTGTCAAAAAAAGGAAGAAATCTTATTTGTGAGTCTATTTATGTATATAAATATATAAATATTATTATTTATGTATCACATCATTTTATTTTACATGTCGATCACAAAAATTACTAACAAAAGTCTTACTTATAGTTTCCATTCTCTTATTTTTCTTTCTTTTATGATGTTTAGTTAATTTCTTTTACGAAAAACTCAAACAAAAATCGTTATCATTTCCGGCGCCCTGAAAATTGGCACCATATTAATTTCGTTGAGTGTGCGCCGTTTCGTTTGCCAATATTTGTCGTTACAGTTGAATAAACTTTTGTTTGTTACGTAAATAGAGCGCGATCAATTAAATACAAATATAAGCAATAACAACAAAAGCGTAAACAACAACAACTAAAACAACAACAACGGCTGACAAGCAGCACCCACAGCAAGAAGATAATGAACGAGAAAAGCGTTTCTTTTTAATTAATCAGTTGGCGTTCTTAATTTTATATTGTAATTTCATAATTTATCAGTAAACTTTATTTATAATGAACTTTCAAAGTAGCGAAATACGTTGTTTTCAATTAGTTAGCTACTTTTTTTACAAATTATATTTTTAAATAAATAGTTCATTAATAATCAACAGTTAAATCTACTCAGGCAGAAAAACTTTTGCCTGAACAACAACAAAACTGAAGCAACAACAACGAAAAAACAACAATAACGAAAACAACAACAACTCACATATAGATATATAAATGTATTTGAGAAACATTTAAATTAATTCAATTGAAAAGCAGCAGCAGCGACATCTGAAAACAAGTTAGTTAGATGAAGTCCGTCAGTAGTAATAAAAATAATCACATTATTTTAATTACATACAAACATCTACAAACTTCGTCGTTATTAAACTTTTTTTTACATAATCAAAATTAAAAGCATTTTTGATCCTAGAATCAAGAAGTATAATTTTATCATAATTTAGTAACTTAAAATTGATTTAAAGTAAAACAAATGAAAAAAAACTTAATTACTAAAAATCTGCCAAAATCTACTACTAAAAACGTTCTCAAGCTTCACAAATTTCAGTCAGGATTACTTTTCTTTTCTTGTTTTCTCTACGAATTTTACACTTCATGCGATTTCCGCTTACTTACTAGCTGAAGTAATTATTTGCGCAAAGAGGAAGAGCAAACACAACTGAAGTGCGGTATAAAAACAATGCTTAAAATTAATTAAAAACTTATTTAGACTCCATGGTTCGCACAGAGTCGTCTCTGCAGCCAGCAGCAACTCTTCTCTGCATTGGTCTTCATGCCTCCTCCTCCTCCTCCTCCTCTCTTTCTCTAATTATCTCTGCGCCTTAAATTAGAGCTGCTTTTAATGGCAACAACAAATGAAGACGTTTTTCTATGCTTGCTTCTATTTGCTTAAAATATTTTTTAGTATTCGCATTTTCTCCTCCAACTTCACCAGCTTTTATTAAATTTTTTTTCACTTGGTAAAACTTGAAGTAGTTAATCAGAAAATAAGTTTAAAATCATTCACTCAAGTTTATTACTGCCGACTCTCAAATCTCACATTAAGAAAAAAAAGCTCTGCTGCATTTTAGCATTTGCTTTTTTGCTTTAAATTTCTGCTGAGTGCGAAGTACTGTGCGTTTGTCTGCCTGTCTGTCTGTCTGTCTGTCGGGTTCTTTGTTTCCCACTGAGCAAATGTCGGCGACGGTTTGAAAGAAAGCAAAAACAAAATCATTTCCATTTTAGACAGTTGGTATTTTAAATTTTTGTAGCCTCTGAGTTGAACTTGATATGGTGGTGCTGCTGCTGCTGAACAAAGAAAGACTTCAAGCCGAAGACGGAGCTGCAACTGACTCTGATGCTAAAGTCAAGGCAGTTGTTACGAGGTACTTAAGGAAGAATTGAGGCGAAAACGCAAGATTATATCGCAGAAATTTGTAATATTTCTATACGCGGCCATTGACCATGAAACCCACAAGCACTGAACGAATGACGGAATGAGCGAGTGAGTGCATCAACGTAGCAAAGTACTGGAGTGAGTGAGCGATGCAAGTGATGAGCTAATGCAAGTGATGAGTTGATGGAAGTGATGAGTTGATGGCAGTTCGTGTTTACACTCGTATATTTGCAGATAGCAACAGCAAGGCAAGTGTGAAGGCGCAAAAGATAAGGCTGTCGGATGAAATAACTGTAAGTGTAGCCTTGACTTAAGTGTAGCAGACATTTCAAGTGGGTGTGGAATTACGTCCGGGTGCGGTCCGCCGCACTGTAAAAGTTGAATGAATACTGTAGAGTAAAGAACTTCACGGCGTGTTTTAATGCTTCCAATTATAGTAAAACTAAAGAAATCAAGTTGCCGTTACTCCAGATATTTCTTGAAGGTCTAATAGCTTCAATTCTACATATAATTCGCAAGTAGTTCATTACGATTACATAATAAGTGGAAGTTATGGTCTTGAGCGTGAAATGGCTCAATTAACTATCGCGTTCATTATGTTTTAAATTAAATTTAGCGGTTAATAAATGTAGTCAAAGAAATAAAAACCTAAATTAATTAATTAATAATAGCTCGTACAAGTTTAAAAGCATAAAAAGCGCAGACTTTCTAAAATCTGAAAATAAACTTATTCAAAAAAATAAGCGAAATCTCTTCTCTTCTCAGTCAACCTGTGTTTCTATTGAGTGCCGCCCCTCCTCACCCTTCCGAGTCCCCACGACCGCTTTATTAGCCACTTTGAAAGCCAGCAAACCACACGGCTACACGAGTCATCTACGCATCAGTACGTTGCATCAAAGCGACGCATTTACACGCGAGAAAAACCCACAAAATTGAATCCAGATCACTGTTTACAGTGGTGGCGCTGTTGTGCGAGAAGCTATTAATGTCAATGTTTTCCGAGCGCTCATGCAACGGGCAAAATAAAGATATTGGGGACGAAGAGGGAGGGGGTGAAATGTAGGAGTGACATGAATGGTTGCATATATTTTCTCAAATGTTTAACTAAATACAAAAGTGAAGGGAATGCGGAATTTATTAGAGTAATAAAGAAGAATGCTGTTTTCGGCCAACCCTAATTTCAAATATTGTACATTGCGAGTTTCTGAAAACCTGACTGTATTTTTAACTATGTATACCAGTACGAAATCTTTTTCGAATAATTCAGTTCTAATATTACTCTGCGGCATGCAAATCTAGAAGGAAAAAGTGACTTTGTCATCATGTGAAAATAGTTATGTCATGATGACTTAATTTCTCGCTGCAATAAACGTCGTAAAAAGTTATTGTAATATAAATTTTCTTACAACAAGAAGAGCAAAACAAGTTTGGAAGGATAACTAATGCATGAAAAGGATATGCGTGACCAAACCCACTCAAATTTGGTACGTTTTAAGTACGTAAAAGAAATAAATTTTCAGTTCGTATGGCATCTGAAGGATCTCACGTAGATTTTGAACTCACGTAGTTAAGGGTCGCTTTACGGGAAACGAAGACGTACTAAACGTTATAAAAGGATATTTACGACTGTGTAAGTGACACTCTTGACATTTGTCACCCTGCTGACCCTAACAGGTAACCAACAAATTGTGCGGACTGTTATATGGAATCATAAAACAATTCGGAAACCAAGTAGAATAAATGTAGAGAAAAGATAAGAAAAGTACAGAGTTTTGACGCTTCCAACTTCTATGCATTTTTGCAGGTTTCCTGCTGCTGCTGCTTCTTTTTGCATTTCATATCTGTTTTTCTGTCATGAGGCGCCGGCGCTGGTGAGAATTTTTTCACCTGACAACCGAAGCGTTTGCGTAAAGAAGAAAAAGAGTCAGAGAACAAAAGTTAGAAAAGAAAAAAAAAAAATAAAAATAGTTGCTTACCTGACAGACTGTCGGAGAATGAGTTTGCCAAGAGTTGCCAGATAGATCAAAAATCAAGCAGTTTTACAAGGAGCGAATCATATTCAAATAATAATGAACAAATCATTTTCAAATAATTTAATGAAATTAATACTCGTATCTCATATAGTTATATCTAACTATCCCAAAATAACTTAAAGACGTTTGCAAATGCCTTCTAAATTTTAGATTTTAAAGGAACTACAAAATGCATTTGCACGCAAATTGACAATTAATTGCGGAAAATACTGTATTCACTTTAATATTCAGCTCTCCGCAGTAGTGTCACCGACTTCATTCATCATTTTTAACCATTGAAAGACTTTAGATATTAATGCTTTGATATATTTAAAATGGTTGGAAGCACTTAGAAAAATTGCTTAGTTTTACCAACAGTCTGGCAACCCTTTGCCATCTAAAGTGCACCTGAATGATTGTAAGCTGTAAGCAACTTTCCAGAATGCGTGATAACAATACTCCAGATATTTACAATCATTTTTAAAAAGCACAGAAGAAGATAAAAACTCACTAAGAGGAAATCTAAAAAGTTCGAAATTCACAAAAACGTATTGAAACAACTATTATGGCACACCAAATAAAGAGACAGACAACATTGCAGCAAAAGAAAAACACGAAAACAGAAATAAAATATAAAGTTCTTGGAAAAGAAGAATGAAACATATTTTCAACAAACAACAGAAAGAAAACAATTTGTCTGACAGTAAATCCCTGAGGGACGTGAAACATTTCAAGGATTCGATTAAGTGCAAAAAGCAGCTTTGTCGCAAAATCTTATTTGGATAGTAATCGAAATTTTCTTTCCTTTCAGGAAATCACTTGTCAGGCCAGGCGTGATACGAGAGTTTTTTCTCTTAATTTAAAAATAATGAATAGATTTTTAAATTCGCTTTTGATTTGAAAACTTATGAAGAAATTGTAGAAACTTGCTTTTGCTTAAGTAAATTAAATACAGAGTGAAATATCAATAAAAGTGATCAGAGTGAAATTTTCCAAATTTGCAAAAAATCAATTTTATTCATTTATATTTCAACACCAAAAATAAAACTCGATACAAGTGCCGTGAAGTAGTTTTAGTTTTCTTCATTTCTTCAAATTTTCATGGATGACGACACCCAACACACTGGAAATTAGTGCGTACCATCAGCCTAAAATCAACAAATCCTCATAAAAAGAAGAAAACAACTTCATGAGTTCACGATAGGAGGGCAATGGAGAGTCTTAAAATAACAACAACAACAACAACGAAAAGTATTATGAGTGTAGACACCAATCGAAAAGTCAAGAAGGCAGTGACCGCATACATATATAGAAATTCGAATGTAACTTAAAAACGTGTGGAGAGATTTACTCCGCATGATGATTAGGTTTACAGAGTGAATCAATGTCACTTTTATGCCACTGTCCTTATATTTCAGGGAGGTAGAGAGATAGAGAGAAAGGGAGAAAGAGAGGGAGAGAGAGTAGGAGAGAGAGAGTAGTAGATTGAAAGGGTGAGAGTAGGAGAGAGTAGGAGAGAGAGGGAGAGAGTAGGAGAGAGAGGGAGAGAGTAGGAGAGAGAGGGAGTGTAGAGCAAGGAGCGAGTTTCAGGGTGAGTTTTAGAGAGTGGAAGGAAGCTAGGGAGGAAGTAGAGTGTGGCCAGAGAGACGGACGCGGGGAGAGAGTGAAGCAGTAAGACTAAAATTTTTAAAAAAAAAAAATAATTCTTAGATATTTTCAGTGAGAAATTCTAACGATCATCTTAAGTCCCAACCTGTTGAAACAAGCAATAGTTTCCGTATCAATAAATATTTAAAATTGTTTCCAGAAAATGTAATTAATGATTAATGTTTACATTACACTCTCACACTATGGGCAACGTTTCTTCCAATTATTATTATTACTCGTATTATCCCAGATGTTTAATGGTTTTCACAGTTCTTTAGAAACATTTTTCGTGAATGATCGCCATTTCATTTATCAAAGATGTTCGGATGATCAACCACTTTATCTACCACAAATGAGCGGATAGTTTGGCAATAACACTTTTGCAGAACAGAGTTGAAAGATTGGCTTGATCTCAATCACTGTTTCTATATTTTATCATTATTATGAAATGATAATTTGATAAGAAAGACCCGTTGCTCCTTCTTATCAAATACGGATAAATGCAATTGTTGTCTGAAACCACAAAAGAGACAATACGGAATGTGATTTGAGTGTAAAACCAGCTTCTCTGTAGATAGCAAAACGTCATACGGATTGCGAACCAACGCATGTATAGATCCTGGTTACCTTTATAAAGTAGTGAAGTTTATTGTTCGTTGGCAACTCATTGTTGTCACTGGTTTTGGTGTTCCATGAATGCAGCAGAAAAATTTACGGAAATCTAAAAAAAGGGTTTTTGCAAAGAAAAAACTGCAAATCAGGTTGATTATGACACAAATACGGAAAATCATAAGGGGGAAAATGATGAAGACTAAAACCAAACTATTGAAAAATGCTGGCTGTTTAATGAGAGGATTATCTGAGATTACTGAACGCGTTACTGGAAAACATTGCATTTGCTTATTGTTATCGGCGGGCACATTTTTACACTGTTACACAAAATTGCCAAATCCTGAAAAACGCTATTACGTACTTCTTTCATGAAGCATTTCGAATTATTCGGTATTTTAATTGGTGTATTTCACAATTTTGAACTTTTTAATAACTTAACTCCTGCATTCAACTACTTTTTAACAACTTTTCATTTTTCTTACTTACATAATTGAGAAAAGCAAAAAGCCTTGCAAAGTTTCAGGATCAAAGTTGGAAAACAATGGATTTGCGGGGAAAAAAGGCAGCGACGCCGATGGGCGAAGAGGAATTGATATGAGAGAGAGAGAGAGTGCAACGAACCAGAATTTGTGACAGTAAAAAACAACATAAATTTTTGCAAAACGAATCCATTGATCGCATACATACAAATTATGATGCTGACGCTAATGACGATTGTGATAACCTTAAAAATAATGACGGGGCAGAGGAGACGCCGCAGCGGATGACTAACAACTGGAAGCTGCTGTGAAGATATTTTTTTGCTGACTGTGGAGAGGTTGGGAGTGGTTGATTTTATAGTTGTTACAGTGTTTGTAATCCGTAGTTATTGTTGTCGGTGAAGTTTTCATTACTGTTGAAGTTCCTTCCTTCTTTATTTTTTGTTTTTTGCAATCGTCTGGATTCCAAGCCAGCCAGATTTTCCTACAACGCTAAAATTTCAATTTATGTTGGAAGAGTATGGAGCGGACGAGGGGAGCAGTAAAGTGCAGACAGGAGGTATTAAGAGAAAAATTCGGAACAGAAGCCAGTGAGAACGAGAAAAATAGTAACAACAAATAATGAGTAACAACTAGTCACTGAATCACTTGCGATTCGTAGAAACGTAAAGTTTGCCGGCTGATATCAACGTCAGCGCAAAAGTGCTCGAATTCCGCTTCAGAGCAAAAGCAGATCCAAACAACTTCATGATGTGAGTGAAAAGAAAAAAGTGAAGAAATACATTTCCACATAGTGAGTTTTTCAAAAATAAAAGAGGAAAACAGAGTTTTTATTATTGTTTTGCCACAAGAAGGTTCTTCGTTTTACTTTTTTAATTCCTCCTCCGTCTTGCCGCAAAATGCTGAAACCTGAAACGGTTTGTGTTTGTAAAAAAAGTTTGCGTTTTTTTATATTTCAACACAAACTTGTACTGAAACAGAAAACAGCTTTACAGGGCTAATAATGTCCTCACAGCCACAGAAAGAAGTTAATAGAAGTTGTAGTTTCATTTCTTTACTAAAAATTTTATTTAAAATAGAATAAAAAATAACAAAAAATTAAATCAGATGTAGTAAAATTATAAAAAGATAATCTAAAAATAGTAGTAAGAAACAAAATAAGGTAAACTTCGTAACTCTTAAGAAATAGTAACGAGTAAAGAGTAAGAGAAACGAGTAAAGAGTAGTTGTTCGTTTTACATATTAAATCCATACTAATATTTTGCCTGCTCTTTCAGCACTTTGAAAGCTGCAGGAAGTGTTCGCGAATTTTCTCCTCGCCACCGTTTCTTCATTCCCTGTTATATTTTTTATTTTTGATATTTCCACTCTACTGTTATTGCTCTTGTAAGCCACATTAGTGGCGCAGGCAACAATAACAACTTGGCTAAGCCTACCTAAGCATGCTTTAACCCTGTTTTTCCCACCACGTTTTCTTCCTCAGGCACTCTCTTCCGCCGTCGACGACGAGTAGACAACAAAAAAAAAGTAATATCAAGGCAAATGTATGAATAGTTAAATTTTTGCATAATTTCTCATTTTTACTCTTTATATCGATTTTTTCATCTTCTCTCTGAAGGCAGCGTCGGATGGTCTGGCTGGCTGGCTGTGCCTGTCTGTCCGTCCGTCTGTCTGTCTATCTGATGTTGGCCGTGCCCAATGTTTGGTTTTAGACAAGCGCCATCGAGCCGGCTGTCTGGTTTCCATTTCAAGCTCACGTAAGCGCTTCGTTCTCAAAGCGAGGATGAGGTAGCGGTTACAGAAGAGTTTAGCGGATCAGGATTGGAAATGAGAGTAATTTTTGATTTTCAAATCAAATTAACCAATCAATGATATTTCACAACTCTTACAAGAGCACCGCCATTCTAGTCCTTGAAGTCTAAAATCCGATGATTTGTTGTCACTTTTCTTTTTTCTCAGCAAAATAATGAGTTTGTTAACTTAAATTTTTTGCAAAATTGACATTTTTATTGGAAACGGATAATCAAAGTTATGAAATAAATTTTTTCTGTGAAAAAATTAAAATAGAGAATAATTTTATATTTGTTATTTTCGGAAGTTGTAACTTTTCTGGTCCCTGCAATGGGGGATTTTTTCCCTTACATGCGTTCACAAGCATATTTTCTGTGGCGAAAATGCCGAGGCGAACATTTTCAGTAAACGCAGCCTAATTGCGAGAATCGCAGCCAAGTACACAGCTTACCGCGGCGAAGTTGGAAAGCCAGATGAATTGCGTACGTATCTGCATTATAAAGCAGAGGGTAGGACTTGGATAAAAGGCAACGTTTGCAAAAAAAAGGAGCAAACAAGGAGTAGCCAGCCACCTCCTTCCGCGAACGACTTGCATGGGAATTTAAAAGTTTTGGTGAGTTCAATGACTGGCTGGATTTTTGTAAATATTTGGATTCGTTTTTAAGCAGTTGATTCCAAATTATTTGTTATATTGGTGCAAACAATTTTTATTAATTACAATGAATTTACAATGAAGAGCTACTGAGAAAATCTGTAAAAGGTTCGGCGACACATTGTTGTGGATGGTTTTTTAAAGATTTGGTAGAAATTTCAATTATAAAAAAAATATCATTTTTTAAATTAAATATATTCTAAAAAAATAACTAAAAAAATTATAAACAAAGACAAAGTTTGAATTTTGATTCAATTCTTTTGGAGAAACTTACAATTTTGTTGTAAAACTTCCCTCAGTTCCCCGTTTTTCTGGCTGCCACTGCTGGCATTGAAATTCGGAAATGCGAATTTTCGCTCCCGTCGTCGTTGTTGTTGAGTTTGCAGCGTCCGCGTTTTTTTGTTGCTGTTGTAATCATATGATGTCCTGACAAAGTTTGCCAGAAAGCTGTTGGTGGTTGAAATTCATAATTTACGCAACACACCCACCCTCCTGATCCTGTGACGTAAAGGATGCAGAATTTTGTTTTTCATCTTCATCGAATTGTTGTCTATTTTTGGGCGTTTTGAGATTTTGTAAATTTTTTAACAACCTGGTAAATTTCGGTAATTCATATTTAAGTAATTATTTTAGCTGACTTTTCAATACGCATTCGATGCATCATCCTGCTGTCTCACTCTACCAAGGATACGCCGTGAAATGGCAAAAGGCAAACAATATCACGACCGCATATGTCTCAGGAAACAAGAACAGAAAATTCGGGGCAAACGCAAAATAATACAAAGCCGTCACAAAGTTAAAAAAAGTTAAAGTTAAAAAAAGAAAAAAACCATTTAAACACCCACTACTCATTCGTAGCTCTGATTCTTTTTATCCAACTTGAACTCCACAAAAATATGAATGAATATGTATTTCTTTATTGGTTTGAAAAGTGATGGAAACTTTATTTATTCAATTTTATATGCTTAATTTTACACTAACACCTTGCCGAACACACCAACCGAACGACAGCGCTACTCGGTTCACAATAAGATTACAGCATGCAAAGTTGCAAGCCGCATGGCAACACATCGAGAGCAGTGTCGGAGAGAAAGAGATCACTAGAGTCGATAAAGTTTTGACAGCAGCTTCATTTTTGAGTACAACAAATTTGAATAGCTCAATTCGTGCCTGACAGCTGTTTTATTTTACTTTTTTTTGTTTTGATAGGATATCGGATAAATTCCGGCCTTTTCTTATTTTAAATACTTTGCCAGTTTAGGCAGACTGAATTGTTTGGAAGGAGTAAGAGTTTTACTAGTTTCAATTCCTTAAATCGATATTTATATTTGTACACAATATATGCCCGGACATTCTGAACACCCACACACAACACACGTCAACACTCGATGCACTGCGTTGGCCAACTAAAAACCCAGTAATTAGTTTTTATATGCGTTGTTATCGAGAAGGATAGAAGAGGTGCAGTATATGTGTATTTAACGCACGTCTTTAGCGTTATCTGTCAATTGTGAATAAGGCTAACATAACTAAAAGAGTTGCCATCATCATAAGAAAATACCGTATTAAGTATAGAATGAAAGCGGCAAATTTTTTTAGTTTACGTGTAGTGCAGAATGAATAATTGAAGAATGTGTTTAGAAACACATTTTTGAAGGAATTACCGCAGTTAGTCACAATATCTCATTATTTCTTTGGATTTATATTAAATTGGCAAGAAAGAATGCATTCAAAATGGAAAGAACTTTCCATTTGGTGTTGAGAAGGATGTCGTTTCTATCAATGAAGACACCGTTCAGTTGAGGATGCACTGTAAAGGCTGTAGACTTCGGAGACACAATAACAAATCAGTTAGGAGGGTTTGTGACTTGACTGCTGCAACAGCGCCATCTTTGTGGTTTGGAAATATACTAAAATTTTAGTTCGAAGTTTAGAGACGTCAACGCTTGATGGCGTCCGAAAAATTGTAAGGAATTTTTTTATTTAATTAACACTAATAACAAGTAAAAATAAGTAAATTTAATAAACAAAATGTATAAATTTATTTCTTAAATACATATTAATGGTATTTTTAAGAAAATATAAATGAATGGATAAATTTATCTATGGCGAAATCGTGTTATTTGTGTTTTAAGGGAAAAAATATTTCTTAAATCACACATTTGACAGAGAGGAGGAGAAGGTCGTGTGTACGACGGAAGCGTGGAGTGCACGAATTTCAAGCTCAACTAGTTTGGAATCCAGAAATATCTACAAACCTGCATTTAAAAATACAAAAACATGCAAAGCATGGCACGCACACACACACGCTTATAAAATAAACTCTGGCTAACAGGAGGCTCTGAAATGGTCAAAAATACCCCAAAAAAGTCTTCCGCCGCCCATTCAGATTGCTGTGGTTGTGGTGGTGCCTTCCAGTAATAAACGTGTGCAAGGCTTTGCATATGTGCGTGTGTGTATATGCGCGCACGTGTGTGTATGCGAGCGCGTGTGTGTGCAAACGTGTGCGAGCAACTGATAAATTCTCGAGCTCAACATATCGATTACTTGCTCAATTTAATGCATGCGAAAAAAGGCACTCCAAATCTAACGGTACAAAAATACTCCACCTACACGTAGAAGTGGAATCTTGTTGGTGGAGATTTACAGATATGAATTCATACATAAATATTTACAAAACGCTTACAAACCGTTTTTGCAATTTTGTAAGAGGAATTTTTAGAAATTTTTTATCCCATCAAAAGGTTTTGTAAAGGTTTTGTAAAGGTTTTGTAAAGGTTTTGTAAGCCTTTATGAATACATTTGTAGAGGAAATCCTTTTCGCTTATCAGTTTCATTCATACAAACTTTACAATTATAAACTTAATTATCAAGTTATTTTAACTTTCTCTCTGTTTTACGGTATCCGCCGTCACTTCTTTCCTTCCCTCAATTCCACACACTAAAACACACACAAACACACACACATACACACACACATACACACAAACACACCCCATTCACGCAACCTCCGAATCCACTTCGAGCACTCAGAAGCCGCTTGAGTGGCTCAAGTTCACCAGGCGACGACATTCGTGATGGTTGCAATAATTGTAAAGTGCTGGAAATCCGGTCCTCTCGAGTGCGGATCGAGAGCGAGCAGCTGGTAGAGAGATTCACGAGATGCGGCAAATGCTGAGTGTCACCGCTACGATCGGCCTTCTGTCGCACTTTCAGATCTCACGAATGCTATTCCAGCTGCTGAATATTCTAAATTTCTCTTCAAGGAGAAATTTTTCACAGAATCTCATTGAATTTGAAAAAATTACAATATAGTAAAATTCATTTAAAAAGTTCATTTCTGAAATGAAATTCTTCAATGTGTCTCTAATAATCAGCTGGCGTCACATGTAGGGTGTAGTTTGCGGAAGAAAAGAAGAAAAAACTGCCGTAGAAAAGCTGCCTCCCTCCGCCAAAAAAAAGCTGCCACCCTCCGCAAAAAAAAGCTGATACGACGACGACGACGACGTTATCGCCCACAAAAAATTCTCTCGTGTAAGCCGGCTTTTCCTCGTCGCACTTTCGTGCGGAGAATTTTCCGTTGCTAAGTGCATGGAAGCGACGACGATGCTGATTACGTGGGACGGACGACGATACGAGAGCCGTGAAGAGCGTATCCGGGATACTCGATTGGTTACTGGAGGCCAAACAAATTGGCTGCAACTTAATATCCAATAAACTGCAAGTTGACATGGAGAAAAGTGGCAGTGGAGTGGAAAAAGGCAAGAAACACTCATATATTTGTTCTCATTAAAAGAAGGGCAACTAAAAATTCTATCAAATCAATGTTTGCAAGCAAGGAATTCATATTCAAAATCTGTATTTCTGGATTTACAGCATCATTTTGGGAAACGGATAAAAATCAGGGGACTTTTGAACCTTTTTAAACTTCCATTCTAAATATCGAATTTTCCGCACATTTATATTTATTTGTCTCTTTAAATATTAATTAATCTAGTTATTTATTACTGTTTTTTATTATATTTTTAATGATTTCTGTACACAGAAAAATTATAATGAAACATAAGATGACGAATTTTAAGCAATTCAAGCAAAATTAAATTTAATCAAAGACGGACCTGATGAACTTGGCTGTCCATTCGTCAGCGCATCTCGAATTGAAGAGCCACGAATCAATAATTGACTAAATTAACCCACTACACACACACACACACACACACACACACACACACACACACAGAGGTAAAGCCTTCTTACAATCCACACAAATCTGCGTTGACATACACAAGTGTTTGTCCGAGTTGAAGTGGTATTTTGCTGTATGTGTGAGTGCGTGTGCGGCTCTGCTAACAAGTTGAAGCACTTAGTTGAGCATGTGTTGCAATCACGCAACGTACACTCGCACGCACGCACACATTTGAGTGCTCCAACGACACACACACACACACACATGTCCACATTCACCTGGTGACTTCTTGACTGCCAGTCAGCGAATGTTTAATTTGTGTGAAAGAAAGCTAAATAAATAATGAGCGACTCGAGTTTGCTTGCAGAAGTTCTTCGCAGGATGAAATCAAGGATACAATCAGGGAGGAGAAAGAGAGTAAAACACGGACGCTCGATGCTAATTTAATGTGAATGTATTTGTCTAGATTAATTAAAATTAGTGTGGACAGGAAAGCAAGCGTAGAAATGGAGTTTGAATACTTTTGAATACAAATACATATGTAGTTACATACCTGTTAACATTAGACACACACACACACACCCACACACACACACCCACACACCCACACACACCCACACACACCCACACACACTCTCAGACAGTCAAAGTACCCACTCGAGAGAGGTTTGAATTGAATAAAAATAAGATGAGTTCAAGATTTAATTTTAGATATCATTTATGATTTCTCCTTGTCTGCGAGGACACCGATCTAACCACACTCACAGACGCACACACACACACACTCACATAAGCGAGCGCACACTCACACCAACACACTTACACAATTTAGTCCACTAGAACTCACTGAAATGTGAGAGAAAAAAGAAGTCGAGTCGACTGCATGGGCCACTTCATCATCGCCATCGTGATTAACGTATTTCTCTACCGATGAAACGATAAGATTTCCACGAAAATACATTAGAAGTTGGAGTCGTAGTGGTCGCCGCGATGCCACTGCTGCAAGGATAACGAGGAGCCATTCAAAGGGAGAGAGAAAAATAAAAGAAAGGGAAAAAATTAAGAACGAGAAGAATCATCATCATCAACGCGGAGCTGCAGCGCAGCCAGACAAACAAACAAACAAACAAATGGGGACGCGCGCGCACACACACATACACACACCCAAACATACTAAGAGATGTATGTGTGTAACATAAGTCAGGAGCGTGCGGAGGGCGAAGGTGGGGGGAGCCACCTGTAAAAAGTTACAACAAGAAGCTGCAAAATCACATATTTTTTAATTAAATTATTAAGAAATTTTCAGCTTTAATTGATTTGTTTCTTTGTAATTCGAGCGATTCAGCGATTTATTCCCTCTCCCCCCGAAGAAATGCTGCGCACGCCCCTTGCCATCAACTGCGATTATCACTGATGGCCTGCGAAATGTTTTCTCCTTTTTTTTTGTTCACCCTTTCAATCACAGCTTCCTTCTACTCTGACGCCTATTTTCTCATGCATTCCGTGGTTTCTTTGAAAGAATAATCACAACAACAACAACAACAACGACAACAACAACATCTATAAGGGCAAAAATAATAAATGAAGATTTAATCTTATAATGCGAAGTTTTTCAATGCCTGCTTTTAATGCGGGATACTCAGTACGCGATGCTGGTCGCACGCTCCCCCGCTCTGCTTCCGGTGGTGACCGCAACCCCTCCCTGCTCTCCTCACCCCTTCACACGGCTACCCTTTCATTACAAATGCAGGGCACAGCGTTGCGCTTCTCACTTGATCGCCATCGTGCATCGGGCTGCTCGACATCTCTGAAGATTGCAGCTGCTGCTGCAGTGACGAGAGTTGCTACTCTCGTCGCTGAAGGCTTGGATTTGCTCGTATTAATGTTTGTTTCGCTAGCAAATATTTATTTATTTCACTTTGGCTTCTGTAACTGCAGGTGTGTGTGTGTGTGTGAGTCGTGGTGGACGCTTCCCTCTCTCAACGTCCTGCTTTCTTTCTCTTCTCTCGGTCTCTTTATGTCTTCAGCGGTTGCTGTTGATGGTGTTTCGCTGCTCGTGTTGACGGTTCACCTGATGTGATTTCAATCAAACTCTTACGAGCGTCAGCTGAAGCTAAGCTTACGTGTAAGGATTGTGTGTGTGTGCGGCTGAGTCTGTGTGTGTTTGTGTGGTTGTATGTGTATGCCTGTGTGTGTGGTTGTGTGTGTGGCCTGTGTGTGAGAGTGTTTGTTTGTGTGTTATGTGGTGTTTTTATTGATGCAAAAGGATTTCTTTGTGTAAAACGCAAGAACACATTTAAGCCGCTTAAGTGTGTACGTAAGTGTGGCTGTGTTAGTTGGTCTCGTAACAGGAATCAGGATAATTCTAAATACGCTGACAGAAACGCTGAAGAGATGAGTGAAAAATAGTTAAGTTGCAAGCAAGGATCTCCCTCAATAAAACTATAAAATTAAAACTACTTCGCAATTAAAACGGAATTTCGCCGCACATGAAATTGCGCGTCCTTCGTGTGTGTTCGCGGATGTTCACGTATTTGTGTGTGTTCGTGTGTGTTCATGTGTGATCGTGTGTTCGTGTGTATTCATGTGTGATCGTGTGTTTACGTGTGTTTGTGCGCCGAGACTCTTAAGTGCACGTTAGCTCGTCCATATTTGTAATGACTTCTCGAACACAATCAACACACACTCTGGCGACAGTGGTCGTCCAGCGGTTGTTGTTGTTGTTGGCCAGCAAGAATTCATTCTCAGAGGTCTGCATAATTCAATGTTCGGGATGAAACTCTGCCGAGTCGTAAGCTTTTTGGGTTAATTTGAATGCATGAACGCACAGCGGTGCACAAATCCATGCACACCCGTAGTTCTGTTGTGCGGTCGGCCAGCTGCTTGGCTGGGTGACCCTGCAGGACCGCATTGGCAGACACGCAACCATGCAGACGCAGCCATGTTGTCGCCATACACTTGACACAAGTTTCCAAATACAGGCTGCTCCACGGATCAGTTTCGCTGCTTCTGCGAGTTTTGAAATCATTTCAACTTCATTGCTTTCAGTAATTGCCCTTCCAAACTCTTTAGATTGAGAAAACCCTGAAGATTCCTCCGCGATTCGCGTGAAGGATGAAGAGATTCGAGTACGCGGTTTTAATAGTTCCATATTTGTTTGTTTCCTTAGTAATTCGTTAACAAACGAATTAATCCCTTCATTTTCGAAGCGATAAATGAGCGTTTGGTACTCTGCAAACCTCTTTTAGGCGTTTAAAAAACTACTCCCTGAATCATCGCTCAGAGAATCAATCAAATAATCTTTTGAAATTGAAACTTCATAGCATTTTGAGTACACAAAGGAATCGCAATTCGTTGCCTTGCAACATTGCAAACACCCTGTTTTGCCGACTTGTTAGCAAGCTGTTAACATGTGTTAACATTTTTGGCTGGCGAAATGTTGGCTTCAGACGCAGCAACATGCTAGTTATGCATGTCAATGGCCGACTTTTAGCAACAACAATTGATGCAACATTTGGTACTTCAACTGGTGCAACAATAATTGCAACAACGACACAGACACCGACACCGATCAGCAAGGCCAATACGGACGGACTTACGTGAACGAATCGAATGAATGGCGTTTAATTAAATTTTATTGAGGATTTATTATGAATTCTCAAGCCAACGCTGTGGCTGAGCAGGATGCCGCAGATGGACAGGATATTCAAAGGGTGAAGTGAATAATATATTTTGAATGCAAATTGTACCATAATATTCTTGCTTTCATTGAAAACAGAAAGAGATTTCAATGCGAAATGCTTACAAAGCCGAGCAAAAGCAAGCAAAATCGTTGTGCTTCAAAATATCATAGCATGCTTTTAGGCTCCGGATTTAAGTGCCTTCCGAGACTGCATTTCACTTATTATTTTTCCACAACAATTAAGGCTACGATTTGCTTCAGCATGCAACATTTTGAGGCGCTTGTGTTTGTTGTTCCACATCTGGACTGCATTATTATCTCCGATTTTATTCTTGCCCTGCTTGCTTCATCTTCGTACAAATGATGGTTGTTCATGCAACACAATTGAATATGCATGCCTATTTTTCGGTGCCACAATAGCTGTTTTAACAACAACAACCACAACGCTACTAAATATTATTCATCCATTCGAGGAACTCTGTTTCGAAAACTTTTAAAATGCTGCATTTCTAAAGTGTAGCCATGAATGTTGCATGGCAAACATCGTTCGTGGCAGATGGCAGGAAACCCATTTTTGTGAAGGTATTTTATTTTATTTCTCAACTACACACAGCACTCTGTATTCTTTATTCTTTATGCAGCAAAATATTTTGTGAAATATATTAATATTTATTCTTTCATGGATTCAAGCATTCAAAGTGTGCCAAGTTGTAATTTGCAGCAGCATCTGCAGAATCCGTAGATGCTGCCATCTTTTCATGCTTTGTTTGATTGCATACAACAAAGCGAAAAACCAAGAGGAACAAAAAATAGAAAAAGAAAGAAAGAAGAAGAACAAAGAAGAAGAAGAACAAAACAGAAGAAGGAGAAGAGAAGGCAAAGAAAGGCAAGAAGAGGAACAAGCAAACGAATTGCAATAAAGGATTGTGAAGGATTCTCAAGAATTACAATTTTCAAGTCTCCTCAATTCAAGAACTAATGAGCGAGGAAGCAAACGAAACCATTTAGAAATCTCCTAAATCGGTCAAACCAAAAACTGTAATTTTGAACAGCTTTCGTCCAAAGACGCCCACCGTGCAACGTGTTAGCAGCGCAATTAAGCAGACTGTACTTGTGTTGGGTTTCCCTAACGATGCCTGCAACAATTCCGGAACAAAAACTCAAAAGCGATAGCAACAATAAAAAATATAAAAGAAAAAGCCCAACAATAAACTGAATTTATTTGCTACATTAGACGTACTTATAGCATTTTTATGAGGCTAAAAACGCTAGCAAAGCCTACAGCTACAGCTTTCAACTACAGCGGTAGCAACAGCGTAAAGCAATAAAAAATACATTGAGAAGACTGAAATGCAACTACAGCCGCACACACACACACACACACACCCACATACACTCACACATCCACACACGCGCCAGCACATAAATTAGATTTCGCTTTTGTAGAAATTAGCAATCAAAAAGTCGCCCTCGTTGACTACATAAATTCAGGGAAACGTTCTCGCGCGCCTAAAAGCATTCAACACTTCGCACCGCGTTCGAGCAATAAACGCAGGAGGTGTAAAAAGCGGAAATCATTGTTGGAATTTAAATGACGGTTCAAACTTTCCGTTTTAGTGACCATTATTTTAGCTTTAGTTTACTAAATCTGGGAATTCGGTGGTTTCGTCTGCTATTTGGTACTCTGGTTGGTTGACTAGACTTCTTGATGGTATTGTCGACTTACAGTCGTATAATGACGTGATGTTGACGGTTAAGTTACGGGTTAGATGTCGACAATTCCTGCCCTCCACACATACAAAGTGCAGGGTAATATATTTTTACTCTAATGGTTAGTCTGAAACCGAAATATTTAGAACGGTTTACCAAATATTTTGTATAGTTTATTATTTGGTTTGTTGTTCGGTGTGTTGATCGGTTTGTCGGTCGGTTTGCCGATCGGTTTGTCGGTCGGTTTGTTGGTCAGTTTGTTGGTCTGTTTATTGGTCGGTTTGTCGGTCGGTTTGTTGGTCCATTTGTTTGTTGGTTTGCTGGTCGGTTTATTGGTCAGTTTAATGGTCGTTTGTTGGTCGTCTAGTCGGTTAGTTTGTTTGTTGGTCGTTTATTAGTCGGTTTGATAGTTATTTTTGCGGTCAGTTTGCTGGTCGGTTCGCCGGTTTGTTTGCTGGTCGGTTTGATGGGTTTTTTTCTTTATTCTTTATTTTGTTGGTGGACGGTTTTTTGGTGGGTTTGTTGGCCGGTTTGTTGATCAGTTCATTTGTCCATTTTGTGCTCTGTCTCTTGTTGGGTTTGTCAGTCGCTTTACTGGTTGTTCAGTTGTTTTCAGGCTTTTTTTTTGGGTTTGTTTTTTTATGTTCTTGGCAGTTTATTGGTCCGTTATGTGGTAATTTATTGGTCGGTTTATTGGCAGCTTGTTTTCTCTGTTTAAAGTTTCTTGCTTCGTTAAATTCCTTCACGTTCTCTCTTCTGGTGGTTGAATTTTATTTGGGTTGACTAGTTTTATGATGTGCTACTTTAATAGGCACATTTAATTCACGAAAGAATCGTTAAGAGGAAATCCAACAAAATGGCTGCTAAAATCGCGCCATAGCTGAAATAGTTGTTAACCGGAGATTTAAATTTATGAGACCCGTGAAATGATAAATAAACCGAATGAAAGCTGAGGCGAACAGCTGGATGCTAGACGAGAAATAGAGAAAATCTTTTTCTAGTACGAACAAGTAAAAAAATGAATGAATTCTATTTTCTCCAGAATATCGCGATGGTGTGGCACCATTATGCGGAATAATGGTTCTTACTTCTAATTTTCCTTATTTTATTTCTATGTTGTGCTTAAGATTTTTTTCTTTATTTCAGTTGAAATTTGTATTTGTGGTATTTTTGTTGATGAATGGATTATTTTTTTTGTTGAATGGATTATTTTAATTACGGAAAAACTGAGCTGCGAGAAAGAGTTTATGAATTTTATTATTCTCCCGCTTTTCGTAATCTAGTGTAATTTTAGTGGCCGGCTTATTTTCACTGTTTTAGCCGTAATAAAATTGCTGTTGCTGCTTAAGGGAAAAGTTTTTAGGAAGTTTTTATGGCAAAATAATAACACTGGTTTTTTCCGCATTCATATCGCTGGCATTTTAATAATGTGGCAGAATAAAATGCTTTTATATTTTTAATCTTTTTAGCGAAGAGCGAGGGGAAACCCATTAAATGTGAGGAGAGTTTCATTAAAAGCTTTTCGAATTTCTTTCCACATCCCCGATATACCCAACAACAACAACAACAACTTACCCACACTTACTACTGTGTGAGAATGTGTACAAGTGTATGTTTGTGTGGTTGACTTTATTATGGCTACCGGAAATGGCGGCTTTGGTCAGAAAAGCGCTCACTGCACTGAACGCAACGAATGGCAGTGTGTGAAAGAGCGTCTGAGTGAGTGTGTGAGAGTGTGTGAGTGCGTACGTGTGTATGTGTGAGTATACATTACTGAGTAACTGCCAGCACTCTCACCGGATTCTCTCACTTACGCAGACACGGACTGTGTGTTGTGTTGCCTCACCATCCAGCGTGACAATCATCTTCAGCGTTATCGTCATGATTCCTGCTTTTGTTGTCGCTCAGCGCTCCGCTCCGTCATGTATTTGTGAGCTCCACAAAGTCGACAAGTGTTGCGTTTTGCAACGGAAGAAGCATTTAAAGCTGGAGCGGAAAGCAAAACGTATGCATTTCCGGCGGAAAAATAAAGACGCACGAGAAGCTGACAGAAACTGGTCAGTCATTCAGTAAATACGAGAGTAGTAAAACGAGAATAAGTGGACGTGCGAGAGAGAAAACAAAAGCGTGTGGCGAACGTGAGCGAACGAGTGATAGAAATCGAGAATGAGAATTAAAAGAGTTCGTTGTGATCTCGCTCGTGAGGCGGGAGAAGAGAGTGCGGCGAACAATAAAACGACACTCACTTCGTCGAATAACAATTTGGGATGCAATAAAGGAAATTGTTGGTCTTCCTCCCACAAGGACCGACCGACGTGGGCTCGGCGTGTCATGAATATTCAATTCTAGATTCAATGCGAAATTCGGTTGTCATTGTATGCGTGTTTTTGTGTGGGTCCTACAAAATTTCTGTTGTTAAAATAGACCCTCGTCAGTGGTGTGGGTGGTGAGGAGGCGTCTGCTTTACGTTGCTGGTTCGTTTAACTGGTTGTCAGTCGGTCAGGTCGGTTGGTCGGTCGGGTCGGTCCGTCGGTCGGGTCGGTCGGTCGGTTGGTCGGTTGGTCGGTTGGTCGGTCGGGTCGGTCGGGTCGGTCGGGTCGGTCGGTCGGTCGGGTCGGTCGGTCGGATCGGTCGGTAGGTCGGTCGGTCGGTCGGTCGGTCGGTCGGTCGGTCGGTCGGTCGGGTCGGGTCGGTCGGTCGGATCGGTTGGTCGGTTGGTCGGTTGGTCGGTTGGTCGGTTGGTCGGTCGGTCGGTCGGATCGGTCGGTCGGTTGGCCGGTTGGTCGGTTGGTCGGTTGGTCGGTTGGTCGGTTGGTCGGTTGGTCGGTTGGTCGGTCGGTCGGTCGGTCCGTAGGTCGGTCATTCGGTCGGTTGGTCGGTCGGTCGGTCGGTCGGTCGGTCGGTCGGTCGGTCGGTCGGTCAGTCGGTCGGTCGGTCAGTCGGTCAGTCATTAATGAGATACTCTGGGTAGAGGCAAGCAAAATACAGATGATAAAATTATAAAAAAATTCCCAATTTACAAAGGCATTCTGTAGTTAATAGTTTCTCCCGTCAAGCTTGAAAAATAGTTCATGAGTGCAACATTGTAACTTCCAATGCGTTTGAAATGAAATGTTATGGTGAGTGTGTGTGTCTGTGTGTGTGTGGGTGTGTGTGTGTGCCGGTTTTATTTTATCTTTTGTTGAATAAATAAGGAATCCTTGTGAGTTCCATTCATTCATATTATTCGCGTCATTTCACTTCGGGGTCACTTCGGTGTCACTTCGGTTTTTGGGGCGGATGTCTCATATTTTCCTTGTTTCTTCCAAATTCTTTTCACTTCGCATCATTTCAATACACTTTAACAACACGGAGATGATTTTCACAGGAGACAAAATACAAAAACTGCAAAGTTGCACACTGCGTTATCATCTTGAAAGCTATAGAAATCATCTACGAAAACGTACGAAATTGTGAAAATGCTGATTTCGAATCATCAAGCCTCGTCAGCCAGTCCGAATATAATGATGCGAGAGTCGTGCAAGCTGTGCGAACATTCTGTTGGAAGTCTGCGAAGATGTTGAGTTGCAAGGTCTCGAGGGTGCTCTTCGAGTGCGATTTCTGTTTGGCTTTGAACCGAAATTACTGCTAATCTCGTCCACTCTTCCTATTCAAAGCTCGTCCTCGTTTTCGATTTCCATTTCGGTCTCTTTTTACCCTCTTAGGTTGCCTCGTGAAAGCTACGCTATTTTGTGAGCTACAAAAAGCATCTCGGAAAACTGGTGACTGTCGAACTTGAACGCCTTGCAACGTCAAATCAGGTACGAAATTTCCGAAAAGCTGCACTCGTCGCTGGTCCTCGGGGAAGGAGTACACGAGGGGCAGCGCGTTCACTCGAGCGACTGAGAAAAGTATTAACTTAAGAACGTGCTGTGGTATGTGTGTGTGTGTGTGTGTGTGTGTGTGTGGGTGTGCTTGTTTGTGCCTTCAGCATGTCGAAATGAATTCATTGAAATTCACACACGATTGAACACGCATACATGTGCAAAATATTGAAGTATCAACTCAAGTGGGGCGTTCTTGCCACTCCAGCTGCACACATGAATGCCGAGCATGATTGTGTGGGTGGGCGAGTGCGAGTTAGTGTGTGAGATGGTGTGTGAGCTGGTGTGTGAATTGTAGTGTGCTGTTGTGTGCTGTTGCGTGCAGTTGTGTGCACTGATGTGCAATAATTTAAAATTGCAATAAAAATTTCAACGAGTTTTAATCTCTAAAACTCTTCGGCGAGTGTGTGAGTTAAGACGAGTAGTTGAAAAAGAGTTCTGTTCAGTCTAAAAATGTCACACTGATAAAATTAACAACTACAATTTAAGAGAAAAGAGAACAAAAGCTAAAAACTTCCATCGAAACTCCTCAAAAGATTAAAAATTAATATTTTTTTAGTTGGCGTACATTAAATTTCTCTGCTAAGCACTTTCATTACTGACGACGTAGATTCACCTCAAGTGGCGGCTGTCTGTAGAAACACTGAACTGCACTCTTCCGCTTAATTGCCAGCGACACACTGAGGGAAGCAGCAGCAGCAGCAGCAGTCAGGAAGACAGAATCCTGCTGCTAAAGAATTTATGTTGCTGTTTAATTCAATGACACTCCGTGCAACTGCGCGCACGAAGAGAGGAAGCTGCCGCTTAGTTGCTCGGCTGCTATTAAGCGGCAACCTTAAGAGTTGAAGAAAGCAGCAGCAGCTACTCGCAACTCTCGCTTTTCTCTATTTACGAGGAAGGTCACGGAGAAGCCAGCGAGTCAGCGAGTCAGCTAGCCAGCCAGCGAGTCAGCCAGCGAGTCAGCCAGCTAGCCAGCCAGCCAGCGAGTCAGCCAACCAGCGAGTCAGCAATAAACAGTCGAAATGCTTCCAAGCTATTAAGTAATTAATTTTAATACTTGCTAGACATGTGTTGCTGTCAGTATGTGTGTGTGTGTGTGTTCTTGTGTTCTGCCACTGGAAGAAGAAGAAAACAGAAAATTGAGCACAATTAATTAAATTTCCCATCTTCACGTCTTTCCTTTCTTTCTTGTGTTTCATCCGATTTGAAAATTTTGTTTACTTCTTCGAAAGTGAAATCGAAGAAATTAATTTAATCAACAAAATCAATTCCTGGTCAAAGTTGTAATTTGTAGTTGATTATTTTAAAGTTGATTATTTTAAAACTTTAAAAATATTTTTATTCTTCGAACAGAGTTTAAAATCCACAACAAAGCCAAGTGATAAATAATACTGACGGCACCAAATACATGTAGGACATACCCACACACACACACACACACATACACTCACAGTTCGCCATACTATAAAAACGTGTCCTGCCAACATGTACGCAACTCTGAGAATTTCTTTATATTTTCCTTTTCTCTGTCCTTTATATTCCACTCGAAAACTACTTGACTTAAGTTATTATAAGATTTGCAGCTGTTCGTCCTTTTTATTCCCTATTGTATGGGTTGTTGTTGTTGTTGTGACTCGTTCCTGTAGTTTGTTTTTGTAGCTTGTGGTTTAGTCTTGTTATTTGTCGAGGGATTCTTGCTTCTAATGGGCTGCGCTTATCTAAGTTTTAACGATCTTCTGAAAATGTATTTTAGTTTTTGAAATTCCATAAATAACACTGACGCGCTACACATGTGTGCGCACACACACATGACCAAATACACTTACATACAAAGGAATGCGTAAACTGAAAAGCACAACATTTTTGTGAGCACAAAGTTGACTTGAGTGATTCTTGTTGCGTCTCTGTTAAAGTTTGTGGAGGCGGCTTTCAATAATTTATAAAATTTTACAGCATTGTTCGCAACACACTCAAATTAGTGCTAGAGAGAGAGAGAGAAAGAGAGAGAGAGAGAGAGAGAATAAAGAGGTAAGAAGAGGGAAGGAGAGGAGTGGAGAGGAGTGAAGTGGAGTGAGGAGGGTAGAGTAAAAAAACTTTTATTATATTTAATTCGTAAGTTTTTCCTTCCCATCCTAAATCTCTTATATATTTTGTGCTGCGTACCGTATTCTGCTATTTTCGCATTTATTTCTCATATATTTTGACAGATATTCAGATGGAATTGGAATTTTCAAATTTTCTCTCTTAACATTCATCGTACAAATTTATTTAAAATTCTTAATTTTCATAAAATATGAGAATTTATTAACGTAATAAATGAACAAGCAAATTAAATTTTCACTCGAAATGAGACAAATCATTTTGTCAGCTTGTGAAATAACTGATATTCGAATGAATTCCTCGAAATATGTTCAAAAATATGCAATGTAATGTGTGATTACACATCACTGCAAGAAGGAATGAATTTCCTCATTTCAATTAAACATTTAATAACAAATTCTGTCATGTGACAACTAAAAATTTATTGCTTAAAATTAATTATTAATGTGATAAATCACATAAATACACAAAAGCTCATAATATTTCACTTGAATTTCCGTACTAACGTTTCAATGAATGTCAAAATAGATGAGGAATTCTTGAAATTTGCAAAAAAACTCCTTCTGAAAAACTAAGCTGAAATTTCCAGCCTAAAATATGCTGGAAATTTGAAACAAATTCCATTAATATCAATGAAACAAGAATAGCGAATAAATGAAATTATTTTTAGGCAAAACTGAATTAATAAATTGTTGAAATTGCAGCTAAAAAATCCAAACGGGAAGCATCATCGAAAATGCTTTTTTGAGGAATTATTTCGGCAGTTGTAATTGTTGATGATACAGTATCGTGATTGCGGCTGTCATTGTGGTTGTTGTTGTTGTTGTTGTTGCTACTATTTTATTAATCATAACAATACATCAAAAGCGCAAAACAGTGGATTTGATTTAGTAAAACAGAGGGGGGAAAATCGAAACGAAACTGAAGAGCAACTTGAAATAATTCGGAAAAGCGATGAGCGAGAGAGCTGAAGGTTGGCAGGTAGAAATGGACTTAAATAAATTCTACAAATCATAACAACAAACAAAACGAGTTTCCCAACCGCAAACAGAAGAGAGAAAAGCGTTTGTATGGCGGAAAAAAGGAAATTCAAACTTTCCTCTTTCCCGTCCACTTTTTACTCGTTTTCGGTGTTTAATTTCATTTTTTTGCTTTATTTCGTTTCACTAAATAATGAACGATGACCTCAAAAGCACTTCCGTTTGTTGTTGTTTTGCTAGTCCGCTTTTAGAAATAAAGAAAATATGAAATTAGAATGGTAGAAATCATTTCGAATGAAAGCAAGTTTATTTCTGTCTCTCTGACGGCGGCTGCTGGCTGGCAGACACGATGACGGTACGAACGATATTTTTGCTTTGAACGGCAAAGCGATCTACGTTGCAACTACCAAACAAAAAACCTTTCAAATAAAGTAAAATGAGAACTTAAAAAATCTTTAAAATCTATTTTATAATTTATGAAACTAGAGTGATTTTTAGAGTCAAAATACTCGCTTCTTCGGCTTTTTGAAGGAAAAGCAGCTAAAGATTTCTATTCAAGACAAACGTAGAAATTCCTTGCATTTGCTAAATTAGAAAAAAGCACCGCAAACCGAGAAAGGAAAGAAAAACAGCTGGATAAAATAATGAAAGCAAAGGGAACTTCAATAGTTCGTCGGCATTCTTTTGAGTTCTCTGTGATTTCATGCTAATGAAACGTTCGAGTTGAATAGCAATTATTTATTGCGTTTTCTCTAACAGCGAGAAGCTGCAAAACTAACTTGAAAAAGTTCGTGTAGAAGCTAAAACGTCGAAATTAAAAGACTTTTTAAAAAAAGAAAAAACTTTTTCTAGAGAAGTTCGATATTTTTGAGCTACACCTGCTTCAGTTTATCGCAATTTGAATTTTTCTCACTATCGTTTGGCTAGTTTGACTGCTAATTGCTTCGATTTTGTATGGATTTGTATTTGAAGTTATTATTTCTTATATTTTCTCTTACACAAAATTGTAATTATCGAAGTGAGAAACTTTGCCGCAGATACTAAGTTTTCTTGCTCTCTTCTTCTTTGTCCACCCCTTCGCTTCGATTGCAATGTCCTTGTCGATCAAACTGCGTGTTTTTCGGCGTTTTTCACTCCTCCTTCTTCCCCGCCTTCCTTCTTCGCTTCTTCAGCGTCCCCCACTCATTAAATGCTAAATTAACATTAACTGGAAGGATCCGCTTGTTCGTTTGGTTTTCTCTATTGTATCTGCAATTCGTTCCCTACCTTCGTGCAAAAACAACGTTCGGAACTGATAACGACGACGATAAATGTTGCCACCTGAAGGCGTAATTAAGAGACATTGTTAAAAATTTACAATAACACTGCTAGCAATTTACGAGAGAGAGAGAGAGAGCGAAGTACCATTTTAAAGTTTACGAGGGCTGCCAACGCAACGACAAAACAGACAGCAACAACAGCAACGAGAGCGACGACGAGAGCAACGCGACAGAAGTTGCTTCTTGCAGCAGGTGTAAATTTCAAGACTCCGTTGCATGGCTGAGTTAATGGCTGAGAAACTTTGTGCCGCACGGTAGAAAGAACAAGCGCAACAAAAACATTTCATTGCATCACACTAAAACTATAAAACGAAATTTATGCACTTGGGTTGAGTTGCTGCCGGATGCTGTTCACGTTCCTGCCTCAGCAACTCATGCAATCGGCTGTTGAAGGAAATGCTTTTTTAAAGTTCCTTCTTGTTTCTTGCTATTGTTTCTTGTTAGGTTTTGTGTTGCAGATGCTGTTGTTGCTTTGTTTGTATTGTTGCGATCTCGATTTTTATTATTATAAGTGGATTCACTTGAGTTGAGCCAGTTTTTTGAGGATTTTCTTTTGTAAAAGAGGCAAAAACGAAGTAAATTTTTAACTTAAATTTTAACCTAAAGAAAAAAAGAAAGACAGAAAAACTCTCTTCCTGAAGCCATTCACTGCATCATTTGTTGTTGCATAATCTTTGCCAATATCTGGGGATGTTCGTGGCAGCAACAAAACGAGGAAATCTAAAAAAATAAAAAAATCCCACACTTTGCACCCCCGGGAATCTGCGAACTGAACATGCTGAGCAAAATCCATCCTTGCTGAAGTTCGCTTCTTTGTTGTTGCGTCCGTAATTGTTTGCCGATTCTTTAAGTTGTCATCAGTTTTGAATAAAGTGAAAAATAGTGAATGGATGTGCACTCTGTTATGCAAATGTGTGTGTGAATGTGTGCGCCAGTATGTGAGCCGCATGTGTAGTTGCGCATCGGTGTAGGTGGATGTGTGTGTGTGTGTGTGTGTGTGTGTGTGTGTGTGTGTGTGTGTGTGTGTGTGTGTGTGTGTGTTGGTGTCTTTCGATGAAGAAGAATCTCCTTGCTGGCGTTCAAAGTTATTCCATTCAATGCGCAAACTTTGCACAGAATCTGCTGTCAGCTTTCCAACTCAACGATGCTCTCAAACTTGCGTCAACCACTTGAGTGTTTTTTGTTTTTTGTTTTTTGAGTGTTTTTTGTTTTTTGAGTGTTTCTTGTTGTTTTCCAAAACGGCGAGCGGAGTTTGTTTCTTGTTTGTTTTCTGAAGCGAATGTTTTGATTTAAACTTCTGTCTCGCACTGATTTCCTATATCGAAAATCATAAAACTTTTATTCTAAAAAAATATAAATTTTCTTTAATTTCTTTTGAAGTAGAAGAAAGCGCAAAAACACTTTGAACTGCACGCAGAAACACTTTGAACTGCACGCAGAAACTGCAACAATTTCGTCATAATAAAGACTTCAAAGTCTAACTGCCTGCCAGAGGAGCGATGAAGAGGGCGGCGAAGGGGGTGGGAAGGTGAAGAACAACAGCGAAAGTGGAGTGAAAAGTCACGCGATTACAATGCATTTTAATGTTGCCGCGTGCGCTACTTAATTACTGCACACAAACACATTCGCACAATCGCTCACAAAACACAATTCACACATGTGTGTGACTTCATTAATGCTGAAGTGTGAATGCATGTAAAGGCGCGCGTGTGTGTGTGTGTGTGTGTGTGTGTGTGTGCTGTTCGTGTATGTGTGTGTGTTGCTAGGGCCAACTTAAAGCTTAACAAATTCATACGCCACAAAGAGCAAAAAAGTTATTTTGTGTAGCTTCAGTGTATCCTAATTTACGTTTGCATGTGTAAATGTGTTTATGTGTGTATGCGTGTATGTGTGTGTGTGCGTGCGTGTGTGTGCGCGTGTGTGTGCGCGTGTGTGTGCACGTAAACTGCATCCAAACAAGTCACTAATTTAGAAACAACTGCAACTTGTGCTCAGCTGCAGTTAAAAAGTCACTGAATTTTGCATAATAAAGGACAATAAAATCCTTAAGCGATGTCCTGCGGCTGTTGGAATGAATGAATATTGTTGCAGTATCGTTGTAGTGGTTGTTTTGTTGTTGCTCGTGTCTTTGTGGCTTTTGTTTTTCTTCTTTCTGCTTTTTCTTCTTTTCTGTTTGTTTTCCCTCTTGTAAATTTTTATTATTTTTATTTTTGCGCTTGCTTTTGTTACGGTTTTGCGGTTGTTTTAGTGTTGTTGTTGTTGTTAAATAGTTGTTTTTTTTTCGTTAAATTGATCGTTTGAATTTATTTCTCAATTTTGTGCGTTTCAAATTCGAAGTTTTTACTCATAAATCGCAGTTAATGCAATTTAGTTTTTCCTCTGCTGCAGGATAAAATAATAAAAGTCCTGCTCCAGTCCTTGCATCCCTTTTGTCGCAATAAAAATTATCCTCGAATCCTCCATGGCAACCGCAATAAATTTATTACATCGATTGAAGGATCCGACGACTGCTTATTTAATTCAAGTGGAGTGAACACGCCTTGAGAAGGAGCAACAGAGACGGGAGAGAATGAAGAGAGGGGAGCGAAGGATAATTTAAAATTTATTTCAACACTTAATTCGCATTTTTTCTCCTACATTTTCAACAATCACGGATTGTGTCCTCCTTAGCTGGTTTATTGCTTTTATTAGTTTTGTGGTTGCTGCTGCAGTTGTTGTTGTTGTTGTTGTTGCCAAATTCCTTATTGTTATTGTTGTCAGAAGTGTAATTTCTTGAAAAAAGAACCCCGTGGAGCGAATATTGAGTCGAAAGGCGTCCCCAACTTAAGATTCCCTGAAGAAAATTTAGTGTCCTTCGGCGGGGAAGCTCAATGAAGAAGAAGCAGTCACGGGAGCCCCATGCAGTGCGGAGTCAACGAAACCCCGCCGAGTTACGAGCGACGATCGGCGGGTGCAGGAAGGACACACAGGAGCGCGAGCAGGACTTGATACGAGCAGCATCGTCATCGACATCGTCATCATCGTCGTCGTCGTCGTCACCTCTTGCAGACGTCGTACCTGTGGTCGTGTCTGGCTGCAGCAGGACGAAATTAGGAGATCCGTTACCGGATGAGTGGACGGGCAATGTTCCGGTGTGTGTGTGTGTGTGTGTGTGTGGGTGTGTGTATATGTGTGTGTGTGTGGGCTCGCTGTTGCTTGATGTTTTGTGGCGAGAGTTGGTCCGGACACCTGTTGTTCTTGTTTTTCGTTGTTGTAGGGCAATTTATACGCTTGCCGTTGTCGTTGTTGTTGTTGTTGCTCCCGTTGTACTCCGACGAATGTTTAGATTTGCATTTAAAATGTACGAAATTAATATTTATAGCATGTGCAACAGGAAGTTTTGTACTCTCTGGCAATCAAAGTTGCCAGTCAGGCAGGCGGTCCGTCCGCCCGTCCGTCCGGTCAGCCAGCCGGCGCGGCGCGGTCACCGATTTCGTGAGGTTCCTTTCGCATCATAGAAAAGCCACATGTCAGCTACCACGTTAATTTCCTGCTTTTCGTAGTCACAAAAGCTCACACACACACACACACACACACACACACACTTACATATGCTCATGAGCAATTATAAGTTTGTATTGGCCTCCGTCATAACCAGACTTCCTGCGGCTTGAAGGCATTTTGCTGTATGCGACACACACACGCACACACACACATATAAACACACATACACATACACACACACAACACACAACACACACCTACAACGCCTACAAACACGAGTAAAACAACAAACACGAGAAAACTATTCAGTTGTTGACATTTTAAAACTTCACATCATGAACACTAAAAACCGCCGCTCGCACGCACACATCTGCATATCAACGGGACGCCTGTAGGTGGACAACCGCATAATGCACGATATGGATGTGTGTGTATGTGTGTGTGTGCGTGTGGTTGTGTGTGTGTATGGTTTTCGCACTCTGTGTCTCATAAACACACTCAACAAATTGAAATTTAAAGCTTTTTGGCACTCGTTGCGGTTGGGTGCGCATTTAAAATGGTCTCAACCAGTTGATGATGAAAGTTTGATGTATTTGGCGTGTTTGATCTGTTTGTAGTTTTTTTTTTTTTTTTTTTTTTTTTTTTTTTTTTTGGTGTGTTGTCAAATAGAATTAAAAGTTAGAATTAAAAGTTATAAATTTTATTAACAACTTAAAATTGATATATGATGTCGTGATACTGTTAAATGTGAATACTTTTTGTGGTTTTTGTTCAAAACTGAAAAAAGCTCGTGAAATGTCGTGATTCACTGAAAAATTATAAGCAAATCATTGGAATGAAGATGAAATCAAATGAAGGCGGAATCACGAAAATTCACCACTTGAAACAAAAAACACGGAAATGAAAGCACGAGCTGTCAACACCAGTTGGTCAGCCTCCGCGACACGTCACGTCACACCGCAGAAAACGCAACAACGGCTGTGTGACGCCAAGCAAGCGACGACTGGCAGTGATCGAGCTGCGTGCAAATTGAATGCAAGCGTTTGTTGCGAGCAGCGGCCGCCGGCAGCATCACGATATCCGGCTGCACTCTGTGCGCGTGAGACCGGATGACCAGAGTGCGCTGCATTCCGGTTTCGCTGCACGCGGCTGCAGGTTGAGCGCATTAATTACAGCAGTAGCTGACTAATAAGGACGCAATTTAGCGTCCTTTTCAGTAGCTGCAGTCGGCCACCGCGCGCTGAATGAAGTTTACATTGATACGAAATGAATATCGATTCGTTTGAAGGACTCGAATGTGACCGATTGTGCAGTGAGATGAGACTTAATTATGATGAAGCGTAGGACGAAATGATTGCGAGTGAATTGAATAGCAGAATTTGATGAACGATGAGTGGCTCGCTTTCACGAAAATTTAATAAATGATGAAGCAACCGAAAGCGTTAAAGCGAAAATCGCTATCACAGCCATTAAACGAGAAAAAGTCTCGTAAGAAAACGAAAAAAACGAGTCAGTACGACATAATTTGCACTCAATAAAAATAACAACAACGAAGAGGGAATTCAAAATAAACCAAAAAGGACCTCAAAGAAGAAAACTCAAAATAAATTCACTTCGAAACGCGCGAATTGAACTTTATGAAGACATTTTTTAACAGTTTGGCGTTCTCGAAAAGAAAGTGAAATAAAATTGGCGGAAAAAATTGAAACCACTCGTGGCGATGAGAGAGGAGAGAGAAACAACAAATCTTTATTAAGGTGAGAAAACACTGAATTGAACTTCCGTTGGTTTTCGAAAAGAGAGAAAGGGAAAAAAACTAAAGAATCCCAGAGAAACGAAACACGTGCTACCAAGAAAACTCAGTGGAGTTGGCCATTTTAATGTCGAGAGAAGTTGTGTTGTTCTTTTATTTATGCGTTGCTGCGGGGCGGGACTGAACAGGTGCTGCCCACCCCTTCCCTCCCCTCACGTACCCCTCTGCAAAGCGCCTACAGGCAGGATTGTGCTGACTCGCAACCCAATCGCACGGCCACAAAATTTATGTCTACAGACGCGGCTCGAGTGCCGAGCGGTCATTTGACAAAATTATTTGTTGCGTCCGGGTTCGAGTTTGTGCGGCTTTAAATCGCGCATTCCTTGCCACTGCCACTGCCACGGCCACTGGTTACTGAGTTATTTGCGGCGAAAAAGGGAAACCCGGTCGTGCTGGAATCCAGGAATGACTTTTTTTTTAAACATTTTTTGTGTACATTTTGCGAAAAAGAACGTAATCATCAAACACTAATTTTTGTTTTATGTGTGCCAAGAGACTTTCCTGAGGTCTGCCCGAGTTTTATATCTCTTTATTTAGAAGACCGTAATATGTTTTCTCTTATCTCTTCGGTTCGTAGCAAATAAAAATTTAATTTTAAGCTTCTTTTCAGTGGGATTCAGTGGAGAACTTGAAAATCTGAAACACTAAAAAGGGGATTGAAAAGTTCGAGCTTTAATAAATAAATTTCCTTTTTACCCTTTCGCAAGAAAGTGAAAAAATTGAGTTCTAGCGAAGCTAAAAAAAAGAACTTAGAAAACGCCAACTGAGATGTTGCAACATGATATCGATTACGTAGACCTGTAAGTGAGGAGGATTATCCACATCTCTACACACTCCCACACACATATACACACACACATACACACTCACCCATACACACACTTTTGTCACCCATCTACACACATTTGAAGGCAGTCGAATATCGGCAGTAAATTTGTTTGCAAAGTTTGTAACAAATTCGATTTAGAGGGGAAGAAAAAACTATTTTTTTCTTATGGTTCGCAGAGAAGAAATCGGAAGAGGTGGAAATTTACATATCTTTGAAAAGTGCGGGGTTAAACGGAGAGGGTGCATCTTTAGAATAGCGATAAATTTCAGATTCGATCGATTCTTCAGAATATTCCACGTGAACGAATAAACGATTTCGAATAGACTTGATTATTATGTCCCGCGAATTCGGTAATCGGCATCGAAACTGCTTCTCAGCGAGCGAGACGATAAACGACAGCGAGAGGCTTTTCTCAGCCTACAATGTAAAGCTATTTTTGAAGCTATTCTATAACTCTACTGAGTGCCATCATACATACGCGGTATCGTCTGCTTAAAACAAAACGTTGCTTCGTCGACATTTTCCGTGTGTTCCGCTCGGCTGAATTTAAACGCATGCACTTCAGAAGCACTCGAAATCAGGACCCTCGGCTCTGCCGCATGTGCCGCAGCGGCGTTTCTCGGCCTGCTTTAAATATCCTTCCGTTTTTCACTTTGCTTTGCCGCACAAATTGCGATTATTTGCATAATTTCACCATGTCTACCTTCACCTCAATGGCAGACGGAAGAGGACGGCTACATGTGAAGTGCGGCGTTTTCAAATGTAAATTTATTGCAAACGGTGAAGCTTTCATCTGGCTTTTTGCCTTTTTTCAGCTTCTTTTCTTATTTTGTGGTATCAAAATTTTTGTGGTATCAAATTTAAATGTTTATCTTTACCGCGGTCTGCTGCTGTCTGCTGTGAGCGAATGTTTTCGATGGTTTTGTGAATAATTTTTGTGGCAGCTTTGTAGTCCTATTTGTTCGAAAGAAATGTTTTCAATTGTGTGGTGCGATGGAGGAGGAGAAGAGGGAGACGTGCCTAAAAACCTTTTCTTCATGGTATTTAAGGATTTGAGTTTAAATTTCTATCTATTGTGCTAATTAAAATATAATATGAAACTCTTATTGCTGATTTTAAATAGATGGGACCTTCATTTGAACCAAAAAACTTAGTAAAAATTTTGTATAAATGTATTTTGTTTAATTATTGAATTAAAACATTTCTTATTAATTTCATGCGATTAT
This sequence comes from Sicus ferrugineus, assembly GCA_922984085.1. NCBI lineage: Eukaryota > Metazoa > Arthropoda > Insecta > Diptera > Conopidae > Sicus > Sicus ferrugineus. The sequence goes on from OV277352.1 coordinate 4,686,717, forward strand.
TTATCAATTAAATAAGAAGTCTTCTTAAACTATCGACGAATGAACTCTTTAACTTTCTAAATAAGTCAAAGATACGCAAGGGACGAGACATTTTTCGTTATCGTCTCGATCTCCTCTCAATTCGGGAAAATAATCAATATCGAGACGACTTTTGTAATTGAAATTATAATCAAGATCGAGGCGGGTTTTTCAAGTCGAGACGAGAATCGACTAAAAACGATAATCGATTAATAGCTTCTTTTTATTACATTTTTTAATCGAGTATTAATTCAATGCTATGCTAGAATTATTTATGGCCAGCTCTTTACTTATTTTCTCCGTTTTACTGAGTTTCCATAAAAAAGTTCTTCATTTTTTTGTAATTTTTTGTACACACGAAAATATTAAAACTTTTTTACCTACATTTTCGCCCTTTTTCTCCTCAACTCTTTCAATCGCTTAGCAAATATTTTCTTTACATTTCACCCAAGTATTTGTTCTATACTTCCGCGTATAAATTACAAAAATAACTTCCGCTCGGAGCTTGAAATGAATTTATCGTTCGTCCTACCGTGTTAGTTTTTGTTTTTTGTGCGAATTAAAAAAAAATTTAAGCACTTTTGTGCGAAGGATGCTGAACCAGCCTGTAATGTATTTGTTGTAATGTGGTGGGTGGTTAAGCGTTGAGTTGGTCAGTGAAGTGGAGAGGAGGGGGACAACTATTATTTTTACTTTATTTCAACCACCTGGTTGAGACGCGTAAGCTTGAGTAGAAAAATTGAAATTTGCAATATTTTATTCGGAATATTAAATCCCATTAAATAGAATATAAATGTGGACCTCCGGAAAAAAACAAGCAAACTTTCGGAAAAATAAAGTCGGGAAAAGTAGAAATTAACAAATTTCATTTTATGATTATTTTGAATTGCTTATATTTTAATTGCTTATTGCTGGAGATTCCAGTGAAGAGAGAGAAAGAGAGAGAGAGAGAGAGAGAGAGAGAGAGAGAGAGAGAGAGAGAGAGAGAGAGAGAGAGAAATACTTCACTTGCTGATAACGAGTTTAGGAAAAATCTTCTCCCGCAAATTTATTTATGGCTTCAAAAATAAATCAAAACCCTGAGACCTGACAAACCCTAAAAGCTGCTGTGTGTGTGTGTGTGTGTGTGTGTGTGTGTGTGTGTTGGTCTCTGTGGGTGTGCGGCGTCTGCATATGGCACCACCATCAAAAAACGTATTTGTATTAGTGTGTAACACGGATTAATTTGTTGATTTATTACCGCCTGCAGACAGAGAACCGCATGAACGAGAACCTGACTTCCAGAGCGAGCCGCAGAGCGGAGGGAGTAAAAAGCCAAAAATCAAATGCAACGAGGAGAGCAGCGAAACGATCCGAGGAGTGGAGAGCGGCTGTTACAAGTGGCTGCATTTCATTCATCGTTATTTATAGCGTTTTAATATTGCAGTCAGATTTGCGGGTGTGTGTGTGTTGAGGATTTTCACCGCTGTCGCATCTATAAATTAAGCGCAAAATATATACGCGATCAATTTTAAACCCATCTGAAAACGTTTATTGCATGCGTTCAGAATAATGATGGCGAAAAATGCAATTTTTTGTTATAATTTTATTACTGCATATTTTTTTTTAAGTTCTCTGTTAGCGAAACTGTTGCCGATGGAAGAATTTATATGTTGATGCTACGAAAACGTTGTAATTCTTAATGAATAAAAGAGTCAAACGCAGCTGCCATTAGCGTTGAAAGGAAAACGTCGTGCTCACGCAATAAATCCGTTTATAAACAATTTTATTACAATTTCAGCGGCATAAATTTCAATTATTTTGAAACTGAAAACACTAAAGGGTTCAATTATAATAATTATTACTAAATAATTCATGTGGAAAAATGTCTGTTGAACTAATAAAAGCTTTTTTGTATGTTGAAGAAGAAATTTAAATTCTCTTATTTTTACCTCTGTTATTGACACAAAAATCGTCATCCTTATCATTACCATTGTCGTCCTCAGCACCATCATCTGCCTTCTTGGCAAACAAATAGCCAAAAAGTCATAAACAACTTTTCGTAAATCACATAAATCGCTCATGAAAGGTTGTCAAAAATTAGGCTTCAATTTAGTGACACCAAGTTTGACAGTGACACGCGTGACAATAAATTAACATCCATCATGAAATATTACAATAACAACATTCATCTCGTCTCCAATAACCTGAATGTTTTTCTCGCTCGCAAGCTTTTGAATCAACTGTACCTTCGAGGGAAGATGATTCCGCAGCAATGGCTTTCAATAAATTCTGATGGATGTCTTCGAAGGAAGCTGAAAACCAATAAAAGAACTGTCATCAATAAGTCAATCAATATCTATTAAATGGTTTTCTTCTTACAATACGCGGCCAATTTGATCTTTTTTATACTGGGTTTCGTTAAAATATTCATTAAGCCTGAGCTTGAAACATTTAAATAAATGTATTACCAAACTAACAATTAAATGGAATGAAATTAAAAAATAAAAATGAAACAGTTTACTGAAATTATTAAAATGGAACCATTTTTAATTTAATTTCGTCTCTGAATTGACAACTCTGGCAAATACACGTAAAATCTCAACCTCATTGAGTTCAGTAAACAGAAATGGATTCCTCATCCATTAATATTAATTGAGACACTCTCACACACACACACACACACACACACACACACACACACCACAGATACGCAAAAACACACACGCAGAATCACAACCACTTGTGCACCATTTCAATGAATAATAAAACCATCAATGAAATGCAATGGTGGCGAAATGAAGGACAGAGGGAATACTGGACATCGGGGGGAAATAAACACGGACACACACACACACAAATAACATTGTTAGAGTACGTCAAAATCAGCTGACCGTTAGAGAGGCTCGCTTGGTCGACGAGGCTGTTGTAGAGAAAGTTTTTGACTGCGTACATCATATTGGGGTTTCTAAAATACCGAATTTTTATAGTTCCGGGGTTTTTCGGATCTCGAATATTTTAAAAACCTGACGCCCTATATAAATTCTATTAACACACCAAAGAACATCAGGAATCGTCCTCGCATTTAATAAAAAAAATTCTATGGAATTTTTTCTATTCTCGATTTGCTCTTTTTTCAATGCATGTGGTGAAGATGAGAAATTTTATCATTATTTATTCCCATTAAAAATATAAAGAGGACATTCATAGACATATAATGTAAAAAGTATTCTGTAAAATACTAAAATTGCATAATTTTCGAGAAGTTCGAGATTAACCAGTCTCATATGCTGGGATTTTTGTGGGTTTCGTTCGGTATCCCTAAAATTCAGAATACTCTGAAACTCTGTCAATGTGAACGATTTGCTTCGGATTAAAATGTGTGTGTGGAGGGTGTGTGTGTGTGTGTGTTTGCGTGGAGTGCGATAAATCGTTCTATGGCTGCTCCTGCCTGAGTGTCGCCATGATATGCCGCTGGCAGTCGTTTTGCATACTAATTGCGACGACTTCCAGTGCGTAGTAAGCAAAACGCGCTTCCGTGCTGTCCGCGTTTGTGCGGACGACTTCTAGTCGCAGTCAGTCGCAGGCAGGATACGTTGAGTGGCAGCGCCTGTTTATGAACAATTATGTGTGAGTGAAGTGGTTGTGTGTGTGTGTGTGTGGCTAACTAACGGTCTATTATTTTAGCTGATGTGATGGCGGCAGCTTTAGTTGCACACGGCGGAAGTCGAAGGACATCCGTCGCGCTCGGAAAACGTTGTTGTTCAGGGGTCGCGATTGTTGCTGCATGTCAGGCAAGCACACGCACACGCGCACGTGTTGCTGGCATGTCAAGCGAGATACAAATTAATGTTGGCATTTTAACATTACAAAAAAGGATTTGAATTTCTAGAAAATAATGATGAAAGTTTTACAAGTTGCTGTTCAATTTTTGCAGTTCGTTTCCTACTAAATTTGGTATTGTCTTGCAGTTGTGTTTCAAACAAAATACGTAATAAAAGAAGGCTCGTTAACTAATTAATTCAATATTAATTTCACGCACGTGTGAACAATCGAGGCCGATTTATCTCTGTCGCATTAAATTCACGTTAAAAGCTGAAAACGAGGACAATCGACTCGGCTGAAGGCAGCCCAACATCAGCGGTTCAAATACATTCATCAATAATAATGAAATAATTGATTTTTTCTTAATTCCTTCATTGAAATCGGGAGGGAAAGGAAACCTGAATTGTAGTGAAGTGAAATAAACTGCAAAAATCGTTAAAAAATAAATCATTTCAATAAATGAAACCTTTCAGCTTTTATTTTGCAATTTATTAAATTTAAAAGAGGACCTCTTAATGTTTTTCTAGGTCATCCGCTGCAAGTGAGCGCACAACCGGCTGTAAAAAGAATTCTCCTCCTTCGTCTTTAATTCTGTTTTCCTGCCATTAACACGCTTTCGATTAACGTTCCCCAGCTGCAGGCTGCCGAAGTGCACGCGCACCGCCGCCAGATGCGATTATTTACGATCCGAGCAGAGAGGTGCAGCAAACAACATCGCCAGCCAACTAAAACGCGCAACAAAAGTGGTGTCAGTAACGCTGATAGAAGTGAGGGAATGAAAATATTGCATAAAAACAAATGTAGGAAATAAAAAGCGTGGAAATACTAATGGAAACATAAAACACGCTGAGCTGTGTGGGGATGCTATCAGCTTGAAAGCAAAATGCAAAGAAAAAAAGAACGCAAAGGCAACACAGAGGACATACAATGGAAGATTTCAAATAAGGATGCCAATACCAAAAATTTTTCAGATGAATTAAGTCAATTAACTCCCTTAAAAACGAAAACTGGAAATCATGTGAACGCGAATCGGATTTGCAGCCAATGCAAGTTCAACTCTTGCTGCTCCTCATAATTTTTCACTCTCTCCCTTTCCTTCTCTCTCTCTCTCTCTCTCTCTCTCTCTCTGGCTTTCTCTCTCTCTGTCTCTCTCCTCTTCTTTCTTTCTCTCCCTCTCTTTCGAGCACGCGATGGTTACACTTCGTGCAACTGAACTTGCAGATCTGCATCTGCTTGTAATCGCGTCTTAGCCAATTTAAGCCTCACACCTACTTGCACCAGCACTCACACATGAGTGCATACGAATAAAGATGCCGTTATATTATTGCTTTTGCAGGAAGCGCAGTAAAATTGGATCCCCATGAGGAAAAAGAGGAGGTGGAAAAATTATACCAGTGAGGGGGGAAAAAAGGTAAGTCAACGCGTTGCAAATGAAAAATTCATGTTTTATTTGCTCGCGTCACTCCGTCAGCTTTTACTGTATTACTTTTAACCACCACAAATTCTCCACTCAACCCTCTCCCCCTGCCACCCTGTCCCTGCCAACCGGGCATCCTTCGTCCCTCTCGTTCACTTTCACGTTGTTGATTTTCGTTTTCCATTGCATATTTTTTCGCACTTCCAGCCAACAGACGACAGACATCCTGCTGTTAAAATTATTTGTGGCTTCCTTTGGTGTGCCAGTGTGTTCGCGTGTATGTGTGCATGTGTGTGTGTGTGTGTGTGTGTGTGTGTGTGTGTGTAGAATATGTCTGTGCTCGTTTCTGTGGTGCGTTTGTGTGTGACTGCGCAATATTTCGTTTCCGCTTTCACTTCTCAATCTTCCTCACTCACCCATTGGGTTTCCAACCTCCCGCATGAGCGTAGCAAGCGTTTTTTTAAGGGGGAGAGCTTTTTTAACACGAAATTAATGTAAATTAAAAGAGTCTAGAAGCTTAAAAAGCCTCTCAAATTCTAAGAAGTTATATGGGGGGTTTAATTTCCCCGCCTCCCCTTCTGCGAAACCCATACCTCCTCCTCCTCCCTTTCTCACTGTTTCTTTCTTTACATTTTGTTGCAGTGCAAGCTTGAGAAGAATGCAGGACCCAACAAGAAGACCAACAACGAAAAAGACAAAATCAACAGCAAAAACCACAAATAAAAAACCACAAATAAAATCTACCGAATTCACTTGGCCAGCACACACGGACACACACGGACACGCACACACACACACACGCGCACACATACACACACACACACATACTCACTATATCTGCACCATATGGTCGCTTTTTAAGATTTCCCCGGTTTGTGGGTCACCCTGTAGAAATGGCTTCCGTTCGAGATGATCATGTGGACGATGAAGACGATGATGATGATGGTGATGGTGATGTTGGTGACTGCCTGCATTTGAAATCCAGATCAGTTTAATTAAATTACATTTTTCGCATTTGGAAAAATGCTGGATGGATGGATGAGATAAATGAAACCAACGAAGAAGGGCAAACATTTGGAAAGATTGTGATATACAGACCTGCATGGCCGAAATTAAACACGTCTGCTGAAGAACTCAGAACTCAAGTAATCAACTATTTGATGTGGAGAATAATTTCAGCAGTCCAGTGAGAATTCCCATCGCTTCTGTCCTGTTTTATTGCAGCTCAGCATGCATCAAACTGCAGTTTGCTGTGTCATGGTCATCAACTGACACAGCCAACTGCAACAAGGATATAAAAAAGAAAATGCCATTTTTAACAGGATTTATTTTTTATTTTTGTCGTTTTTCTTTAACTTTGTTATTAATTTTTGTTGTTTCAGTTGCTGCTGCGGTTGTTGTTCTTGTTGTTCCTGCCCATTCCAACAACACACTGTCATCATGAAAAAGCAACGCCATTAATATCGCCCAACCGAGCTGCGTCCAGCATCATCAAGTGACAAAAATAAGAGATTCCGTCGCACATAAATCAGTATTATTGCCGCTGTCAGGCTGGGTAAAGAATGGATTCCCCGGCGAATCCGCTGCTGTGATGCAGTCAATCAATGTGATGATGTCGCTCTCATCGAAAACTGTGGCTCGTTCGTAGAAATATACGAGTGCGGCAGCCGACAACACTGATGAAAGTGCTGTGAAATGCAATGTAAATAATATTTTACGACCTCCATACCGTAAAACCCGCATTAATTATGAATGCTGACCGATGAATGGAATAACCAGCCGACCTCACTATTCTATTTTAATTATTGTTTCCTACTTTTGTCTCATGTTTCTGAATTGCTACACCAGATAGACGCAAAAATTTAGAGTTTCCCCTGCATAATTTTATTTTACTACATAATTTTATGTTATCCACTCTGTTTACCTCGAAGGTTTTAAGACTTCAACTTCACTTAATTTGTTGAAATAATAGAGAAATCAGAATGAAAATGAATATGAAAAATGTCGGCTCACCTTACTTTCGAGTGCATCTCGAATTTCTACTAGCAAACTGTCCACCATCCTCGCCATTATTTGACAGCTTACACGTGTATGAGTGGGTTGGCGTGGCGTGTGTCAGGCGCACAATACATTCTCGTACAAACACATTTAGGAGTGTATTTGTTGTATTCATATTCACGCCAGCCAGTGTGTTTGTCCACCATCTCTGATCACTAAATTGACACTTCAGTTGATGGCTCGCTTGGTGTGGCTTCGTGGGCGCTCCGTTGTGTATGTGTTAGTGTGTTCGGCTGTGTTATCCTGTCGCGAGTTTAAGGAAGTGACATGCTTTTCGCGCTGTGATTGATGTTTTGTAAATCTATTTGAATTCAAAGCCCTGTTTTTCTCACTCCACATCACTCTTTTTTTATTCTAAACTCTGAAGATCTCTCTTTCTCTCTCTCTCTCTCTCTCTCTCACTCTGTCTCTCTTCATCTCACTCTCTTCTGTAGAAGGGAGGAGAGAGAAAACATTTGGGGAAGCTAATTCTTGCGTTTTATGGATTAAAAATTAATTCCAACTTCTTTATTATTTTGTGTTATTGGATGAATCATTACAATGGGATTACAACAACAACACCAACAATTAATTTGTCAAATGTTTTCCGCCCGTCTTTCCTTATTAATATCTTCTTCAAAGTTCACCACAATATGATTTTCCTGATTTCGCTATTTGCCTGTCATATACAGCGAAAACCTCTTATTTTTCTTTTTCCCCCTTAATCTGTCACTGTAACGAGGCTGAGGTTGTCAACATTTGTATTTGCTGCATATTTAAATGCAATTTAATCTGCACTTCATGCTGCTCCCTACCGAGTCTGACATGCATGCTGGCAGCAATCATTTTAACTGAGTCGCTCGCGATAGTCTGCCAAATTGATATATGATACGCTTGTTAGGCGAAGAAGAATTAAGTGTTTCTGACACATGATGCCATCAAGCGCCCTCGCACAAGAATTGATTACCAGAGCAGCGAGGAAAATCAGATCAGGAAGAGTGAAGATAGTTTATGGAGGGATGTATGAGTTCGTAATGGCGAAAAGGAAGGAAGAAGAGGGTGAGAAGGAGGAGGAGGAGAAGGTCCAGGTGGAAAGGGAGGAGGACGAGGAGGAGAAGGAGGAGAAAGGATTTTCAGCGGGTGGAGAAGGATATAGAAATGAGAGCAGAGTTTGATAGCGAGGAATATTTGATTTCTTTGGAATTAAAATAACTCATACGCCACGTTGAACTTTGTATTCTTAATTCTTCCATTAAATGCTCCATCACTTTACGCTCAACATTTTCCATTTTTTTCCATAAAAAACTCTGCCACTGTTCTACCAATTCATCCCCCACTCCCCGTCCCCTTGCATTCTTTCCTCTTCTTTGCCTCGCTCGCTTTCTATCTTCTTAATTCTTTCACTCAACAATTCTAAGCTTTTCAACATTCATAAATCAAAAGTTATTAAGCGGTTTTTTAATTAAATACTTCAAAATGTAATTTTGAATCGCTGCAAGCAGCCCCAGTTGCATGGTAGCATTTGCAGTTGCCACGGAAGATGCGATGCGGCTGCAACGAACGGCCTTCTTCTGCGTTAATGGCTTTCTGAGATCCCGAAATCATTGGTTTTATTTTTGTGGTGATGATTTGTAGAGATGATTGCGTGTGCGTGTGTCTGTGGGATTGTGTGAGTTTGTATAAGTGTTTGTGTGTGTGTGTGTTCGTTATCTGTTGGCCTCATTGAAAATGGTTTTAATTACAACTTCAAAATTGTCTTGATTGCTTTGAAATGTTGGCATTTCTCTGGTATTCATGATAAATTCATTAATAAAATAACTCGCGATACTGAGAGAAGTATTGAGAGCTGTAATTGATATTAATGTAAGAATTTAAGGTACTTGAATTTGCAATTGAAGGCTAAAATATAGAAAACTTCAAATTTCTCTTAAGAAATCATGATTTCGTCGGAAATACGTTGAGGTTTCTGTTGTCTGAATTTATTAAGTGCATCACTAATTCACTTACTCATTCACTCCCCAGTTTTTCTCTCTGCTTTTTCATCTCATCCTCGAAATTCCATTCCTACTGTTGCATGCAACAGTAATCATGCGTTACCAAGGATATCAACTTGCAGGACATGCATAATAAAGTCATGCATGAATTTTTAATTTATTTTCACACTTGCTGGATTTCCGCTGCTGCATGGTAAGCAAATAAAATTCGTATTTATTTTGTGTCTTAAATATTCATAACGATTGAAACAGATGTTTGGGAGTACAGCAGCATAGAGCGATTCCTTTCTTCTTTATGTGTGTGTGTTTGTGTGTGTGTGTTTGTGTGTATGTGTATGAGCGTGTTGGTGTCTTCGCTCATGTATTTCCGTGTGTTTGTATGTGAAATGATGTTATTTTTGACTTTATATGCAGCGCAGAGTTCTTCATGCTTGTTGGTTTGCTTGATTTTTGTGTTGCTCGTCATTTCGACTTCCTGCTGAATTACGGTATCCACCAGACTGTGTGTATCGTCCTTAATTATATTTATTTTGCTATTAATTCGGAAAAGTATTTGCCTACGACGACTGCATGCATATGAGATGCAGATTTTGGTGAAATAAAAAAGCTAACGAAGATTAACATAATAAATTTTATTATATGCTTACTTAAACGAAATTCAATTTAGGCGTCCTGCAGACACGTCCACCAAACCCGATAGGCTTGAATATCCTTCCTCAATTATTGCTTCCTCAATTATTGAGCGACAACTTGCAACATCCCACAGCAGCTCTTGCAGCAGGTTATAGGAAATTTGATTGTATTTTATAAGTATTTTATGCTAGAGCGATAACTACTTTCCGTCTTCCCATTCGTCCTTCCCTTCTCCTTCCTTCTCTTTCATTGCTCGCAATGTTCTTCTGTTGGTTTTTATAAAGCTGCTTACACTGAACCAAAACACTTCCAATGATCGAGAAAAGTTTTATTATATTGAAGAAAAAGTTGTTATTTTGATTGTTATATGAACGGAAGAATTTCCCATTTAAACAACCGCAATTATCGATATGAAAACTTGCATGCAATTAACAACTAGTAGGTGCAAATCCTACATTTTCAGTGCATTCAAGATCAGGCCAACCAACATGCTGCCGGAAGTCTCTGGAGCCTCAGTTTTTCCATTGCAATTACAGGTGATGAATTGACTTTCATCCTCTGGAGCAGAACCACCTGCCGGCTCTAGTTTACTGTCACTGAGGTGGAATTTATAGCTGAAGTAGAATAATTGTTAGCCAAGTTATGCAGCAGTATGACATCAGCTGTTGCTTTCGGTGCGTATGTTGCAACAGAGGGGACATCGAAAAGTGTGTGAGTGCACTTAAGGGAAACCACAATTCAATATACTAAAATCAAAAATAATTTTCTAAAATGTCCTTCTATGCGTCTGCAAAGAAAAATTAGAAACAAATGCTGAGAGAATTCATTTATAATAAATGCAACTGCAGTTATTGTGTTTTCACACGAAGAAAGCTCTCATTTTAACTGATTTTTGATAAATTGATTCTGGTTTGAAGTTATTGCACTCTGGTGATTCTGTGAGTCAAACAACATACGCAGAATTTACTGATTTTTTTGAGAATTTAAGCTGCATCCTGATTTGTTATTATGTTTTTTCTTAAAAATATTTAGAAATTCTTGCAAATTATATTGACTATAGTTTGTGAAAAGTATGTTCGATTTATTTGCTTTAAATTCTATTTCTTTACCCATTTGATGTCATAAAAAATTTGTCAAAGATTTGCACACTTTATATTCCGAAAATCAGCTTCGACTTTTCGGAGGGAAAAGCTCCGGTAAGCTTAGAGAAGATAAATCTAAAGTGTTAAGCATGCAGAACAACGACTTGTTATGGTTTCGTGGTTGCAAGACTGTATTTTGAAGCAACTTCAACTTCCTTTTAAGCTTACGAGAACTTAAGAGGATTAACAATGAGTACTGACCTCGATAATTTACTCAAATATCGTATTTGCCTGGTGAAATTCGGTATTTCTACCAATACGGTTTCTACCATTCCGATTAAAACTCTTCCATTCCTTCCACTTCACATAAATCTCTTAGACGAGAGTAGAGAAAAACTCCTTTAAATTTAGTCTTGCAGTGTTAAGTATAAATACTGATAAAGCGAAGTATTTGTGGTACGAGTTCCATCCACTGGCAAACCACGAAGTCTTTTACCCGAAATACGATTTTCAAAGCTTTACATTTTTAGTTATTTTTTGTTTTTTCGTTGCAGAATCCCTGAAATTTTTATAGTTTCCAGTTATTGTATTTCCGAGAGGGCAAAAAGCTGCTGACAAAAAAAAAACCCAAATTTGTTCTCAAAGAAGCGTTGAGAAGAAAATTGCCTAAAGTATGCAAATATTATATTTGCCAAACCATCATTTCAGCGTAGATATTGAAATAAAATTCCTTTTTAGCACGTAAGGATACTCGATGTTCGCACAATCACGAAATCGCAGTGTCTGCAGTCTACTCTCCCTAAACTGCATTTACACTGCGGTTTTTATCCTGTGTGCGGCAACATCCTTTGAGGCTGCAGTTGCTCTTTTTGCGATCGTCAATTTAATTCGTAGAGGTGGGTGAAGTTTTTGCTTGAAAAGGTTTTCTCTGTACTCGGAACTCGGAATATGAATGGCTTTCGGCGGTTACGATTTTTCTTTGTGAAATGTTATTCCACCGAACTCTTTTTGAAGGATGAACGTATTTTATTTTTCTCCTCTTGTTTATTGTTTTTCATATAACATTTTACATATTTTTACAAAGAGATCAAAGCTGTAAAAGAATGCATTCGGTTGTGATTCTGAACCTAAAGAGATGTTAAATAACGATTAGTGCAACTTAAAATTAAATTCATCTTTTAGTTTGACTTCAATCAGAAGTCGCCTCTGAATTAAATCATTTTTGAGCTCGCAGAGGTCTTTGAAGTCGACAGATGTCCGTTAATTCAGTTGAAGTCACTGAAGTCAGTTGAAATCGCATAAATATGTTAAATTCGATTAAAGTCGCGCAGCTGTATTACCTTTTCCTGAAGTCGTTGAAGTCTTTCGAGGTCGCTTGAAGTGTTTGAAGTCAAAAGGTGTCCGTTAAGTCAGTTGAGTTTCTGAAGTCAGCTGAAGTCGCATAAATAGGTTAAAGTCGATTAAGGACGCGCAGTTGTATTACTCTTTCCTGAAGTCATTGGAGACTTTCGAAGTCGCTCGAAATTTTTGAAGCCGTTGAAGTATTTTGAAGTCAGCAAAAACGCTTTAAATGGCTGAAAGTCGGTTGAAGTTCGGTTATCCGGGAATGTTTTCAGGTCTGCTGTAATCTACGACTTCCGACTGTAAAATGCTTTAAATACAAATGATTGCAATAATTTCGAAGTTGCGAATTATAGTCGAAACATCAAATTACAGCATTTAAAAATCATAAAATAAGATTCCACATTCCAGAGCCACACACATCTTAATTCCTACTGTTGCGGAAACAACAACAGCAACAACGAAATCACAAGGACTCCATACTAATTAAGTCGCCAAGTGGCGTTCTGCGTATAAGTAACTTCACGCTTCCTTCCTGCACTCTTATTCGGCTCAGTCGTGTCTTTCCTGTTGCCTCCCGCTCTGCTGATCCTTCCTCTTCTCCTTCCAGCTCATCACAATCCAAATTATTCTGATGCTACCGTCAACAACGAGCTGTCAACTGAGTGAAGGATGTCGTTGGAAGCTTGCATGAAGTCTCTCTGCTTTGTTCGGTTGTGCACGTATTACGTGCTTCGTGAAGGAAGGCCAACAACAACAATAGCAGCAACAACGACAGCATGTACGTACATGGATGCGTTTTGCATTTAAGGCTTAAATTTAATGAGTTGCTTTTCCTCGCATCCTCTTAAGTATCTTCTTCTTTTCCCACAAACCAACGCGAGTTTCCTTTGCATATATGGTGCTCTAATTTTTCCCATCGCTATGTGAATGTATGTGTGTGTGTGTGTCTCGTATGTCGTAAATTTTTATATCACACCGCATTAACTTTCATGACAGTGAAAACTCGATCCTAAGAGTTCATTTTAACGCTGAGAGTTTCAATTCAGTTCATATTCTCAAATGTTCATCACTTGTGACTTAAATCACGTGGAATCAACCGCATGATTTTCTTCCTCTCGATCATCCAGAAAACCCTTTTAGCCGTCACCCCGTTCCAATCATCCACCTCAGCTTTTATCTTCAGCGAAGCACCCGATTTCGATTAAAATCTATTTCAATCATTCTTTAACCAAATCATACATTTCAGAAACCATTGAAGTATTTCAGGTTGACTCTGGGAGATCAGAATTTTCCACATGAGACTTAGATTTACGATTGTTGTGCGAAGTACAGCGAGGGTTTTTTCACTTCTGTCTTAAACTTAAGATGGTCCTTGTTTGGATTCTTCGTTACTTTCTACTGTTTCAAGTTTTTGGTAGTTTTTCGCTGGTTGTTGCTGTTCTTACGAGCTAAGCAGGGAATTACTTTTTAGTTTTGTCATCATCAGCTTACACGACTTCTCTTCGTGATATTTGATGTCACACATGAGAGACATGAAACTCCGTAGACAGCGTTTGCTGCGAAGAACCAGCGAATGTTTTCGTCTTTTGTTAAATTACAAGCACACACATTAAAAGCACACTTCATTATGTTCCTAATTATACACATATTACGTTTATAATAACACATCCTTGAAATTTTCTGTATTATTCTATTTAGAAAATGATTAACGCAGAGAATTCCATTTAAGCTAAAATGTCATTCTATCTCGCATCGCAGATTATAACAACTTGCCATGTTGCAAAGTGTTTCCGTATTTACTTAAATTAACTAATTAAATGAATTCACTTCACTCCTGTAGACATTTTCCTAAACACGAATTGCGCAAGGATACAAATTCACACACGCAAACCTACATCCAGCAACAAAGTACTCGTGCGAGGGGCAGCCTCTGGCAATGTGTCAGCATGTCCAGTTCTATTAAATGCAGAGACGTACAACACTAGACATGGGACAACATAATGGAAAGTTACTCACACAAGAAGCAAAAGCCATCAGCTTAAAGCGGAGAAGTCGGTAAGGATGAATAAATGAAGGAAAAAAACAACACAAATGAAATCATGTCAGAAAACCAGAACAGAATATAAATGACAGAAGAACAGTGATTAAAACAACAACAACAACAACAACAACAACAATGACAAACAAATACCTAGAAAATAGGAAGCCAAGGAAACATAAATATCGGAGAGTTTAATGAAGCATTTTAATTTAAGTACAAATTGCTAGCATGCAGACATTATTACCTGAGAGAAACGGCACCCAATAACGTACAGTGGAATATATTATACAAAGTACAGAGTCAGATATATTCGTCAAATATACGAACGAAGCGAGGTCCGCTCACACTCGGAGTCACTGAGATCCTCACTCAATCACTCCACTCTCGTTCTCCTTTCAATTTCGTTACGAAAATCTATTTCGAGAGCTTTCTTATAATCAGCTACAGACGACGAGCCATCACTCAATCAGTTGATTTCAGAATTTCCGAAAATGAATTCTGACTTCAGTCAAAAATTCTGACAAGTTTTCATTCATTCATATGAGTAAAAATGTCACTCATCTTGCCGTGAGTATATCACACACTGATGTCATCCATTCCACTCCCTTCACTGTTTTCACCACTTCATTTTAACATTTAATGTCCTTTCTTCCCTTCTAAAACCAACTTCATTAGCGCTTCATTCGTCCCACTTTACTTTGGCCTTGTTGACTTTTCGTCAAACATGACAATGAAATTAAATGCCAACGTGGTAAAACCGATGTTGTGTTGTTATAATTATCATTATTGTAGTTATTTTCGTAGCTCTTGTTGTTGTTTGTATATTTCTTGTTACCACATTATTTCGTTTCTTGTAGAGACCGAAGAAGAAGAAGTGGAAGGGCTGTGTGTGCGTGACATGAAATGCATTGCGGGTGGAATTTAGAGAAGGATGAAAGTTTGGTATGTTAAGAAAATAAGTTTGTAGCGTCATTCTAAAGATAACGACTCAAGTTACAAAGTCGTAAACACCGAGTGATGAAACTAACGACACACAATTGGAAGTGAAGTTGAAGGGAGATACTTGAGCCGCTGTGTAGATATCTACGAGATACTACGACATCTTCGTTTAGTGGAGATTCAAGAGTGTTTATTGATTTTCTCAATTCAATTGCCAATGTGACGACATTGATAGCGACAGCTTGCTTTTCTCAAGACGAGAACCGAGATCATGTCATTTTCAGGCGAGAGGAGATCCTGGAATGATACAGTCTTTTTTCAATTTGAGGTGACATTCCAGTCCAGTTTGAGGGCCTTTCTAGTCGAGATGAAAATCGATAACGAGACGTACTTTTCCAGTCGAGATGAGAACCGAGATCGAGGTCACCAAAATCTCGGAATCTAATATCACTACAAATTATCGCATCTCATAATGTTCTCAACTCTTGCTCTCCATACAAAATCCATCCATTCATATTTTTTCCGCAAGGACCAAGCGACCTGCTATGTTAGTGTGTGTGTGTGTGTGTGTGTTTTTATTTGTGTGACTTTTTAACTCTAAACTCTACGAGAGCAACAATGTAGCGACAAAAGTACTCGTATATATTACGTTCTGCGTACTCTAGTATGTAATTTTTGCTCTTTGTTCCTAAAAACCTGGAATAATCTTCACTTTTTCTTTGCGCTTTGCTTTTCTTTTCACTTTCTTTACATTGCATTAGCGTAAAAATGACTTCTTTATTTCTTTGTAGACGTGATCTCTGTAGCCAGTTTCTTCCAACCACTTGTTCCATGTGCAACAACAACAACAACAACAGAGGGGGAGGAGGAGAATTGAAAAGAAGAACATAATACAACCCTCACACAAAATCTGATGTGTTAATGTTGTGTTTATTTGTTCGTTGAAGTGCTTGCTACGTGCTTATTTGGATAACACAGTTGTTTTGCCTTTGTAGTTCTTAATTACGTTTTAGAAATCACCTTATTTTGTTCTTTTATGAAAGTTGTAGCAAGCCAAAAACAAGTCTCTGTGTTGCATCAACATTCTAGATTTGACAAAGAAGACTTTGCGTCAGTTTTTGCTAAAGTAAAAAAGTAGAGTAAAGTTCAAAACTGTCCACAGCCTAACTGAGGTACGACTGTCCTGCATTCTTGTCGAGATTCCTTGTAAGATACGAATGAAAACATTCATTTTTATACATTATTTATTCATTATAACAAGCAACCTCCATTTAACTAAACAACCTTCTGCAAGAGAATCCTTTTTCATCTCAGCATCCCAACACTATCCTCCATCCAACCTCCATTCATCAAATTAACATCCATCTTTCTGTCCATTCCAACTGTCCAAAAATCTGTTCATCTCCAAAGTTCCCGTCTCTGAATCTGGCCATCTAACTATTCACCTCCTCCGTCTGCTCCAGCGTTTGATGTACTTGGTTGGTGCTCGAGTACCCTACTTGAATTTTCTGTTAAAAGCTGTTTGCAGTTCATAACGACCGCGACTTCACACACCGCGCATGCTTGTGATCATCAACCTGACGAAGAAGATGCACTCAATTCTCAGCACTGAAATTTTCGGTGAAACTTTGAAGAAGTTAGAAAATTTCCAACAAACTCCAGAAATTCTCTGGCAAGTCATTAAAAATTTCAAAGTAATGAATTCATATTTGAAGTTATGGTTTCAAGGATGCAAATTTTGAAAATTAAAATTTGAAATCCTGAAATAGAAAACTGTTGGGTTTTAAAGAGGAAAACAAACTAATTATTTGTAATTGCAAGAGTTTTAAAAAGGTTAGAGAGTCCTAAAATTTTTGATTTTGTTTTCGTTTAGTTTTCCCGTTCAAATTTGGGTTTTTTCAGTTCTTCTTTATTTCTTTTCAACATTAATCATCCTTTTTCTCATCTTTAGATTGAATTGAAATTTTACTAGTATTATATAGTTACAAGGACTATTCAGTTCTATGTTGTGATTATTGTTTACTCGCATTTTGTGAGGAATTTCAAATTTCTTATTAAAATTAGAAAAGTTTTGATGAAAAGATCATGAAACGCTGAATCTTATGAAACCAAAATGAATAGTGGAACTTGCTAAAACCTGCGTCAACAGTAAAGTCGATGAAAGTTTCATCAGATTCTCTCAGCTTCTGTCGGCTTTCGTCCGCTTTTGCCAGCTTTGATAGATTTTCCCACTTTTTTCCAGTTTTGTGGTCTTTTATCAGCTTCTTGCAACTTCTGCCAAATTTGTCACCTCTGGCCAGATTTGTCGGTTTTTATCAGCTTTTGTCGGCTTTTAGCAGGCTTTTGCAGGTTTTTGCAGGTTTGTCTAGAGCTTGCTTATTACAACTAATTAACCGTGCACTGGTTGAGGTCCTAATTTTACGAGTTTTCCACTTCCATTCTTGATTTTCTGAGTACGCAGAGTTCACTGTTAACGCGTTATTCTGTTAAATCGCTGCGATTTAGTTGCCAGAGGAGTTCTATTGTTTTGTTCTTGTTAGTTGTTGTTGTTGTTGTTGTTGTTTTCGTTGGTACAGTTTATACTACAGTTTGTTGCCGCTCAACCTAAATAAGGTCAACAGCCATCTTCAGCGCGCGCGAGAATTCATGACTGCCTCTAAATGTGTTGATGTGTCATTGTCAGAGTGTGGTGTGTGTTTGCATGTGTTCCTGCGTTCGTATTTGTGTGTGGGTGTGGTAACTGTGAATGGTTCGCCAGCTTGCGACAGAGAAACGTCAGAATTGCTAACGTTGCCCAAAAATAAGTTTTCTGCATGTGACTTAAAAATAAAAATTAAAATGGAAAGAAGGAAACCGTGAAAAAAATGTAATACCAAAATTTATTGCTACGTTTAATGAAATTTTTACTTTTAAGATGATTTTTATTTAGATTTTAACGAATTTCACAAGCGTTTTAAATGCAATTAAAATATTAAATCGTTTTTAAGAGAATTTACAATTACAAACTTGTATATCTGAGATTGTTCTAGTGTTTAAGAAACGTTTATTTTAATTGCAATTTATCCGAACTGTTGTTTCACTTAACCTGCAACGTTGATGTTTGTAATAAAGTCATGGAAGGCGAAATCTATCATCAGCAACCTCACAAACGATTGCTACTGACGCAACACAGCTGTCGCATGTCTAGACAGACTTCAATTATTTTCACATCAATTAAATGCAAACAAAAGCCAAACAATGCGTTCTTCAGGTTTCAAACGAAACGGGTCGACAAACGAATGCGATTTTGGTAAAGAGGAAATTATTGACAGAGAGCAGCGTTGACAAGTGGGAATCGTAATGGATGGATTAACAGGATAAAACATTTCTAGTTACCAAAATTCTATTTATAAAGGTTCAGAGTATTCGAATATTTATAATTTTCCATTGAAGAAACTTCTGCAATAAATTTCTCACGCAAAACACTAAAACTGAAGTGAATTATTTCTATTTCCTGCTCCCCCAATACTAAGCAACATCTAAACAGAGTCAATTTTATTGACGAATTTCAATCCATCACGAAATGCCACTAAACAAGAGGGAAGCTCGTGTCGAACGTGCGACTCGAAGGAGGAAAAACGGTGAACGTGACGCTGAATTAAATGGTGGCAGTGGAGTTCTGCGAGATCCGCTCGCCATTAAAGAGGATGAAGGAGCGGAAGTGAGGACCTTCGCTATTAGAGGCAACGACGGCATGAGTTCGTTAAGATGGCGTATAATTTAATTTCGATTTATGCTTGGCGTACAAGTAAGTACGAGTATCTAATATGAGAGTCAGCTTTTTGAAGACCAACTTTAGAAGTTCTAAGACAGAAATTCCTTGTTTGAGTTTTAAATGCTTAAAGTATCGTCGTCTTTTCCATCATCATCATCATCACTATCACCAGCACCATCATCACCACTACCATCACCATCACCACTACCGTTATCACCATCATCTCACAATAAGTAGCGCACACGAGAGGCTTGAGGAGAGCAAAAGATTTCAACTGCCAGCAACTAGCATGAGTTAATACAGATTTACTTCCGCTGGCTGGCAACGACATCAACACCAGCAACTGACTACGAGGCGAGTCGACACTATTAAAAGTGTCCCCAAACAACCAACACAACCAACGCAACCAACACAGGCAAACAACGAGCGCGCGCTATCATCTCTTCGGCGGCGACAGTGCGTTTAAATTAAACCACACAGACAAACGCACACAATCTCAAGAGCAGTAGGCAAGTGTGCGCGCGTGTGTGTGTGTGTGTGTGTGTGTGTGTGTGTGTGTGTGTGTGTGTGTGTGTGTGTGTGTGTGTGTGCGTGCGTATGTTTATCATAATCAACACCAGTCAGATGGTTGGTTTAGCTGGCTGTTTGCTGGGGTTTCGGCGTTCGAAGCGGAACTTTTAACTCCGCTCAGTTTATTCTAATATTTGAACGTCTCTGCTGTCTGCCCGCTTGGTTTACCTTCGCTTGCTGCAACTTCCAGCTCGTTGGCACTCTTAGTATTTATGTGTCCCCAGATAAAGACAACAACAACAAGAGCAGCAGCAAAAACCCAAAAATCTCGCAGACACACTGACTGAGTCTGAATGTGAACATATTCGCATTTACACACCCACCCACACACACACATGTTTATAGTGTATATATAGTCAAACGTGGGGGTCTCAACTTTCTCAATTAATCAGTTCCTGAAATTTTGAGACTTAGAAAAAATTGTTCCAGGATTTAATTCTGAAATAAATTGTATTTCGAAAAAAGTGAATTCAACCCTTTTTTGCACATTTGTAAACGAATGTATTATGATAATTTATTTTTCTATTAAAATGGTGTTTTTAATAGCATTTTGAATTTAAATTCTATATTATTAACACTTTATTTCGCTAAAAATAATCGGGATCCTATAATTCTGCGATTTTAACCCCTAATTCATACATGCATACACACACACACACGCACACACGCACACACTTGAGCACTTGCTATTATCCTACCCACACATTTATATAAAACCCAAGCAGTGCTTCCGGTTTCCGAGCTTCAAACTTCCGGCGAGTGCTGAGAGAGTTGGGCCAACTTATTTGAAGTGACGTATTTTGTGGGCGTACATGTGTAAGTGGGTGAATGTGTGTATGTGCGTGTGTGTGTGTGTGTGCGTAGAACCCTAGAGTGCACTTCTTACTTTCCGCTTGCAGTAACAATCGCTAAAATAATAAATTTTATTAATCACGCGTTGCTTTCCACACGCGCGGCGAACTTTTCTCTCCCTTCAGCACGTTGATGCTTCTGCTAATTTTTTTTTTGAGTTTGTAGGTGTGGGAATTTTTTTTGATTTTATAATTTTATTTTGCTTTTATTTTAACTAATGATGAAACTCATCGTCGAAGCTTCGTGTTTGTGTGAGTGCTTCGGTTGAATTGTGTTTGTGTATTTTGTGGAGAAACTCATACAAAAAAATTCTCATTTATTAATCATTGACTGCAAATATTTCACTTTTCAACTAAAAACAATATTTTAGTAAATTTTAAATGAATTCTCATGGATCGCATATGCTGGACGATTTTATTGTTATTAATCAGCGATATTGGAATTTCACAGTATCTCGATCCTGTAAAAACTGGGAAATATGGAATAAATCAGTTAATTTAGAGATTAAAAAAATGGTACATTCCAGTTTTATATGCAGTTTCAATTCATTCGTTGAGCCTCGCAGACATCCATCCACTCACTACGCGTTCATCAATTGACAGGCGGCAGGAAATACTGCCGAGTTTCTTTTATGTTTCCGTCGAAGTTTTTGCAGCATTTCAGGGCGCGTGAAAGGCATTAACGCAAACCAACAGCGGATGTTCCGCAGAAGTTCGTCTGGAAATTGAGTGAAAAGTTTGCGAGTTCAACGAGCTGCACTTTCTTCCCTCCACTGCTAATCGTCCTTGTCGTCCCTAATTTTCCTGGTTTTTGTTGTGTTTAAAAAGCGTAACAAAAAGGATTTCCTTTCACTGTACATTTCTTGGCAATCTTGCGGATCGCATAACTTCGAGGTGAAGTGTTGACCTGTGTAGCGAGTTTTCCAGCTTTTATTGAGGGTTTTTTTTTTGCTTTTTCTTGGTGAGCGAATTTTTGCAACATTTTTTACTAGCTGATGTTAGATAAAAAAGTTTCGTGTTCTAAAATAAAAGGATTCTTTTTTTTCAAAGGTTTTTCGTTATTCAATTCAGTTAAAGCAGAAAAAAATTCGCTTCAAATTACAACTAAATCCTGTTCGTTCTCTTTGCTATTTTCCTGAGAATTCCAATTACAAATTTTAATATAATGTTTTTTTGCTTTATAAAGTTCGATTCTCTAGTTTCAGAGAATACATTTCGTTTTAAGCTCGCTAATTAATTAGGCGGCAAATATTTGAAATCACATGCGTTCACTTCACACACACAGACAACTAAAATTCCAAAATACTGGTGAAATTTTCGAAATAAAAGCCTGACAATGTAATGGCAGCATTTAAGTGAAATCGCTGCAAAATGACAGATGCAGCTAAATAATTCCAGCAAGTTAATTCATTTCACGCGAACGCTTAACTTTGCGCTAAAAGCCAAAAATGTCCCACCTGCCATACAATTTGACATTTCGAATTGCCAGCAATGAAATACTAAAATATTTACACAGCATTTCTGCTGCTCTTTTGGCAATTTAGACTAATTAAATAACACCGGCCGACGCGGAGTGAGACGAGCTGATGAAAACGATGACAAACTAAATGTTTCTGATGGTGAATTTTCCATGGTAAAATTGGCTGAAACTGGAATTTTAAGTTCCGTGTGGCATTTTAATTTGACAGCATGATTTTCGAAATATAGGCTTTTATAATATTATTATAAATATCTTTGCTGCTTGTTCCACTGTGCGACGGACGAGCACACAGTGGTGTTCGATGTAAGCACACCTGCAGTGTTTCTGACAAAAAGCAGACATTATGTGTGGTTGGCGGCATCAGTAATGAAATTCATTGGGATTTAATGACGCGTCCAACGCGTTGTGTTTTTGAATGAATGCCGAAGTGAGGAAAACTGATATCGATATTTATTATGACTTGTATTACTGGGCGTCCATTAAATTTCTTCTCCTTTTTTTCCTGCATTCTTGTTGATATGGCATTTAAATCTCGGAGAATTCATTGAAATCCTCAATGATAAAATTGGCCTATTCGGTGCGATGGAAAGTCATGTTTGTAATGCTAAAGATGTATGTATGTGTGTGTGTATACGCGTGTGTGTGTGTGTGTGTTCGTAATTTCCAACTCCTTTATTATTGTTCTAATTTAAACTAATAATTATAATAGACTTCGTGACGTATACGCAACATTGAATTCTGATTAATTGTGTCTTTCACGATATTATAGAGACATTTTATGTTACCTGGATTTTACCACATTTTTGTCATTTGAATGTCCAGCAGTCCGAGCAGATTTTTATTTTTATAAGTTTTTCTTGAATTTTTTATGGTTGCTTTAAGTGACATCAATTTTTTCCTGTGTGATCAAGGAGAAATTTTGAAATCCGTATGAAAATTTTTCGCTTTACTATGAAAAAATTTATTTTAAAAATTTTATTATTTCATTTATTTAGCATCGTAAACTCACTGAAAAAATAGTAAAAATGAAAACATCAGAAAAACGGAAATTGAAAGGAAGGAATAAGACAAAAATTAAAAACAATTGTGTAAATACGCGAATATATAATATAATTAAATAAATACATACATAGATAAATAATACTAAGTAAATAAATTAATGAAGTGAATAAATAATACAAAAGGGAAAAAAACGAAGTAAATGAAGTAAATAAAACGTAAAAAGTAAAACGTAAATAAAAAATAAAATTAAATATAAAAGAAGTAAATAAAAGTAGCAAATGAAACTCAGAGCAGACAGTTTTATTGCTGTAGGTCAGAGTAACCGGTTAAAGTTGTACTAAAAACTCTCAGCTGCTTGTGTACTAAAACAATTAAGAGAGACACAAAGAGAGAGAGAGAGAGAGAGAGTGAGAGAGAGAGAGTGTGGCAGTTGCGCCTTGAGCAGGATATTCCGTCGTAAAAAAAAAAGCAAGAGAGCAACCGACTTCGTTCTCTTCATTCGCATTAAGGACGGCAGGAATGCGAAAAGGATGCGTTTTTAAATATCAACAGATTTCGTGGACAACGTTAGTCGAGCTTGGCGTGCGCTGCGATGCGGTTACGACGGCACTCGGAGGACAACGCGAACAAAATAAAAAAGCGATAGAATTGCACAGAATTACAACAGAGAAATAGAAAAGAATATTAAGGTCGGGAAAAGGATAAAAAAAGTTACAGAAGAAGTATTTTTAGTGAAATTGCGATAGAGTGAAGTGATGAAAATTAATAATAATATGAAAAAAAACTACTGAATTTTAGCAAAAAGTTACTAAAAACAAACAAACCTGGCAGAATATTTTTCCATTGTGAAAACGTTGTGAACTCTTCAGGATGCTGCATTTAAATTGAAATTAATAAAACAAAATATTCAAACCCGTTTGTCAATTAAAAGGAAATACGAACTTAATGAAAAAAGAAATATAAACTTTAGTTTAGTTTAAATTAATAATAAAAGACGGCAATATTAGAAATTTAGTAAAAAAAACAATTTAAGGATATTTTGCAGCGTTACAACAGCAACAGGAAAAACAGGAACTAAAAATCAGAAGAAACAACGACAAAAATAAAGCAACCGAAAAAGTTTCATACGTGGTGAGTATTGAATAAATATTAGGAAGTATTGGGTGTTTCTGCGTGTGTGTGTGTGTGTGTGTGTGTTTGTATGTGCGTGCGTATGGGTGCACATGTATGTGGGAGCGGAAATTTGTTTTGCACATCCGATCAACTGTAAAAATAACTCGCTCTCGTAGCTACGAAAGTCAACGAGGGCGAGCAAACAACCACAAAAACAAAGGGAAAGCTTTTCCCCAAAAATCGCATTCATGTGTGCGAGAGTGTGTGAGACGGTGGTGACGAGGTGTGTGTGGGGGGTGTGGCGTAGGCGGGCGGTCGTAGAGGGAAAGCATGAATAGACCGCCGTCGATAACTCATCGATATCGTAACTCAAAAATTCAATTTTGACACAGCGAAAACTTTTGCCGCCTGCGAGAGTCGCGCGCTTGCTGCGGGAAATCATAAAGTTACGCTGCTGCTACTGCTACAACAACAAACAACACAAACACCAACAGCCGAAATACAAACAACGAACTTTCCAAATAAAATATGTCAACTTCAAAAAATTGATGTACGAAAATGCAAAAAGAAACAAAATAGAATTTTGAAAGATGTAATTGGAAAAGTTTTGTGCCACGATGATTGCTTGTGTGTGTGTGTGTTTGGCTGTGTGTGTGGGTGGGGGAGTTGCTTTTTGTTTTTGTTGTTAGAAACAGCAAAAACAAAATGCTAATTTGAGTTTGAAACTTTGTGATTGTGTGCACGTAGGGAAATTTTTCAGGAACTCACAATATGATTTCAACAAATTGATGGATGTAAAAGCGGTAACAATAACAACAACAGCAACAACAACAGCAACAACAGCAACAAGATGCGCTTAGAGATTTTCTATTGCTTCGTTCATGCGTCGGAAGTTTCTACGCGTGAAAACTTCGCTTTCTGTGGCTCTGATTTCTTGTTCGAAAATATTCTCTTTTCCTCTAGAGAAGTCCAGGGTACGATTGTGTTTTCTACACACACACACACACATACACACATACATATGCATATATACGAAAACACATTCACACTTGTTAAAATATCCAGCAAGTTTTCCAAATAAACTCGAAATGTTTGTTTGTTTTTTTTAGCCGTCAAAAGCTACAAAAATCTCAGCAGTCCGTCCTTCTTCTCATTTATCAGTGGTAGTAGTTGTTGTTGTGATTTGTGATCTGTGGTTGTTTTTTCACTTGGGCAATTTATGTTGTTGTGGTTGTTGTTGTTGCTGTTGCTTTGTGTGGCGTCGTTTGTTGCTTTTACGAGTGCATTGATTGCAACTTTTTGTTTGCTCTTCTTGCAGCGAGTTGTTGTTCCTTTGTTGTTATTGCTGAGTGTAATTTCTGCATGATTGTTGTTGCATTTGTCCTCGTTTCTTGTTTTTCAACATAAATATTTCCACCATTTCTGCTGTTTTTTGTTGCTTGCTGTCGCTTTGGTGTTAATTTTGGTGAAATTCTTTTCGCTTGTTGCTGTTGTTGTTGTTGTTGTTGCTATTCCTATGTTTTTACATAACTGAAAATGTATTCCAAATGTTCGACGTTCCCTGGTAACTGAATTCCAGCGTTTCTAATGTGAAACAAAGCGTTTCAATGCAATTAATCACCGCATATAATAAAATTAAACACTCTTGCAAGAAAAGAAAAAGGGAAAAACTTTTCCTTTTTGTTTATCGTTTTCGTAATTACGGCTAAGAGGAAATTAGGTTCCCGCTTGCGAAGAAGAAACTTTGAAGTTGCACCGAGTTCACTTAATCAGCGTAAGTAGAGCAAACGCAGTACGAAATACTCGTAATAATATTTATTTAGAACTCCCCGCACTTGCGTCGAGTTAGAATTACGAAGAAACAGGCGTACGCAATCGAACAAAAGTTCAGTGAAGGAAAAGTTCAGTGTTTCTGCTCCTCGTTGTAACTTTATTCGTAAACACTTCCGATGAACTCTTCACAACTTTTACAAAATAACTACGCAAAGTTGTGTGCAATGGTGTGCAGTACATATGTGTGTGTGAGGCTCTGTGAGTGCGTGTGTGTATGAGTGAATGTATGTGTTTCCACCATTTTCCGTGTATGAATGCGAGCTCAATTCGAAAAAACGACGAAATTACGTAAAAAGTAAGAAAAAATAGTATTGCAAAATAATAACTACGAATCAAACAACAACAACAACAACAACGACAACAACAACAACAACGACAACAAAGCAAAAACCAAAATGGTGCAAACTTTGACTTGAAATATCCTTATGTTTGTTTTTTACTTCTGCTTTTTGCTTCATGTTGGTTTATTTTAAAACTCTTCTTTTATTTTTCAACGAACTTTCATTCTAAAGTGTCCCCGCCTGTCCCCATTTTACACACATTCATTTGGAAGTTATATCGTAAATTATCTGGATCTAGTTATAACTCTGCAGACTTATAAGAGAAAAAACGCTGCAGGAAAAAAAAACGAGAATCCGCCTCGAAATAAATGAACTCGGAGGATGTTTTGACATTCGTACTGAATTCCAACACGCACGAACTCCATCCATGATGGAGATTAATAGTCTTTGCTTTCAATTCAGTGACGGCTGCTGTTGCTTCAGTCTTTTTTCTTTCCATTTCCATTTCCTTCCCTTCCAGCAAAATTCATTCATTACATTTCAACTCAAAGAATTAAAAGGAACAAATCTGTCAAGTCATCATGTCGTCGGTGGAGTTTTTAATAATCACTTAAGAGTGAAGGAGTTGTTATGGAGCTCCATTTCTCTGGAATAACAATACAATTCTTAAAAATTTCCTCAGAAAATTAGCAACCATAAAAGATCAACACTTCTGCAGTTTCAATTTTAACCTCTTAGTAACAAGAATACTGAAATTCGAGGCATTTCCCGAGTTTAGTTTTATCTGCCACAAAAAAAATTTAGTAAGCTTCAGTGGGATTTTTATGTGGTTCCAAAAAAGGAAAAGAAATACAAAGTTGAAAACAACAGGAAATTCTTAAGTGGCAAAAGTCATAAAGGAAGTCATGCAAAATATGAGGAAACAAAATGCGAAGACATAAAATCGAATGAGATGGCTAAAAGCTGTAAGCGGTGGAATGAGTTTTTCCGAAAAGTAGGGAATTTTGCGAGGAATATGGAAGAGATTTCGCATCTGTGTGGAAGTCAAAAACGCTGTGGGAGTGAAATCGTTAAAACGACGCAGTGAGTGGAAACACTTTACATCGTAAAATACGCACACACGCACGCAGCATTCTTCAGCAGTTTAGACGAATTTTATAGATTTGTTTTTAAATCACATTTTTATTCGCTACTTTTTATGTGTGTCACTTGAGCAGAATTCATTGAAACAGCATATAAAATTCTAATCTGCTTGTTCAAGTGATTTTCCGCAATCCAACGCCTAACATATTCAACATATTTATAATTTCTAGGCTAAATAAACATTTGTTGGATCACGAAATTTTCTTCCCACAGAAAAACAATGGATTCCCGCAGTTTATTTTAATTAGCAGGCTAAAACTCATCCATTTCAAGCTCAAGTATTTTCAGTATTTCATTAAAACAGCGAAAATTGTAACACTTTTAATATTGCAGGTCTCATTAACCTTTTAATTGCCGCAAAAACTTTGCTTTTCATCGCAAAACCTGTAAAATAAATTAAGTATTTCATTACAGAGAAATACGAAGTTCAAAACCTAATAAACAGAAGTTTTAACTGGAATTCTATTTTCCCGACTTACTCAACTTAATCAACACAATTAACTTTTTAAGTCAAAGAATAAATAAAAACCTTTTTGAATGTAAAAAGTACGAAACTAAATGTAGTTTTATCGAAAAACTTCAGCAAAGAAGTAGAAATATTCTGTAGTGTGCTCACTCTGTCAGCAGCATCAGGGTCTGGTGAATCTGAATAGCCTGCATGATTGAAAGAATGACTGACAGACTGACTGACAGACTGACTGAATAACTCACCGAGTGACTGAGTTGTTGTCGAGTTGATTTACGGTTGGCAAAGCGTAGTTGCAGTTGTACCAATGCAATACTATAAATCTCTAAATCTAAAAGGACGAAAATAGTTCTAACAGAAAAATACATAAAAATACGAAAAATTGCGTAATATAAAATTGAAGGGGAGGGAAAGAAGGAAAGAACAACCTCATCCTGGTTGTAAAATCGCGCTTGAGCCTGTTTTTTAAACCTATTTCACGTCTCACAATAACTCAACTCATATACAAATCTATGAAAGTGCATCACTTTCCTCAGAACGTCTTTTCCTTCCACGTTGCTTGCAGTTGAAGAAGCAGCTGAAGGTATTTAAGGACTGAACGTTGCACTCATTTGAAGTCTTTTGCCCACTTACACCGTAAATCTTTTTATCTGCACTTATGTCTGTCTGTCGCGTCTGAAATACGTCTGCTCATTCGTATTGTTTGTGCATGCATGTCGCCCTACTACGAAGTTGCAGTTATTAAAGTACAGAAGCCCTCAAAACATACAGACATGTGAATGAATTTGCTGCCTCATAACGACAGTCGACATTAGCGTGTGTGTGCCTGCAAATGCAATGGAAGAAACACACAACAATATGACAGCCAACAAACCTCACGAGAACAAAAGTGATCATCGTCCTCAGCCAAGGTAACATTATAGCAGGTATCATTATTACTTTTCCCCCGACATTCAGTCGCTGTTCCTCGTGAACAAAAGCTCTTCCTCACTCTTCACATCCTTCCCTTCTCTTCCCATCCCTTCCCTTCCCTTATCTTCCCTTCCCATCCCTTCCAAACCCTTCTGCTGCCTTTCTAACCTGTCTCTTCCCGTAAACAAAAAGGAAGTTATTATGAAATTCTTAGAGTCTGCTGCGCGGTGTCGACATGCATAGAAATCCGACAGAAGTTAAAAGTATTTTTTCACTTGCACAGGAAAATGCAAGGAAATGCAAACGGATGCTTGTGTGCAGCGGTGTGTGTGTGTGAGTCTGCTTGCCTTTTATGCGCACCTATTTGTGTGGGTATTTTTCATATAAATATACGAAGACATTTTGTACGAAGCCGTTTGCAGTGAGCTGCTTACAATGCCAACGAGCAGCCGCAATGGGAGCTGCAGGCACACAGAATGCTTGCTGCAGCCCAGGTCGTCCGTCGAACAGTTGAAAGGACACGCAGATTTTTGTTGGCTTTTATTGTTCCTTCAATTTTTCGATTCCTTGTACTTCTGTGTAGGGATCTTGTGGAGGAGGTTGCGTTATTGGTTCAAAGCGTAAACATTTCTATAATCTAAAACTGTGATTTGGTTGCGGTGGGATGTGTAAGGTAGAGAGGGGCAGGTAGGGGGAGGGGTAGGGAAGGCACGTGTGGGTATAAATCACGATTATAAGAAATGGAACAGAGTATCGCGTTGACATTTGGCATAAATTTTCTTTGTTTCGTAGAGCACGAGCAAGATTTTCCCCCTTAATCTTGCTCACCATTATTTTAGTGATGTCAAGGATATCAAGGAAAATCCGTTTAGCTTGTCCTTGTACATAAGCGTCGTTCGACCGAATAATAGCCTTCTTTCCCTCTCCTTACAGCGCCGACGGCCTGAAGTCTGCGCGTGAGCCGACGTGCGGAGGTCTGGCAAAGTTGTTCAACTCAACTCAATTGAAATGCAAAGATGGTCACTCCAGAAGGCAACAGAAATAAACTATTCCGGCCAACAAGATTTAGAGGCGCATCCAACCAACCATTAAAAGCCGTGGAATGATGATGCTCTGTGGCGGTTTACCTTCTGCAGCGCGAAGCACGTGAAGCGTCGAGGAACAGGCGGCGAAAACCAGGACGAGCGCAAGCAAGGACGGAAATGGCAGAGCGACCCAGAACGCTCAAGTTGCACGACGTCAGGACACTCAGCATATAAAAGGAGCTGCAACATCAACATTTACAACAACAACGACAGCAAACGCCAACACTATCGTCGGAAAACAGCAGGCAACCGCAACCAAGTGAATTCAAGTTGAACGAGACTCGCGCGCTGGCATTTTCGGCGTCCGCAGCACCGAGACAAGCATGAAAATGACAAGCTGCACCACCAGAAATTGTGAAAGTTACAAACAAACAAGTCAACAAACAGAAAATCAACCGAAAACAAACAACAAAACAGTCAGGCGTTCAAAGCGGCCAAAAGTGGTGGTGAAGAAAGAAGTTTAGGAAGAAATCTAAAGGATTTCGGAAAGAAAAACGCGAACTTTTTCCGTCATAAGCGGAGTGCGCGGAGTGCGCGAATGTAAAATAAATCTTGAAGCGGAAACAGAAGTCATTTCGAGAGAGAGAGAGAAATTCCTGCAAGTAGCAGCATCAGCAAAAACGAAGTTTCTTTTAAATCTAATCAAAGTTTAACATTGCAAAGAAGTTCAGCATAAACAATAATAAGCCGAAACAAAGCTTTCGAGTTCGTTGAAAAGTTTCATTGAATAACAAAACTCCGATTATGCGAAGAAAATGATTTTAACATTTGACACGAGAATTATATTGTTGCTCCACACGTTATTTCAAGGTAAGCGAAACGTATTTCTGCCAGAGAAGTTTTTTCCCGTAGAAATAAGACTCCCTCTCGCATTCGTACACTTAGAGAAAAAACTTTGTGGAGTCATCTCAACCAGCAAAGGTGAATTTCTTCTCTAGAGAGTTTAGCGATCACTTTTCTTTTTTTTTTGCGAGACTTTGTCATGTTTGACCTCTCAATTTTAGTTGCATTTATTTATGCAAGCATTTAAAGAGCTTTTTTCGTAAAACTTTAATATATCGAAAGTTCAATTTCATTTAGAAAGTCAGAAAACCTTTCATGTGAGAAGGTTTCCATATCTTTACAGAATATAAAAATCAATTTCTTTAATGTTTACTCGTGTTTAACACTACAAAAGAAATTTCTGAAACCTTTTAAGCTGACTGATACTGAATTCCCTAGTGAGCGTTCTCCGGTTTTACGTAGCGTTCTCAATTACCTTTCCAGAGTGCTTAGGTTGCCCTTGTAGTGGTTGAGTTAATATATATGTACTTGTAAATACGCTTGAGTGTATGTGTGTGTGTGTAGGGTTGTTAAGGGGTGTGGGGGTGTGTTTGTGTGTCTGCATTCGTGTGTGCATTAATAAAATACAGTAAAAATGGATTTGTTGATTCACGTCCGTAAGGCATTTGTAAACTTTGTATGGTTTCAAGATTGTTGCCCTTTCATCTTCCGAATATTTGGGTATCTGTGTTGGATGTCTTTCTTCTGCGTGTTCGGGTATTTGCGATAATGTAATCCTGTACCATTTCGACAAAAGAAAGGACGCGGGGAATCCAGATTTTAGATGGAACATGAAATTCTAAATTCTGTTCGGACGGCCCTCGCAGTCTACCCAGCTAATTATGGCGAGCGACGGGCGGCGGTGGCAAATTATTATCGTAATTGAGACTTTAAGTATCAGAATGTTGTGTTGAATGCTTTGTTAACGTTAGTTGTTATTTTTCCATTAGGTATCTCAAAAATAGCTCTTATTTCCCGTCCCTGCCAGTAATGGCATGGAAATTATCCATTGCAATTAGCTTAATAAATCGCTTTTCCCCGCTAATTTGCTAATTCCAGTACAGTTTAATAGTCTCAAATCAAAACAAAATAACCTGCTTCCGGCTACAACTCAGAATCGCTGGTGCAGGTGGCTCTGTAGCTCCAACCAGACGCGAGAAAGACATGAAAATAAATTAAGAAAGACTAAAATTCAACTCTTTTTCTGCTGACTCAACATGCGGAAAGAATAGCAAGAATTTCGCAAGGATTTCGGCGAGGACGACGAGTGCAAAATGATTTAAACGTGTGAAGAATAAGCGGTTGTTTCGGCAGAAGATGGAAGAGGAGGAAAGAGGGGAGAGAGAGAGAGGGAGAAGGAGAGAGAGAGAGAGAGGGAGAAGGAGAGGGTGTGCTATAAAATATGACTTGAGAAGTCGTGGCACGAACACAATCGAAGTCACACGTCGGTGACCGCACGAATGGCAGTTCAATTGCTGCGGTTGGGCTGACGGTGGCTGGAGGTGCGACCAGTCGACGATGGTGTTGAGGGGTGAGAGGGGTGAGGGGGCGACATAATAAATGCCACGAAATAAAAGAGAAACACGAGAGGAACGTCGAATGCGCTGCAGTACGCTTTCGAGAGAATTGTGGCTGTAAAACAGCTGCAGGGTATTAAAAGTTTACTTGTGCTCACCGGGGTGGGGTTGGGGGGGGGGGGTAGGTCGGGAAGGGCTGCGGCGGGAGGGTAGGGGAAGAGAGGGGAGAGCGAAAATGGCGGGCGGACAGCTGCGGAAGTGTTGCAGTTTTAACGCTGCGACTTTTAAGGTCGCGCAACATATTAACTAACAATTCGGTGGATTCTCACGGTTCAGCCAAAAAAGCACCGTGACAACGTAACGTAAGAACGTCTTGTATCCGTTATGCGGCAGCAGCATAACGTAACTCAGTGTGACGCTAGGCAGCGCCGGGGAAGGAGGAATTTAAAAGCCGGAACGTGCAAGCCGAAGTGCAATTTGTTCGCAGGCACAGCGCGCGAGTGCAGCTGCTGTAGCGAGAATTGATGGGCCGCATAAATACGCGTCGCCTGCTGCATCCACAGTGCGCCGCCAGCCTCTTAAGTCGGCTTCTGTTCGAGCAGAATTCGAGTAGAAATTCCACGTAATGCATTTTTATTTATCGTAACTGCCAGCGGCTCACTGGAGCGCGACGAGAGGCAGCTCAAGCAAGTGTGAGTGTGGTCGGTCGGTGTTCTTGTCATCTGCTGAGGGAAGAATCGGAGGAAAATGCAATCGTTGTGTGGCGCATAAAAACACACACACACACCAGCACATGGATGCAAACACGCCCCCACACGTATTGTGTTAAAGTATTTACACATACACCCGCCTCGCACACTCACACTCACACGCACCACTGTCACTTTCAGTCAGGCGCAGGAAATGCAACAATTTTTCCGCCTGATGTTTGTTGCAAGCAAACTGTTTACACTCAACTTGAACGAAGTTGCATATGCTGCCTGCCTTCTTTAGTGTGTGCGTGTGTGTGTGCGTGTGTGTGTGCGTGTGTGTGTGTGTGTGTGTGCGTGTGTGTGCAAGGCAAACTCCAGGAGCGAATTTTCATTAAGCGAATTTTCATTAAGCAAATTTTTCCACTAAATTTGTCTTCTCCATAAATTCACTTCGTTCAATTTGATTTCTCCTTCTCACGAGAAAACGAAACGAAAAACGAAAATAGAAAGAAAAGCACACAAATAAACAGGCAAAAAGTAGGACAAATTAGGAAACCAACGAATAAGTAAGAGAAATCAAACAACAACAGAACACAAATAAACAATCAAGTACAGCAAAACTTTTAATTAAATTGAACGTCACGTCGTGTATAGAAAACGCGTGCGTTGTTCGATGCGGAGCGTGGATGTGAGTGAGAGCGACCACGTTTCGCAGAATGTTTTCGGACGAAACTTAATTATGAATTACATAACTACATCTTAATGAAGACTCACATATACACGCGCACACATGCTGTCATCGCTGAGAGAGCGATTAGCCGAGCGAGGTGTGTGAGAGTAAAAACTAAACCGCCTGAGAAAATGATGGAGAAAAAGTTTCTTTGAGCTTTTGAATTGCTGTTGATGTTGCTTTTGTTGCTGCTGTTTTTGTTGTTCTTGTTTTTGTTGTTCTTGTTTTACTTGTTCTTGTTTTACTTGTTCTTGTTTTTCTTGTTATTGTTTCTCGTGTTCTTGGTTTTCCTGTTGTTTTTTATCTTGAAGTTGTTTATTGCAAAAAATTTAATATGCCCGCAATGAATGAAAATCAATTTTGCGCTCTAAAAGCTGCCCGCAAAGTGCTTCCAAGCTCGCAAGTTAACGAAGAATCCTTCAAACGGCAATTCAAACTTAATCATGTTGCCGTTCCCCCCCCCGCTAATGACTTTATATCGAGCGGCAATTACGTTACTCGCTCCGCCTGGCCTGCAATTAACCATCCTTCCCGCCGTCATCGTGCGCTCCACATAAACGCTCGCAATCGCCGCGATGCGAATTCCTTGCCGTAGATTTCTAATTACCAATTGATTGCACTGCATGAAACAAGTGGCGGACGGAAGTGCTATTGCTGGTGCTGCCGAAAAGCTATCAGAAACTAGATGACTGCAGTGAAACGTGCTTCATTTTCGCGAAGCATCATCCACGGCAACTGCGCGCAAACTTGTTCACAAGGATCTTCACGGCCTGAAATGCTCGTTGCTGTCGAGGCTTCATTCCAGACGCCTATTAAGGGCGGAGAATCCAGAATAGGAACCAAAAATATCAGCAGAGACTTTTATTTTCGTTTCAAGAAATACTTTTCCTCTTCTAAAGTGAGAAAAGCCTTTTGAAATTTAAGTAGAAGTAGAAGTTTTCTAAATGGCTTTAGTGTCCTCAAATTTTGTGATGTGACGTGTGAACTCGCTGGAGTGAATGATAGCGCTAGGAACTCGAGGGTTAAACGGAGTTTTAATAAAATATTTTAGCGTAAAGCTAATCCACGGCAAGATTTCTCAAAGTAAAGCTACAATAATTTGAAAAATTGAAACATATAAAGTTCAAATTGCACAAAGGAACAGCAGAAACTGAATTATCCTTTTACAGGACGCCTGCAGGAAGCAGACGAACTTCATTTTCACACTTAACAGCATAAATACTACATATGTGTATCAGTGTGTGTGTGTGTGTGTGTGTGTGCGTGTGTGCGTGTAGGTAGGTGCAGCTGAGTGTGTGTTGCACTCAAGCACTTTGTTAAGTGCAGCCCACGCTGCATCATAAAAATGCAAATGCTTGCAAAAACAGCCGGCAAGAAAAACGTGACGCTGCGCTTCTTATTTATGTAGATATTCAACTTTTCCAGCTCTTTAATGCAATTCTAAGGTTTTTTCCTTTTTAGGAAAATCACACACAGAGTTTGCTCATTTATTCCTTCATAAATTTAGCAAACGTCAGAAATGTTTTTTCACTGATTTCAACTGAATATCAAATGTCAGCAGCAATTGTTTCTCTCCTAAAAATTCATGCTCGTCCTTTTACAAATTTTGCCGTTTTCATTCTTAGTTTTTGGATGCACAAAGTTAGAGTTTCGAAATTTAAAAGAATACCAAACAACTTTTCTTTCTTAGTTTTTGAATTTGTTTTCATATTTGTTGTGTCAACCGAAATGTTTACAGGATATTTAGAGTTTTTTTAAGGATTACTTGCTCAGCTTCATTCGCAAACAAGGACAAACTGCACACATTCATATATTTTACCACATTCAAACAAACGAAAGTTCATCACATGCAAAACAAACTATGCGAACCCAGTAGGAAAAATTGCAGGAATTGAATGTCGCATGAAACCAATTTAATTAAAAGTGAAGGCATTTTTAATTTTAAGCCGCGAGAGATTTAGAATTTCCCTTAACACTTGAAAGAACGACTAAGATATCCATGAAATCTCTTTCTATTTCTAAAATATTATCCGTAAAATCATACAAAATATTAAGTTTTGAAGTATATGAAGTATTTGAAGTATTTGAAATATTTTGCAGGTAAAAACAAAAGTATTACAAAATTACTTAAGGAAAAGACTATAAATGTCTACCAGTAATTGGAAGTAATTACAATACTGGAAGTATTTAAAAGTAATTGAAGTATTATAACTATATGGGAAGGTATTGGAAATAGTTAAATATATCGAATTATATTTTGAAAAAAGTACTGGATATTTTGCGATTTTTATAACAGCTACATTTAAGTAAAAATACGTAAAAATTTTCGGTAATCGTAGTTGATACTTATTTTTGAAATACTTGAAACTACCTTAAGTATTTGTACTTGAATTTTACAATCGAGTAATAGAGTCGACTGATTTTACTTTGAGAGGCGCGACTACTTAATTCGCAGCTCCGGTTTTCCACACAGGACATGCATGCATATTCAACTAGGATGCCAAGGCAAACGCTGCATATTTGGTGTGAAGGACAAAAACTGTTGCATACTTTTAGTCGCTCGACTGTTTTTTCCTGTTTTGCGCCGCATTCTGCTTGCACTGCCTCGAGCTTTTTTCGATGTGTTGCTTCATCACTGTACGCGTTCAGCATTTTTAGTTAGTAGCGTTAGTGTGTGTGTGTGTGTATGTGTGTGTATGTGTATATGTGTGTGTCTGTATGTGTGTGTATGTTTTTGTTTTCTCTGTGTCCTGCTTTTAATTTAATTTCTGTTTTCTGCAAAAATAGATTCTGTTCTTTCGTAAAAACGGTAACAACAGTAAAAACAACAAGAAGAACAACAAAAGTGTGTTTGATTTGTCTTCCCGAATGCAGTTGAATTTTTTGATTATTTAAATTTTTTACAGATCTGCACAATGTTACGAAACAATTGTTTTTGATTACCAGGAAGTCAGAAAATACAGCAGCAATTAAAAGATCTTTAAAAAAAAAGAAGTCCTTTTAATTAACAGTTAAAGAAGTTATTAAGGACTTTAAGCGATTTATTTCTACAGTAAAGTTAATTCAGAAACTAAGAAGAAAAATTTCACAACGCGATAATTTTTAATTGTTTCTGGTTTCACACGAATTGTAAAGAAATCAAATCCGTTTTTTTCCCTCTTTTTAATTGTTTGAATCAGCAAAAGTTTTCCGGCTTCCTTTCTTTTTTTACACTCATTTGTTGCAGAACCACCTGCAAAATCTTAGCGAAAAACTTATTTTAACACTCACTCGCTTCATGCTTCGTAGAACTTTTTATAATCCTGAATTGCCTGCCACAAAGTAGAAGTTCGACTTTTAGTTTTAAAGTTTGTGCTGCATTAACTGCCGCTGAACTGAACTGCTGCTGTACGTGATGGGTTGTTGTTGTTGTTGTTGGAACCGCAGGAGGCCAGCTGTGGTGACCCTTCTGCTTCGTTCTTAATTAAACTGCTGCAATTCATTTTAAACAATAAAACGTATTGTTAAATTGTTCGCTTGAAGGCTTGAATTCGCTTTCGTTGGTTGAGGGGTTTGTTTTCGTCCTTCGTGAGGACGAAAACAACAAAAACGAAACGCTAAATAAATAAAAAACCACACTGCAGTAGAATGATGATGATTACATTTTTAAAATAGATTGCAATTTTAATTGAAACTTGCATGCAGCACCTGGATGTAATTAGTTGGCTTTTTCCATTTTCGAGCGCATTTTCGAGTTCAATTCGTTTTTTATTGATGTTGCAAGTGCATTTTGCTGAAAATAATTCAGCAGTAATCACGCAAATAATGAATGTCTATGAAAGAAGTATTCGAAATATTTAACGATTACTTAAAATTACGAATGCGTCGTGTTGTACGAATCATAAACTCCACTCCACTATTTCTGTCTTTCCGAAACACTTTTGCGCTTAAGAAGAGGAAAAACTGTGCAAATAAAACAGAAGCGAGCAACTTGAAATGAAGGAAGAAATGTTGGGGGTGGGGAACTGAAGCGTAAAACGATGAACTTCGTAGCCACGAGTATTTCAAGTGGGATCCTTAAATGCACATGGAGAATTCCAGCTTCTCAGTTACTTAGAAGAACGCAGCATATGAGCAGCCAACGAAACCATGAAAGCGGGATTCTTGCTCGATTTGCATCGCTTGATGTACGCCATGCGATTCACACGCTCGAACTCGCTTACTCACTCAGCCATTCCTTCACTCACCGCACACACGAGATTTATGCACTTCTTAACAGTGCGGCAGCGGCAGCAGCTGAGTGGGGCGCTAATAAAAGAAGGGCGCGGCAGACAAAAGCAAGCCACGCTGCCAACAACGGACGACGGTACCTTGCACTGGGTATCTATGTGTGTGTGTGTGTATGTGTGTCTGCATGCATGCCAAGTCAAGGCGGCGGTCTGCGGAGGGTCAACGTCGCGGTGGTCGGTGGTCGGAGGCCGGTGGCTCGCATAACGTAAGCTGATTCATTAGCTCAGCTGGATTTAAGCAAAACCTAAGCAGGAAATGAAATGAAATGAAATGCATGCAAAAAGCGAGGAATGCTAAACGAATGCGGGTTACTGTAGTGAATTTCAATTGCGTTAAATCATGCAAGAACACTTTACTTCGTTTGCCTCACCTCTCCGTGTTCCCTCACCCTCTGCCTCACTCTCACCCTCTCCCTCTTCCGCTCCCCCTCGCCATCGCCCTCGCCGAGCCACGCCGTTGGTCTTTCTTTGAAATACTAAACGAGTTGCATGGGTTTTCTTTTGCTTTTTATTATGCATGCATGCTGGAATGCAACTCATGCCAGCGAATCCTTTTATCCTCGCAGTTGCGTAACCTTTTATCCTTGCTTTGTTTTCCATGGGGTTTCGGTAGTTGGGGATTTTCCTAATTTTTTGTTTCATTCGTTTCGCTCGTGATATCTCTTTGTATCAAATAGTTTTTTGTGCAGATATCGCTTCGCTTATATTTTTTAGATATTTTCTACAACAGATATCTGGATATCCGTATTTAAGATTCGTTTCGTTTGCTAGTTTTTTGTCCGCACTCCGAGGTCACTAGATTTACATTGTATGTGTGTGTGTGTGTGTGTGTGTGTGTGTGTGTGTGTGTGTGTGTGTGTATTTTTGCACGTATGAGTGCACGTGATATACTCAGTTCAACAAATAGCGCTTTCATTTAGTTTTCTACGTTTATTTAACATGCAAACGTTTTCTCGCGCTCAACAAAACGATTTTAGTTAGTATTTCTTGTGGATTTTGCAGTTTGCTGACTGATTTGCATGAAGGCTTTAAAAACAACTGAACGTGAAGCAACGAATATTCTTCAGCTTCAAGTTTTCCGTTCCGTTTCTTTGTTGTGCGAAGTCCACATTGTTTTTCTGCGTTGTGAAGGAAACAATAATGAAATTAGAATCCCCTCATGACCGACTACGTCATTGTGGGCAACATTTAACGCTCCAGCAATTTTAGAAAAGAAAATATTTTGTAATTGGAAATCGTGGTTTCTTCTTACGTTTCCGCAGCTGAGGTTTGCGGAGGGTGGAAATCAAAGTTGCTTGTGTTCCATCGTGCGAAGGGACAGCATAATTAAATTTATTGCTCTCCTCACAATATGTTTGCAGGCGTTGTTGTTGTTATTGTTGCCTCAAATCGAACTGCGGTGACAGTGTTGTTGATTGCCAGCAGCAATGAAATAAATTAAATTTTCCTTTCCTTTCCTTTCCTTTGAAAATCACAACCTAGAAAAGGCGAAAATAAGGACAGAAATGCTAAAGCCATTCAACAAAATGGAACGTAAAAGGAAGGAATGTAATTTGTCGACTTTTTGAAAACAATCTGCATTAAAAATGCGAAATCAGGACAAGGAAAACTGAATCGTTGTGCAGATACGAGCAAAAATGATTAAATAAAAGGGATTTCAATATAAAATAAACACAAAATTGAAAGGAAAAATACGAAATCAAATACATTTTTCATTTTGTTTACGAATTTACATAAAAACGGTTGTGTTGTCGTTTCATATAAAAACGAGAATTATTTATTTAGCAAACAAAACAGAAACAAGTAATTTTTTCCCGCTTTATGGATGAGAATATTCCGTAAAAAAGTAAATATTTCCTGCAGAGAAAAGAGGAAAAAGTAGTTTTATCCTCATTTTGACGATACCAACCGAAATATGAACCACAAGGACCGCAATATCCTCGTTAATCTGCGTAAATATCCTCGCGGGAATCAGAAGGAGCGAACAATGATTATCAAGTGTTGTGGAAACACTCGCGGAGCGAAGAAGAGCTCCTCCGTTTCGAGAGTTCTTCGCAAGGAGATTCAATGGAGTCGTTAAGGAAGTCGTTAAATTCTGAAATTCCTTTCTTGCCTGAGGGCCGAAGGGTGCGCAAGCTTTCCCGCACCCATTCCTCCCCACGAACTGCAATAAAACTTATTACGAACTAAAAATATAAAATCGACCAACGTTTAAGCGAAACTTCTCGAAAGCATCTCATCGCGTATGCTTTGTGCGATCAGCGATATCCATAAAATTTTAGAATCACCAACAGCAACGACGCGCGTTTCATCGCTCTGTCTCTCGCTCTCTCTCTCTCTCTCTCTCACTCTTTGCCTATCTGCGCGGCCGCCCGTCAGCTTCTGACAGGAGGGTCTGGTTGGCACGACGGTGCGGTTTTACGGATGGAATGGGTGGCGAAACCCGCAAATGAATGCATTATTTATTGAACCCGGAAGCCGAAGGTCCTTAGCAATAAAACAGAATAAGAAGCAGGAAGGGCCATCCAAGGTTTTCTCTCACACCGCGGTAGTAAAACACGTTACAGCGTTGAAGGAAATTCAATATTGATTATCGCTCTGATGTATGCGATGACCAAATTGAAAAATACATACGTGACACTGACACTTTTTAGGATGCGGTGAGTGTTTAAAGCGATGTGGCAACACTTTTCATAGCCTGTCCTCAGTACACGAGGCACATAAATTGAACTCGGTTTACGAGCGCATTAAAAAACTCATGAATTTTAAGCTCCGCTCTTAATAACTCCATTTACTGCGATAAAAGTTACGTACCGTAAAAAGTTCTCTCCTTGCAGCTGCTCTTGACAAGCTGCAATAATGCGGTGTAAAAAAGTTTCCCATTTTATAATAATCAAGTAATCAAGTAATATACAAGTGAGTATTATTTTTTTATCTAATGAAATGACACCAATTAAAATAAAATACAAAATAGTTCTGCTCTCTCAAAATGAGATTTGTTAATTTCAGAAATTGTTAATTAGAAATTACTTTGTTAATTTCAGAATTACATTTCAAAATTTCAGTATTTAATTAAATTTAAGTTTATTGAACTTCAAACTAATATTTATTTAATTAAATAACTTTCTTCCAAATAGATTTACTTTGCATTTCTTATTTTATCTCAATCTTCAACTGTCGTTTATTTTTTCATTGCATTTCTCTTTTTATTTTACGGTTATCTTTCTCGTCATCTCTGCTAACTGGATGTCGCCGCATTCGAGCAACGAAATCACAGTCAGAAATCAACCGCCTCAATTCAGAGTGGGTCCGTGGGCGGTGTTTTGGGCGGGTCTGCACCCGTCGGTTGTCATTCCCCGAAAAGTTTCTTGTTTTAAACCGCATTTTATTGCTGCTTCAGCTACTTCATTTAATAGCTTGCAAACTTGCTGCTGCCAAGCTGGTTGCAACTCTTTTTCCAACTTTGTGGCGAGCAACGTGAAAACTCTGTTTTTGATTTGCTGCAAGTGATTTTGACACTTTGAGAGGTTGAAGTTGAAGAGTTGAATAGTAAATTTAATCTTGTAATTGGCTCGTTTGTTGAATTTCAAAATAATATCTATTCAAGTACTCGTATTTATCTGCCAGCGGATCTCTTGAAATCAAAGGGAATGAGATAAAGTCACTCATACAACGTGTTGTACGACATTTAAATCAACAATTATCACAGAAAACTCAAGCAAAACTACGTAGAAAACTTGACAAGGATGCTGAAAAACTAAAATGCTGTCGGTTGTAGTGTTGTCGATAATTATCTCGATGAAATATCTTATATATCGCGCGCATTTATACACTTTATCAATAGTATTTCTCCTCGTTCTTTCGTTTCCAGGCTTGGCCGGCCTACGACTTAACAAGATCTCCATACCTGCCTACAAGCTGCGCGGCGAATCCGCCTTCTTGGAGTGCCAGTACGAGCTGAATAAGGCGAATTATGTCGCGAGCTCAAACAGCAGGCATCAGCATAATCAGCATGGTGCCGCAGGAGGCGCCGGAACCGACCTGAACTACGTTGACACGGATTCGGCAACAGCTGCCGAAGTAGAGCCGGTTTATCGTCGCATACGAACGCGTCCTTATGAGTTGCAGCAGCTGCAGCAGCAACAACAACAGCGTCGCTATCAGCAGCAACAACAACAGCAACGGCAGTCATATCACTACTTGAATGCCCGCGGTGGAGGCGGGAGAGGAGCTGCCAGCCGGGAGGACGTCTATCAGACGCAGCATCAGACACAAGCATCCGCTTTGTATGCAGCGCGAAGCAACGCTGCGTACGGAAACGAGGGCGCGTCACGCCGCAGACAAGCGTACGAAGACTCAGTGGCAGCAGGTGCCCGGGGAGGAGGTGCATACGGCGCGGGGACGTACGCTGGCGGCAGACGAGTCAGTGGCAGCAACTACGACGGCGGAGGAGCGGCATTCAATGTCGCCGGCGACGGCGGTGACGAGCGCGACGTCAGTCGGAGCGTCATGATCGCGAGCGGCGAGGAGTCGAACGGCGAAGAGGAAGGCGAAGCGCTGTACGCCGTTAAATGGTACAAGGATAACGAGGAATTCTATCGCTACGTGCCGAAAGCGAATCCACCCAAGCAGAGTTATCGTGTCGACGGAATACGTGTCATTGTAAGTGCGGGGGGAGTCAATGTGTGGTGGGAGCCCCCTTAACTTTAGCGCTTAAGTCGATCTCACAGAACAGGTATGCACACTTGTTATTCAAGTCCTCGTCAATCTGACAGCTTTGGGCGCGTTGTGCTACGATATTTCGCTATTTCGTCGATGACGTCGCTTTGCCAAACGAAACCCTTTCAATATCAACTGACATCCTTTCACATCCTTCAAGTTGCTTTATTCTGTTTGCTGGTTTCGACAGATACCGTCCTTATCTTCTCGTATCCAAACATTTCATCACCCTCTTCACCTCTCTCTCCTCTCCTCACTCACTCTCTCTCTCTTTCCCCATATCTCTCTCTATTCAGCCATGCTTCTCCTCCATTCTATCCCAAGATATCATTTTATTTTGCTTCTATCCTTGTGTTGCGTCCAAATTTATGCGGGTGCATTCAACATAATGTCCTTCCTGGTCCCTGCCAGCAGACGCAATCAATCGCCTTTTGTCTCACGATAAATTTGTTGTTGTTGTTGTCTTTGTCGTGTTTATCTAAGCGCGGTTCAAAGTACGTATTTTATCTTCTTGGCAGGAAGAACACTCGGATAGCACTCGAGTCCTTCTGCGCGGTCTGACGCTGAACTCGACGGGCATGTATCGCTGCGAGGTGTCGGCGGAGGCGCCCAACTTTTCGTCCGTACAGGGCGAAGGACGCATGGATGTTGTATGTAAGTAGATTTTGTTGTTTCGCCTCTGCTGTTTACTAAAAGCATTTGATTTATTAATAAGAGAATAACGAAGAAAGGAATTAATTTATTTTTCCAACTTCATTCATCAAATATGTTGATTACGATTTTAAATCAAAGAAATGAAAGCATATTTTTTAAAACGGTTTTAAAAAATAAATGCAATCAGAAAGAATCGTGAGCTATACAGGGTTTTATGATAAGATATCTGTTAGCATTTCGGGGTTACTATTTTAGAAAAGCATTTAATGAAAACAGTTTCAGAAAAAAGTTGTAGAGGAAACTTACGGCACGTACTGTCTTAGTAGTCATGTAATATCGGCAGTTTAAAGGAAACTGTGAAAGAATTGTGTGTGTTGTCAGGAACAAAACTCTCATATTCGACCTCTAGTCGACACGGTTTCTCATATCAGACACATTTACCACTTGTCTCTCTAGTAACACGTTGAATTTCTTGAGAACACTTTACTGAATGATTCTGTTTTTATTCTTCGTTTAAGCGAAAATTCCATAAAAGCTCTTCTCGTTTTATTGAAACCTCTTAGAAAGTTATTTAAATATATATATGAAGACTAAATGAAAAAAGTACAGGAGAAGGACTAAAATAGGTTTGGTCTTCAACGTACAGAATCCAGAAATAATTTTAAGTAAGAACCGTCCTTTCATTGATTTTGAGAGAATTCCTTTATTATGTCGGGTGAGTTTGGAGTTGGTTTTAGTCTAAAATAATTGCAACAAACAACTGTACCAGAATCAAGAACATTTCAACAAGACATATATATTCATAGATACAATCATAGAGCTCCACAAAAGTAAATGAATGGTTTTTAAGCATCTGTATCCTGTAAAGGTATTCCTGCGATGTCCTGAATTATTTCGAAAAGTGATTCTGGCACAGGATGGTAGAAACGTTGCACAGGATGGTAGAATTAAGAGGCATAAAAGTCTGGCAAGTGAATGGTTGGGTAATAGGATTTGAAAATCTGTAGAACAATAAATGGAAGGAAATGCATGCCTGGGAGGGATAAACAGAAACAGGAAATTCGCTTTTAAAGCGAATAAGTAACACTAAGTTTTGTTTTACAAGGAATTGATTTTGTGAAAGCGATTTAAGTGAAATAAATCGAAGAACGAAAATGCTCGGAAAGCAGGAACTGATTTCCTGCTGGGCCTGATGTTTAACTCTTGCTTCAAATTAATTGGAGTGGAATGAAATATTTCTGTTTCAGGAGAACTCTATAGAAACTACACACATTCAAACGCATACACACACACTCAGACTCAAAACTCCATTGAAATGCAGTGAAACATTTAATGGAACTCCATGCTCACCCATACATGTGCATTCCACCGATATTTAATC
The DNA here is from genome assembly GCA_922984085.1 of Sicus ferrugineus. Classification (NCBI taxonomy): domain Eukaryota; kingdom Metazoa; phylum Arthropoda; class Insecta; order Diptera; family Conopidae; genus Sicus; species Sicus ferrugineus. Next base: position 4,731,299 of record OV277352.1, read on the forward strand.
GACACGTAATTAAAAATAAATACGAGCAATTCATCTATTTTATTTGTTGCTTTGTGTTCAGGAGATTACATGCCAGAATTTCCTATTATGCAAATCCACAAAGATGGTGACTTACATAATTCGAGCGTCTGTTCTCTGGCATGATTTCGTCCAATACGATCCCCTCCCCTTCCTCCTCCCTTCCTCCTGCCTTCGCCCAACCAACATTAGTTTCCCTGGGTCTTCCATCTCATGTCTACACTCACAACTCTCATTTCGCCGACTCATATGGCTCATCATTCTTATTTGTATTCCTTCCATGTCCTTTTTCACGTTGTTGGGTTCAATTAGATTCTACTGCTTGTACTGCGGATTATCCGCTACGGTTTTCCCTCCCTCTACTGCATTCCGCTTTCATTTGCTTCGTTACTCACGTTGCTTTCTGTTGACGATTTTCTGGATTTAATTTTCCGCTGTATTAGCATTTTTTGATTATTATGGGAATCTCATGTAGCGCATCCTCGCCCCTCGTTCCTTATCGTCCTCCATGACAATTCGTTTTTATTTATTCATTTAGCTGTCTACTGTTTTATAATTTCTTTCTGTTGTCAGTGTAATTGATTTTTGGTGCTATTGTGAATGTGATTGTACTGTAGAGCTGTATATATTCACATTTCGTACGAGTACATATATATCAATATATCCCTCTCCCTCATAAAAAGTTATAAGATCAACAGGTTTAGCTTAAAAAGTTGTGTACTTTCTTGATATTCCCTGACTTCGTAACGCAATCGTTGTTCATTGAAACATCATTGCGATTCATTGAAAAAGAAAGTCTTAAATCCTCAAATTGAGTTCTCTGCGTTAACACGTAAAATCCTTGCTATTTACATCGTCGTTTAGACCTGCAACACTGACGCTCTATGAAGTGAATGAAGCGTCAACCGAGTTGTATCTTCGTGCTGACAACATTTTGAAGTATTAAAATTCCAAGCACGTACCACCGATATTTTCATCTGCAAATCTTGCAGAGGATGGGAGAGAATCTCTTTGTTGTGTTGACTTAATAATAATAGATTTTGAAAGATAATATAAATTAATAGCGAAAATAACTTTCCTTTCGAATTTCTAATAGTACGCTTCCGAGAATCTAATATTGTATTATTTTTTTTTAAATATTTCAAAGATTTTATCCTTAACAATGAATCACATATTTTCTTACTTTATTTTTCCTTTCATTTTATATTTCATTTTATATTTATCAGTTGTATTACTGTCAGTTGCAATGATGTCTTCAAACTTCAGCATGGTCTTGTGTGTGAAATTAATTAAAAGCAAACGTATAAACTTAGATAGCAATTCTTCACATCCTCAGGCAGGATTAGAATCGAATGAAGTAGATAAGCTGCGTTTGTTTCGTAATTTAAAGGAAGCGTGAGCTTGTCCTTACCATTACAAAAACAAAGATGTCGACAATTCAGACACACTAGCTGTTGATTTTAACTCTCGCTCCTTCTCTTTCCCTCTACCTCCCTCTCGACGCTGTCTCCCTCTCGCTCTCTCTCTCTCTCTCTCACCTCTCTCTCACCCTTTCTCTCTCTCTCTCCCACTCTTCTCTCCCACTCATCTCTCTCTTTTCCTCTCTCCAATCTCTTCCTCTCTATTTCTCTCTATTTCTCTCCCTTATTCTCCATTCCCTCTATATATCTCTCTACCTCGTTTTCTCTTTCTACCTTTAACTCCTTCTCTTTCTGCCTTCTTCTTCTTCGTGACATTAGTTTTCTTCCTTTATCTTAATTCGTAGCTGCTGACAGGATTTCTTCGCACTGAAGTTTGCCTCCTGCGGAAGCGATGAAGGAACTTTGTCGTTACAGGAATCTCCGTCTCTCTTCAACCATCAACCTCCTCTTAATGATTCATTCACAGCCGTCTTCTTCTTCCTCTCACCGTTCGCTCTCCCGCCGCAACTTCGTTCGCACATTTAATGCTCTGGCAGAAGTTTTTCTTATTCTGCCTTCAAACAGATTTTTATTGTTCTGTCACTTGAGTTAATTTTTCTTTCCTGCTTTAGCTAATATTGTTGTTGCTTTGATTATTGCTGTTGTTGTTGTTGTAATTGTTGTTGCGATGAGACGCAATTCGTAGAAAATTGGTGTGATTAAGTTAAATGAGGGTGAAACTGAGATCTGAAGAGAGAACAGATGAAATAAAAGTTTTCGCGGAATTTCAATCAATTTCAGTAATCTTCAATTTTAATTTAGCTTTCGTTCGTATTACACGATACTCAAGAAGTTGGAATTGAAAAGAAAGGGGGGGGGGAAACTAAAAATTCCTTTAAGTAATTAGGAATTTTATCTGTTTATCTATTTTCGCCTAATCGTTAATGAAAAACAATATATATTTAATTGGTTCCTCTGTTTCTGATGTACTATTTTTCGCTCTCTTCCCGCAGATCTTCCACGTGATGGTCCCCACATAAAAGGTCAACAATTTCAATACCAAATCGGTGAAATGTTAAGCTTGAATTGCACGTCAGGGAAATCACATCCAGCTTCACACTTGCAGTGGTTCATCAATGAGCAGCCGGTAAGTGAAAAGAAATGGAATTTTATTGACTAAAAGATGGGGAAAAAAGCGAAAAACGTATTCAATTCCTGGCGAAGGAAAAGAAGTAGAAAAAAAAACAAAATACCGCATTTTTATTATTTGAAACGAAAATATTTGAAACGAATTTATAGTTATTTGAAACGCATTTATTCTCTAAAGCAAATTTGGACTTATTTTTTCTACGTTTCAAAAATATTATTTTTCCCCTCGATTTCAGTTCTTTTCCCCTCTTTAATAACTTCTTCATCTAAAGATTCGCCTGGTAAACATCCTTGTGTAGCAACTTTCAACTTGAGTTCATTCTCCGTTTTTCCTTTCACTGTCAATTTAATTTCAGTGAAATGCTTTTTACTCCATTGTCAATCTTTGTTTAATTTTTGTACTGCAATATTTTCCAAATCGATAGTTTCGTCGGTTCTCCGCAAAATTACAGAAATGCAGCGAGTTTTAAGTAAATAATTCCGCACCGGCGTAGTTTGCTGGGGAAATACTTTTCATTCGATATGTTTTCCGGTTAGAAGAGTTCATTTAATTTGTTGCTAGCAATTCAAAATGTTTTCAATTCGTGATTTTGTGTTGAGAAAGACCAACTTTATTTGGAAGTTGCAGCAGACAAAAGCTGAATTTAGCTTATAATCAATACAAAACTTTTATCAATCATTGAAAATGGGTTGGTAAGCATTAAAAAGTTAAAAATAACATCAGTAGAAAAACCCATCGTTTTGTCGGCCCTTTTAATTTAGTTGCAACATTTCTATGACAAAATCCTCCCTTCAGAAGGAAAAGAAGGGAAAGATGAATAGAATATCCGAAAGTAGTATAATATTAGTATTAAAGCACTAAAACGGCAACACTGAAAAACCGAACTCCCACAACTGAAAGTTTTCACTTAGTTGAGTGCTTAACGAAGACGGACTGGGAAGACGGGAGTGACAATGACAATGACGACGACAATGACGACGACAATGACGATGACTTCTGCAGATATGCTAAAGACTGTCTTCCCGATGGCACGACATCCCTCTTCGTTTCCTGTGACCGCATAACTCTGTCACTCCAGCGCGTCACGAAGGGTTGTCACTGATGAATGTTACATCAGTGAATTCATTTAATTGGAAAATAATACGAAGAAATGAGCGCGTTACCGCGCAACTGTTTGCAATGATGAGAATGAGAATGGTGTGACACCAAGTGTTGGGAAGCCGAACATCTTCATTCATCAGTCTCGTTATGCAACGTTAAGGCGTCTTAGAGTTCTGCTGTCTTACGTAATAAAACGTAAAATTCCCTCCACTGTTCGCAAATTGACGGCTTATCTGAGTCCTGGGACACACAGGATTTATCAGTGTGTGCAGCCAGTACCGCTTGGTGACAAATTAATATTTACACAGAGAGGCAGCTGTGTACGCGAATGTGTGGAGCCAGAAATAATTACACGTCTAATAAATATCGCTTAACTGTAGCGGAATCTGACAGTATGTTCGACTGTCACTAGAGCACACAAGCGTAATTGCACACACACAGACATGTGCTCACCAATATTATCTTAGGTTGCATAAATCCTCAGAATTCGGGATTTACGCGATGTTGATTACGCAACAACGAGGACGGAACGGAAACCATTTTGATGCTTCATAGAGTTACATTGTGCGAAATAAGCACGGGGAATTTATCTTTCGAGTGATCTTCATATAGTCAGTAAATAATGTTATGGTGAGAGCAGGCGTTGTAGGTGAAAGAGAGCGTTCCTCGCTATGTTGCAGCAGGTGCGGAATACTTTTGATTTTGCAACATGATAGTGCGGCACCCCACCTCTTGACCCTCCTGTATAAACTTTTAACCTAAATCTCGACGCATATAGTTGTCCAAACAGCGTATTTGCCAGATACGGTCATCATACGACGTCTTCTTCTTTCTCACAATCAAATCACAAATTCGCAGAACACCCCTTATATTCTCTCGAGGTTTAACCAATTTAATAATAACTTTTCAACAAGTTTTTCTCGTAGATAAAAGAGATTTCGTTTATGGAACAGATTTGTTTATGGAAAAGTAGGTCGACTCAAAATCAAAGAAATCTTATGCATCAAAGATATCGCATGCATAACCTTAGAATGCTTCCATGCTTCTCCAATCAGATTTCACGCTCAGTTCCACAGAGGTTCGCTTTCACAGAAAACACTTCTGCTGCCTCCAATACCATTCTCAACAGCCTCCCTTTTTTCAAAGTAATCATACTTCGAGCTTACCTTGCATGATTCTCATATTGTTTTAACGCACCAACGAACTCATTCTCTGGTGTAGGAATTGTGCGCGCTCAAATCGTGCCAAATACTTAGAAAATCAATAAAGCCGATTAGGCACGTTTGCGGCGGTACTTTATATAATCCTTAAACTACCTCAGCTTCTCGAGTAGCAGAACTCTTTCTCTACATCCACAAATTATTACAACGATAGTTAGTCGAGAACAGTAGGGTTAAATTGTCTATATATACGAGTATCCGACAGTAAATTCTCTTTGCTAGTTCATTAATGACCGTAAGATTTTTGTAGAAAAAGAATTTAGCTAAAAATGACCTTGTGTTTCTTTAATATGCAAATAGCAGAAATTAATAAGCCGTCAAATCGAGACTCACCCACAAATAAGCTGTCGTGATTAATGGACATTACAAGCTGTCGTTATGACACTGCGAACTGACAGTAGCTGGTGTCACGCACATGACTGGGACTCTGAAGCAAATAGGAGAAGGTGGACTCTATTTTGGGTAGATGTTTGAAGGGCAATATTTATTTGAAAATTTAAACTTCGGTATATTCAAGTCTTTACTTCGAAAGAATCACATTTTATTATGCTTTTGACAGTTTAGGTTGTCTTGACTTCGCCCAGGGCGAACACCATTCTTACTCGGTTTAAATCTCACTCTCTCGCTGAATGCACATTTTGCAAACCTAAGCAAATCCTCCTTGTGTTGAACTCCCAGCCTCTTCACGATGCACTCAACGAGATGAAAACGTGTGTCGCTTGTAAAATCGCATCGGAACAGGATAATCCGTATTTGGTAGGGAACGAGAATGATTTCGGAAAGAATCCCCCACCATGAAAAGGCTGGGCGAAGTCAAAAAGTGGGTGTGTTTTAATATAAAAACTAGAAAGACATGAAGGCGCAGGAAGCACAAACTAAGAATGAAGACAAGAAAGAACCTTGAAAAACGAGGCAAACACAAAATAGCGATGGAAGAATGGAAGGTGATATTTTAGTTATGATAGTGCGCCCCACGCCCCGTGGGCGTAGATGAGGAGCGAATAGAATTCAGTACAGCTGATCCAGGAAAGAAAGCACAAGGTAAAAGCGTTGTTCTCGCAATACTCGATGTAACTACGTTGAATTTGTTATCGCCTCGTAAAGAAATGCACTCTGTTACCATGACGCCTCGTATTGCTTGCGGGTGGAAGCGGTGGCTGCAGTCTTATGGCTTCGCAGTTGCTTTCAAGTCGTAGTTGTTTTATGACAGCTTAACATAACTTAGCTCACTCCTACAAATCCAGGATGCAGTCAACAAAGGTATTCGTGCTCAGGTTGGAAGGCATGTATAAATCTCGTATTTCAAGGAATAAAAAAGCTAGTAAACAAGAGTGTTTTAATAAAGTTGATATTTTATTACAGCAAACACAGTTTTTATTATAATAAGTTAAAACTGCATTCTATAATTTGGTTTTTCTAACTTTCGTTTGTAGTTAAGTTTTGTTAAATATTATTTTGGTGAAGTATTTTTATTTACATAGTTGCTTTTATCAATTTCTTATCATACCAACAATTACGGAATTATGTCACGCCCTTCTTTAAGATGTATTTAAACTACGTTTACCAATGTCTGCCATACAACTACTTTCCTGTTAAATTTAATAAACATGCAATAAAACCCTCATTTTCTCCAACCATTTTCTTTTATAGCAAATAATCACGTAACATTTTCTATCACCTGAAATCAGGGCATGCCTAGCACGTCATGAGGGGCTTATAAATGGGCGTGTCGTCCAAGGCATACAAACGATACTGCCGAGTATCACGTTGCTACCTTGCTAATTTACGACTATTTTTCTTCACATCTCCGCCTTGACAAAGCATCTCCTTGCAATAATTTATTTTTTACGACTGTTTCAACAATTGGTCAACATTTGGGTCATGTAATAATAATTTTACCACCATCATAAATTTATTTCAGAAATTTCATTAAGAAATTCTGCTAAGAAATACGAGTAATTACGCAAAACTTGATTTTCCCTTTTTAATGAATTGTTTTGGTCCTCAGGTTGTGGATTCTCGCTTCCTAGTGCGCTATAATGACACCGTACACAAGCACGGACTCATCACCGCGACACTCGGCCTTCAGTTGACTGTGGATGCGCGCCATTTCTTGAACGGTGCCATGAAAGTGAAGTGCTTGGCCAGTATATCGCCGGTACTGTGGAAGGGCGGCAGGGAGAGTGTGCTGCAGCGCCGCCCGGGCATCATAGATAATCGGGAAGCCATGTTACTGGGTAAGCGAATTGGGGGAATTTCCAGAAAAGTCCAGTTTTGCAAATAACAAGTCTGACAAATTGGCGTTTTTCGAACTAGGTGGCAAATTCATTGTAATTCCAAATTAGTTTATGGAAAATAAGATATAAATTAATTAGTAAATCACAGAGGAGAAGAAGTTTCAGTTAGTGCTTCTCCGCTTGGTTTGGGAAAAAAAGCACTGAAGTCAGTAGAGTTCTATAAACTTCTATTTCTAGTTTGCCTTCATTACAATCTATTTGTGTGAAAATATCCATGCCAACGCCCTACTCTGAGTAGATCTCTTCAATCTGATAACCTAGCCCACAATTCTTGTTCACAATACGTACAACGTATCCGTGACCTGCCTTCGAAGCCATCCGAGCCCGATCAGATACGGGACTGGCCTACCAAGCGTGCCCTGCACGCCTTTGTGTCGTTGTGGCTCGGATATTTCAGCGTGTCTGTCAATCAACGTAAGAGCGGCCGTATTTCCAATTTATTTCGACTCCTTTGGATGCTCAATGATGGTCGTTCACGTTGATTGGACGCCCCATTCTTCACAAAATGTAAATGGAAAAAAGTACAAAACTGATTTTCCAATGAAAATTTAGATAATCGGAAATGTTAAATAAGTGGATTTTTTGTACCATTTTACAGCACGTAATGGTAAACGAATTTAGTTTAGTTATCCTTACTTACCAGAGCAATCGGCAGACCTTTCAACGGATTACGCGGCATTACGAATATAAATGATTATCCTTTGACATAGAAATCCTTATAAAATGCCGAAAGATTATGATCGGAACTCATTTATGTGTTCTTATCGCTGATCATTTGATCATTTGATTCACACGCATTAACACATTCCTTCACTCCTCTCAATCCTGGAAAAGGATTTCAATATCTAAAGATTTCTCACTCGAATTCCTCTCTTTACAGTACGCAGCACTGCAGTGGGTCGCCATCAGCTTCAGCACAATCTCAGCATCCTGGCATTTACTTTCTTGCTGTCGAAACTTAGTCAATTATTGCAATCAACCTTGAGATAGAATAGCAGCAGTAGCAGTCATCAAGCGCTCCTTCAGCGCAGACAGTTTTAAACCTGAAAAGAATATACACGGAATCGATACATATTAGACTTCAACTATCGCGTGCTCTCACTTTACCGAAGTGGACTCAGTGTAAATATTTGGTTGTAAATAAAATAAAACTCTGTCAAGAATTTATACGGTTGATTTGTGTAATCTATTGAATGAAAACAAGTTACAAATTTCCCTTTCATTCCGTCATTTCGCTAACTAACTTTATTGAGTTTAACCTTTCGTAGAGATTTCATAAAGATTTCATTGGATTTTTGAAAAGTTTCCGCGAGAGCAAACGAAAAACGGGAATTTGAGAAGAACTTTATTTTTAGTAATTATAAGTAAGTTTTATCTTAGTTGAAGAATTGGAATTGGTGTATCATCATCACTTACCGAGTGCTTCATCCTTTTCCTGTCCATTCTGTGAGAGAATCACTTGTTATCTAGATGATTTTATAGAATGTTCGCTAAGAAACAAAGTTAAAATTGAGCTTCAACAGCTGGCGTACCCTTAAATTCACATCCAACCCTAGATGTTCTAAGATTTTATAGTTTTGTATAGAAAATTTTAAGAGCATTTCAAGCTAAGAACTGAATTAAGTGAAGAACTAATGAGTATGGAAAGAAAATCTCCCACATATCCAAGTCATGTAACGAATTCAGCTCGTATTTTGTGCGTATATTAAGCATGTGTTGTAAGCCAGTATATAGCAGGAAATAAATGGATAGAAAAAATGCAGACTTGTTATTTGATGTAATAAATTGGAGGAAAAGCAGCAATTAAGATGAACTCTTCGAAATCTTTAATGTTGAATACCTATTTTGTATTCGGTCATTTTATTTTATTTAATTTTATCTTAATTAATTTAATTTTATTTTATTCAAGTCCTTGGTGAGGACATTCACAGTATTCATTTGAAGAAAACAAGCCAAAATCTAATTTAGTAGCTTCTCGCAGCATTTGCTTGCCTTGCATTCGCACGCATAAAAGCTTAAATTGTTAACAAACGAATAAACGAGAACAAATAAAAGGTGTTTCCAGCAACACCTCGGCGGTTGTTGGCTTCAAGTAGGCCCGCAATTTCGCAGAAATGGTGCTTAAAACAAAGTAGCAGCAGCAGTAGCAACGGCTTCTCAAACGGCAAAATGCGGTTGTTATGACACGCACACAAGCGCGAGCACATGCAACAAATAGGCGCGCACCAGCTCATGCGGACTCTGGAACGTGCACCCGAAAGTGTTCTGGCAGCAAGGTGGAAAAACGGAGAAGCGAAGGACTGAGCAGCGAACTCAAAGGGGACGAAGGGACATTCAGTGGTTGAGACGGGCGAGGGGGACGAGGCGGGGGTAAGTTGTGGTGTGCGCGCTTGATGTGAGGTTTGCGTGTGGTGGATGAGCGAAAAACCACCTCAACAGCAACAACAGAAACCACAGAAACAACATTAAACAAAGGCATTAAAAACGTTAACTTAATGGAAAGCAACAAATCCTCACAGAAGCCCACTGCGAAGGTACGCGGCGCCGCTAGCGGAGTGCGGGAACACGCCAAAATGCAGTAAGAAACAATTACCGGAAAGGGAAGTCAACCACATACACACCCACGTGCACGTACACACACACACACACACGCACACCCCCACCTCCCTCGCGCCAATCGTAATTAAATACTTGAAACGCAACGTTTTTGGCGGGTTTCTATCGCGCCTCTTTCCGGAAACCACGCCCACATAAAAGCCACCCAACAACGACTGCAGCAACAACCAACCAGCCAAACAACCCGGCCATTCACCTCGACTCGTCTAATAAATTAGATTTCCTTCAGGCCGCGTGTCTCTGTGTGTGTGTGTGTGTCTGCGTGTGTGTGTCGGTCGGTCTGTTTGAGTGAATTGTAGTCTCCTTTCCATTTAGTCAGACACTTAAGTTAGCTCACCTCCTTCGCCCTCTTCTCCCTCTCCCGCTCTCCCACCACCTGTGAACGACTTTCCCTCACAAAAAACATTCGCAGGCGTTTTTCCCTCCTCACAATTTATTGTTTATTCGAGTCCTTATGAAGGATTTACGTTGTTTTCGAGTGGCTTGCGTTGTGATGGCAGCCAGCTGGTGGGCGTTGTGGCCGCCCTGGCGACTTGATTACAGGCTGACGGTGCTGGAATTAACGATTCTTTGATGACTTATTCCTGGCGGCGGCGGTCGACCGACTCAGCTATAAAATCCAGCCACAGAATGACTTCATTTAACATGAGTGGTGACCACAGCAAGAGTGGTGCTTCGGAATTATTTGCATAGCTAATTCAAATCGTCTGCTGCTGATTAATGGTTATATAATACAAATGACATTTTTTGTGATTCTTCTGGTTTCGTTTATTGCCTTGAAATTCTATAACTTTCGTCTGAAGGGGCAATTTTATAGAAACAATATTGCGGAATCGTCATCCTAATAAAACTCGCACATTTCTTCAATCCCATCCATTATTCCCCTCCTAATGGAGGAGTTATAAATGGATCGGATAAACATATAATTCTGATGATTTACTGCTGTCCATTCCCTTGTTGTAGCCGATGAGGAACCTATTTTGGGGTCAGAGATGCCACATCTGACTTTAACTAAGTTAAATAAGTTCGACTCTTTTGGTCACGCTGTTCGCAAAAACCTAAACAAATCTCACAAAACGGAACTCCAAGCCATTCTCAAGACGCACAGAGCGCAGGAGTCGCGCGCAGTAACTGCATCGCGAGCGCACACGTGCAAATCAAATATGCATTACGTGCCACACTAGCAGCAAAAGTCTACTTAAACGCGCACCACCGAACGTTCCAGACAATAAAAAGTTGCACGTTGAACAACGCGAAGCGGTGAGCTCATGGAAGAGGAGCTCGTGAACTGCGAGGACCGACGTAGGTTATCATGAAGGGTTCGCGTGCAGTCTAACGACAAAACCGGAGGAAGTCTGAACGTGAGGACTGAATGAGAAAGTGGATGGAGCGATAGTGGATTCAATCGAGTTTGCAATACGCTGGTGAAGCTTTCCTTCGTCTTACCTTAAATTTTATAAAGTTTTCCCCCCATTTTCAAACTCTTCTTCCTCCCTTTCCATTTTTTCACACAACACATTTTTTCTTCTGTTCATTATATTGCTGTTTTTTGTTGCCTTGATGTTGCGGGAAAGTGTTGTTTCTTATTTTTCCCCTTGACGTGACATGGATGTCGTTAGTGGTTGCGTCTTCTTCTTGACAACCGCCGCTGCGGATTTCTTTCATGACATCCATCATCTTGCGTGGAGGAGAGAAAGTTTCTGAGTGAGAAATAATGAGTTGAAAGTCTTAAAGAGAATAAGTTTTTTAATAATTTTAATCCGAATTGAGGGAATATAACTCCTCAGATCAAGGATGAGGTACAGTAAAGAAGTTTTTACTCAATTTATTCAGTTTACTAAAAAGGAAAAAATAAGGTCATGTGTAATATAAAACTTGTGAACTTAGAGCGTGACACTAATTTATTACGCCTCATTTTCCAGAGTAAGAATATCGTGAACGTACACAACGCATCACATGACCTGAAAAGTGCGCGTCGCCACTTTAATTGTCCTGATTAGCAACGCGTTCTCCACCAGGGTGAAGCAAATAAAAAAAGAAATAAAAATCGATTTTATAGTAATGATAAATTTCAGGTCACTATCGCAGTTAGAGTGCAGTATTGCTGTTGTTTTTTGTATGCAAGCAGGGCGTACGAGCTCCGTGTCAGGGACGGCAATCACGCGAAAGACACCCTCTGTCGTCCATTAAGTTCTCATTATAGATGCAAGCTGCTCATCAGTGCACCGAATGCACTGACATGTTGAATGCTCTGGATCTGAATGCACGAACGACTTTCTGCGAATTTTGCATGATATGTTAAACGGGAAAAATTGCAGGTCGGTGCAAATTGCTTCACAGCTCTGCAATGAACTGAAAATTCACAATTACATGACTTACTCTAGAGTTATGCATTTATTCTGAGCCTTTAGAAATATTTGCCCTTTTTTCATATCTCTTCGACTCTCCACTAACGACTCATTAAAAGATCTGTTTCAGCAAAGTAACAAAAGTCGATTGATTACGGATGGGAAATAGCGAGAATTACAAATTTTCAAGAGCTTACAAAATGTTTACCAAGAGAAAGTTAGAAAAAAAAACTATAAAAGTCGGCTTACATTCCGTTTCTGCTTATTTACAAAGTTTCAAATTAATTCCCAAGCGATTGCTTTCAATTGTAAGCTTGCAATTGTCTTCAAATAGTTAACGAATCAAATTCGCTGCGAAACCTTTCAATAGTTTTTAGGTTATTTGTATATAAAATGCAAGGACTGCCCATCTTCAGTTTTTTTTAAGCAGTATAAAAATAAATAAAAATAAATAAATAAAGAAAAGCAGCAAAAACTGGCAAGGAGATCATTTTGTTTGCTGGGAAGTGACGAGTATCAACACCAGCGTAGATAACAAGGATAACCAGGATGCACTACTTTCTTGTTCGCTTTTCTCTTTTCTTGACAGTCTGCGATTTCGTGTGGAAAAAAATCAACATCCTTCCGCTTAACGTGAAAATTTAATGATAAACATTTTGTGAAAATGCGGTAAATGAGTTCAAATTTTGGGAAAATTACTTGAAAATTCGATTTATTTATCGTAATGAATTGCTGTGCACTCGGGTGTGTGTGTGTGGGTGTGGGTGTGCGTGTGTATGTTGAGGGGAATAAAAGCGGAAGAGGAAATTTCATGATGGAAATGAGAGTTTCTTTGCTATGGCAGCGAGTGTGTCGCTGGTTTTGAACGTAAATTAACTGTTATGACTGCGGTTAGGGAAAAGTTAAATGTTGTTGTTGTTTTTGTTGTTGCGCTGGTTGTTGTTGTTGTCGCGATTGCTCCTTAAAAGATTTAAGTAAGAGGAAATGAATTTCACGAGAGTTTAAATACCAGCGAGCGGTTTAAAGTAAATTATGCGATAATTTTGAGTCCCACCAAGAGCTCCAACAAGGAATATGAAGTACATATAACAGTAAATTAATTGTTACGTCCTCTGGAATGACAACTCCACTCCATTGTTGAACTTCGTTTGTTTTTAATGCTTTTTCTAATCGATTCTAAAGGCAGATAATTAAATAAAACTGGGTCGTCATTGAAAGACCTCTCCTCACACATCAACACACACATGCGCTCACCCGAACCTACACACACACGCACACACAGACGCAATCATCTCTTCTTACATCGACAACACTTTGCATTGATTGCACTTTCGTTGGATTGCATTTTATCCTGCTCCTGGCTGCTGCAGTTTAAATTAAATGATTTCACTGCAAACACACATCTACGCCAACAAACACACACACACACACACACACACATATGTGCGCACCACACAGACACTCACGCACACGCATGTGTTATGCTGGCACTAAATTTTAACGCTTACGTCGTCATTATTCATGTTGGCGTGCGCGCTTGTATGTGTTGTGAGTGTGCGTGTGCGTGTGCGTGTGTGTGTGTGTGTGTGGGTATCTTCGCCTTGGTGCGTCTGTTTGTGTTAATCGATTGCGATTGCCACTCACGATCCAAATATTTATGTACGATAGTTCGAGTTGTTTCCGCAGAGCAGCAGCAGCTTTTCCCGCTGAGTTCAGCGTTTTGGGTTCTAATTTTCTTTTTCTGTTTCCAGCAGCAATTGTTGCTGTTGCCGCTTCAGTTTTTCACCAACGCAAATAAGTGAAGGCCTGCATTAGTGTTAGTTTTGTGGTTGTGTGCGGAAATTGGGTTTTCAGTTCGAGATTGCATGGAAATCAAGGGGAATTTTGGAAAAGAGAAGTTTGGAAAAATGTGCAGCGAGTTAAGCAAAATGATAAATTTGCAAAGTTATAGATTTCTATAAATTTGTTTTGGATATTTAAAATTTGAGTTTGACGTAAGGGAATAATAGAGAATTGCAAAAGTAATCATTACGCGAAGCATTTAAATGACGACTTGATTACAACGTGAATTACAACTGGAACATTCAAATGCTAAAAAGTGGAATATTTATTACCTTAAAATATATATATTTGCACTCCAGAGAAGCAATGAAACTATGAAAACATGAACTCTAAGCCACGCAAGGCAACCCCATAATAAAAGACCATTTTCAACCATAAACTTTTACTACGCGATAGCAGCTGGGAAACAAGGAAAGCGTTTCAAAATTTATGGTCACTTTTATGTTATTAAAGCCTTTCACAATGAAGTTATCAAAAAGGACCTTTTAAAATTTCTCCACTGTGGTCGCTGCAGTTGTTAATCTTTCCATGTTAGCGAAGCATTTGCTAAATTGGACGCCTCCTCCCTATTTTCCACCGGTTTCAACACTCCACATTCTCACCTTTAAATTACAACCTTTAATTTCTTCACTTAAGTTTAGCTCGCAACTGAAGATTGTGGTTGCCCTTTGGTTTGGGTTCGTAACTCTTATTTCGAGTGACCTTTATAGCCCTCAAATTAGCTAGTATTGAGTAGGGAAACCCGTAGTGTGAGTCCATGCATGCGGATTATTGCATTAATTCATACTTTCCGGCACGAATGTCACGCTATTCGTCTCTCTTCTGCGATTTCAGTAGTTTTGGAATCGGAGAAAGGACGAAATTAAGGTTGATGTTTAGGTGGCAACGGCAGGTTATCTAGAAACTGAAAGGTTAACCTACTGCATTTAATGAGTCTAAGTTAAGTTCAAAATAGTTGACAGGTAAAAGGTTGAGAATCACATTTAGCGTACGTTTAAGCTGAGGTTAACCAGATATATGGAGAATAAACTACAAATATGTACCCACGTCACGTAATTTTAGCAAAATCAGAGCAATTACTCAGCAGCTTATTATTATTTTGACATTTCTACTAGTTGGTAATATTATTTCCGTAATTCTCAGCGTTTTTCACGGCAAATGCGGCGAAAATATACGTCATTAGCAACTTGTATTTGCGGTTTTTATATTTGTTCGTTTGACTTGAACACCACGATATCGTGTTCTCTACATTTGAACAATTTGCGCGCCCGCAATTATTTAGTAGATGGAGGAAAATAAGTGTTAAATACCTCCGACCGACCGACCTACTTGGCCAACAGTAGTTGCATGGCTAAAACGGAGGCTATTTTAACGCTATTTAAACCTTGTAAATTCCTGAGTTCAAAACGCGATTTTGGTTACAATGACATCACATGAAAGCTTTTTGTTTCTCAAAGTTTCTATAGGTTTTCAGTTTTGACACAAATGTGTGCAGTTGTTGTGCTTTCATGTTTTTATACTTTTGTGTCGTTTTTCCTGTTGTCCTTTTTCCTGGTGTCGTTGTTCTTTTAATCCTTGTTGTTTTCTCGTTATCAGCTGTTTTCATCACAGCTGCTATACTTGTTGACGACGTTTATTTTATTTTAAACTTACATGTCAAGATAAACATTCGATTAGCTGTGTTTCTATGAGTTGTTAACACGGTCAACAGGACACGGCCAAGTTTTGTTTGCAGTAAATTTTGCGGTTGTAGAGGGCAAAAAATTAGGTAGAAAAAAGGAAGAAAGAAGTGAGGAAAGAGAGGACGAGAAAGATAACGAAAAGAGAAGGGCAAAAAGAGATTCGTTTCTTTTTTATGACTTTCTCAATATTATGGAATCCAATCGACATACTAATCATAATTTAAAGTGTCTGCAAAATCGTGAAGTTTTTAGGAATCTTTTGCTATTAAAACGTCTGCTTTTCATCTCAAAAGGCTTTTCTAGACGGCAATTACGATACCTGATCGGAATCCCTTGGTGATCTGAATTCCTGAATTCCCGACACTCTAAAATTGTTCAGTTCTTCATCACAGCAAGAATTGAGACAGAAGAATTTTCACCCACAATCACGTAAAATATTTTCTCGTATAACTTCTCCTGAGTTATAGAGCTGCGCCAGTAAACGTACTACCCTCTCCTCCCTCCCCTCTCTCCGGGAAACTTCTGTTCCCCTCTACCACCGGCGCGTTCTGAGTTCCGAGTTACTTTTCAGTTCAACTTGGCAATAAAGATGACGGCGTCAAGATAACCCGGTAGATACCCTCTGTAGTTCAGCGGCAACTATATTATAACAACAACAACAGCAGCAACAACAACAACAACAACAACAACAACAACAACAGAAACAACAACAACAACTGCAACAAACATGTAAACTTTAGCACTTCGTTCGTTGTTGTGTGTGTGTGTGTGTGAAAAAGAAGTGAAAATGCAAAACGCAGCAATTGTTCTTGTTGTTTGATGTATTATTTTTCATTTCCCGAGCAACACCCGCGCGGCAACAACAACAACCGCCCGCCCGCCTGCCCGCCCGCCCGACAACAACAACAACGACACAACGCAGCAACAAAACAAAGGCAGCGCAGAAAAACACCAAGCGGATGCCGGAGATAAGGTTGCAACTTTTGTAGTTGCAACTTAATTTTGCATGCTCTTCCGCCAGAACAGCGGCGCGCCGGCAACAACACAATAAACTACGGAACAGTGGAAAAAAAAGCATTATAATTAAATTGTATTCCTTCCCGTGAGCGTGAACACGAGGTCCTGCGCTCGAAGAAGGATTCCATTCGAATCCTGTGCTCCGGCTTGATGTCTTCGTTGGTGGCCACCTGACTTCGATGACGTAACTGGAATGGATGGGGGAGGGGGAGGCGGTGAGGGGAAGGTTGGCACACAGTTGCCAGCTTTTAAATTGTATGAGGCGATTTTCTTAATTGAGTGAGAGAGAAAATACAATATGTAAATAAGAGGAAATCGATAAAAATGAAGTTATTGAGAAGAAAATTATTTTGTGCTGGCTAATAAATTGAAAATATACGGCAACACTGGTCGGTTGTTCGGTCGGTGGGTTGTTGGTTTTCGAATTTGACCAACGAGCCGACGCCTCCTGACATTTCTCAGTTGCTCCTTCTCACTTGCGGCACTCGTACTTATAATAAGTTTTGTTGTTCTTGTTGTTGTGGTTCTGGCCAAGTTAAATTTGCTCCTAACATGCAAAAGCAACGAAGACGAATGTCTTCTTTAGTCCCTGGCTGGGGTTGGCTGCAGGAGTTTTCCTCTTCCTTGCTTCTTCCTTTTTTTCAGGAGTTTTGTTTCACTTTTTGTTCTGTGGCAGTTCTATCATAGCTGTTGTTGTTGTGGTTGTTGTTATCGTTTTTGTTGTTGTCATTGTTGTTGTAGTTGTAGTTATTCTACTGCAACATAATCCTGTAGATTATTTTATTGTTTTACTTGTCCTTTGGTGTAAAAGCGTAAAGAGAAAAAGAAACCCAGAACAAGATTACAATTCAAGAACAATGAGCTGGCCATGTTAATAAATGTTATCCTGCCGGCGGGCAAGGGGCTCCGGCGGGGTCGAATAAAGCAGAATTCTGCGTCTTCATTGGATGGCCAGACTGAAAATAGAATTAAATGTCGAGTAGTGTTTTTGCGCCTGTTATGATTTATTTTATTACGATTCAGTTTCGGTGCCACAGGCCATCTTAGTCGGCCCCTTCCTACGTTACAATTTCGGCACACATAAAACGCATTGTAGGTCGCAATCATTCCTCGTCGTAGTCAGTGTTGAATTGATGCGGTTGCAGTCACATCACCCCAACCACCAAACCGCATTCCGCGACCGTAAAACTGTGCAACACCTTTTCCCAGTTCGAGAGCGCAATTTACGTTTGCTTTGGCATTTTGCGCCATTCCTTGCGAACTTATCTTGTTTGTGGTTTCCAGTGTCGCATGATGCAACCCAATTATAGTTAACCTTAATATTAATTAATCCTTAAGTGCATTAAGTTCGCATATGAGGCGGCGGCACTTGACTGCAACAAGCAATCACTAGCGCACGCTGATGTGCGGTCTCGGAAGCTTTCTCAGCTCTCGCGCTGCATGCATTCCATTTAATTAAAGCTTGCGTACACGCTGTACATAATAACGGTCACGCACACATACGTAGATGTTTACTGCACCGATGCAACCAGAGAAAATAATGTGGAATGAAAAGTATTCACTACTTTGTGGAATTAGAAACCCACAAAGGAAGATCTGGTTACGGTTTGCATCGGAAAATATGGTAGTTAATGTTGGTAGTCAGTGGCATCCTCAGTAAACTTCATAAAAGTAGAGTTAGAAAAGTATGCAGTAAATTTTTCAAGACTATTTTTTAAGATGTAACTTTAGTCCTTGGATGTCAGTGGAAGTCATTTGAAGTCAGTGAAGATAACTTGAAGTCAGTGATGTGAGTGGAAGTTCGTGCAATTGCCTGGCTTCGCTGAAGTCGGTTTAAGTATTCGGGTATAATAAAAATTCTAGGATTTGTCTCAAAAACCGTAAACCGAAAACTTTCCTCGGCGATTTTGTCGCAGACACGAATCTGTCGCAAAAAAGGTCTTCTCGTACACAACATCGCGCCGCAGACACACTATTTTGTAGCAGCCACGACTTTAGCGCAAACACGATTTTGTTGCAAACACGATTTTGTTGCAAACACGATTTTGTTGCAAGCCCAGCGCACACAGATAGCATTTCATCGCGTACGCGAGTTTTCTTTTACAATTTCATAAGCAGTTAAAATCCCCATTAAATTCTTTATAGTAAAATTGACGAAAATAGTTTAAAAATATTCCAAAAATAACACATTCATTCAACTTTTCCACCAACTTTTGGTTACAAATTGCATACTTGACAAGCCAGAAAATATTTCTAGCTCGTATAAAAGCATTTGCATATGTATGGCTTGGTGTGGCTGTATGTGTGTGTGTGTGTGTGAGTGTGTGCACCCTTTCTGTAAGTTCTGGAAATAAATGGCCTGCGATGCCGTGCTTGGTAGAAATGCTCCGACTTCCGACAGCGCGAGATCCTTCCTGAGTCGCTGTTCGCTCTATTGTACTCCGTACTTATCTTGTTTACCTCTGCCTGTGCTTACTTAACCTTTGCCGTTTCTGCTCTCCAGTAATTGTGTTTCTGCGAATTTCTGTTATTAGCCAACTATTCCGCAACCCTCGCTCTCCCCCCCCCCTACCCCCCTCCCTCCGTTGACACTCTCGCTCCATTGCACCAGCCATCATATTAATATAGAAAAGAAAAAGAAGAGAAAACGGAAAAGAAGGCGGAGGTGAAGAACGGAGAATCCAAAATGATAACAATAAAGGGTCTGCCTGGCCTGCTATTTTCATGCCCCAGCAATGCAGGCAACTTATTATTATGTATTTTTAAAATACACGAGTATAAACGGAGATCGCTTTATGAAATCCTTTTTCTTTTAATTCGCCAAAACCCACAAGAAGGAAAAACACAGCGGAGTTCGAAGGGTTCGACCGGCAAAATGCTAATTCGTGGGGAAGTTTTGCAACAATAACGAAGCTACTGTAGCGTTATTGAAGATATGTATGTATGTGTGTGTGTGTGTGTGTGTGTGTGTGTGTGTGTGTGTGTGCAGTACAACTTCATTATTGTGTATTTTCAATGAAGCCACACTATGAAGCGAGTGAATTGGTGTTATTAAAGTGATTTCTGACACTACCACGCGAGGATATCGTAGTGAACAGCAGCAACCCGTCGCGGAAAGCACTTCACAGGGTAACCCATTCACACAACTACACACAACCCAACACAAACATATGCAGCAGCTAGGAAAGGAATCGTTATTTCGTCGTAAAGAAGCAGTTTTTCTCTCTGCCCGTTCCTCGTCTGCTTTCTCTTCCTCTGTCAAATTTAATGCGACTTTTAATGCCAGCGAGTGGACGAACACGATTCTGAGTTGTGTTTACATGTTCGGCCTCTCTGTCCTTGTGAGGGTACGTGCCCGTGTGTGTATGTGTGTGTGTGTGTGTGTGTGTGTGTGTGTGTGTGTGAAGAGCAACGAGGATGTAATGCATTGTGTTGCATACTTTCAGGGGTCACTTTCGTGGTTCACTTTGTTTTGACCCAAAATGTCTACTGAAGCGGTTTCAGGTGGAACTTTTAAGGTTCCTCACTTCACTTCGTTTCAAAATTTAACTATCGATTGAAATTTGAAATCTTAAATATTGTCTCACTAAAGATTTTCCATTCGAAATTCCCTGAATCTGACTTGTTAATATGTAGGGAGTGCCACACCCTTCTGCAAACACTCAAACTAACAGACAGCGAGACCCTCCGCCCCTCCTTCTTTCCCTCTAATAAATTAACGACTTCGTAAATTTGCATTTTTCTGACGTTTTAATTTAATGAAATCGTGGTTGCTTTAGTAATAATCGAGCAACACACCCTTATCTTACACCCACACACACACACACACACAAATATACTACTTCGACACCCATTAAATATTTGCACACGAATATCGTGCACACACACACCCACACACACACTCACACTCCTATCCGGTTTATTTAGCTGACATTCTAAATATGACGCGAACAAATCGTGTTTGATTTTCATTTTCCCAAAGTGGATCAATAAGATGATTAAATATTGAGAAAGGCAACTGAAATTCCAGTCTACTTTCAGGCAGCACGAGCAACTTTTGTGTGAATCCTTGGAGGTTTTGAAAGCAGTGGAGGGTTTTTTCTTTTGCTGGGTGTTTTCGCTTTTATAATTTTTTTTTTTCTTTGAGGGATAAGGAAACAGTGGAAATCTAATAGCGCGATTTCAAGCTCGTTAAATTTACTTTTCAGAAATTGCTTTCGCCATTCAACACCAACGTTCGCGTATCCCTGCGACTTCCTGTATCCTGATGCATGTCGATGCCTGCGTGTGTGTCTGCGTGTGTGTGTGTGTGTGTGTTTAGTTTATCTGATTCGATTTTATTTTATTGAGTTTAATTTTTAACACCTGCTGTCGCATAAACACATTTTGAGCTTCGTGACTTATCTACCCTTGACACCATTATTGTCTGCGTTGTTGCTGTTGCTGCTGTTGTTGCTGCTGTTGTTGCTGTTGTTACTGCTGTTGTTGTCGCTGTTGTTTGTGCGGTTTATCCGTCGATCCGTCGGTGACACCACTCAGCTTACATTAATACGTTGACACTCAATTTGTGTTTACCAGAACATTTTTTATCCCTCCCGAAGGCGCTGCTGACACTCAACATTCTCAGGATTTCCTATGGGCTGAGAAGGATTTTTCACACTTTTTCGAAGCATTCGTGGTCGATATGATTTTTGGTGAGAGTGGGCGTGATTTTGGCTTATTCAGAATGAGATTACATATGAATCTCTGTGAATTATAAGTAGTTAAAGTTGAATTTTTGATTAATCAAAGGCAATCATCGTCATGTAAAGCTTTACAGAGCAAAAAATAGTTACTGGAAAAGGGCAAACAATTGCAAAAGAAAGGCGCGCAACCGAAATGCACTCGAAATGGAGGCGGAAATGTTGATTTTAGATACCAAAACTTTACGTCGCGCTTTGACACGAGTATCCTTCGCACCAGAGCATCGTTTCGAGCCGCTACTGCTGAAGACACATGCTGGCGGCAGATAACGAGGCAAGCAGATTCGGTTACACTGCGGTTGCACAGCCTCCCACACAACCGCGCGGTGCCATCCGATACTTTTGCGCCCGCACGATGTGCAGATAGAATTTCAAACGCATTCCAACTGCTGGCCACACGCACGTCCGTCCGTCCGTCCGTCCGTCTCATGCAAAAGCCACGAAATGGACGTCGAGTGGTAAATGGCGCTGGTTTATTTTGGTCAGAAATTCCTGTTGTATTCCACTGGAGTGCGAGAAAAACGGAAATTGTTGCAGTGTATTTCCTGCTGGTGTGGATTTCCTCGGATGTTGGGTGTGAAAAAAGGTTTTCGCTCCTTCCGAGTGAGCTTGTAAATTCAGGTTTGCGTTTTGTGTTGCTTTTCTGAATACCAAATTATTCTGGTTCTGGTAAAGTCTTCTAAAACTTAAACATCAACCTTCGTATCAACCTTCAACAACCTTGAAATGAGTGCGAAATCCGAGCCGACTTCCTGTCATCTCGGAATTTCAATCACAACTCTCGTGATTACAACGGCGACTACGAAACTAATCAGCTTACACTCCTCACGGCTGCTTAAAATATAATTAAAGCCCAAGAAATCTGTTGCTCCCGGGATTTGCATGCGAAATGTTGACCTATTTGAAGCCTTCAGAAGTTTACGCATAAAATTTAAACAGCCACTCGGCGAAGAGCTCGGCTTGCTCACCAAATCCTGCCGCACACAAATCCTTACAATTAAATTATGCAATCGTGGCGCGGGCTGGCAGGAGCTGCACTTCAAATGCGTGCGTAGCAGCTGCGGCAGCTGCCATCAGCGACGCATTTCAGTGCTGCCAGAAGTGTTTAAAATCCTTCCACGGGCTGCCTAGTGTAAACTAGGAATTGTTAGCATATTTTATGCAAAGAATTCGAAAACTTTGCGCGCTGAGAATTCTTTTTCGTCAGGTTTCCCTCTTCGCTCCGTCCGAACGGTTCATTTGTATGCATCTCCCTCTAACGTGGAGCGACGACGACGGCTCCGCTCGCACGTGCTGCTCGGTAATTACGTCTACTTGGGATTCCTCGGATTCTTGGGCTCAAATTAAACATGCAAAGAACTCGTGCCGCGTGCTCCGACAGGACGAGAAGAAGGCTGGACGTCGAGTGAGTGGGTGAGGCGAAGACATCGCCAAACGTTCGTTGTGGAGTTAAAGGTGCTTATAAAGTTCTAACAGAAAATCCAGATGAGCCGGGTTGCGTTGCTGCTGCTGCTGCTTGTGCTTTCTGTTCGAATTGAAAATATCCTCTCCAGCCAGCAAACTTTCGATTTAGTTCAGTTTCGACAGGAATTGAAAATCCTGCGGCTACACTTTGACACGGCAACGCAAAGCGAGGCTGTTGGACACACAGAAATGATTTAGTTAAATTACAACCCCGATTTCTATGTAAGGATTAACAGGATTTAACGAAATGCACGTCAGCAGGTTGCTTCTACTTGCTGCTGATGTTGAAAATATTCATTTGCAGCATTTTCATCGGTTGCTTTTACACCAGCAAAAGAGCCATCAATCGACTGGGAAGTAAAAATGTAATCATTGGAAGAGATTGCGAGCTCTCAACGATCCGTCACCGCATCGTTTGTTCACTTAAATCAGATCTTTCATTGATCTCTTCATATTTAAAGCACAGAAAATGTCAGCTTGCTTGCGAGTATGAAATCTCATATGCGCTGGAATGACTAAAACCAACCGACAGCCACCTGGCGAGGCGCAGTGACGAGGAATGTGCGAATAATTAACGGCGCAGACCAATTTTAAGTGCACGTGAAGCCCTCGTAAGGCACCTCGTGTGCCGGAAAAATGCAACCCTGCAACTGCGTAGCACTCTTCAGGGTGCCAAAATGCTTCGTGCGGGTCGCAACAACAAATTGGGGAAAATTAGTTATGAGCAGCAAACTGCTGGCAAGGCAGCTCCAGCCGAAACTCGTGGCAGGGTGAGTGTAATCGGGTTACGTTTACGTCAATTTTTGGCAGCATAAATTGTTTCGAGGTGTTTCAGAGCCACCTCGAGAATGCGGTGGCTTGCGTGCTGCAGAAAACAAATTAAATATTAAATTGGAACACATTAATGGAGCGAAGGGACGGTACGAGAGGAGAGGAAGGGGCGGGAAAGTCGATTAGTAATTAAGGAAAGAAGCAATACAATTTTTTATTAAAGGCTAGCAACGGGATGTCATAAGAATTTCGGCATTTCTCACTGAAATATTTCAATTACACGCGTTTAAAAGAGAATTTTCTAGTAGTAAAATAGTTATTATTTCTAAAATAAAACTTTCTCGAGATCTCGAAAATCGTGTTGTCCCTCAGTTCTCGATGTATCAGGAAAGAAGTTTTGTTCTCATTTGAGCCAAAATTAGTTGTGTTTGTCTATGAAGACTCGGTTTACGTTATGCAGAAATAGCTTTTTATATTATATGATTATTTATATATGATATAAAATAATGCAGGAATAAATTTATAAAAAATTGCAAGCTACCGTCGTCGTGTAATAAACTTCTAGATCAGTACAGTTTGCACAAAGGGTTGTCCTTCCTTGCAGCTCATTTTTGCATGCCATTCACTAGTTTTCGGTCGAATTCCCGTATCACATACGTCAACTTCTTGATGGCCAGCTGCACGTCCAGGTCGCTGATTTGCCCGTAGAGGACGATACGCGCGTAGGCCCAGTCACGCGAGCTGATCTTCACCTGAATACCCTGCTCGGGCAGTTGGCCCGCCGTGATGCCATCGCTCAACTCCAGCGGCTGCACCGCAGCCAGGCGAGCGGCAAACGCGCTGGCATCCAGCTTCGGATGCTGCATGCGGATGAGCAGGATGTTGGTTGGCAGGTTGTCCACATCGACTGCGATGTTGGGGCTGCCAAGACGGTGAATGGCTG
This sequence comes from Sicus ferrugineus, assembly GCA_922984085.1. Classification (NCBI taxonomy): domain Eukaryota; kingdom Metazoa; phylum Arthropoda; class Insecta; order Diptera; family Conopidae; genus Sicus; species Sicus ferrugineus. Next base: position 4,755,910 of record OV277352.1, read on the forward strand.
AGAAAAAGAAGCACACGGTAGCGGATTAGCTCGGGTTTCGAAAACAGCAAAACCCTCGATTCAACACGAGAGAGATTCCCTCTCTTGATAGAGACCTTTTTTCTCAATGTCATACATTTGATGGCCTTTTGTGCGGCTTCAAACACTTGTACTCACCTTCTGCTATGCGTCGAGTCCTTTGATGATCCTCTTTCAGGCGCGGCACAACCGTCTCGAGTGCCACTAAGCCGGCCGCAGCCAGGATGCCCGATTGTCGCATGCCACCGCCCAACGCCTTGCGTAGACGACGCGCTCTGCGGCAGGAGGCACGAAGGAGACACAAGAAAGGGACAAAAGCAGATAATTAAAGTGTGAGGCGACCGAAGTGAAGAAAGGAAGGAAGGAAGGAAGGATTTGCTGCTTGCTCGCTTCCGCTCCTTCGTCGACTTACTCGCTAATGAATGCCTTTGATCCCAGCAGCAGCGAGCCCACGGGCGCCGACAGACCCTTGCTGAGGCAGAAGCACACCGAGTCGAAGCCTTCAGTTATCCTGGCCACCGGCACCTGCAGTGCGGCGGCCGCGTTGAAGACACGCGCTCCGTCCATGTGCAGCGCGATGCGGCTGGGATGCGGCGGCTCGGCGTTGCGGCAGAGTTCGACGAGTGCGTCGATCCACTCGAGCGGCAGCACTTGGCCGCCGCACATGTTGTGCGTGTTCTCGGCCACCACCAGCGCGGTAATCGGCTCGTGGGAGTCGCGCGAGCGAATCTTGCGACGCAGCTCGTCCAGACAAAACGTTCCGTCGGGGCGATTTTTAATCGTGGCTAATTGCACGCCCGCGATGTGAGCAGCGCCACCTGCGGGTGCGAAGACAGGAGTCTGAAGTGAAGAAGACTGCAAGGATGCTTGAGGGTGAAATGGCATGGACGGAAGGACGATATTGAGACACAAGGAATGACAAGGATGAACCACTCGGTAGGTGGGGATTTAATGGTAAAATTAAATTTGATCCAAAAGTGATCCACGCTTCAAATCTTTATTGCAACACAACTTCGAGTTGGAAATTAAAAATGACTTCAACTACAGATTTTTCAATTTAAAGTTATTAAATATTCAGTCTTTCGTCACGTTTATTGCAAACTGTGCTTGCAATATCAATAGAAAAACCTGAAATCGTTCAATTTCATTTTAAATTAGACAATATTGGCAATATTTTGCCAACGTGTGCATGCAATTCAATTCGAACCAGCAAATTGAGACCGATAGCCACACCCAAATTTTATTAACTTCAGCCAAATATAGAGATCGCGTGGATATAGAAATGAAAAACGAAAACTTTCTCCACGATTAATACAATCAAATGCAGAAATTCTATCATTTTTTCAGCCACACTGCAAAAGCTCAACTAGTTGTGGGAAACTGAAAAACAAACTCACACAGATCTACCAACACCAACACACACACACACACACGCACACACACACCTACCTTGTTCGTATAAAAACGTGTGAGATAAATCACCGACAATCGCTTCCGTTCCGCGGCGGTGGCAGTGAACCATAACTGCAAAAATTCGAGAAAACGAGAAAGTTTAGTGAGGCAAAGTGAAAAACTAAAATCGATAATAAATTAAAAGCTAAAACTTTTCATTTTTGCGTTTGAGTTTTGCTCTGGAAAAGCGGGAGGAATTTTTATAAATTCAAGCCTGAAAGTATGCAATATTATTTGCGCGCAAATATTTTCACTGAAAAATTATATTCATCTTCCACATTCTGTTGTAATGACATTTTTAAAGTATCTGTAAAACATTTCTATGGCATCTTTAAGCCATTTTTAAGCCCTCGCTAGAGCAATGCATTTTAAGAAAACCTATTTTTACTCATCCTGCAACGTGCGCGACTTTCTTATTTCTCTTCTCTACAATAGAACAGCCTAAAATTATGCAAAGTTGCAAAATATTAGAAGAATTTCGTTCGAAAAGCAGAGAAATACGATAATAGAATTATTTTCCGGAAGAAAGTGATTTTATTCCTTAGCACTTCCTATTTTCTGCGAAAGGACCTCCGTAAAATGGGGAAAATCTACGCGAAAATGCAGCGCAAAATTGTTGGAGGACAGAATTATTTTAATACCAGTGGCAGGTGAAGAAGGTCGTCTATTTGAGGTAAGAAACGCCTTGCATGCCTTCGAGCTCGGATACGCTGAGGCACACAAAACGGTGCATTCAGGGCTGCGGTGGTGCGCGCTTCCTGTGCGGAGGTCATAAATTATATAAACAATTTGCTAGTTTTGTAGAGCCAGAGAAAAATTATATGAACGAAGTAATTTCAGATACGATATTTTACGTGGCACATCCTGAAATTGGCCGCATTTTCTTATTATTCGCGAGGAGGGAGGGAGGAGATGTATTGAATTTATGCTTCTGATTGTAGGCTTCGAGACGCCGACTGCCATCACAATCGAGTTATAGTCGCCCAAATCGTGCTTTATATTGAATTCAGAACGCTGAAGTTCCTACTGAAGTTGAAGTAGGCTTTGAAAAGCAAATCCCCTCCCCCCCCCTCGTCTTTATGATAAATAAGCCGATAAATCAGGCCGGCCGGCCGTTCGGAACCACTGAACACCCGCGACGCAATCGATTTGTATCTCGCTCACCCGCACACACTAATTATGTCGACCTACTCAACACAAAAGCTCTCCTGGCCGGCGGTTCACAGAGGCTCGGAGGTCTGCTTCGAATTTATGCCGTGCGGTTCACAATCACTTGCTTCCTCCGTCGAGTATCACGTGTGTGCGCGCCGTGATTTCAGGCTCGACGCGAGATTTATTCTAATGGCTGCCCGTTTTATTTATAACGGTTAAGAGCGCAAAAGCACACACGCGCCCCCCACACCGGCGTCCCTCCCGGTTCTCTCGCGAGAGCCTAGCGCGGATTTGCATGACGTTTGAGCGCGCGAACGAAGGGACTTCCGTACTTCTTGTACGGCGGCGGCTGGCTGGCTTCTTACTTCGGAAGTCACAGCACGTCTGCCGTGCCGAGCTGCAGTAGCGCATCATTACGTGGGTGACGCGTACGTCGCATTAGCCGAACGCGTAGCAGTGCAACCGGAAAGTGCTGCACGTAGCACTTCGCACATTTTATTACTTCATCTCGTCATAATTCACCGTTGCTTCACTCTTTTCGCCGTTATTTGAAGTGAGTCATTGAGGTGTTTTTAAAAGCGCGGCAACACAGAAAACGTACCGCCGAGGCAAGTCCTACTTACGAGCCAATAAATTGGCCATCGTGCCACTTGGCACGAACAGCGCTGCTTCCTTCCCGAACAAGGCGGCCGCCTTCTGCTCCAGCGCGTTCACTGTGGGGTCCTCGCCGTACACGTCGTCGCCGACCGCGGCCTCGAACATGGCGCGCCGCATCTCGGGCGTGGGCACGCTCACGGTGTCCGAACGCAGGTCAATGACGTAATGGGACATCTTGGGCTGTGGAACGTGTTCAAATTTAGAACTGAAAAAAACCCCCAAATGAAGTGATTCAATATTTACTCTTTCTACTTTTTAGTGTTTCAAATTCACAATTGCTTTGTTCTTTAATTCCTAAACGGTTCCAAAGCTCTAAAGAAATACAAATTAAGATTGACCGAGTTAATTAAGTACCGCAAAATCGATATAACTTAAAAGATTTCCACAGAACTCACTGAAAAATAAGCACAGATAATTCGACGTCTGCTAATCAAATTAAATAACAAACACCAGACACAGCGCGACCGCTCGCCAAACTGGCAAGATAAGACTGCAAGGAATACGTAAGCCGGTTATTATAAATTAGAAGAAAACACACAGGAGTGTAAAAGAGAGAGAGAGGCAGGGAAATTAACTAAATGCAAACTCTGCGATAACAAGTTTTGCTTCTGATAATAAACTCGCAAGCTAAACACTCTCCACGCTTAGTTTGTACTCTATGGTGAATCCAGAGACGACACACACCTCACCTCATGGTGAATTTATTCTAAGGTGTGATCGTAGGGATCTCTAATTAAGTCTCACGATCAACTCATGCTTTCGAACTGTGTGAGAGTGGCAAAGTTGCCAGCCAGATCGATCAGCGGCCAGAAGCAGAGAGTTCTCAAATGTTCTCAACGTGTCTGCCGAACTCCGTGGTAGCACCAGACACCAGCTCATGTGGTAATCAAGTATTTCCAGCTCAAATATTTCAGTTCCTAGTTCAAAAATCAGTGAAGTAGTTCTCTTCAGCAGTTTTTTTCCAATAAAAACAGAATTTAAAAATCCTCCGAATATGCATTTATTTTCTGAAATATTATTATTCAAACACTTTTCATTACTCATATCGGCGATTCTTCACTTAATTATTTAACAATATCTCTGTAATAGTTAATGATGCTAACATACAATTTGTACATAAAATTTAAATTTATTAACAGTCATTTAACAGTTTCAAATATATTTTTATCTCGCTATTTGCCTTAATAATAATAGAAATAAGCTTAACTCGTCCAAATAATCGTACTAGCTAACAGTTTAGAAACTAAAAGTTGCTTTCATTTCATGAACTTCAAAATTACAAACAACATTTTTAAAATATATATTTTCAGGCCCTATTTAGTAATTTCTTAATATTAATAAAGATTTTGCAGACTTTGCTGATAATGGAAGAGAATGAGATGATGGTTTTCAGATAAAAATTCCACTTTGAATGCAGTTCAGCCAGTTTTTGGTTACGGCAACTTTAAGTTTATCGAACTCTATGAACCCGAAGAATACTTAAATTCAACTTCAATAACTTCATCTTTAATATGAGAAATTAATTAATAGTAATGATAATAATAAACACTCATGACATCCAAAATATTTGTCTTTGGTACAAAATACAATAACAGAATAATAATAATAATAATCATAATAATAATAATAATAATAATAATAATAATAATAATAATAATAATAATAATAATAATAATAATAATAATAATAATAATAATAATAATAATAATAATAATAATAATAATAACTGAACTAAATATTTTTAAATAATCTTTAAGTATTAAGAAATATATTTATTTTTAAATTAGAATAAAAATCTAAGCTTTTGATTTTGATTTGGAATCAATTAAAGTACTTAAAGAGGAAAATTTCATTTTCTTTCAATTACACAGATTATAATTTCAATTTGATTGCTCAAAATCAAGTTGTTGTTGTCAGTTATCTTCAGGAAAAACATTTTGATAAAGATCCTCATTATAGATTTCTTGGTAGAATCTTGACATTTAAAAAACGCTCTAAAAATCACTATTTTTACCTATTTGAAGTCACTTTAATAACTTAATTAGTTTGATTGAAAAAAGTGAAATTTTTCAAGATTAACAATTAGCAACAATTATAGGAAACTTCAGCTTTCGATTCTAATATATAGAATAACATAAGATTTCATCTTCAGTATTAAAAGGACTGAAAATATTGAGAAAAAAATTGAAAAACTGATCTACAAATAAAATCTGACTTTTTTAGTCTAATTTTCTTACTGAAACAACAAACAATTGTGAACGCAACATGCAATTCGTGGTATACAAATTTTTTAATTATTAAAATTATTAAATTACAAATTAAAAACATTTAAAATATCAAACGATACTGTGAAAATTCTTCAAAAAAATCAAATCTGATTAATTTTTTTAATGATTTTCGTTAGTTTGTTCAAAAGTAGAGCTGTAAAGTTGAAATCTCGAGCGATTTCATTGACATTCCAAACAAAACTAAAAAGAAAAAGTTATATCAAAGTAGAAAATTACTTTTACGTTCTGCTTTCCTGCTTTCCTCCCTAAATAATAAAAATTATCTCATTATGAAAATTTACGCTATCGTTACTAAATTATTTTTGGCTTAAATTAAATTAAAGGAAGCGTTTTCTAAAAATCCATAACTTGCGTACGGTAGAAACATTTACAACGATTTACTTCAGTTAAGGTAGCGACAGGCGCTGATCTGCTCGAACTGCTCGAACTGCTCGAACTGCTCGAACTGCTCGAACTGCATAACCGTGAGTTACACGTCAGTTGTTTGTTGTTTATCTTATCTTTACGATGCTCGCCACGCTAACGCTACGACGAAGCATTATCTTCGGACGCGTCGAACTCTTCAGGTGGGTTTTTTTTGATGCAGTCGCGGATGCCCTGCAAGACGATGCCCACGCGGCGATCGAGCGCCGTCAGATGCGGTTCCCACAGCACCGGACTCACGGGATCCGAACGCAGAGAGTCGCGCATCAGCTGTGAGAGCGGTTGAGGACCGTTATGGAATCTGCGGAGGAGTAGAAGAGACAACAAGCACAAACAACAAATTAATACAGAGGGGATTTAAATAATGAAGTATTTTAGAATTTAGGGAGGAAATTGGAGGAGAAATTGTGAGATTTGATTTGTTTGACGAGAACAACGCGAGAAGAGAATACTCACTCCAACAATCGCTTCAGCGTCGACGTGCGTATCATGCAGCACTGCAGCACCGGCGCCAAAATACTCAGTTCGTCGTGGAACGGCTTGCCGAAGCCGCGTCCGTGGTCCAGATGCAGCGGGAATGTGTGATTACCGTAAATTCTAAGAGCGAAAAACACACCAAAGAGAAATAAAACGCAATATTAACAAACGGGAAAAACGTTCAAAGTCATTTTAATTCAATAATAATCACAAAAACTAGATATTCACAGTGGAAGCTTGACAACTTGACACTGAATTCTTTATCAATTGAATTCTGAAAGTCACTTTTGAAAGCCTGTTCAACTGAATTCGTTTTAATTAAAATAAAAAAAAATACTCTCATCCGAAAGCTTTGTAGCTGTTTTGCTGCTCATTTGAAACGACTTCACTTTGGACGCTCGTACTCATTTTAAGCCGATTCAGCACCCCACACATTCCATTAATGGATTTAATGCGCACCCATTCACTCCCGACCACGAATCTAATCCTTAATGTCCTCCGGAGAGAGTTGGAAAAACAATCTACGAAGCAGGCAAGCAAATAAATGCTGTGGCAGTGCAGAGGATTTCATTGATTTCACTTAATTTCACTTAATTTCGTACAGCTGAGTTCGTAAAATACTTCGTACAGCTGAGTTCGTGGATATGATGAAGGACTTCAATAAATCTCAACGATTCTGCGGAATGAATCGTTACATTCGTTTTTTTTTTAAATTTATTTTAGATTGATTGTTATTTTATTGAATTTCTGCAAAGCTGGACAGAGCTTTTCTATTCATCGAATTGAAGACACCAGCTGTTGTCACAGTTTCTCCGGGTTAACGGTAAACGTAGGCAGAAATCCTCCAAGAGAACGAGAGAGAACGGGAGAGAACGAGAGAGAACGAGAGAGAACGAGAGAAAACTAGAGAGAACGAAAGAGGACGAGAGAGAACGAGAGAGAACGAGAGAGAACGAGAGAGAACGAGAGAGAACGAAAGAAATCTCGTTTTGTGGGAATAAAAAGAAGTTTTAGGTGCAAAAAAGTAGTGAATTGTGAGAAGTAGAAATGAGGATGAAGAAAATAGATTTCCACTCGTACTTCAATGTAACCAACTGTGTGAAATTCGCTGCCCGTCCTCGAAACAATTTGTTTTCTTCATTTTTCTATTCTGCACACATTTTAGAAAATATAAAAACCTGAAGTTTTCATTCGGTTTTCACCTTCCCCTCGCTCAACCTGAAATTTCTAGTTTAGAATGGCACGAAAATGATTCCGGCAAATTGAAGATGATTCGGCATAAATGGGGTTGGACAAACATCGCACCGCGTTCGCTACTCCTCACAATCACCTCTATTATGCTCCCCTCCCCCCCTCCAAGACCAACTTAAGATCCCTTTTCCCCCTCCATTTCACCCGCCGCACCGCACCGCACCACCACCACCACCACCACCACCAAAACCCACCACTCACATCTTCAACATTCCGATTATGCAAACGGATTATTTTCACTTGAGCGGAGAGCGCAATTGCGTGCCCGCAGTACGCTGGCCTCGAGCTGCAGCTGTTGGTGCTGCATTTTGTAGGTTGCAGCAGCAGCAGCAGCAGCAGCAGCAGCAGCAGCAGCGAGCCAACAAGGATGTGCAAATTTGCATATGTGTCCGTCGGTGTGCCCGGGTGTGTGTGTGTGTGTGTGTGTGTCGGCGTGTGTTTGTGTATTGAAGTGCTTATCTGATTGCAACCTAAACTCCGCTTGAACGGAAGATATTTCGGTGGAATTGAAAATGTAAGTTTAACTCGAGGGCAAATCGGTGCGGCAGGCGAAGACGGAGAGGACGGAGAGGACGAGGACGCAGGAAGCGTGATCCTGGCAATCATCCTGGCTTTGATGATCACGTGCCAGAAATTCACAACTCACACAAGGCGACTCCGAGCTCGCCTCGCCGGCTGAAGCAGCGGAGCTCGGAGTCGCCTTCGAGTCGCCTTCGAGTCGCACGTGCGTCCGCCAGCCAGCAGCAGGTGGCGCTGCATGCTGTTATTACCTCAAAACGCTACTTAGCCGGGCTTAAATGTCTTTGAGCGCTCCGTGGACGGCAGCTGACAGCAATTTTGCGTTGTATTAGTTTGTCTAATGCGGGTGTTAAAGGATTCAAGAAGGTCGCCTTCATTAAAACGTATTGCTGCTGTTCACAGGAGGAGCAGGAGGAGGAGGAGGAGGAGCAGGAGCAGGAGGCGTTAAAAAATCTCACAATAATGAAGAAGTCTCATGCAACATAAAAACCGTTTTTTAAGAAACTTGTAAGAATTCTCCAGAACTAACTTTTCTCGAGATATCTTTGCAAAGCTAAGTGTAAATTTCAGATATCTTGAACTTAGAAAGCCTTTGCATCCTCAGCGAACACTAAAAAGTATTTCAACTCCTCTTCTGAAGTTACGAAAGGCATTTTTTGTCCACTGAAACTCAAGCCTGAGAATGGCAGCAAACTATTCAAGCATGAATTCCGGATGAAAAGCCAACGAGGATGTCGTTTTAAAGGACTCAAAAGCAGAATTCTTGCGCTATCGAACAAGAAACTGCCTGAGTGAAGGTGACACCAGAAGAGCGCATTAAAAGGACAATGAAATCAGAAGAGAGGAGAGAGAGAGACAATATGTCTGAGAACTCGCACAGCGTAAAGCAACTTTGGCTCATTTAAGGATCATTAAAAGTATTGAAGCCAAAATGGATACCAGAAAATTGATAACCAGGAAAACTTGGCTACTCTCTGAAAGGGAATTCCGTCTGTCCCGTCTGCTGTCCCGCCTTCTGTCCCGTCTGCTCTCATTAAAGGCCAACAAGGACAAGATGTTCGATGAAAAAACTAGGAAAGAACTAGAAAAATGAGCAACTCTTTTCTTTCCATAGCCTTCGATGGAGAGCACAAAAGAATTTTTCCTTTAAGGAAACTAAAAGAAAAGAAAAATATAATTAATAATTTTAATTTTTTTTGAGGCGAAATTTCCTCTTCGTTTGTTTCCCCCTAGAAAAAAGAATTCTGCCCGCACACTCAAGGCGGCGAAAAAAGCAAATTGAGATGAGAGATTGAGAAGAAAAATTCGAGCGAAAAATATGAAAAATCTTCTAAATTAGCTAATCAATTTAAGCACGAGTACGTGCAATCAAACGGTTTTACTGTTTATTTTTAGTGCTATACTTTGAATTCGGTAGTAAATTCGCTTACTTGAAGGTTTCGTAGTGATGGCGATCCATGTTGCCGATGAGGAAGTCGAAGACCGACATGTCCATTAAATCCAGCAGCCGGCGACCCTCGTCGTAGGGCGGTATATCGCGCACCTGCAAGGGAGAGGAGGGAGCATCAAATGAAACGCCTATTCAGCAAATTCGTTGCTTCAAATCATCCAAGGCAACTTCAATATTATGTTGCATGATAGTCACGCTATTATGTTTCAAAGTTGCAATATAAATTTGATATTATTGTTCCACAGATTACTGGTTTTGTCAAGTAATAAAAGTGTAGAATGTTGCGTAACTTTTATATATTTGAAAACTAATTTAGTGTAGACAGGTTGAGAGTCAGGATGATTTTTCTGAGCAATCAAATATCATGATCGTCGTCGTCGTCGTCGTCATCGTCGTTGTCGTCGTCGTCTCATTTCATTTGTTTTCATTGCTGTTTGTTTCCTTTTTTGTTATTTGCCTTTCCTTCACTGCATTTGCTTCCATTTGAGTTCATAAACATAACAATTGCACACTTTTATTCAATCTGTTTGCGCTGCAGATCAAATCGCGATTTGCTTACCATCGCACAGTAGTTGGAATCCGTTTCCCACTGAGCTTTCCTGCGCTTGTGGTAGGAACGCCGCCAAGGATGTCGCCACAGCTGAAAGCAGAGAGGGAAAAATATTAATTTTCTTAGAATGATTCTTTCGTTGCTTTCTACATCTCTTTCTACAGAAAATTTCAATCGACCGATCGACCGATCGAATCGCAATTCGTTTTGTAGACCGTAACTTTCTGTCTTCACTTCGCTTTCAACTATTTGAGTTTTAGTAACCAATAACTTGAAAATGAAATAAATTGTGATATAAACGGTAGTAAGGAGGTCGAGGGTCGTGTCTTCTCCCGCGGAAAGAATGTCACCGCAGTAAAGTACACGAGAGAATTAGATTAAAACCCACGACAATTGCTGCAGGAAAAGGAGGAAAATTATCTGTGCTCAAAATAAGGTGTAGACCGAGAGAGAGAGAGAGAGAGAGTAACAGAGCGGAGCTGTATAAAATGCGCGCTTAAAATTCCCTCGTGATTTATAACAATCACAGGAATCGGCCAACAAAAGCCAACGCAACCGCAGGTACGCCGCGTTTAAGCTGGTGTAGGTGGGGTCACTGCGATGCAGTAGGTTTGGTGGGTCCTGCAGAAGGTGGCGGGGGTGGGGGGGAGGGTGCAGGACGTCGTGTAAGCGGGAGAGAGCGAAAGAGAGGCGCGTGCTGCTTTTTTACGACCTTCTTTCAGTGTCGCGTTTATTTGATTTCTTCATTTCTCTTTACTTTCTTGGCTACAACAATGTTGCTTCCGGTCATTATTTCCGCTTTTTTATTACTCTTTTTTCCTTCCTTTTTTCGCTCCCTTTTTGCATCGCCGTTTTTATCAGCAGTCAACGCTGCAAAGCAGACGGACGCAACTCAACTGCAGTGCAGCAGCATCGCATCCTGCGACGACAGGCGCTCGTTCAACTTCGCTTCCTCTTTTTTTTTTGTTTTATTATTTTTTAATTATTACTTCAATTTTATGCAGGCAAATAAATTTCTGTCGGGTTTTGTCAAGGGATTCTGCTTGACTTGGTGTGTGTTTTTAATTATTACTGTGTCGCCTTTATTAAATCATTAAAGCGAACCAATAAACGCCAGCGTTTTAGAGCTGAGTTGTCGCTACTGGCAGACGCTGAACGCTATAAAGTGCTTTTTACGACCTCTTTTAGAGTTCATTTTGAGTTTTGCTTTGGAGTTAATTTTGAAAGTGGTAAAGAAAGAACTAACATTTTAATCCCAAATATATTAACCGAAAAGAGAGGGTAAAATTCATTAACTTTCATTAACTTTCCTGCTTCAGGAAGTTTATATAATAGAAAAAAAATAATAAATTAATTCATTCTAAATATGCAAGCCATTTAGGAATGACTTAAATTGCAACAAACGACACTTTCTTTGTAAATGAAATCCTTTTAAATCCTTTTTAAATCCTCGTAGCTTTCATTTAGGGGAATTCTAAACATTTTTTTTCTTTAATTTATAACGTTTAAACATCGATTTTTAATCCGCCGAAGAGCTGCTAAGGAAACAATAATCAGAATTCCCCACATCCTCGTTCATCCGTCTCTGGAAATCGTTTTTATGCCTCTCCTGTAAAGCGAAAATCAACTAAAATACAGACAACGACAACGTAAATACTCTCGCGAGGCGTTGTTTTTTTTAAAACAAGGATTCTCTAATTGAATTAAAACATTCACTGGATTCATTCGCCAAAGTTTTGCGTTCTTCTCGTGCAAATGAAGGAAATGCTAAACCCTAAAAGGGTAAGCCAACAACAAAAACATGAAAGGAAGTGCAAAAAAAGGATGAGCATTTTTCTCGTGGCGCAGGGATTAACATTTGAGTTTTGCATAATTTACATGGCATAAAAAAAGGGAAAGAAAACAACACAAAGCAAACTTTCATCTTTCGTTGCTTTTGCTGTTTCTGCAGTTTTTTAAGTGTGTATAAACTTGCCACGCCTCCTTGTGGGAATACGTCGGTATCTCGTGGAGGTGAGGAAAAGTGAGGAAAAGTGAGGAAAATTTAAATGCTTACAAATGAAAAACACTCAGGTTTCTTTTCTGGATATTTAAGGGGGGAAACTACAGTTTGCATTTAAAATTGCTGAGAATCGTAAGAGAAAGAAGGCGCAATGGGATGCTATGGACGTTGAATGGTGTTAAAATTTGCAGTTATGGAGAAAGTTACGTTTTTTGAAGTTTATCCTCATTTTTATAGAGGCCTTTTAATCTTCTAGAGGCCTTAAAACAAAGGAATCCTAGTAGATTTTGTGAAGTTTCTTTTTAAAAGGGTTTTAGGAACAACAGAGCTATTTAATGAATTTCTTTTTATTTTTCGAAATGTTCTTATTTTTTAGGAATGAGGCAATTTTCTGTATCTATCTTTTCTCTGTCTTACAAACGGAAGAACAAGGACAGTTTATCCCTCTCCCTTGAATAACAGAGAATACTTGAACTCAGCACGAGGAATTATGAAGATATTAACCTCGTGAAGGTCGATTGGAGTTATTTTCGAAAAAGAACTGTAGACACGCAATGATAGAATTCTCCTCCGACACTGCATTCGGGTGCCATCAAGCGCAAACATATCCACCCCATCCTGCATGGTTAATCCTGATCCTTACCTTACGTCCAGCCTGCTCGTAGGCTGGCAGGAATGCCGCAAAGGAACCCTCAAGCATGTCTGGATTGCCGCAGATGGCGTGCGAGGTATCGCAGTAATACGAACACTTGCCGTGGAAGCACAAGTTGGAGGAGGGCGACACGAAGAAGGTCTTCAGCAGGCTCTCGTCGGCAACCTGATAAATTTCGGTAGTGATGTTGATTATGCGTCCAGCGACCGGCATGGCCCGTCGAAAGCCCAGAATTCTAAATGGCGAAAAGTCACAAAAAGAACAAATTTATTAAGGAGCAAAAATCCAGTCGTATATTTAGCGACCATATCAGGTAATAAAAAAAAACTACTTGTTGTGTACATAGAAAAAGAAAGAAAGAAAGCGTCAAGTCAAGCGAGGTTAAATAAGTGGCTGGTAAAAATGTCTCACTGATAAAATGACTCACTGATAGTCCGAGTTAATAATCATTTGTAGCCACAAAGCACTTGGAATCATATTAACAGGATATGGATCCTCTTGCAGGTGGGGAAGAGTGACCGTAATAAAGGTTCATATTTGAGATAATCATGTCATTGTCAAGTGTGGGGAAAAACCTATTGCCACTTAACTTTTTCATATAAGCCGTAATAATTTTTGGTTGGTTTTGATAAAACTACAACAACAACAACAACAACAACAACAACCAATAACAATAAAACATTTTACTGAGAAAGTACTTAACATCGTCACATAAGCGGAAATAAAGTTGGTCCATCCTTTCCATAAGCTACCACAGCCTTTGCTATAAAACGGTTGTTGTTGTTGTTGTTGAATATAGTTGTTGTTCTTGTCGCTTTCTGTGTGTTTGTCATAGAACTTTATACCGGACATGTTTTATGATGCACTCACGTAATTTATGTCTTTACTTTACCTCGACTATTATATGTTTAGAGCAGCCGCACCCACAATAGCAACAACAACAACAACAACTGCAGCAGTGCAAAAATAACAACAACAGAGCGAATTTAACAAGAGCAAGTTATCCTTGGTAAGTAATCCTTGGCCACGACAGGGTCTAAAATACCCTACAATTGCTAAGATTTAAAAATATTTTCAGTTTCAAATTTTCATTTTTAATTAAGTTTTTGCTTTAGATAATCACCGAAAATAAAAGTGGACTACTAAGTTTTGTTATCTCAGATCTCTTCTCTGTTGGGCAAGTTAACGTATGACAAGATTAGTGGACGTCGTTGCTAACAGGGAACATTTAGACCGAAGTCCACAGTTATATCCCAACTAAATCCTCTGTTATCGTAATTCTACAAATAGCTGGAAGAATAGAACCAAAGGTGTCCTTTCATGGTAGCATTAAATGAGAATCTATGCGGAAATTATCTATAACTCTCATCTTTCCTCATTCGCATCGCATACGGAAGCACAAATTTAATACACCCCACCCTGTGAGTGTAGGGTAGCACAAGACGAGCTTAGTTACGATTCATATGTAAACAAGAAGTGTTCATAACCTAATAATTGAGACAAACACATTAACAATGTTATTACAGTGGTTGTTCTCGTCCTTCTTCTCCTCGTTAGAGTGTCTTCGGGCAGACATGGTGATTACTGGACGAGAGAAAGGCGAACAGGACACTCTGGAGAACGAGATGATTTATGTCGTAAATACATTTTGATTTATAGCGTAGTACATGATATAGTAGTGGTAGTTGCTATTTTTCAGCTCTGTATTTTTTGTGACATCATTGGACAAGTTATTTTATTTTATTTTCTCTTAGAATTATTAAGAGTGGACTGTATTTCTTTTTAAATTTAGGAAATTATATACAATTACAATATTTCTCACGGAATGTATTATTAGTTTGAGTCTTGTGAATAGCATCATTTTAATAATTGTCAGTCGTCATTTAAAATTTCGGTCTAAATAATCCCCAAATAGAAATCATGATCCTGTAAAAAGTCCCTCGCCATCATGACAATAAAACCAAATTCATTAAATGAAGTTCATTCGTTGAATGGAAGTAATGACGGCATTTTTGTGGTATAGATAATGAAACCGCTTCCATTACGATATCTACATTTGCACACTCGCGCAAAAACACGATACGCAAATTAAAACTTCGGTCTGAATGTTGTCTGCCCTTCGTGAGGGTGTCACACTCAGCAGGTCAGCGATATCTGTGTCTGGCTATGATAAACACAATCGCACTGTCGCATAGTCTGAGTTGTGTTGGTGGCTGTGTTAGAGGCATGAATCCCGGAGTTCTGGAAATCCCTAATTCTGTATAACACTAGACCCAAAAATACCGGGAATGGTAATATCGGAGAGACGAAATTTGAGCAATATCACGCAAAAGTTGTTGCAATGCAGATATATGACAAATAAAGGAAGTTATTTTGATTTCCGATTACCGTGTAATTGTTTATCATCTGTAATATAATAATGTTCTCTCGTAGAGAGGGACTATTAGGTACGATATTCCCCAACATCGCTGATTCCTTGGAAAGCCCACTCATTAGCTATTTTTGCTATACGAATTACGATCTGTCGAAATGCTTGAAAACGTAGCAAGTAACGAAACGAAAGTCGTGGCTCTCTTAGAAAAACCTGCGATTTTGGAAACCCTGAACAGGATAATTGCGTGCGTGCGCGTTTTTTATCGCTTTACCTGTCCAGATGAAAGGCTGCAATCTCGGCGTTGTGACGCTCGTAGTCCGTGAAGTAGAAGTGATTGGGCAGCGTTTGTTGGTCCCGCGGGAAGCTGTAAAATAAAAGCAGAGAAGTGAAATTAAATGAATGGCACGGCACTCGAATAACAAAACATAACATTAAAAAAAGAGCGCAGAAATAAATGGAAGCCGCTGGGGAGCAGCGAGAGATATCAACGCGATATAGCCGCACCTTACACACACACACACGCACAAACACACACACACCCATATCCTTTTTACGAATCCTTTTAACAAATGCTTGTGTGTTGCTTCGTGCGAATGTTGTAGACGGGATTTACACATGTTCGCTGTGAGGCGGCTGCCAGCGAAAACCAGGTTACGCTTGAGCATGACTACAAAAACAACAACAACAACAACAACAAAAACAAAAGCACCTCTGCCTCCTGCTCTGCCTCTCCTCGGCCCGTCAGCAAGCGAAATCGTAAAGGACGCACGGAATTCTCATTTTATGGCGTCAAGGACAACGAGAGGCTGTTGCTGACAGCGGAAAACGACAGTAAAAAATGTGAAAAGCACAGTAAATCGTAATCTGTGCGATACTACATATGTGTGTGTGTGAGATAGCGGATGGATATGCGTGTGAAGCAGGAAAGTGTGCATGTGTGGATACCCTCGTGTTTGTGTTTATGTGTGCTAATGTGTCTGGTTGATGTGTTGGTTTTTTCTATTATTCGCGTACATAAAAATTTATAATTTTTGTTGCCATCGCTGCACATGCATGACTTCACATTAATTCCGCCAAATCTTATTGTTTCCGATTTCATTTCTTTTGCTTTTATCGGGCTTTTATTGTTGCTGTTCTGTTCTGTTGCTAAAAACGCTTTATTATCGTTCGCTCCTTGTGCAATTGACGCTACTCTGTTGACGGTTTTTACGGCCCTTTCACGATTTTAATTGGTAGTCACGTCTGAGTGCAGGTTGATCACGTAGTCGAGTCAACGTTGACTCAGCAGGACGAAGACATTTAGCAACTAAGGCTTTAATTATCCATTTTTTACTTCTTCTCGATTTAATTCAATTCAATTTAGTTAAACCCAACTTAAATTTGATTAACCGAGCGATGTTCAGCCTCTGCAAGTTCGCCGCAAAAATGCGGAAAAGTCTGGCGGTGTTTTGCGGTTTCTCGCTGCCATAAAATTGCCATCATTCTTATTTTGACCTTTAAAATTTCAATCAGCGCGGTTTCAATCAGCGCAAACATCCCCGAGCTCCGAAGAAGTGTGATTCAAAATGTGCGATGCAGCACTTGTTGTTCTTGGGAAAAAGTAGGCGTGGCTCAGCAGCAGTGTTGGTGACGCATAATAATTGTTTTTAATGGAAGCAGTTAATTTAATTAAATGCAATGCGTGCGGCTGTGTGATGAAGTGCGAATTGCAGGAAACGCACTTGGCTACTCACGTATTTAAATATCTTCAGTGGTGTTCAAATAGCTGGCGTTTTGTGTGAGGCAGGAAGCGTGTTTAATTTTTAATTACACGTATCTGCAGGGCAATTTAAGCAGGAAGGGATTTTCATTGAAATTTCCGACGACACTGCCAAGCAGAAATCGCTTAATTGATAAAACGAAGTCCTCTTGCTTTTAAATAAGTGAAAAATACGAGCAGCGGGAATTTCATTCAATTTTTAAGGTGAATCTGATTAATTTATTATACACAAATTTTATATGTGAGACTATCAATGTGCGTCGATGCATGCAGATTCTCCTCGCATCAAATCCAACGTATTAACAACATTTTTCAGTATTTTAATTTTACAATTAAACGAAGCACGTGAATACCATCATCACGTGAATACCATCAGCATGCATACAAGTCTACAAATGCTTGAACTCTTAATATTTAAAATACCTCTCGACTCACCGCATTGGTTTCATAAGCGCTTTTATGTTGTTGGGATACTCGATGACCAATTTCAGTTGTGTGCCGCCTTCCTTTTGTACTGAAAAGTGGATAAAAAATAGAAGAAGTTTGTCAGTTTCTAAAATGTGAAATTGTAATATGCAATCTTATTAAATAGAAGTCGTAAGGACTTTAATGAGCCGTCTGCAATACAATTATTTACATAAGAATATAAATTGTAGCCACAAAATATTCTATAGAGATTCTTGAATTGAAATTTTTCAGAGAATTCGAGTAAAACGTATTCAAGTTGAAGAGGAGGTTTTAATTTTTAGAATTGATATGATCAGTTTGAAGAACACGACCTTCTACGAGTTACGAGTATGGTTGTCATATTGGCAGCCGTGATTCGTCATACTGACAAAGTTGCTAGTCACTTTGACAACTTTGTTTGTCACATCGACAATTCTGTTCGACACACTGACAACTTTGTTCGTCACACTGACAGTTTTTCTCGTCACACTGACAACTTTCCTCGTCACATTAACAATTGTGCTCGTAACATTGACAATTTGGCTCGTCATATTGACAATTTTGCTCGTTCCATTGACAATTTTGACGTCACATTAACAATTTAGTTCATTACATTTTTTACTTATCAAACAACGACTGTTGAAATAATAACTAAAATTTCAAACAATGTAGATTATATTTGTTCATCAGGAGGGAAATAACACACCACATACATACGCGCGCACCTATGCACACTCACACACACCAACACACACACACACACACATACATCCTTCAGGAAGGCTCATTTTTGAAAACTGAGATGTATATTCTGCGCAAAAACATGCCCTGAACAACAATTACATCTTCTTCTTTAATTTTATTGTTGATGCTGGTGTTGCTAATTGTTGATCTCATTGCGACATCTCCGAAAACTTTGTTTTGCTCGAAGTTACAACATTTACGAGGGTACATCAAAGGCAACAGGAACAACAACGGCAACAACAATGACAGCAATGAAAGCAAGAAATAAAAGTTACAATTGTATCGCTTCAAAACATAAATACTTGAACAATAAACATTACAATAATAATAATTTTAATGAATATTTCATCTGAGTCAGAAGTGAGGCAAGTAAAGCTCATCGTGTGGAAGAAAAGGAGGGAGCGGGAGGAGGAAAATTACGACTGTTGGTGGGAAGGGAGGATTAAAAGGGTTAAACTTCACTCGGGGATCGTAAAAGGAAGGTGCGCAGCCACGCAAAGGACGGCGATCAAGAGTTCCCTCTCTCTCTCTCTCTGCTTACCACGTACTCAAGGATAACACGAAGTTTTTCTGCTTCAAAGTTCCTTGCAGGAACTGAATTACGAGTACAAGGATGTGTACACGACTGCGCGTAACGTATGTCAAGTGTGTCCGTGTGTATTGAGGGGAGTTCGTGTGTTTATGTGATGCATTTTATGGCAAAACTTTGCCCTCTATTACGACACAACTGAACTATTTAATGGCTCATAATGTTGTTAGTTTCACTCGGTTTGAATTATTACGCACCGTTTAATTAAGAGTGTCAAAAGGAAGGCTTATCACTTTTCCTCCATGACCACATTAAACATGTTTGAAACGGCCATCAGTCGAGAGCTCTAAAAGAGTTCTAGAGAGGAGACGTTTTTGAGAATCTGAAGAAGTTTTCGAGGCTTTCTTTGCTCCTAAAAAAATAGGGATGAGACGCAATTCTTACTTTCGAGAATCATTTAAGCAACATCTTGTGATATATGGAGAAATTCTCTTTATAACCTCATCTGCATTTCTTTTATAAGCCCCCCACTCCTCCTGATATAACGAACTAAAGACGATGTAACTAATTTTGACTCTTTTTACGACCTTTAATTCTGTACATTAAATTTTATAATGGTTTCGAATGTGTGTTCTCTAGAGCTTCTGTGGTTCATATCCTCCTTCCCTGCCAGCTTCCTTGCCTCCTTCCTTCCTTCCTTCCTTCCTTCCTTTCTCCCTCCTCTCCTTCCCACCTTCCTTCCTTCCTCCCTCCACTCCTTCCCTCCTGTCTTCCTTCCTTCCTTCCTCCTCTCCTCCTCACCCTTCTGCCTGCTATTTTCGAAATATGTTTCTGGAAACTGTTAAAACTTGCTTGCTTTTGCTGTTCTGGTGTGATATTGCTTAGTTTATCTTTGAAAATGTTTAATTCTCCGCTAATTTATGCGTAAAATTATCCCTCCCCGCGAGCGACACTCCCACTACCGCTCCCATCAACACGTTAAAGACCGCAGCGGTATAAAATATTTAATTGCTCGCTACTAACGGTAATGGTTAAACGGTATAAAGCAGCCATATTTCAGCGCTACGCCACACCCAGGTGGCAATAACCGGGTTAAGAGGTCATTTATTTCTTTCTATTGTGAGAGATTCCACCCCTAATGACTCGGCGGGGGGGGGGGGGGAGAAAGGTGAGAAATGGTTAAATCTTGTGAATGAATTAAAATCCTTTTCCAGGCTACTTAATTTAATTTTTCCAGAAGATTTCTAATGTCTTCCCACGGGAGAAGATTGTTAAAATTGCTGGCAATTTTCTGCTTGCTTTGGTAGCAGAAGTTCTATCAAACATTTTATGCTAAATCAGAAGATATTTTTTCAAGATACAATCAAGATACGTAAAAGTGGTACTGAAATTAAATTGAAATAAAAACGCTTCTTTGCTCAACTCTTCTCAGATTGTGAGGGGGGAAGAAGTAAGAAACCCTAACGAAGAAATTAGTTTCCCTCCGCGACTCACCAACGTGTTGTATCGGCAGTCTAATCATGTCACGGAGCACCGCATCCACCAGCGTGTCGTTGGCGCCGTACAGCTCTCGCCTGTTGATGCGTAGCTGGAAGCGTTCCAAGTTGGTTGCATTGGCACTGCAAAGGAAAAGAGAAGACAGGAAATATTAGCGAGTGTCTGGCAGGACGCGAGGATACAAGTGAACAGGACGAATGCGAAAGAAGAAGCGGCAAATCGAAGCTCGAACTAAAGCGGCTTCCTCGGCAACGAATTTGTGCCACTCGAACGTTTCGAAATCTAATCTGATTTCGCTGAGTTCCTCACCGAATTCTCAAAGAATAGAGGAACTTTTTATGCTGACAAGTGGATGAGTGGATGAGAAGGAGTGTGGGTGAGTGAGTGAGAGGGTGGGCGATTGTGTACGTGTATGCGTTGGAGGGTTAAAGTGAGGGGGGGGGGGCGTGTCTGAGAGGCAGAGGAGCGCCATATGTCTGCAAATTGCGCCTAATCCTCGATTCCTTCTACGCTCAATTTGAGGCGAACACAGAATTGCTGCACGCAAATCCTTGTTATCGTTTGTGTCACTCTCGCCGCTGTTGTTGTTGTTGTCGTCACCACGTACCCGTAGTTTTCGGCACCCTATCTAGTGCTGGTACTCAAATAATACAACCAGATTAGGAAAATCAGTGCGCACACAACTTTTGAGCCTCCGAAGCATCACGACTTGGTTGCCACATCGGCTGTGATTGCATCACATATTCTCTACGGGCTTACAAAGAATTCGAAATGGAATTTAAGTGACGGGGGGAGTTTTCCTCGGTCCTTCGCAAGGATAAGCGATATTAACGACATTTCGAGGTAACAAACTTTCATATAATTTTTGCAATCAAGGGCAGATCTGAGATTGCAATACATTTTGTGGATATAAGAAAATCTACTGATAGCGAGATTTCGACTGAAAGCCGCTTTCGAGGTTCAAGGATTGGGAAAGAATTTTGGAGGAAGATTTTGTAGTGAACTTCTGCAATTGTAGTTTCTGAATTTTATTTAAAATTTCATTTAATACGATCACACAGAATGGCTTGATTTTAATCTAGACAGAAAAAATCACAAGGGTTTCTGTAGACTAGAAAACATGAGTTTCTTTTTAATCAGAACGAATCCCTCATTTTCCTGCCCGTTTCTTGTTGTCTCTATTTGTCCGTCTCGTTTCCAGTTGAATTTTCAGTAACCCGTCATTGCATGACTTTGTGAAATATCCGCTCACATCCTGCGAAACGAAAGGAAAAGCAATCGGCTGCCATAAACTTCGCCTGTTGAACGTGAGGCCGTTCGACAGAATCGTCAGTAAGACGTATCGTCGATATCCTCACCACTGAACGAGGACCCAAAAATACAAACTCATTATCAGCGTCATCATCGTCCTCCACAATAACATTGTTGCTCCCTCCTGCTACTCTGCTGTGGTTCCTGCAACAGATTCCTCGTCATCTTTTATGCAAAAATGCCTCTCTTTGTCTGGCACGCTTGCTTCTGGTCACCTCATGCCATTGCCGAGGTGAAGCTGGCGGCGGCGGCGCTACCATCGCAGCTGCTGGCTGCACTGACAGTAAATGAATTTGAATATTTGCGAAATTTATGATGCGGCCGACTTCACGTCCGGCGGCAACGAATGCCTGCATAATGCCAACCTGCGAGAGAGCAGGTTGACACTGGCATTCTCGCCTCGCAATGGGTCGTGCCATGCAAGGAGGAAATAAAGGATAACCGAGCGTCATGGCGAGGACGACACAAGGGAGGGGCGCAAAAAAGTATTTTGAGTGAACTGTAGACACTGAAAATGTGTACAATCAAATGATTCCCGGCTGTGTTTCGGGGGGGGGGGGGGGGGGACAGAGTAGCGGACCAGAAGTCGGTCAGAGGTGTCATTTTCCATCCATTCTCGCATGAACTTGCAAGAACCACGAAACCTGCTTAACCGCAACATTCAATGACAAAGAGTTTCTGCTTCTGTCGTTTAGATCTCTGCTGTCAAAATGATGCTGCTGCTGTTGTTCTTCCCGACCTCCGCCTCCACCGCGCTTTCAGTTTGTCCTCGTCATTCTCATCGCAGATCGTTTTAGCAGGCAACCGAAGCGTTTTGGCACTGCTGGTCCTCGAAATTTGGCACACGGCGCGCGTCCTGCAGGTTTCAGTTAGTCCCTTCCGTGTGTTTCTCTCCCGCTCGCTTCAAAGGAGTTCCTTGCAGACGCCATTAAATTCGCTTGCCTGGCATCATTTTTAGCCTGGCAACGTTCCTGGCAGTGTTTAGCCAGCTGCGGTTTCTCACTAACAATGTTTTGCTTAACACAATAGAATTTCATTTGCATCTATTTTATCTGCGTCTTTTTTGGCGACAACGTTTTCCTTAACATCATCCGTGGGCCAGTTGAAGTGGAAAAAGTATTGCAATCTCATTACAAAACGAAATTCAAAGCGTTTCTCTGTCTATTTCGCTCCCTAACTCTCTCTTCCTCCACCTCCTCTATCTTTCTCTCTCTCTCTCTCTCTCTCGCTCTCTCTCTCTCTCCCTGTCTCTCTCGCTGTCTCTCGCTCTTTGAACATTTATTTGCAATATGTGAAAAACTAAATCCATTGTAATTGAGTCACGTAAATTAGTTGAAAGGCATCGCGTATGACATCCATGGGTTTCATGCGCGCCTGTTCACTCTACACTCTCTCTCTCTCTCTCTCTCTCTCTCTCTCTCTCTCGCTCTCTCTCTCTCTCTCTCTCTCTCTCTCTCTCTCTCGGGCAACAGCATGAAATTGCACTTTTTGCTTGCTATTTTTCGTACAGCAACATTAATTTTGCTTGCTCTTCTACCGCAACAACAAAAACTGGTTAATCTCTGCAATCAAAAAAAGTAATAAAAAGAAAGGGAATTTGAACTTTGACTACTTTGTTAGTGCGGTGTGACCTTGTTGTTGTTAGAGGGATTTTTGGTAACTCAAATCTCGCAATCACTAGCGGAGCGGATCTCACTGAATCTGTCAAGCATACGAATTCGATGTGATTCAGAATTTCATTAGTAGAAACGATGTTACGAAAAAAAAGGAAAATATTCCTGGTGAGTCAGTGAAATCAGTGAAATCAGTGAAATCGTGCCGCCGTCAGAAGCTTAGAAAAAAAAACCAGATTTTCCACGTGCTTTGAGAAGCTCAATAAATTTTAATAAAACTCGATTACGCTTGGAATTAAAAAGGAGGATTTCGTGCGATGCGTGTCTGATTTGCTTTTTATTTTTCGTCGCACGAACGCATGAAATCTGTAGGACTACGAAAAAAAGTACAAATTTTGGAGGCTCTTAAAGTCTGTGATAACCGAAACGACAGGAGGAGGAGGAGGAGGAGGTGGAGGAGGAGGAGGAGGTGGAGAGCAGGAGAAGAGGACGTCGAGCGTTCAGAAATTCACTCAGCATCAAAAATCCAATCACACCCCGAGAAAATTATTGTCGCATGGAAAACTAAGACAGACACTCGAAGGACTCGCAGGTCAGAATTGTAGACAGAAAATGGCAAGCGGAAATTAAGTCGATTTCCTTACAATCACTGAAAGTCGTACAGAAGCAGGAAGCAGAGAAGGAAGAGAGTTATAAATTCAATTCTTTGTAAAGGAAGAGAACGAAATTTAGAGAATACGAGGAGCGGATCATTTTCAATTTCATATTTGAAGAAAGTTAATAAATTATAAGAGAAAACAAACAAAACATCACGACGGACACACCAGCGACAAGCAAACTTTACGAGTTGCTTATGCACCAACAACAACAAGCAAACTATTACTATGTAAATGTATGTGTTCGTGTAGGGAAGCAGGAATCGCGCCATAAACAGGACATCGCGCTGCACAACAAACACATCGCAGCTTGTCACGCCGTTGCCACCGCCATCGGCCGCCATGTGGCGCGGCACTAAAAACGGGAGCGTCACTTAAATTCCGAATGCGCAGCTGATGCCCCAGCGCGTGGCAGTGGCAGCCGACTGGCGGCAACTCAGGCGGCAACTCAGGCGGCAACTCAGGCGGCAACTCAGGCGGCAACTCAGGCGGCAACTCAGGCGGCAACTCGGGCGGCTCGCCGAAGAAAGCGCACGACGACGGCCAAGAACGGATGGAAGTACGTGTAAAAAGCATAACTGGAAAGTTTATGTGTTTCGCGGCAAAACTTTGCGCATAAAATACCAGCAAAAAGTTTGTCTTCGCGGAGTCTTCGCACGCTGCAGTGCGGCCACCGATGCGGCCGCTCAACCTCCACCGTCACTCGTGGCCAGCCACGGCCGCAAGTAAAGATTATAAATGGCTTCGGGAAATGGCGCGGCCACCAGTGCAGAGTGCGGCACACAAACTCACGTGTAAAACCTGCAGCGACACAACACAACAAAGTTTCGACATCATTGGCTGTCCCGCTGTCCTGTCCGCTGCAAAAGCTGTCATCGGCGCGCACGAGCGCTGACTGCTGTAGCTGACTTTTGCGTGCGAAGTGTGTTTGGAAAGCAAGTGAAGTCAGTGTTGCTGACTGACCATGATTATCCTCAAAAGGCGAGCCGATGTGCATAATTAAGAGTGTCCGTCTTTAAAATGGCCCACTGCATTCATGCCGATGTGACAGCTGACAGTTGTGACACACATCAGATGCGTTTACGTGAGTGGGGCCAGCTTAATCAGGGTAATCAAGATTAAGGAGACTGTTTTGATGGATCTGCGCCGTTGCCTTCCTTGATTATTCAGCCGAAAGTAAAGGAAACTCAAGAAATACACTGCGGAAATCCTTCACAAACTAGCGACAAGTTTATTCTTTCTATTTAAACTTTCCTATAAACCAGCTGAGAATTATAAGTAGCACGAGTGTCCCTCACGTCTAATGAGTGTAGGATTCCCAGCTGTAGGGCGAAGAGAGGGACAAATTTGCCCTTTCAGTTTGAATTTGTACGTTTGTTCCAGCGGAAACTTATTCTCCTCGACATTTCCGATCAGGAAACTCATCCGCAACTAAATTGCCAGAGCTTTACATAACTCAAGGATTCCCCACTACGTTACGGGGGAAATAGAGGGCCAACAGCCAACTTTGCATGCTGAGATTATCATTTGAATAACTTTGTACTTATTAAGACAGAAGTCTGCCTCAGCGCATTTCCGCAACTGACAGCCCACTATAATGAGCTGTCAAGGAAGAGAGTTTCGTATATAAATTTCGTCCTCCCGCACACACACACACACACACACACGGACGCACTGGCACACATAAACGCCAACAACTAGCAACTTTTGATGACACCGTAGAGTTGCCTTTGTGTGGCGCGGTTATCCGCGTTGCAATCGCGCACGTCTGAACTCTCCACCGACCAGGTGGAGGCAGCTGAGACAGCACACCTCGGAACAGGACATTCTTTTCAAGAAACCTCCACGCAGGATGATCTTGCAAAAAAAAAAAAAAAAAAAAAAACCACCAACTTTGCAATTTAAGCGAAAATCTTTTTATGCCATCAGAATTTTTGATGCATTAAATTTGATGGGCTGACTCGTCCTGAGGCTGGATGAAGAAGAGAGAATTGGATGGCGAGAGGGTCTCTCAGAGTGGGTGTGGAACGAAAACTGCCCGCCTGCATTTATTAGTCATCTGCGGTAACGACAACAACAGCAGCAACATCATTCGAAGTTGCAGCGCCAGCAGAGGTGTTGCTTTTCGCTGGAACGAGGATGGCGATTCAAGAAAAAGCGCTGACAAGGCAAAATGTCAATTTTATTTCTCGTTCGTTAATTATTTTAAGGAGCGCAGCACGCATGCAAGCTGCTTCGCTTTTTATTGCATTTTCATGCACTGACGAGTTGCTTCTGTGGCTTGACATTTTGCGGGTTTTCGTTTATTTTTAAATATCTCAATATTAATTAACACGCAAGAGATGAACCAAAAAAAAAAATCGATATTAATTTCTGAAAAAAATTACTTTATTTCCCACACATGTTGGTGAATTTATCTAAACAAATTTCAAATAACTTCCTCGAATGCAAATACATTTAAATCAACTTCCTTCTCTTCTAGAGTTTCAGTTTATTGCTCACTAACACATACACACACGTACCACACACACGTACCACACACCGTCATGTAAATTCTGTGGAAGCTTCGACGATTTCGCTTTCAATTTGAGTCTCCTGTAGACACAAGTAAATTAATAAAGACAACTTCAAGGAATTTATTTACTTCCTTGTAAAAACACACACACGCACTGTCACACACAGTCACACACGCAGTCACACACACAGTCACACACACAGTAGCCTGCTATTATTCTCATGTTCATCGCATTTCGTGAGATGATTCGTGATGCTGCTCAGAGAAAACATTTTTTTCCCTCCCGTTTAAAGAAAGACGCTCAACAAATGTTGCTCATACGAGGTGGTGTACAGCGATCAGGTCGGACTGACTACGCAGCCAACTTTCACTCTACCTAAACCAGGAAACTCTACTCTACTTTTCCACTAAAATGCTCTACTTTTGAGAGTCTCTCATCTCACCTTGGCTTTATTTTGATGAGGTCTCCCAACGTTGGCTCCACGCCGTTCCCTGCATTCCTGTTCTCGTCGTCGTTATCGTTCTCCTCCGCCTCGGCCTCGGCCTCCTCCTCCTCCTGCAGGGTAACGACGACGTGCGAATACCGGTTCGCTGAGACGTCATTCTGCATGATGCGTGCCAAGTCGTCGAAGCGATCGTGCGGCACCGGATTTCTCGTAGTCAGCATACTGTTGCGCCCTTCGTCCGCATTCTCCTGCGAGCCAGCAATGCCAGCATCCTGGCTACCAGCGCTGCCACCCGCTGCGCTTCCAGAACGCGACTTTATGGCGGCAGGTGTGGTGGAGCCTTCTTTCGACCCGGAAGAGTTGCTGTGTAGAGAAAAGTTTTTTTTAATGCAGGAAGTCAAATAAATACCAAAAATTTAATTAACTGCAATATTAAAGAATGTGTTGTTGTTGTTGTTGTTGTTGTTGTTGTTGTTTTTGGTGGTGTTGTTGCCGTATTGAGTGGCAGCTTAGAAACCGGAATATTTTATATTCAAGCTACTGAACGAAAACTGTGCACTGAAGTCGAAGTTTTCTTAAGTTTTGCGTTTTTATTTGAAACTTCGTAAGATTTTCAATTATGTTGAGCAGCGAAGAAGGGAAGAGCAGGAGTTCGGAGCAACTAATTGGAGGGAATACGCAGAAAACAGGGTGTTGCGAAATTTTAGAATTAATTAAAAAGTTGCTACAAGTGGCAATTAATAACAAATTTCACTTTATTTTGTTTTCGCGAATTTGGATGACGTTACAAACCTTAACAACCATGGAAAGTTTGAAATTTTTGATACGTCGAGCAACGACGAAGCTTAAAAAGTTGAATAGAGCGAAAATTAAGTTGAATAGAGCGAAAATTCAATGTGGTTGTCGATAATTAAATCGCTAAGTTGATAATCAGTGCAGATGCAAGAATGTCAAGGCTTACAATCGAATTATCATAAAATTAGAAACCCTTTCGAGATTATTGAGAGAGAGAGAGCGAGAGAGAGAGAGAGAGAGAGAGAGAATTTTTCGATAAACAAGCACGTAAGAGCCTCCAGTGCCCCTCGAACCTTCTTTTCTTCCCAGTCCTCCTTCAACTGTCGTCGACTGGTTCGAGCCTCCAACGCACCCCACTTGACACAGCCAAAGCTAATCAATATTCAATGACTTCCACTAGCAATATTGAGAGAATGCAGCCACGACAACAACAATCCTCTACGACGTGCTAGTTGTCATCGTCCTGGCAATTGTTGGCGCCAAGATCTGCATAATAATGACGTCGCAAGCAACAACGAGATGCCTGCGCTTCCATTGCAACAACAGTATTCAGCGATTGCTGCTGAAGCGGTAAGCAGCAGCAATCACTTGAACTGTAAAAACGCAAGCATCCGCAATAACAACAACAGCAACGACGTAACGATGGCGGTGTAGCGTTGTGGAAGAAAGTTTGCTAAATGGATTTCATTTTAATTTAGCCATCCGTTCAGTGAGTAGCAGGAGCTCAGCGAAAGTTTGAAGTCGACTCATCAAACGATTGCAATCTCTTCACTTGGAGTTCGATTCCAACAAAGAATCCTTCGAAATAAAGACACACTAGGAAGCCACAGAACATTTAGAGGTCTTTCCGAAATAAAGGTATCAAATAGAAGTTCTTGTTCATGGGGAGGAAGCGGTATCAGGACTTCTTAGCCCACTGAGACTTCATAGATCTTCAGATATAATTTTAAGATCGTCGCTACAAACGCCGCATCATCAACATTCTTGCATTTAGAACTCTTTAAGGACTTTCTATCTCCTGCAGACCCTTAAAACCTCTCGGAGGCCACTACTGAGAAGTTGCGTTCCATTCAAAACTGGGAAATACAGCGGGTCTTACAGTGGATGTGAGACGAATGACGATGAGCGGGTCTTACAGTGGATCTGAGACGAATGACGATGAGCGGGTCCTACAGAGTCTATGACGAGTCCAAAGTTGGGCCCGTGGCGGAGGTTCAAAGTCAATTAGAACTTCAGAGAGTCTTCGAAACCCTCGAGGTCTCTACGAACGCAGTTCCCTAACTTCCACCCTACTGTGGCTCTCACACACTCTCACTACCTGCGATCGCCCTCCGAGTCCCCACCGAGACTCGTCATAGGCGTGGCAGAGCAGTTATTTGTGCTTGAACTTCATGTCCTTCATAGAAAACAATATAAGCGACCACACACCAATGCATCCACACACACACACGTGCACACACACACACGTATACACACACGTACACACACACGTACACACACACACACACTGGCTGACCTACGCACACATGCACACACTGTGGAAGAGAGAAAACTCATTTCGATAAAAACTCCACTTCAATTGCGAACCTCGACTGTTATGCGAACCTTGGCACGGAAATGCAACAAGGAAAAACGGGGTGGAGGGGGCGGGAGGTGAAGAAAGGGATGTGCGGTCTGCTACTGCTGCTCCTTTGGTCCTTGGATCGCCGCCGCCGCTTCATGCATATTGATGAGTTGCAGCAACGTATTGGCTTCGGCGGTGACACTTCAATTCGCTGGACGGAATGGCAGGCTGGCATTGCAACTGGCAGCAGCAGGCATCACAGATGAGAATTTAAATTCATTTCGATTGGATTGAATGGGCGGACGGGACGGGACGAATGAACGGAAGACAAACTTTAATAAAAATTCTCTGGTTTTTACTTGAAGAAGTGCAAGATTGTGATATTTTGAGACTTGAATTTTGAGTTTAAACCCTTCGAAGGCTGAACTCAACTGATGGTCCGTCCGTCCGTCCGTCCTCATCGAAGCGCCTTCAATCGAAGCTTTGACGTCGTCAGATTACATGACGATCCGTGACCCAGTTGAAATGTTGGAACGCAAGTTGCTCAGCCGCAAGTTAGGTGTTCCTCGAGGCCAGTGAGTGGTGGTGACCGGTCAGCAAACATTAAGCGTCACGTCACGTCACGTCACGTCATCCTGTCATGTCGCTCCCCTCCGCCTCCGCCTCCGCCTGCGCTTCCTCGCACTTGATTTGGCTTCACTTTCGCTTCGCCAACAACTCGCAAAACTTCCCTCTGCTTGCCGTTGGGCTTCGGTGACCCATTTATTCTTTCTCTCTCCTTGCCTTGCCTGCCTTGACATTCCTTTTCGAGACACGCCCCCCCCCCCTTGTTCGCCCCCTCAACGCGATATCGACCCAGTTTCGTGCAGAGTTTCGAGTTTCGCAAACAAACAAAAGTTGCAGCGAACTTTTCACCTGCTTAACTTGCGGTTTCTCGACTCATCGATTCCAGCCACGCAGCACCACTTTTATAATTACAGAAAACTGCTTTCTCTCGCCAGCGTGAAGCGGAGAAAATGCATTCGGCAGCACATGAGCCGGATAAAAAGTGGGAAGAGGGCATCGGAAGGGTCATCCATCGTTGGTCTCCGCAGAGAACGTACAACATGACAGAAGTTTTCGAAATTTGTGAAAAATGAAGCCATGAGTGTGAGAAAAAGTTATTTTTTGATGCTGCAAAACTTTCTTGTGCCACAAAATAAAAGCGAAGCCGCAACTTGGGATTTTAAAGTCGACTACTTTGAGATGCTTGTAGACACATAAATACGAATATTTTATCCTTCCGCTGGCTCGAGAAAATGCTGCTGGTTTTCCTTTTAGCAAATTAGTTCGCAGACTCCGCTAATAAGATTCGAAATTATTGCGTTGCATACTTTCAGGCGCAACTTTAGACGCCTCGCGGTTGTAGCGCGAATTTTACTGATGCTATTAAACTCACGCACACTTATGTATGCACACACACACACACACACACACACACACACACACACACACACATACTCACGCACGACTGGGTGCAAACTTCCTTTATAGCTAATTTAATTAAATTTACGCCGACTCAAAAGTTGTCTGACGGTAAATAAAATTGAATGCTTTTTGATGGTTTAAAATTCAACAACAACATAACCAATCCCACCACAACCACCACCACCAACAACAACAACAACAACAACACCAACAACACCACCACCAACAACAACAACAACAACAACAAGGGAGGAAGAACCAAACCTTAGACCGCCTCAACCACAACCGAACCACACAACCGAAGTTAGCTGACTTTTGATATTGCGGTGGCCGCGCAGGCGAGACCCTCGGCCCCGCGAGACCCTCGGCCCCCGCGAGACCCTCGGCCCCCGCTAGCCGCTCGTGATGAAATACCAGCCGGCAAGAATACCCGGCAAGAATACCGGGGATCTGGAAGCCGGTTGCTCCGTGATAAAACATTAAAACGGCTTAAAAGCCTGAAGCGACTTGACTTGCCTTCCGTGGAACTTCGAGAAGTCAGGAGCGGCTGCGGGATTGATGCGCTCAAAGGACGAGCAATGTAAAACCAACCGCCAACTGCACTTTCTTCTCTTTACCAACCTACCAACTTTTCAGGGATTTAGAGCTGCCACACCCCCCATCGTCTGAATTCACGTTTTAATTAATTGCTAACTTGTTTGCCTAAACTTGGCCGTTGCTGTTGCTGTTGCTGTTGCTGGTGGCGCAACTGCTGCTGTTGGCTTCACCAAACACAAACTGGCTGCCGCTTCTGATGTTGCAGTCGCTCGCTTGACTTGCTGTGTCTTGCGGCCGGCAACGTGGCAACGTGGCAACGCAAAAGACGCACGCAAGGTCTGGCAGCCGTTTTCTGAAGCAAATTTCAATGTGTGTGTGTGTGGCGTGCGTGTGTCTTCGAATCTTTGCGTGTATTTATGTAACGACGGACTTCCCCGGCAAGGATTTCACTTTGCCTTTGAGTGCAGCAGGTCATTAAAATTGTGTGTGCACTCTAAATTTAATGACGCAGGTGACGCTCCGAACTTATTTTCTATCGCTCTGATGGCGAGGAGAAACTCACCTCTTTTGCAAGAACTTCCTCTTGAAATCCCAGACGGCGCCGTGGCCGTCGTCGTGCTTCGCGAGGCGGGAGCGCGGATGCGGCTGCGGCTGCGGCTGCGGCTGCTGCAGGGGCAGCAAATGGCGATTCGTCACGCCGAAGTCCATCTGCACGTCGACCACCAGGAAGAGCGTCATCAGGATCAGCGTGGCGGCCAGACTGAGCGCCAGACGCTCCTTCAGCTTCATGGAGCGAAGCACAGCCATCGCGGGTCGCGCGGCAGCACCCGCGGTGAAGCTCGTCGTTGCCCGATGCACCGCTGAGCGCCGCGAAAGCGAATCCCTGGCTCGTGTATCACCGTTACTTTGTTGCTGCAACACAGCGGCCGCACGATTCACGATCGGCGCTGCAACATCGTGTGCGACAGCGACGACGGCGGTGGCGGTGGCGGCGGCGGTGGTGGTGGTGGACAGCAGGCCGGTTGTCTGCAGAAGCGAGAGGAACTGCGGTGGCAAGCATAAAAAACCGCGAAATGCTGACGCGTTTGTTGCCACTGCTTCGGTGCGCAGATTTGTGCCGCTCGAGCGCGGCGGACGCGGCGAAGTGTGTCGACGTCTACGGCGTGCAACTCGCTGGATTCTCGAATTCCTGCTTCTCAGAGGACATTCAAGTTCGTCCTTTCGCTCGAGTCCGGCGATCACAACTGAATCACAGCAAGCTTTGCATTCGAAATGGAAGCTGTTGTTGTTGTTGTTGTTGTGGTTGTCATTGCATTTGATTGCGAAGCTTTTCTGAAGATTGATTTCCTCATCGAATTCAGAGGTCACAATTTTATTTTTACTGCACTGATTATTTTGTCGTTCTTGCTGCCGCTCAATGCAATTCTTGCCGATGCACGCGATCGTTTCAGTTGAATTTAATCGATCAACTTGAGACTTGCAATCGTCTGCTTCTTCAAATCGACTTTTTTGTTCGCGCGATAATTCGCGACGACACTCGCGCTGCTGCTGCTGCTGCTGCTGCTGCTGCTGCTGTTGTTGTTGCCGATTTCTCGACCTCTCATCACTCAAAGTCGCTGCCGCTGATAACGTTTCGTCTACGAATTGCCGTTGCTTCCGTCTGAAGCGCGTTAAACGTTCGGCGAG
Organism: Sicus ferrugineus; assembly: GCA_922984085.1. Taxonomy (NCBI): domain Eukaryota; kingdom Metazoa; phylum Arthropoda; class Insecta; order Diptera; family Conopidae; genus Sicus; species Sicus ferrugineus. Next base: position 4,788,741 of record OV277352.1, read on the forward strand.
TTTTCGCTGTTCGGCAGTCGAGTTGGCAGAGCGGCTGTAAATGTAAAAATAATTATTTTTGTGAGACAACAAGTTTAAAAAGGTTTTAAAAAACTGGCACAAAATTTTATTTTGAAAAATTTATTTCTCATAATTTTTCGAATTCCGTTGCTCACGAAATGAAATCTTCGAGGAACAGAAGAGCGCTCTGAAAAGTACTGAAAAAGGCAATTCGAAGAGTCGAAGAGTCGATTATCCGCACCGTTAAATCTCCTCATTTAGAAAAAACTTTTCGCCACAAAAAACTCTTGAAAATCAGTTTCCACTCACAAGTTGACCAGCAGCCTCCCCTCCTCTCCTCCTCTCCGCCCAACATCTCACGACTTCTCATGAACTCTCTTGGCTCACCCGACACCACAAGGAAACAAAAACAAATAACCCTCTCATGATATAAAAAAAAGAAGCAACAACATGTTGCCAGCTCCATCGGCTTTTCTCTCATAGCAACGCATCATCTAGGAAAACAAAGAACTCGGGAGTAAAAAGTTCTACAACTGAGAGTCCAAATTTTTTCCATGTCTAAAGATTTCTACAAAGTTTGTTGTTGCCGATACACTTGCGAGCGTAACTGGAGATTTGTTATTTTTATTTCTCTTTTGCATACTTTTTGTGTGTGGGTGTGTGTGTGTTTAACATTTTTTCAGTGAGAGAGAATCTTTTAAGTGAGCAAGGAAAAACTGTAAGTGAAACCGATTTCAAGGGATTTTCAGTGATTTTTAAAATTTGTTCAAGGATTTTAATTTTAGCAAATGATCTTCATGACAAAACTGAAACACATGAAGGGGAATAAAAAAACTCCAAGGGTCTCTGAAGTGGAGAGTCAGTCAGTCACGCTTCGAATGACCGTGAAAGGCGGTGACGGCGAAAATTAGAAAGGGAAAATATGAACAACGTTAATTTACAGTAACAATTGTCGGCAAAGCAGAAGTGAAAGTAAAGAGTTTTCTTTTTTTTATTTATATCCGCTGACATCCAGTTGAGTTTCAAGAAGCTTAACATTGCAATAATGAAATAAATTCCGCTTAAATGTCGCTGAACCGCCGACGTATTGCGAGGCGACAGCAGCAACCTGCATTCCACAGAATGCATTTCAAGCATTTTTCTCACAATTTCGCAATTCCTTCGCAATTCCTTCGCAATTCCTTGGCAAACCCCGACGTGCAGAAGTCGCAGCATTTTCGGTTGCTCGTCGTTCGTCGTTCGTCGTTCGTCGTTTTCTGCTGCATCAGCCAGCCAAACGTGCAGCAAAGCGAAGAAGTTAAGCGAGCAGAGTTGAGTTTATGACGACTCAGAGTTTATCACGACCACGCGAGAGTTTATAAATCACTCGAGGGCTCTCCTCTCCCTCTCTTCGCTGTCGCGTGGAAGTCGCGGAGAACGACAGCGCTCTCCTTCCACTCCCGACTGTCATTCTGTTGCATCGCGTTCACATCACTTCTGCGCTCTGGATTGTCAATATCAACTGTCAATTATTATTGCTGATCCTCTGAATTGGCAGTCGACGTTATTTTGTCTGCTGCCGCTGCTGCTGCTGCTGTTGGCGTTGGTGGTCGCGCGTGTGTCACTCCGAACTTGGACTCAGCATTTTGTTGTTCTTATTGACTGCTGGTTGCCGTTGCTGTCGCAATAAAATCTTGCTGTTGTTGCAATTTAAAGTTTATTGCAGTGGTAGCCGTTGCTGTTGTTGTTGCCGTTGCCGTTGCTGTTGCCGTTGCTGTTGCTGTTGCCGTTGCTGTTGTTGTTGCTGTGACCGCTGCTGGTGCTGTTATTTCTTGTCACATCAGCGAAAAGCGTCACTCGCTCGATTCACGCTGATTCAAGTGAAGCTCGCTGATTATTCGCTTCATTTTGCCGTTGTTCGCATTTCTCTCTCTCTCGATGGATGGATTACAGTGTTGGTGCGTTAGTTTTGTTGTTGTTGTTAGTGTGACTGTTGGTGTGACTGTTCGTGCCGATTGCTATTTTTGCGGTTAACTTTGTTGTTGGTTTTCCATTCGCACTCGTTTATTTTTTCAGTTTCGTGCAGTTTTCGGTGCCGCTCTTCGATCAGTTTTGTCGTTGCCATTCTTGCTGATGATTTCATTAAATTGTTTGTCGTTGTTGTTGCCGTTTTCCCCTTTTTTCCTCTTTCAAATTTTGCATTACCTTGATTATTGTTAAGTCGGCTGACAGCCGTTCTTCTCTCTCTTTTTTTATTTTTTTGCTGCTGCCATTTCGTTCACCTCGATTTAATTTGAGTGTCTGGCAGCAAATAAAAACACGAGCAACAGCAGCTTTTTTCCACCTCCACATTTTCCATTTCATCAGCAGCGACGCTTTCATTGTTGCTGTGTTGTCGTTGTTGTTGTTGTTGTTGTTGTTGTTGTTACCGCCACTTGTTGCTGCTTCTTCAACGAAAGTTTCTTTGTTGCTGATGATGTCGTTCGCAAATATTGCAGCCGTCGCGGCCAGCAGTCGCTGCAGCCGTTGAACTTTTGGCTTCAAATCGATCCACGTCTTGGGTGTTGAGCGAATGTTCCCTCCATCCACCCCCCACCCCTTCTCCCCCCACCCCTTCCCCTACTCATCCACCCCTCTTCCATCCCGATTGCTTTTCTTGCGCTGCCGATGGTGTTGGAAAAACACAAAAGCAATTTTTTCCCACGATATCTGGACAATAGTTTCCTCATTGTTGTTGTTGTTTTACTATTGTTGTTGTTTTATTTTTCTTGTTGTTGTTTTTGCTGTTGTTGTTGTTGTTGTTCTCGTTACTCAACACAATTTGCTGCCAGTGTTCGCTTCGCTTCACCAGTCACTCGCTGCTCGCTTGCATTTTCCAGCGAATTCTTTGCGTTGTTGGCGCCGCTGCTGCCGTCGCTGCTGCGTTCCTTTGTTGCCCGAGTTGCCAACTTTAACGCCTCCGTCCGCGTTATCGTGCGGCGGACGACGATTGTTACCGTTTTTCCGCAGCGCTGCTGCAGCTCCTCCTGCTGACGCGCTGCTCTTCCGCTCTCCTGCTCTTCCGGTCTCCTGCTCGGCCGCTCTGCTGCTCTGTCGCTCTGCTGCTCTGCTGCTCTTCCGCTCTCCTGCTGCCAACTCGTAATTGTTTTGGTTTTCATTGTTCGTTTGTTCCGCTGATTGATCGCCCGCCTGCATGCAGTCGAGCAAGTGTTTCGTTCCGTTTCGTCTCGTTTCGTCTCGTTTCGTCTCGTTTCAAGAGTGTTAGCGTTGCTGTTGTTGCTGTTCTGCAACACTTTTACTCAACTTCTCCGGTGGATTGCGCAACCAGCGATTTCCGGTTTGCCAACATTGTATGCGACGCGCGTGCGACGAAACGATGACAACGGATTACGTGAGCAATCAACGTCAACATCATCGGTTGCCGCCCTCATCTTCTCTTCCTCCTCCTCCTCCTCCTCCTCCTCCTCCTCTTCCTCCTCCTCCTCCTCCTCCTCCTTTTAATTCCCCCACCTTTTTATTACTCTGGTCGACGAGTCCAGAAAATTGCACTTCGCCAAATTTACGACCTCCACTGCAGCGTTCTTCTTCTCGCCAACTTCAATTTCCTCTCGCTCTCTCGCTCTCTGCAGTGGAAGAGTGTGAACTTCCACTCCTCCCCCGTCTTCCTGTTCTTCATCAATTCTTTCCATTTCTTATTTGTAGTTTCCTTGCTTTGATTGTCAGCATCAACTTGTAATTGAGAGAACGAAACGACGTCATTTTTGTTTTTCTTACTTTTTCTTGAGTGGCACAATTTTTGTGAGGCGCCATTTTCCGCTTCAGTTCATTTCCACTCTTTCGCTCCCCGTTATTGTCGCTCTTGCGGTCGCCATCTCAGCGTCGAGTGACCTCGTACACGACGACTTGTATTTGCGGAGAAATAAAGAGAATTAAAACTCAAATTGCTGCCCTCGATTACTGTGGAGATTTCAGTGGGAGTTTCATTTTCTTCGAATTCGTCGACCGTGACGACGTCTTTTTTTTGATATCTAGTCGACCGTAGAAAAGGAAATCTCGTGAGCAGCAAACTGAGGAAGAATCACTCGTAATTTTTCCATCGCTTACTTTTCAAATAAATATAAATTAATCATTACAAGTAAATCTAGAATAAGAAAACTATGAAAATGCAATTTTTCAAACGAAATTAACAGGAAAACAAGCAAAAACGAGCAAATTTAAAATTGAAAATTAAGTTGAAGCGTGCAAACAGCGCAAATAAATTAAAAAAGTAACTCAATGCAAGTAAAATTCAATAAGCCAAAGGGCAACAACAACAGCAACAACAACAACAACAGCAACAACAACAAAAGCAAAACAACCAAACTAAACTTCAAATGAAGACTTGAAAGCAAAATCTACGAGTATCCGTCCGTCCGTCCATCCCGCCGCTGCAAACGCGTTGACGAGCAACAAGCAGCGCGAAGTGTGGACACCTCGAGCGACGCAGCTCGAGTGGCGACGCAGCTCGAGTGCTACTTACTGCATGACGCTCTCGTTGTTGTTGTTGCTATTGCTGTTAATGTTGTTTGTTGTTGCTGCCTCTTTGGTTTGCTTTATTGTCCTCGCTGTTGGCGTGAAGCTCTCAGTTTTCTCTCCCCACAGAAGAGCGCAAAAGTTTCGCTGAAGGTGTCGCAGTGGCCTCGATGGTGGTGGTGTTGGTGTTGTTGGTGCTGTTGGTGGTGTCGGTGGTGAGAGAGGTTTTTGAGTGGTGAGAGAAATTATTCAGTTAGAATTGCAGGTTGAAGATTTTGTTGATCTTGCGCGATCTTCTTCTTTTTTTTTTTTTGTTTGAAGGAAAAAAGGAAACAGAAAAGGAAGAAGAAAGGAAGAAAATAAATAATAATAATTAAAACCAACGCGAATTTAGTTTCTCTCGTTCAAGGAAAAGCAAAACACATGCAAACGAAGGAATTTTCTTTACATAAATTAACAAAAATTAATTAAATTAAATAAAGCGATTAATTTATTAAGGACACGCGCAAGGATCGAAGGACTTTGGCGATGTTTTCGTTTGAAACTCGAAAAGCAGTTCATTCAAACTGAACATGAAAAACATTTTAAAAGATTTTTTTAATAGGCAAAAAAAAGCTTTTAAAAGTTTCTGAATTGAGCAAAAAATTAAGCAATTTATTTGTTTAAATTATTTGTTTAAATTATTTCAAATTATTTCGATGGCCAAATCATTTTAAAAAGTCAAAGCAAATATTGGGAGAAAAAGTTTCGAGTGGAAATCCTGTGAAAACCATTAAATGTGCTCCAAAATAAAATCCCTGGTTTTCTTTTTCGTTTTATTCTGCAAAATAGTGCTAATTTTTTTGTTGTTGCAGGGAAAACTTTCATGTCAGCCGCAATCAACTCTACAGCGCACACAAACAGCAACACAAACAGCCACACAAACAGCCACACAAACACACCGACACTCCGGTGGAGAGCAGCGACAGACTCTGAAATTCTGAAAGCGGGGACGCAATTTCTGCTCTCTATGATTCTCTTCAATTTTATTGGAGCTTAAAAGCGACGAAAAAAGTGAAAAAGAAAAGCGAAAAAAGTGAAAAAAAAGATAAATTCTCGGGGGTTTTTAAACCCACGAAGGTCACCCCCGAGTTCTCCACCACTGGTGGCCAGATAAACTGACATCCACACACACACACACACACTCGTTGCCACACTCGTAACGTGGCAGCAAAAATTTGAATGGATTTTCTATTTGAGTTCATTTAGAATTCCAACGAAACCCCGTAGAGTGCGAAAGAGCGGGAGAGAAAGAGAGGATCTGAAACACTTCTGTGTGCAGAAAACTTTGCATTGTCTGCAACTCGTGCTGCTGGCAGTGCTGCCAACGTGGCATAAAAAAACTTTAATAGGGAAACATCTGCGCCGCAGCCGAAGAGCAGCAGCAGCCGAAGAGCAGCAGAAGCAGCAGCCGGCAACGCCAGCGAAGACGACAAAAACCAAACCAGAATTTCGAGGCCTCTTTAAAAATTCCGCCGCACAGCTGCTGACAGCAGCTTCCAGTAACAAGCCAGAAAATAGTGTTTCCGATGTGATTTTCTGTGTTTTTTCCTCTTTTTTTCCTGTTTTTTTCCTGTTTTTTTCGCTTTTTGCCACACAAAACTACAGTCGATTTTTACTTAAATGTTTTATGTGCGTTTTTTGAGTTTGTGTTTCTGTTTCTGCATTTGGGTTTGCGTTTATTTGTGTGTTCCTGTGTGCCTGTGTGTGTGTGTTGTCGGTGTCGGTGGTTGTGTTGTGTTCAACGAGCTGTTGTGTTGTTGCTGCTTGCCATTGATATGCGTGAACGACGCCGTTTTGCCTGCTTTTAGGCTGCTTTGCATTTCAATCGCATTGTTGTCGCCGACTTGTTAATTGAATTAAAATTACTCGCAATGAATTCCGCGCGCAAGCTGCGACTCGACAAGTTGACGGCGCGGTGCGGCGTAGCGCGATTTCCGGCTCGTTTTTTGAAGAGATTCTTGCGTTCCTCCATCCCTCCGTTTTAATTTCGCGCAATTTATGCGCGGTTAGAATCGTCGTCGTATTTGGAATGAAAATGCCAAGCAAGTCAGCGTTGCATGCGAAAATAGTTTGCTAATTTATTTATTTATTTCAAGCAACTCTAAACGCTCTTCTCTCTCTTTGCCACGCTCACTCACTCACTCTCTCACTCTCCCACTCTCACATTTTAAATCTCTTTTGCGAGGGAATTCTTTGGAATCTTCTTCTTTTTTATTTTCTTTTTCTATTTTATGAAGTGAGATGAAACTGTATTTCTCAGTTTCTTCTTCTTCTTCTTCGTCTTACAATTGCATGCAGCTTTTCAATGTTTGCGTTGAACGCTTTGATAGTTAAAATTTTCTCTCACATTTTCAGCTACTCGCAGCTCGCAGTTGTTGTTTTTTTCGCTATATTTTCGTTCTCGTCTCGTCTCACTCATCACTTTCATGACATTTTTCGCTGTCGCGCGCGTTTAATTTAGCTTGCAGCGCCATTTGACGCTCGCTTAATTAAGTTGACTTCAATTTTTAGCAAGTGTTTGCACTTCGCAAGTTGCAATTCGAAGCGATTCGAATGATTAATGCAAGCCATGAGTTTGTTCAATTTTGCTGTTCAATTTTATTCCACTTATTTTTATTTTATTTTATTCTATTTTATTTTATTTTGTTTTATTTTGTTTTATTTTGTTTTATTTTCCTTTTTTACATTTTATTTTATTTCAAATTTAATTTAATTTCATTTTCTTTTCATTTCCGATTGATTGGCAATTGAAATTCAGGTTAAATTTAGTTTCGGTTCGCATTTTTTTTTTTTTTTGCGGTTTCACTAACTGAGTAACAAAATTTGTAGTTGTTGCTGTTGTTGTCCGCCAATTGTGTGCAGTTAATTCCGTCTCTCGCAGGCTGCTCCAGCTGATTGTGTTGCTCACCGCAATCATTTGCGATGGCGTTGCTTTCGCGCAAATTCGTTGCTTCGAAACTCGTTGCACGCATAAATCTTTCGTCTCGCAATCGCTGCCGCCGCCGCTGTTGTTGCCGCCGCTGCCGCTGCCGCTGCTGCTACGACGCAGGCAACGCGTCAGTCCATCGCTGGTGAGTCAAACGGGGTGGCGGGGACGCGGGACTCCAGCCAGCTGGACGGAGCGACTGCAGTTTTGCTTGATTGCTTGCGAGCGAGCGAGCGAACGTTGGCAACCGCAAATTATATTGAAATTGAGAAGCGCGCACGTGAAGCAGACGGAGAGTCGCCGCCGAATTTATTTATTGAATTTCTATTTTCTGTGCCACTAAAAAAAAGTTCGGCAAAACTAAAATTTTCTAAAAATTGATTTTTTGAGGAAGGGAAATTTTCAAGTGGTGCAGCTGAGGTTTTCCTTTATTAGTTAGAAATATAAAAAATAATATTAAATTTACATTTATATTGGTATTTCAAAACGCAACCAATTTCAATTTACTTTTTAATAAAAATTTTCCTTTGAATTCTACAATTTCGAGTCGATTTTAATTCTATAAATTCATGTAAATTAATGTAAAATTTTGCTGGATTTTCATCGAAATTGTAATAAATACGAATTTCGTTTTTACATATTTTTGCACTTTTAGATTAAATAGAAATTTTGTAACTTTTTTATTTCCATTTTCCCATTTTTAATTAATCTCATTTTTAGCGAAATTAAACCGAAAATTGATCGCCTTTTCACCTTGATTGCGAGTTTTAATTAAAAATTCAACTAAAAGTGTTTTATTAAACCGCTCGAATTGCATTCCTCCTCCCGGTGAGCCAACTCACGCCGCAAAACTCACGTAAATCGCAATTCTCACGTAAATCGTTTTCGAATTTTGCATTCTTTTGCTTCTGAATACGGATACCGGATGCTACATCAGAGTACGACTGACCACAGACACACAGACAGACAGACAGACAGACAGACAGGCAGACAGACAGACAGGCAGACTGCTTGACTAACTGACTGCCTGACTGACTGCCTGACTGCCTGACTGCCTGACTGCCTGACTGCCTGACTGCCTGACTGCCTGACTGCCTGACTGCTTGACTGACTGCCTGACTGACTGCTTGACTGCTTGACTGTCTGACTGACTGCTTGACTGCCTGACTGACTGACTGACTGCCTGACTGACTGCCTGACTGACTGTTTGACTGCCTGACTGATTGTAAGCCACAAATAGCATTAAAAGTGGTGAATATCGTAAAATCGAAATCAAAATCCAAATCTCGTTCGAAATTAGTTGGAATAATCAATGAATGCATTTAATGGTTACACGACCAGACCACAAACGCACACAGATACACACACCCACACACACGCACACACCCACACACACACCCACCCACACACACACAGCAGCAGCAATTATTTATTCATTAGAAGCTCTTAAATGTTTGTTTGTCTGGCTGGCTGGCTGGCTGGCTGTCGTCTTGTTGGCCACACCAACTTCACTCGGATCACAATAAATGCAATTTTCGGCAACCGGAGGTGAAAACTGATATTGCTGTTGTTGTTGTTGTTGTTTCTGTTGTTGTTGTTTGTGATTGTGCTGTTGCTGTTGTTGTTACTGCTGCTTAATATTCAGATATTGCAAACTAAACAGAAAATAACATTTTATAACATTAATTTATTTTGTTTATTTGCTGTTTATTTGCTGTTTATTTGCTGTTTATTTGTGTTTTGTTGCGTTTATTGTCATTATTATGGTTGTCATTATTCTGGCTGTCATTCATGTCGAATAATTTCATTGCAAATTTGCATTTGCCTCGCAGCTCAAAATAATCGAACCGAATGAAGGCAACAATAATTGCAACGATTTAATTTTAATTCATTCGGTTGTAAAATCAGCAAAATTGTTGCACTCGATTTGTAAATATTTTCGTTTATTTTGTTTTTGCTTAGATTTCAGTAAGTTTAGAGATCTCAGACGACGGGAAAGTTTATTAATTTTTCTGTTTAGTTTTTCATCTTTTTTTTTTTTTTTTTTTTTTTTTTTTTTTTTTTTTTTTTTTTGTTGAAGCTTCTATTTTATAATTACATAAAATCCGCTCAACTCACTAATTTCGAACCGCTCGCGCAGAATCTCATTACCAGGCTGAGTTTCGCGACCGCAAAACAGGAGGACGGCACGCCTGCAACTGCAACAGCAACGGCAACAACAACAGCAACAACAACAACAACCGTTGCCGTCCGTGCCTGAGCTTCACTTCCGCTGATTAACCCTAAAATTTCCGGTGTGTTGGCGCGCTACAATTTTCGATTTAGATGTTTTGCGAGCTCAGTTCGGCCAAACGAGGAGGCTGGCTAAACAAGCAACAGCAGCGGCGGCAACAACAACCACAAAGCAACGAATCGTGCAACGCAAAGCAAACACGGAAATCTCGCAACAGCGAGTAGTGAACGAACGAATGAACGAACGAGTGAACGAATGAATGAACGAACGAATGAACGAATGAACGAACGAAAGAACGAACGAATGAACGAACGAACGAATGAACGAACGAACGAACGAACGAACGAATGAACGAACGAACGAATGAACGAACGAATGAACGAACGCACGAACGAACGAACGAAAGAACGAACGAACGAACGAATGAACGAACGAACGAATGAACGAACGAACGAACGAACGAACGAAAGAACGAACGAACGAACGAATGAACGAACGAACGAATGAACGAACGAACGAATGAACGAACGAAAGAACGAACGAACGAACGAATGAACGACCGAACGAACGAACGAATGAACGAACGAGTGAGCGAATGAATGAACGAACGAATGAACGAATGAACGAACGAAAGAACGAACGAATGAACGAACGAACGAATGAACGAACGAACGAACGAACGAACGAATGAACGAATGAACGAACGAAAGAACGAACGAACGAACGAATGAACGACCGAACGAACGAACGAATGAACGAACGAGTGAGCGAATGAATGAACGAACGAATGAACGAATGAACGAACGAAAGAACGAACGGAAGAACGAACGAACGAATGAACGAACGAACGAACGAACGAACGAACGAACGAATGAACGAACGAGTGAGCGAATGAATGAAAGAACGAATGAACGAACGAAAGAACAAACGAACGAATGAATGAACGAAAGAACGAACTAAAGAACGAACGAATGAATTAACGAATGAACGAACGCACGAACGAAGGAATGAACGAACGAATGAAAGAACGAACGAACGAACGAACGAATGAATGAACGAAATCGCTGAACTCACAATCGGATTTGCAGGATCAGAAAAACTGTGTAAACATCCGCATCTAAGTTGCAATTAATTAGTTGAGCGCGAATGATGTTCCGCGATTGACGTTCTAATATTAAAATTTCAACTGACAACACTGAATTTCGCTCTTAAAATCAACTGTTTACTCAGCATGGAAGGAAAGAGAGAAAAAAGCAAAGAACTCAAATTGTTGTTGCGGCTTAATTTGTCGAACTTTTATTGCCTCCACAAACACACACACACACACACACACACACAAGGAAGTTCACACGCCTGCAACACACCGGCCGGCGCGCGACTCGCCAGCGGCTGTTGTTGGTCACGAAATGTTGCTGCAGCTACATAAATAAATAAATCCGTCGCCGGGTCGCTGTCGCTGTCGCTGTCGCTGTCGATGTCGGGAGTGCGAGCGCGCGGCAGCTTGATTGCAAAATTGCATGCACAATCAATTGATTGCTGTGTTTATTGTTATTATTATTAATGATGATAATGCAGCTTAATTTGCTGCTGTTGTTGTTGTTGTTGCTGTTGATGTTGATGTTGACGCTGACGCGGCGGTTGCGGTTCAGCTGAAACGCATTAAAATCTTCTTCTTCTCTATAACGAGTCAAACGCAAATCGTGTTGATGGATTGACTCACTCAAAAGCTTTTCTAACATCCACCATCCACTCTAATTGCCGTTCTGACTTCTCTGACTCTCCGAAACGCAGAGATCACGATGCCCAAACAACTCTCGCACTCCGATTCTCAGCCCGGATGACCACAATTTTGAGAGCGAATCGAAGCGACAGCGAAACGAAGCGACAGCGAAACGTAGCAAAACAACGAAAATAAGCTGACGGCGTGTTAAATTCTCGCTGTTATCTGCTGCGCGCCGAAATCCCACGACGGCTATTAAATTAATTTGCCACCACGGAGTGCAGGGAAAATGAGCGAAAATTATTGCTGGCAATTGTTGCTGATAACAGACGAGAGGACATCACGAGAGAGAGCGAGAAGTGAATGAAATGAATGAAATAAAGGAAATAAAAAGCCAAGTCAATCAAATGAAAAGATTTTCCTTCCTTTTTTTAATATTTTAATATGCAAGAACATCGAGTAAATTTACAGAGTTGAGAAGAATGGACGCGCAGATGCGGTGCGGTGATTGCGTGCGATTAAAGGACATCCAGGATAAAAGGAAGCGAAGGCGGCGAGAACCACACGAGAAAATGTTAAAATTTAAAAGCTCACTGCGGTCGAGGGCGTGGAATTTAAAATGAATCTTAAGCAGGAATTAAATATTTCCATGACCATCTCGGCGAGAGCGTAAAAACCGCCTGAGCTGCTCATCTTCGAGCGCGAGGAAAATCTCACTCGCACCGATTTTTCAATGTTCTCGCATTGAAAAAATTAATTCCACCAACACTTCAACAAGACGAAGCGGCAAAATGCGAGCGCACACGAGAGAGAGAGAGAGAAAAACGGCGACTAAAAAGGTGCAGAAAAATTAGCTGTCATTTCTTTACTTGACAACCAAAATCACAGAAAAGTCAGAAAGTCCTCCTCACAAAGCAGAAATACTAAAATAACAACAAATAAATCAAAGACAACAACAACGAAATAATTAGTGAAATTGTCACAACAACAACTGAGAGTAAAGCAGGCGAATAAAACAAAAAAAAAAACACATTTTAACAAACGCAAAGCAACAAAAACAAATTTGCCGTCGCCAAATAGATGAGAAGAAATAAAAATACGAAAGAAAAACGGGGGGAAAAAAATAAAAACGAAGAGTTTACGGGGAAAAAGTTTACGCAGAAAAAATCTAAAGTTGAGAAGGAAAGTAAAGCTGCCGCCTTGAATTGCTCAAGTGCGCTCTTCGCACTCTCACGACACTACGACGCAGTAAAGTAGGACAAAAATATGCACAGCAAGTAAAACGACTCTCACACCCACACGCTAATTTGCTGCTCCTCAAGAGATCAACTGCGAAGAGAACAAGCTGACCTCCGCGCTCTCTGGCCGAGCTAACCTAAAAAGAGAGCGAGAATCTACTGCAATTCGACTCACTCTCGCCACTTCAGCCATTAGAGAGTTTCTAAGATTTTAATTTTTAGATACGAGCGTGAAATTCATGCAGTTCTGCGGAAAAAGTGAGGCGATTAAAAAAAAACAGCTGCGTCTGCAACAAACAAATTGATAACATCAAATTAAAATGCAGAAATAAGTTTAAAAAGTAGGTGGAAAATAGAAATTAACATAAAAAATAGAAGTGAAAATAAAGTTAGAGAGCAAGAGAAGGAGAGGGAGAGAGAGAGAGGTGGGGGGGAGGAGAGCAAAACTAAGAAGAAACAAATGAAATTGAATTAAATTGTAAACAACATTAAAGAATAAAACGCAGAATAAATAAATGCGAGCTGTCGACCGAAGTGCTTCTTCTTGGCAGTGCAAGTGGCTCATTTAATTCGAGTGGCATTAAAGTTCTCTAGCACGAGGCGAGTCAGAGAGCAGCAGATGCGGTTGCGAGAGAGCTCAGCAAATGCTTCTTCTTGCATTCCCATTTGCAACTATTAATTCGTGCCTGCTTTCCATTTTTAACTGTTTAATTTATTCGCGGCTGTTTATTTTTCTTTCTATTATTCAACTTTTTCCCATCAAAGTAATTAAAAGCTTTTTTTTATCAAAAACTTAAGAAAGCCATCAGATTTGTTTTTTTTTAATCTGTTTTAATATTAATTTCTTTCAATTTAATATGTAGCTGTGAAGAGAAATTAAATATTGTCTACGCAACGCATTCCACCAAGAACACCAAATTGTTTGTCTAAAAAGCTGTCAAAAATTTTGCCTTGATTGCAAATGCTGAATGCAGTCATTTCTAGTTTTGAATCCTCGCGACGTCAGCGACAACTAAACTCGAAGCGAGAAAACTTGACGGAAATGCATGAGAAAAATATGCTTGCCAACTTGGCAGCACTGAAATTCAACGGGAGTACTGGAAAAAATACAAAAAAACAACAAAAATTGTTCGTCTTTTGCGTAAAAAAACTCAAAAAGGGAGTGAAAAAATAAAACAATTTTTGAAGAAAAAACACAAAAACTTGGAGAGGAAAGTAAAACAAGAAGCAGAAAACACAATCGACTGAATGCAGACGTGGGAAGCGTGGGAAGCACGTCAAAAATTACCCATTGCATCAGCTGGAAATACGTGCTGCAGTGTTTGTGCAACAAAAAATTGCATTTTTTGCCACACTCTCTTGCCACAAATAATTTTGACCTGAAAGAAAATCAGTCACGATGGCAAGCAACCAACAGCGCAGAAGAAGAAGAAGGAAGAAGAAGAAAAAGAAAAAGAAGAAGAGGAAAAAGAAGAAGAGGAGTAAGAAGAGTGAGAGGAAAATATGTTGCTGATGGTTACCACGTAGATTAGCTGGAGCGCCACTGCAACTTGTTGCATAAATAATGAAAAACATCAGGCAGAAAAGCTGTTGCAAGGCTCAAAAAGAGAAAAAAGCGCAAACAACAACAATAAAAGAGGCTCGATTGAGATTATTATGTTTTTTAGGAGACCAGAAATTACCAACAACAACAACAACAATAGCAACAAAAAAAATTTCCAACATCTTTTGAGTTCAAAATTCAACGTTCAATTATTTTGCTTATATTGCAAATTTGGCAGCACTGCGCTCGCAATAGGCGTCGGGAAAGTGGAATAACGGTAACGGCAGCAGCAGCAACAACAACGTTGTTACAACTTCCAACCGAAATTGTAAAATCGCGTGTCGCGCATTTTTTGCTCGCCGCTTCCAGCTCGCTGCGATTCTCTGTCGCAAGCGATTTTCAGTCGCGTCTGCCAACATTGTCATTAAACACTGAATCAGCTGCTGCAGTGGCGCTCCAAATTACACTTCCGACAGCAGCAACAATAACAACAACATTGATGAGAGCGAGAGAGAGAGAATGAAAGAAAAGGGAAATAAAAATTTATGCAGATTTTTTAAGCTGCAAAATTGCGCAGAAATCGTGCAGATTGAATTTTTCCGAAATGTTGATGGTTGCGTCCGTTGTTGCCAACATTTTTGTCGGTTGCGGTTGCTCGTTGGTTGCTCGTTGTCAGACCATCAGTCGCCGGTAGCAAAATCGTGATTGCAATTGCAACATCCTGAGGGCTGCGATTTTCCAATTTATTACTTGCATCGCATCAATTTCATCCCAAAAGTCTCGAAAGTTTGATCCGCTTGACTTGCGATTTCTGTGTTCAATTTTTCATTACGTAAAAAGCACACAAAGTTTTGATTTAACAATTCGAAAATAAATAGAGATTTCAATGTAGGAAATTTGCAAACATTTTATTTAATTAAGTTTTAAAAAAAAGAGTGAAATAAACTGCAAACAACTCAACGCTGTCGGTTGACCGGTCAACCTGCAGTCAGTTTGTTGACTTTTCTCTCAAAGCTTCTCAGCTGTTTACTGTTTTTATTATTTATTTTTTTGCTTCTTTCTTTCTTTTCTTTTTAATTAAGTTCAACCAAAAACACAAAAATCGTGAGTAGCACAACTAAAAATGAGGAAATGAGGAAAAATTAAAAACGCTTCTCTGAGAAATGAAGTCACAGACCAGTCAAAAAAAAAACTGCTGCACAAAAAACCAGTTAGATTTCAACAACAAAAAGGTCGGCAACAAGGTTCACCCGAGAGCAGAGAGGGACAGCATGCTGTTAAATTAGCCGAAATCTAAACGACGACAAAGCGGCGCCTTGCATGTTGCATAACAAGGTTGAGCGACAGCTTTTGTGGTTATTGTCACAAATAACTGTTAATACGAAAAATAATAAGCAAATTTAACTCACCTAATTGAGTGCGTGATGATGATGATGATGACGGTGGCATTTTAACAGTAGAATTTTAACAGTGGAATCTTAACAGTGGAATCTTAACAGTAGAATTTTAACAGCGGAAATACCTGGAAAAAAGAGATTTTTAAATTTAGTAGAGAAATTTAGTACGAGAAAATTTAGTAAGACAAAATTTAGTAAAAGAAAATTTAGTAAGAAAAAATTTAGTTAGAGAAAAAATATATTTAAGCTCTTCTGTTAATTTAAAACGCTTTCAATGAATTAATTTAAATTAGCTCATTAAGTCGCCCATTAAATTTCTCAGCATCTCAAGTAGCAGATGTTCAAGCAGAACGAAGAAATCCTTCTTGAAGGCCTTCTTAAAATCCTTCTTAAAATCCGTCCGTCCGTCCATCCGTCCGTCCGTCTGCTTGTCGTCCCTGCAATTCGTGTTCTCCTGCCGCTCTTCGCCAGCTTGTCACCCACGCTGTTGTATTGTTGTTGTTGTTGTTGTTGTTGTTGTCGTTTTCGCCAGCTATTCTGCCGTCTGGTTTGGTATTTCATAAATCACTTTAATTGAAATTAATGACGACTAAATTCTAATTTTTCATCTAATTAGTTAATTAAGCAGCTCAATTAGTGAGAAAGTGAGTGGTTTCGCGAAGCTGCGTCGTGGTGGTGGAGAGCGAGAGAGAGGGAGACGGAGACGGAAAAGCAGCAGCAGCAGCAGCCGAGAGACATTTTTACTGGTTACTTGAGAAATTTACTCGTTGCGCGAAAATATTCATAGCGGCGAAAAATGCATCGAAATTCAGCGGAAGAGGCAAAGAGAGCGGAACTCCCACCACTTTCAACTTTCTCTTCGTTCCTCTCTCAGAACGTCTACAAAATATTATTTGCTCTCTCTTCGTGCACACAAAACCATTCCAAAAATATAATAAATCAAATTGAGAGGCAACATCAGCAATTAAATTCACTCAACTCAATCAGACGCGTTGAAAAATTGTCTCCCCACGAAATCCTTTCAAGATCCTTAAAAGCTGCAGCAACAACTTTAATTTTTTTATCGAAAATCCATCGAAGGTTTTTCAATCGAATGACTTTTCGATTCGAAATTCGAAAGGAATTTCAATGAGTTTAGATTTGCATACTTTTGTGGTCTGATGAAAATGTGAGCAAAGTTGAAGCAAATCGTTGACTTCGAAGGGATTAAGAAGGACCTCACATCGACAACAACAACAACAACAACAACAGAAACAACAACAACAGCAACAACAAACAGATGTCTCGCCCGAACGATTTCGTTTTTTACTCGTTTTTACTCGCCTTTTCGGGGTTATAAAAACTCGATTTAAATTATTTATGAAAGGTCGGCGTTCGCGGTGAGAAGATGCGTGAGTTTTAGCAGAAGCAACAGCAGCAGCAGGACTTCAGCTCGAAGGATGTGTGAGGCGATCGAGTTGAGCCAACAAATTGAGCGAGCGAGGGACACCAAATACGTGAAACGCAGACAACATTACGGAATTTTTTGCGGCGCAAACGATTCCTGAGGTCGAGAGTTTGGTTCGGTTGGAAATCGGTCGGAAAAGCGAAAGAGAGCGACAGAAAATGCTTGCAAAATTGGAAACAGGCAAGATAAACATTTTATTCTCATTTCCCTCCACACTCTCTCTCTCAAACTCTCTCACACACACACACACCACCTAAACGACGCCATGTTTGCTGCTACTTGCGAAATCATTTTGTGAAATCGAAGAGCGAGTCGAAGGTTTCCCTTCAAGCGACGACAAAAATTGATTTTAATTAATTGAATTGCAAACAGGGAGCAGCGAGAGCACGCCAAAACCCACTCAACCCACTTTCTCCGCCCAAAACAAACAATTTCAACTCAATTGTTTCACTCGTGTACTAAATTGTTCTCCACGCTGTCCTTGTTCTCGATTGTTCGGAGCAGCGCTCGTTTTTTTGTTGCTCTCCGAGTGCATCGCACTGAAAGCGATATTTCGGGCTGAGCAGCACTTTGATTCCGCACAACAGAACTAAATGTGTGTGTGTGTGTGTGTGTGTGCTGCGAGGCGACTGAACAACGGAACTACAGGCAGAGCAAACTAAACCGTTAAACCCACCGCATGTAAGCAAGCAGCGAACGGTAACGCGGAAAAAACCGAAATAATTCGGCTGCCCCGTGTTTCTCTCTCTCTCTCTCTCTCTCTCTCTCTCTCTCGCACTCCACTCCGCTAAAATATGCGATGTTAAAAGCCGATTTCGAAGGCTGAACTTTTTTCTCCGCTCTCCGCTCGTGTGAATGGCGTACCAACACTCGAGTCGTCGTGCGACGAGAAACAAGAGAGGAGAAAATTTCAACACCATCAAAAATACGCTGGATTTCAGGAGAGGAAAACACTGAAGTTGCGTCGTTGAAATTTTAACCGCTGCCCCGCACTGAGTAAACGAGAGCAGAGAATTTAACAAGTTTTTGAGGGGGGGAGGGGGAAAGTCCTTCTCGCACACAAACACACACAAAGATTTTTTGTCCTACTTAAATGTTATCAAATCGTGAAGACGGGCGACACTTTTCGCTTCTCTTTTTTTTCTACCGAAAATTCTTCCTTCGGACTTCATAAACGATGAAAATTTTCTACTTTAGTAACGAAGAAATATTGAAAATGTCTCCGAAATTTTGCAGCGCATCACGCGCTCGTTCGTTTGTTCATTTAAATAGTTCAGTAGATAATAAATTAAAACAAATTGTTTAAATGCGAGCAATTAAATGCATTTGAATCCCGCTTGTAATTGCGCGCTCTTTAATTATCAAAATAAATTACTTGTAATTAAGCTTGAAATTTTGTAAAACGAAAACATGCATGCAAACACACACACACACACGCACACACACCCATACATAACTGAAACTAAAATTCGTCTGCACGCGCCAGAGCAACTCAGGCGTTTTAATGCGATTTAAATAACTCGAAAATCGCTCTACAAACGGCTTTTCAATTGCTATTTAATTATTTTGAATATTTGCTATTGAAAATACTAGAAATTGTTTCATAAAAAGAGAGTGAAATAATTTCAAATTTTACAGATGTGAGGTGATGAAGTTGAGGTTTCAAAACGGAAGCATTTAATTTTATATCACATAAATGTGATTAAAATAATGTTTACATCTGCTTTTCGCTTCTTAATTATTAAAATATTTTATGAGTTGAAAAAGCAGAGTGAAATATTTCCGAAAATAAACCTCAAATAGTTAAAATTCTAATAATAGAATAAAATTCTGATATTCATCAACGACATCATCATCATAATCCTCGTCATCATCATCATTATCATCATCATCATCCTCGTCATCATCATCCTCGTCATCATCTTCATGATCACCATCAACAACAACAACAACAACAACAACATTAACAGGGATAATAAAACACAAAAAAAATATTGAGAGCGCTAATTATTCTCGATTCTCATTAACGATTCCAGCCGAGGGAAAGAGAAAAAGCAAAAAGTTTTCAACACAGAAATTAACTGCAAAAAAAAAAATAAAAAGTTGATCCATGTTTACATTAATTGCAACTAACAAAAAACAACTAAACTTTTCTGCAACAACGTTTTTCCGATTAAAATTCGCTTTAATCGCATAAAAATAAACTTATTTTTCTGAATTGACTGAAGACCAGTTTTTTAATTAAATGAAAATTTTTTAGGAAATTGCGAAATAATTAATGAAAAAATATGTAAATCGTAAATATTTGTTAATTGAACTTTAAGTCAACACAAAATCTAGGTAAACGAATAAAAAAGTAGAGAATGAATGAAAAACAGATACAAATATTTGATGATTTGAAATAAAATAAAACTAATTTAAGCATTGAATTTTTTTCAAAATTAAAATACTAATTTAATTGTAAATAAGTTATTTTCTCCCTCATTTACTCACACAAATTAGAGTTCTTGTCAGAGTTGAAGACTTCGTAGAGATATTCGTGAAGTTATACGTAATTGGAAAAAATACACCAGACCGAGTTAAACCAAAGACGAACAATGAGAAGTATTTAAATTAAGACGAAGATTTCTTAAATGTTTGGGAAATCCAGGCAACGACAAACAATAGAAAATTCATTCAGGTGAGAAGTTTTTTTCCTGTACTTAATAAACAAATAAAAATACGAATATTTCGCGTGGAGGTATGGAAGTGTTGAAAATTTATTAAATAAAGTTTTTAAAGGTGAATTTAAAAAATGGAAAGAAATCTTCAAATATAAAAATATTTAAATATTGGAAAAGAAACGTGTTAACTTTCTTTGGTTCAAGCAAATTCTGCATGACGATCCACAAATGATTTGCAATTTTAAAATTTTAAAAAGAAACTAACTGATGGCCCACGCAGTTTCACTAACTTTGAAAATAGTTCTTCAATATTTCGTAGCATTCTTTCTTTCAAGAGGTCTGCCAAAATGAATTTTTATGAATTTTCAAGCGTATTCGTGTTGACGATATCAAAATAACGCGAAGTTCAAGAAGATACTAAACGATGGCCCACCCTATAATCGGAAAAACTGCAAATTTTAAGAAGAACTAATTAAAATTCATGGGTTTCCTTGGAATGCCTTGAAGTTTTGCGAAGCATTTAATTGAAACTTCAATTTAAATGTTTAATTAGTACTCGGTAAGCGATTAGCAGACGTATTTCCCCAATTTCTTGGGTTTAATGAGGCTTTCAAGCTGATTATCTCTCGTATAATCGTACGGACAACAAATACCGTCAAAGTCAGCCATCAATCAGTCCAATAAACAGGAATTTCAAACAATTCCATCTCACAATATTGTTTATAATTTGATTTAGATAAATTGAAAAATCACTATTTTGTGGTTTGCTGTAGTGCCGAGGTCGTAATTCCCCCATTAAAAACTGTCAGGAGGCTAATGGGCCAACAATACAGATGCGATGCAACAACAACACATGTGGCTGCTGATTTTTCGCTGAACTCGGCAAACCGCGTTTGGCGCGTTCCGGCGCCGAGGTTGAGGTTGAGAGCGATAATTAAATTGGGTTAATTGCGAGCGAGCAAGTTTGCGGTCTGCGCTTCAACGCCGCCTCGCGCTGACCGCCGCGCGTTTGAGTAGCGAGACCGACCGGCAAACAGACGAACGACGAACGACGGTCGACGAACGACGGTCGACGAACGACGAACGACGAACGACGGACGACGAACGACGGACGACGGCAGACGCAGTGCAGCGAGCGCTGAATGAGTTGAACTTGATGTCCGTTATGAATCAATGAATCGTTTTGCGTGTTAATGCTTCTCTTTTTTTAGTTTTTTATAGTTGTGTGGTTGGTTTTCTTCTACGTTTTGTTCTCCTCTCCGTGGAGGATACAATTAATTCAAAGCATTAGAATGATTATAAAACAAAAACAAAACAACAACTTTATTGCCTCCTGCTGTTCATCTCACAAGCGCGCCAGTGAATCAACAACGAATTTCAAGTCATTCACTTTCATTATTAAAATCCAATAATATGCGGAATAAAATGAGAGACGTCATGAAACTTTTTATACAGCAGAAATCTCATTAGAGATTTCTTGCATTAGCGTAATAATGGATTTTATTAAACTTCATAATTCATCGTCAACCACACTGATTACGCACTGCATTGCAAAAGCATTCAAAGTGAAATTAATGACTCGATTATTATCTTCAGAAGTTTGTATATCTCGCTCACTCTCTCGCTCACTCTCCTCGCTCACTCTCTCGCCTCTCTCCTCGCTGTAGCGCTTCTCATCATTCGCAGATTGTTATCGATAAATTGCAATTATTTTGTAATTGATTTGTTATGGCTTCGATTTTCGTGCAGCCCTCCGGCGATCGCTGGCTGACGCATGTCATCATCATTTCGAGCAGCAAATTATTATTTCTAAATTGTTGCCGGTAATTGAGGCGGAATTAATTGATTAGATTAAATTAGATTTAATGGCTGCACTTCGTTTTTAACATAACAAAAGCACGCGCTGGTAGTTAAAAACATTCGAGGTTGCAAAATCTGAGCCAAATCATCGCAATCTGAACGAATCACCGAAATCCGCACCGAAATCGTCGTCAATTCCGATCGCGGACTTGAATTAATCTCGCCAATCTGAACGAATTTTTAATCGGCGTTGTTATTTTTAATGCCGCCCCACAAGTAAAACAAAGAAAAAGAAGAAGAGTTCGAAATAAATAGAAACAAAATCGAAACAAAAATATTTACCGACTCGTAGTCACTTAAATCGCGCAGATTCTGGGTTTTTAATTTTTTAACCTCATTTTTCCTCCCTTTTTCCCTTCCTTCTTCGCCTCCTTTTTCGCTCCTTTCTTCCCTCTTTTTCGCTTCTTTCTTCCCTTCTCTTTCGCTCCTTTTTGCCCTCCTTCTCCCTCCTTTTTCACTCCTTTTCCTCCTTTTTCACTCCTTTTTCACTCCTTTCTTTCCTCTTTTCCTCCTTTTTCCCTTCTTTTTCGCTTCCTTTTTCGCTTCTTTCTTCCCCTTTTTCGCGCCTTTTCCTCCCTTTTTCGCTCCTTTTTGCACCCCTTTTCCCTCCCTTTTCACTCCTTTTTTCCTCCTTTTTTCCTCCTTTTTTCCTCCTTTTTCACTCCTTTTTCACTCCTTTTTTTGCCAAAAGTACAAAATCGATAGTTAAAAAAGAAAAAACTAGCCTAGTGGGGCGGAGAAGGCGGGAGAAAGAAGGAAGGAAAGAAAGGAAAGAAGGAAGGAAGGAAGGAAGGAAGGAAGGAAGGAAGGAAGGAAGGAAGGAAGGAAGGAAGGAAGGAGAAAATAGACCGAAATAGTCGCCCGTCGATTGAGCCAACTGTGCACATCAAGTATTCCGTCCGGCTGGAGTATCGAAAATTCCAATCGAAATTAAAATCTTTTTCTGCTGTCCAAAAGTTGTTGGTGTTGTTGGGCGGGGAGGGGGTGGCGTTCACGAGGAGCTGGCCAGAGGAAATTGAGCGTTTTCAAGCGAAACCAAACGCTGAAAGTGTTCAGAGGGAAGAGAGTGACAGCAAAAAATTGCTTGCTAAATACCGAAAAACCCTGCGAGGGCAGAACGGCGGCTCGAGCGGCCGAAACTCCGCAGCAACGAAACGTGGAAAAACGTGGAGCGAGCAGCCGAAATGGAACGGAAGCGACAGCTAAACGATTCACTGCGAATTTGCAATTAAAGCCGTGCAAACTCTGCTGCGCCGCCTCTCAGCCGAACTGGCCAACAAACTCCTGCGCCGCCTCTCAGCCGAACTGGCCGCCGACGAAGCAACTGAAAACCGACTTCGACGGCAAGAGATTACGAATGAGGGAAATTGTAATTTTTAAATCTGAGGTAAGCTAAAATTATTCAAAAATATGTAAGCTAAATATCACAAAAAATTAATAATTGTAATCACTTCGCTTTTCAATTTTCAGAAAATTGGCTTGAAATTTTCAGTACCCTCAAAATTATGATTTACTTATATCAGGAAATCTTCTCTCCGATTGTATTTAACCTGTGATTTAACTCTCCCTCTCTCTCTCTCTCTCAATTAGTGTGTTTAACTCTCTCTTAGTGTATTAAACTCTCTCTCTCTCTCTCTCTCTCTCTCTCTCTATTAGTGTATTAAACTCTCTCTTAGTGTGTTAAACTCTCTGAGAGCCTTTAACAGCGTTTAACTACAATTGAATTAAGCGGAAAATTGGCTTTGCGAGCAAATAATTGAGCGCACTTGAATTCTACATGACTTCGAAATGATTTCTATTAAATAACTTTCCAAATTAAGTTGTTCCACTCTTACGTAATTATTGTATTATTGACATCAATCAATTCAGCTGAGCGACAGAAATTGCAATTTTCTGTTTTATTTTTTTTTTGCATTTAACATGAAATAAAATGTAAACTGAATTCGTAAACGAAAAACACAAAAGCAAAACACAAAAGCAAGACACAAAAGCAAAACACAAAAGCAAAACACAAAAGCAAAACACAAAAGCAAATCACAAAAGCAAAACACAAAAGCAAAACACAAAAGCAAATCACAATCATGTAGAACAAAAGATTGGCAGGAAATAGATTTTCATTGTTGGAATTTATCTGCGTTCATGTCAAGGGGGAATTTTAAATTTTAAAGTTTAAAATTAGAACGGCAATTTAATTACTCGAAATGTCGTGACTGAGGAGGAAACATTAAAAACGCACACAACTACACAAAAAACAATTGAAGTGATTAAGAAAAAGCAAAAGCGGCTCATTTAACACGACCAAACTCAGTTGGCCCAGTTAACGCAGTTGGCCAGGTTAACGCCGTCAAGAGCAGCGGCGACGAGACGCGACACGACACGACACGACACGACGCGACGCGGGGTCGTCGGTTGAAAGGCGTGACGACGTGAGACGAGACGGTATGAAAAAAGTAGAGAACGGAACGTATGAAAAAAGTAGAGAACGGGAACGGAACGAATGAATGCAATGAAATGAGTTTTAATTTTTAAATTTCAACAAATTTGCTGCAATTTCGAGTGTGATTAAAGTTTCGCTCTTTCGTTGTGTGTGGCCGCTGAATAATCGACTTCCTCTGCGCCTACTTTGCCACACCTACAATTTGTTCTGCTTCCCCTTGCTTCCTCTTCTTCTTCTTCTCTTTCTTGCCCTCTTCTTCTTATTCAACTATAATTCGAACTGTTGTTGGCCAATTTTTCAAGCTGCAAGCCAAGCAGAACCATAATTTTCAGACCTTAACATTCACGTTATTATTTCAGTGGAGTTTCTTGTGTTTTCCGCTTTTTTAAGGTTTTCCGTTCAAATTTTACCGGTAGTAGAAAAACCGCTAGTATTTTCAAGTTTTTTCTTTTACCGTTCGTAGCTGAATAACTGCAGTTAGCAAAAAAAAAACACTCTAGAAACCAACTAAGAAGAAATTAACGTGGATTAAGTTCAATTTTTCCGCGTTGCTCTTATTTTGCCACACAAAAAACCAAAAAGTAGAAATGCAAATCTGTTTTTTTTTAGATTTTTTGCTTTCTATTGACTGGAATCGTTGAATCGCCAGCACTGCTGACACTTTCCCGCCACTGGAAACAAATGTTTGCTCCATTCAAATACAAATACAACAAAAGATAACACCAAAAACCGCAATTTGCCCGCTCTTAAAAAGCATTACAACAACAAGAACAACAACAAGAACAACAAACAGTATTGACTTCAAAGGTGACCAGCTGGTGATATATAAAAACAAACCAAGTGGCAACACCAAACACACGCACGCACTACAACGGAGCATCATTAGCGGTAAAAAGAAGAAAAGCACAAGAAGAACAACGAAAAAAAACAGGGCAAAAAAATTTCTACGTGGTGCACCAAGCAACCCACAACTGCACTGAAAGCTAATGAATTCCGGATCATTAATATTATGGGGGGATTTTGTTGTTGTTGTTGTTTTCGGCTTTAGCGTTCCTCCTTTGAAAACGTGCTACTTGCGATTTTATTTACCTCTTTGATGTTCGAATCTGTGGTGGTCACGTTTTTAGAATGTAAAATAGAATGAATGAATTTTGGCTGCTTCGGTTGGAATCGATTGAAACTCGATTGATGACTGATGCGATGAATTAAAATCGATTGTAAAATGTATAAAATTAACTAAATGTATAATCAAAAAAGTAACAAATAATGAGAGAAAGGAATTAATGAAAATTTGTAAATAATTAAAAAGGTTGAGTTGAGTTTTTAGGTTAAGTTGAAAATAAAGCCCACTCATCTCTGTAGAAAGAGAAAACTGTATTACATCTGTGAACGTCAGTTCCAGACTTTAAGAGTTTTAATAACTCTTTCATACCAAGTGGAGGAAGAGTCTTCATTTGACGTTGAAGAGTCCATCATCATCTTCATCTCCATTCAGCTTATACAATATTTTGACTTTCATTTTTGTATGCTAAAAAAACCTTCCCTTCTCCGCAACTTTCTCTCTTGAAGTGTTTGTTGTTGTCTTGCAGTGTAATAGAAGACTCGGTAGACTGGACAAACGGCTCTTAAATTCAGCGAGAAGCGGAAGAAAAGCCGAAGAAAAGCCGAAGATGAGTCTCAAGAGTACTCGAAATAGACGTTTACAACTTTGTAGTCGCATTATTTTGTATGAATAGAGTGAAATAACACTTTATATTGAATACAATATATATTAAAATATATATAATTGCAGATTATTAGCCGAAAATCCAAGTAAAATCTATTAAATCCTGATGATGATGGCTGGGTGGTGATTTCTTCGTTGGTTCCCGTTCCAGCCTACGGAGAAAGTAGTGAAAATAGTACGACACAACTGTATATTTACGACGATATTTTTAATTTAATACCTTTTCTGGGTCACGCGTTGAGTGGCTGTGAATTAAAAATAATCCTAAGCCAGAGTTTCTCTCGAGATAACTCAACAGATCACGTCAAATTGTGCGAAAAAATGAGGAACAGTTGTACCGCCGGTTCGTTCCCTCTTTACCGGTTCGTTCCCTCTTTACCGGTTCGTTCCCTCTCGTTACCACTTTACCGGTCGGTAACTTGACCCACTGAGCACTACGTCACGTGAGTGACCGTTATTCATGACCGGATATTCGTGCCTGAATAGCTGTCGCATTTAACTGGTGGAGTTCCAGTTCATCTCCTCGCTTTCGGCGCGTTCGCTGCAATAAAATCGCTCACGAAACCCGCAAGGAAAACCAATCAATCGAACAATTTAAACTTAATTAAAGGAAAATTCGTAATTTGTTCTTAATGATTTCTATTATTTCGCCGTAGCAGGGTTGGCCAGATGAACCAACTTTGAAGTGTTTGAATGAGACTTTTAAAAAATAAAACAAATAAATTAAAATTAAACTCATGCAATAATTGAAGGTAACTCGACAAACTAATCGATTGATCATCAAAGAATTCATTTGCAATAATGAAGAACAATTTTTAGCGTATCCACAGTCGGCGATAAATTCCTTTTTCCTTAATTGGTGGAAACCTTGAAGCAAAAACCCCAAAAATTCAGCTTTAACCCCTTGAATTCAATTAGAACAGCCGAAGCACTTAACGGGAAACCATAAAAAAGCCACCGAAAGCAACAACAGCAACCACGAGCGTCGCACGGCATCATCGGCGTAGCAAACTGAAAATAGCAAGAAAGAACGAAGAGGAGCCGAGCGAGATGAAAGAAAAAAACGGGCTAAAAACGGGCTAAAATAATTGCCTTCCTGTTCTAAATTAAAATCTAAACTTAAAACCAAATGAAATGCGTTCATTCAGCACTGACAGCCAGCCAGCAATGACAGCTAATAAACAAAAAATATTAAATGATGTGAAAACTAAAAAGGAACAACAACACGGTTACTGCACAAAATGAAATACTTTCAATTATAACAGTTGAAATAATTATAACAGTTGAAATAATTATAACAGGTAAAATAATTATAACAGTTGATTTCTTTAAGTTAGCAAATGTTGAAGTTTGTTAATTTATCACTCAACGATATTTAAAGAGAGTGACAAATCTGAGCAAACAGCGAATTGAAATAATCTTTATCACCTCGCTTTGAGTGCAATAAACTTCTTATGTTTTGTGAAGCGTTGTTATATTATCTGAATTATAAATACGAAATTTTAACCTTGTCATCGCAGCAGATGTAGACAAACTTGATAGACGGGCGAGTTTCGAAGACTGCAAGTAAGGAGAAAATTAAAAAAACACCAGATCGACGATGTTTTGGATCTTTTATATCAGCTTATCGGAGTTTTTAATTTGTGTCTCCTTTCATTTTAGGATTTTCCAAAATTTTAAAACCCGCAATTAAATGAAAGCGCTGCAAATCAGTTTGAAAATGAAAATTATCAGTTTCTCTATTGAAAAATTGTTTTCTCGTTTTGAGACTTTTTTTTTTTGCTTAAAAATCATAAGCGAGGCGAACTTTCAAAACGCTTTTCTGCCCATTTATTTCTCAGGAGGTTGTTTTTCTAGATAATTTTTATTAGTTTGAACTGATGAATAACGAAATGATAAATAATAATAAAAGTGGTTTTTCTATTATTTTAGATTCCCGAATAACGAAATGATAAATAATAATAAACGTAGCTTTTCTATTATTTCAGATTCCCTTTTGTGCTTTCATTTTCTTTCCGTATTTCTTAAATATTTCTGTTTAAATTTCATGCTTTGTTGAAAGCGTTTTTTAACTGAAGACTTTTTGGAGTACAAATTAAACTTCGAAAGTGAAAAATGTATTGTGGACACAATATAATAAATCATAGAAAACTAAATGTCTCAGCATCTCGGAAGTCCACTTATGGTTCCACTAATCGCGGCTATAAGTAAAAACAGGAATTAACAATAAATGACTTATAAAATGCCGAATAAATGACTTACAGTGAAATAAAAGCCTAATTAAGACGGGTAAAGTGTCGGCCGAAACTTGATTAATGAGTTAATGTCAGTCAGTCAGGGCGATTTACGTGAATGTGGGTGTGGTCAGTATTTCCTGAAAATGCGTCTCTGTTCACTATAATCGGGTTGTGGAGCGACATAACAGCGGAAAGAAGGTCGCAGAACCCCAACACCAAATCGAAAGCCAGTTATAATTAATTTGTAAATAGCGAACACATTATTGGCTCAGTTATGGCATTCATTTCTGTAGATGAAACATGAAACGCTATAGAAATGCATACATTAAAATTGATTTATTTGTAGTTTCTATTTGTCGTTAATATTATTTTTTTTATTATCACTTTTATGTCAGTTGGCGTGACATATTATGCGATATTCTTCGTGTTCTCTGTGTGTTCGTAGCCAGTATTTTATTTTATATTTGCCATCTTCTATAATTTCTCCATTCCTCGATGTGGCAGTCGTGTTTACACACTAAAATTCCTTTGATTAAAAGCTGTCAAACAATATTTGGAATAAACATTGAAATTCAAAAGCATTCCAAGAATTAATCATTCTCAGCTGTCCATGTAAATATTTTTATAGCAACGCATAAAAAAAGAGAAAACTTGGTTAAACTAAGAATATGAATATAAAATTTTTTTGTTTTTGTTTTTTCCACATACTTAAATCGTCTGCCATAAAATTCATCATCATAATAATTAAATTTGAAGAGTTTTTTTATGTGCTCTTCAGTTCAAATGAAAAAACAACAACCGCACTTTGAGTGAGTAAAAGAGTTCGTGAAAGAGAAGCGGGAGGGGGGGGGGGAAGTTTTGGAAATTTGACACAATTATTAAAGTGAAATCTGATCGTTTCGAGTTCTCAGCACACGAAGAGACATTAACGAGAAGTTTGTATTCTGAAATTACTCAGTTTTTGGTAACCTATTTTACAAAAACCTTTTTAAAACTAAATACTTTTCTTTATAAAGGGAAATTTCTATTAAAATCGTTAAATAATTGTTATCTTAAGTTCATTTTAAGTTTTTATTATTATAATCGTTTTTTCTTCTTTGTTTTCCTTCCTGTTTTAATACTCTTTAACTTCCTTAATTAGTATTGCATTTTTTTAAAACTCGTTGTTTTTGTTGTTGTTGTTGTTAATTATACAGTTGTCTCTCCCCCCTCTTTATTTTCTTATATCGTATTTTTCTTGTTCATTCGTTTACATACAAAATAAATGCAAATCATTTTTCTACTCGTCATTCAAAAGAGCGACAGTGTAAAATTTGTTGACTTTACTGCGAATTCAGTGCGGACGTTGTTGTTGTCGTTGTTGTTGTTGTTGCTGTTGTTTTATATTATTGCTGTTCTTTTTATTTATTAATCGACTCGTTGCTGATAAGCAGAACCTTATTTAAAATAAGCGAAATGCAAATAGAACGTGACATTTTCCAACTTTGAATATTTTGCTTGCAAAGCTTTTCTGCTTTTCTGCTTTCCTGCTTTCCTGCTTGTTTGCCTGTCTGCCGCCGCCTGCCCGTCTAAACGCTGACCAAACTTCCAAGCTGCTTTCCTGCTCGGCTTTCCATTGAAATTTTGGCTTTCCATTGAAATTTCGGCTTTCCATTGAAATGGCTACCGCTATAACTGTAAAATCAACTGAAATGTGGAATGCGAAGTTTATTGCGTTCATAAAAATTTTAAGAGCTACAAAGAAGTTTATAAAACAACTCAACATCAAGTTAATCCATTTTTAGAGCTGGAATTTTTATTGAAACGGCTTGTTTATGAGTTTATCTTTGCAATTTACACAATGCAACCTCTAAAAAAGAAGAGAAGTCTTTGCGCGAAAAAAGTGAGAAAAAAGTGAGAGAAAAAAGTGAGGAGCGAAGAAGAAGAGCGTCAAAACTAATTTGCATAATAATCAGCGCAGGGAATAATTAATCAGCAGCGGGGTGACTAAGAAGGATTCACAAAAGGAATCTCATCAGTTACTTAAGGGTTAAATATAATTAATGCTAACGAAGTAATGAAGTTGCGGCAGAAGCGTCGGCAACGGCGAGCGCGGAAGACTTTTCACAAAGAAATTAAGTCGCTCCGAAACGCGTGCCTAAAATGTTAATTAGTAATAGAATGAAAAAAATGGCTTCATAAAATAGAATTACAATAGAATTTTGAATCTTAAGTAGGATGTTGAGTAGCTAGGAATTCCTTGTGTTACGTGATTAAATTCGCAGTAAATATTATAAGTTTATTTAACACTTTTTGCGGCTTAACAATCACAATCATGTCACGTCGAGTTCGAGAGGAAAGCTTTGGAAACGTCAGAAAATTTGCAGAAAAAGCTCAGCCAAAAAGAAACTCCTTCAGTGCCATCTAGTGGAAGCTTTTAGAACTTCAAGGCGCGGCGAGATACAGTGAAAAAGATTGCGTTAAAATACAACAAAAGAAAAGAAGAAGCATGTTCAAACTAATGTTTTTTAACTTTTTTTTCAATTAAAAAAAGAACTACATAAATTAATTTATCAAAATTACTTTATTAAAATTACTTAAAAATGTAAATAATGAAAGCTTTTGAAATTGAAGTTGAAACTGAAAATAGGTTAAAATTAGATAAATAAATTGCGAGGAGAGCTTTTCACTAAAAACTTTTCACTTTTTAAGCCACAGATTTAGGAATTTCAGTAAATTCTTAATAACAAAAAGTTCAAATATTAAAAAAGTTTCATCATTTGAAGAATACAAATTTTCTTATTTTTAAACCTTTCAAAAATTTCCCATTAACCAAATTTTTCAAACTACTTTTATACATTTTTTACTTGATTTTCGCATTATTTTAGTCATTTGAGTAAACTTTACCCTCGACTTTCCTTTACCTTTTGAAATATCAAAGTGTTGTTCACGTTCAGAAGATGTTTATGATATTTAAAAAGCTTTGCAGTTCACAAAAGTCTCTTCTACAATTAATGCCAGTGCACGATATAAATAAATCTGCATAAAACTGTCAGTTGGGGAATACAAAATAATGTCGGAAATCCTGTGAACGGCGGCATGCTAATTCACTTTTTCCTCCCCTCAAAATGTGTGTACTTGAAAAATCAGCTTCTTGCTCGGTTGACGAATCCCGTTCTGCATCATCAAGCAGAGTTACAATTTTTATATTCTCAATTCACGAGTGAACGGAGATTCCGGTTTTATTTGCATTTACATGTGTTGTACACTCCATCCATGCAACTCATGTAGGGATCTCTTGTTCTTGTTGTTGTTGCTCCACCTCTGTTTTGGTTTTTTTAATAACTTCAATGCTATTTCATTAAATAGAGATTTTGTATTCATTTTAGGCACATTTTTACGACCGTAATTTATACACGATAAACCTTGAAATCAGTAATAAATTACTTCGACTTTTATATAATTTCCACTGAATTTTGGTTTCCAAAAAAGGTTTCAAATACTCGAATTCTTAATAAACACGAATCAATGTTAATAATAAGAAAATTCCGAACAATTTGCTGCGCGTTTTAAGCAAACAAACAAACAACTTTTAAGCGATTTGCACGGAAAAGTCAGGGTCAAGCGAGGGTCAAGCGAGGTTGAGTGCTGCAGAATCCACATTTCTCAGATTTCCTCTTAAATGCCATTAAAAACTGCTGAACTACTGACTTCGTTCGCACTTTTTAGTCTCACGCACGAGCTTCGGCTTTGCGTTCGTGAAAACGTGAAAACGTGAAAACGTGAAAACGTGAAAACCGGTTGCTGCGACTTCAATAGAGGGCGTGAAGTGTAAGCTGGCTGCGCTCGCCATCGGCGTCCGCGATACCGTATCAGTGAGGCAATTTTAATTTTACATTTTATATATGCAAATTAAGTGTAAATGCCAGACATGACGAAATACAAGAGACAAATAAACGCATAAATAAAAACCGCAAAGGGAGAAAACTAACTGTAGTTGATAAAATTGTATGGGTGGATTTTATATTCCGTTAGCTTGGCTGCCTTTGATATTTAGAGTGTTTTTTTTTGTCTTGTTTAACTTAACTTTTACACGCAAATTATGGCCAGAATTCAATTCATTAAAATTGTAATCCAAAAATCAGCCCTCTCACTTCTTATTTGGTATCATAAAATTGATAAAATTCACTAATTTTAAATTGGAGAAATATTAACATTTTTGCAGAAATCTGCCATCAACACAAAAGCTTTGAAATTTGAAGGAAGTAAATGTCAAAATATTTCCACCTGTAAACGAGAAAATGAATGCCAAAAAAAGCTTCTTTTATGAAAAAAGCTCGCAGCGAATGTCAGAACAAGGAGAGACCAAAAACTCTGCACGTGACCTGAAAAAGGATACAACAAAATAAAAGAGAGGGAGAAGCGAAGTAATAGAGAGGCAGGATAACTGCACTGGCAACGAAATGAGAGATGATGTAAGTGTGTGTGTGTGTGTGTGTAATCGTAGTGAGAGAGAGAGAGAGAGGAGTTCCAGCAGCTACGAAATTCTTACGAAGTGCGTTTCCCTCTCTTTTTACGTTTTAAATTGTGCTCAAATTAATATTGCATTTACGATTACCTTCAAATATTTTAAAGATTTGTTAACAATAAATTAATTAGCAACTTTACACTTCCTTTTTAAATATTTCATTAACAGTTTCAAACACAGAAGAGTTTTCTGCGCATGCTTCCTCCCAACTGTCAAATTTCACTCTCTGAACTTTGGATGTTGGAATGCTTCTCCTTCTCTTTCTCGCCTTGAATGCATCAGAATTCGCAGTTGGTTGTCCTGAATTCGGAGTTCACTTTTTTTTCTATGGCAAACTGAGGCTGATGCACTGAACAAAAAGCTTTGAATGTAGATTTACATTTTACTGCACAACTACCCTCGCAATTCACACACACCCGCACACACCCACACACACCCACACACACACTCGACATCACATACAGGTCGTGGTACTCAACCCGCTTGGAATTCACAACGATTGTCATCGTTAGTGCAGCAATTTTTGAAATTACGGCGACCACTTGAAGCCTCGTCAGAGTGACTAAATTAAATACTTAATAAAAACGGTAAAATATGGTGAAGAGCGAGACGTGCAACACACACACACACACACCCACACACACTCAACATCAGTAATTACAAGGAAGACCTGGTTAGCAAAATTTTCTAACTGGAGGCCAATTCAGACTCCTTGTCTCTAAAAAAACAACAAACACTAATAAATACACACTCAACCGCACACACATACACATCGATCACTAAATCTCTCATGGAAAATAAGAGAAAAACTTAAAAAAAAGCAAACGAACTCGAGCGTCTCTCAGCTGAGTGATGCTCTCAGGGTCGTCGTCGGTGCCACGAGGTGTGTTAAAGTGTCGCAATTAAACGATTATCAACGCTCTTCGCACCACACGAGATGTGAAGAGAGACTTGGAAGCAAGACAGGGTTGCACTTACCTCTCGGCGCACTTGGACGACGCAGGGTTGCACTTGGACGGCGGCTGACAACTGACAAGACCAGCGGCGAATCGAATGCGATGAAATCAAAACCTTTTTTGCGGATTGCGGGCTGAGAAGATGCTATTTTATTGCACTTTCCTGGACGACACTTTGATTTTATTGATTTGTTTTTTGATTTTTAAGCGTTTCACTTTTTTATTGAGTTGTTGTTTTTTTTGTTTCACAGCTCCTTTTTCAGCTCCTTTTTTTTGCTAATTTTATTTTACACACTTCATTTGAGCGGCGACTTCAGCTCGTTCTGAACTCCAGCTTGCTACTGCAGCAAGACTTTCTAGACGTTCGTGGCATGCAAAAATAATTATTAATTCTTATCGCAACAAAGCGATTGCACTCACGAGTAGAATTGACTTTTATTCACTGCATTCACCATGAATAATGGATGCAATGCCACAGAATATTCCACATCGTATTCCGTATTGCATTGCGCGAGTATTAAAATTGAAATGCAAAATAAATAAAATTCTAGAGATGCAGTGATTTTCGCGAAATTCTACTTGTTTTTCTGCGTAGGTGGAAAAAAGTGATAATTAATGAAGTCAATTGAAAAATTGTGTAATAATTGTAACTTCTTCTGCTTCTTTTTTCTGTGTAAAATTAATATTATTTGAAAATGAAGTCAGTAATGGATCGACGAGAGCATTTTTAAGGGTTTCGGGTGGCTTGAAACTTCCCAATTTAGCTTTTACTTTACTCTACTCAACGGAAAAACTGCTAAAATGGAAGATTATTGCGTATTTTCCACTTGACACTCCAGTTTTTACAGTGTAAAACTACGAATACCATTTGTACAGATAAAGAAAAGCCAAGTTAATATATATAAAAACAGTTGAAATACTCATTCTACTCACAATAACTTGAAAAGAACTTCGATATCTGTGAGTGTATCTAAAAACAGCTGTTCTCTCAAATTCATTGCCAGCTACAACTATAAATATTCGAAATCTAATCACTGCATCGCCGCGAACTATTTTCTAAAATACATTTTAACATTTTGTGCTATTTTTAGTTCATCATATCAACAAGTTTTTCGGTGGCAAAACGCGATGATTGTCTCCTCTCATCTTCAGCACTTTTTCGGCGGGTTTTTCTCTCAGTAGAAATGAAAATATGAGAAATTCTGCATTAAAATATTCAAATTTAGCATTAAATAAACTGGAGATATAGCAAGAAAGGACAACAACAACAACGAGGACGACGACGACGACGACGACGACGACGACAACGACGACAACGACGACGACGACGACGACGACAACGACGACGACGACGACGACGACGACGACGACGACGACGACGACGACGACGACGACGACAACGACGACAGCTTTGACGTTTTTAACCTAAAAAGTCATCGCGTAACCTCAGCGAAGTGATAATTATAGCAGCGGCAGCTTTTCAGGATGATAATGATGAGAAATAACAAAAGCAAAACAAAAACAAATAATCACAAGTATCAATAACAACAACAACAACAGCGAATGAGTGTTGTACAACATAATTTATATAACGAGTATCTCGACTGGTATCTGCAACACAATCAGCGGAGGGAAAAAAAAGTGTATTTGCGAGATACGCAAGTGAGACCGAAACAACAACAATGGATCATTTTTTTTCTGTAATTTTTCTCTATTTAATTTAATTTCCTGAGCGTCTTCTAATTCTTCTTCTTCTTCTTCTTATAATTTGATAAGACAGACAAGAGTTGAGAGCGAACTAAAGGTTAGCGAAGTACGTGGAGGAGAAGAGAAGAGGAGGCACGAGGTGCACGAAGATTTACAAAAAAAAAAAAAAAAAAAAAAAAAAAAAAAAAAAAAAAAAAAAATTTTAAAAAAAAGAATCAATTTGTTATTAAGACGCTGGTCAGCCACTCGTACGTGACAAGGGAGCGCGTTTAACTGTAATAGACACGCGCTGGTGTGAACTGCTGCGGCGCGGCGTGAATTGTGTTTCGAGATACACTCGCACAACTAAACAGAGCATCCAGCAAAATGAAGTGAATTTTTGAAGAACACGAATTACTTATTTCAGTCGCAAGTAAAAATCAATGCTAAAATTTTAGTGCTTCCGGGTTTTCCGCTTGCCCGCTCCCCACTTAACTGCTGCCCTTTCATCTCAGTGGGAATTTCACTGCAATGCAGCGGTGTGCGCGACACACAGACACACACGCACACGCACGCTTACAAAGTTTGAGCTAGTTTGTGCGACAACAACGCTGTTGTTGGTTGCCAAAAATGTGCCTCTCGTCTGTCGTCGTCTGTCGTCGTCATCGTCTGTCGTCGTCGTCGTCGTCGTCGTCTGTCGTCGTCGTCTTCGTCGTCGTCGTCGTCGTCGTCGTCGGCGTTGAACAGACGAACGGAAACACGAGCCCACTTTTTTCCACCCACTTTTCTAGCACGACGCCACTGAACCGTTAAAATATTTATTTTCCGCTTGACATGCATGTGTGACGCGCGTCGTTACCTTGTTGCCACAAGCAAAAGTTTCTTCAAAAGCAGAACTTTGATTTGGTCGCAAAATGCTGCGAACACCACACGGTGAACTACTGAAGTCTTCCTCACGGGGACGAAAGATAGTTGAAGTGTTGCTGCTACTGCTGCTGCTGCTGTTGTTGGCGCGCGCGCGTCAACTTCACGGTGCGATTCGAGCGAGCGAGAGACTTGGGCGAGCGCTACTCCATGGCAGCGAGTTCCGATTTCGACTGTGGCTGGCTTTGGCTGCGGCCGGCCGAAAAGCCCACGGAGCGGCGAGCGACGAGCGTCGAGCGTTGTACAGCCAGCCGCAGCTCCTCTTCTTCTTCTTCTTCGCTGTAGTTTTTCACTTTATCAGCGTTTGTGTTGTTGTTCGCATGGGTGTCGAGTGCGTGGGGTTCGACGGGGAGGGTCACCGGCCCCTCGCTTTCATTCAGTTTCATTTCGAAGATTTCAAACTCAATGTTTGGAAGTTTTAGAGATTTTATAGAAGTATTTAAAAGTTATCGATAATTTCGAACGCCTTCTGGAAAAAGTGCTGCCTACTCCCCGCTTGTGCGGTGGACTTTGTTGTTGCTGCTGCTGCTGCTTGCTGTTGTTATTTTATGTTTGCTCGTTTTTCGCTTTTAGGTTTGATGTGGATTTTCCTGTGTGCCGATGAGACGATGGCTCGCGACGACAGACGGGCTGCCATCAGCAGCGACGACCGACCGACAGCCAAGTTTGTGTGTTTGTTTGTTCGTTTGTTTGTTTGTATCTAACACCAGCCTGTCTCTCTCTCGCTCTCTCTCTCTCTCGCCATCTCGGGCGCTTTTCCGCTCAGCGGAATTTCCTTTTCTGTATTCGGAGAGACGTTTCACTCTCCGAGAGACGTTCTCACTCTCCGAACAACTAGTTTGACAGTGATTTTCGTTGCTTTGCATTCGCTCGCGATTCCCAGCGAAGAAGCGAAGAAGCGCTGACAGCCGAGATTTGAATGCTTTGACTTCTAAGGGGTGTCGATGGTCGGTGCGGGTGGGGGAGGGGAGGGGATTTTACTTTTTAATTTTTTTAAATATATGTAATTCTTAATAAATATGATTTCTTTAAATTTAACATTTTCCCATTTGTGAATTTACAGAGCTTTTTCTAACATTTGCTCTCATTTCAGAATGTCTCTCTCAGCAAAACGAGGTTTACATGCTCTGCTCTGAGTCCGCATTTTACTCTCCAAGTATTTCCTCCCCCCACCCCTCCTTCTCTTTCGCTAAATCTCTCACTCTCTCTCTCTCTCTCTCTCTCTCTTTCTTTCTAGTCTAACATTTACGTCACAGATAATGACGTCTTTAAGTCTCCCTCTGTTGTTATTGTTGTTTTCGTTATTATTGTCATTTTTCCACTTATCGTTGTTGTTAGCATTACTTTGACGCCCACAAAAAAACAACAACAACAACTACATACTACTTCGCCCAAAACAAAGAAATCAGCTGATTAAGCTTCTCCGCAGCTGTCGGCGAATGCAAAGAGAAAACAGGGAAAAAAACTGAATTTGCAATTGAGAACAAAATATTTACATTTGTATCGAAATATTGTGATAAAAGATATTAATAAAATGAAATGGATTTTTAACATTTCATTCTTCACTGAATTTACCTTCACTTAGTCATCGTTTTCTGTTTACACACAACAATTTTACTTTTCTCAGTACAGCAGACTGCAGCT
Source organism: Sicus ferrugineus (assembly GCA_922984085.1). NCBI lineage: Eukaryota > Metazoa > Arthropoda > Insecta > Diptera > Conopidae > Sicus > Sicus ferrugineus. The sequence continues at coordinate 4,826,418 of OV277352.1, forward strand.
GCCTGTCAAGACTGTCAGTGAAGGAATTTCCGCCGTTGCATCCGTCATTACGAGAAGAGGAAGGAAACCACGAAAACAAGTCCACACCTGATATCTCTCTCACACACACACACACACACACCTACGTTCCAACACCAAAAAAAGTAAACTCAAACCATTTAAAGATGAAAAATCGCCACAACAACACAGCGAGCACAACTTATCTCAGTTAATCGCGCAGAGATGACGGAGAACACAGACATCATTTTGCTCAATAAACAGCTTGTGTGCATCGGTGTGTCATAAAGATAACGGGCGGTATATAATATCCGATTTTATCAGCTGCTTATAATTTTCAACAGAAATCTGTAGAAGTTTCCACGGCACGAGATAATATTATCTTTTATTGACTTTTATTATCCCGAGATGAGTTCAGCGAAGAGTTGCCAACTCATGAGGAATAATAAAGCGTGAAGAATTTATCACTGTGATAAGCGTTTTTCGAGGCATGCGTTTTTCGAGGTGTGTGTGTGTGTGTGTGTGTGTGTGTGTGTTGATGTGCCCTGTGCAGTTTTTAAAATAGTGGAAATTTTGTTCTTCCTCTCATAAAGCTGTAAATTAATTAGTGAATTACTTTTGCTTTCCCTTTTCGTCTCCGATTTCTGTCTTTCATTTGTGTTTCTTTGTTTTTTCATTTCTATTTGTTTTCGTTCCCTGTTGCTGATTTATTTTTGTTGCGTTGCGGCCAACACGGCGGCGGCGGTGGCGGTGGCGGCGGCGGTGGCGGCGGCGGTGGCGGTGGCGCTGGCGGTGGCGGTGGCGGTGTTGGCGGCCGCAGCGATGATGTCGTCGCCGCTGCAATTTTCCTTGTAGGCTGACTGAGTGCAGCCAACCATTCATCCGTCCATCCATCCATCCATCCATCAACTCAAAGAGGGGCGGAGGACGTTGAAAGAACTTGGAATGGCAGCGAATACTGAAAGATTAACAGCTGCAGAGAGTCTGCCGCCAATGAATGAGTGGGGAGACCTTGACCCACTTGCGACTCCACTGCGCGTGTATGAGTTCAGTTGAGTTGAGTTGAGTTGTCGTGTTCGTGTTCGTGTGAGCCACGAATTGCAGTTTCTTTGCAGTGTAATTCGTGCCGCCAAAGAATTCCTAACGCGCGAAGAATTATATTGTTGTTGGTGCCAAACAGGCGCTCGCAGACGCTGTTATGCAATATTGAATTTCACTGTCGCCACGCTGGCGACAATAATTTTGTTGAGTCACATTTGAGTGGCAGCGCATTCTATGCACTCCTCAAAAAAGTATCTCGATATTTGTTTTTTTATTTCTTGCCATGAGCGGCTCTACAATCGTCTCGATGGAGGTCCTCGTATCGGTCTCGATTGTCGCTTGGAAAATAGGAAAACACGTCTCGCTCTCCCGATCACGATCTCGACTAAAACAGACGTCTCGGCCTCGATTATCGCCTCGACACAGAAAACCCTTTTTCTATCTTCACTCGCTTCATATTCAATACCAATTAATACACCAAAAAAAAAAAAAAAAAAAAAAAAAAAAAAACTTGTGCTCTTAATTAATGCAAAAAAAAAAAAAAAAAAAAAAAAAAAAAAAAAAAAACTTTTGCTCTTCCTCCACTAATCACATTAAAACGGACAACGAGAGCAAAAACAATTGCAATGAATAAAAACGAGAATGAAGGTGCGCCTTACATCAGTCGGCGGCGTGGCGTGTTGAGTTTAAATGTTGTTGCAGTCATTTAGCTTTGCGTTGTTGTTGTTGTTGTGTTTGCTGCAGCAATAATTAAAGCCAATAATAGCAACTGGGTTAGCGGGGGGAAAAACAGTTTTGTTTCTTAATCTTCGCCCTTTTTTCGCTAGTTTTTTTTTCGTTAGTTTTTTTTCCATTTGAACCCCGGAGACCCAACGATTCTGCCATTAAAATTCATTATTAGCATGAAATTTTAAAGAAATCTCTACGATTTCAATAGTTTACAATAATTCAAAATAATTCTTCTGAAATGTAAGTGAATCAAAAAACAAAAACCCTCAAAATTTTTATTGATTATTCAGTTTTTTTTTTTTGTAGCTGGCGTATTTTTCTTCTTTGTAGCTCAAAAATGTTCGATTATTTGATTGTTATTTGAGTCTTCTAGTGAGGAATTTTACAGGTTGTCGATGAATTTCCCCGCTGGGTCAGAGTCACACACACACACACACAACGCAATCCATTAAAAGGCAAAAAAAAGTTTAGTGAACAGAAACGAGATGGAAAAAGTGACGGCCTTCCAGTCATAATTTTAATCCAATCAGCGTCGTTTTGAGCTTTTTATTCTTCAATTAGTTGAGTACTTTTTTTGAGGAAACGAGAACTAGAATTTTAGAACACTTTTTACTCTCAATTACGCAGACTTCTGGCATGAAAGTGAAACTGAATATTTCGGAGTTAACAAATTTAGTTAACAAATAATACAACAAAAATTAAGATAGGAATTCAATTATTCTCTGGAGCAGAAGGAAGAAATTCTTTGTCATTTTATTACATTTTTTATTACATTTTGAATCGTTTATTCGTCTGGTTTTGATTTCTGTGGGAAAATCCGAGAAAAAATATTGCATACAACAACACTGAATGAGGCAACAACACTGCAGCGATGTGAAATAAGCGTTGCAATTGCTCGCTGCTCGGATGCAAAGAGTTTGAAAATTCCACAGCGGATTCTGCGAGTGAAGCAGCATCCAGCGAACTTGCCATCAACATTTGACATTCTCACTTGCAAGCGACACGATTTTCTCCATGGATTTCGAGGCATATGAATTCTTTTTTTCTTCTTCTTCGATTCAATGCAATTTTCTAACCTGTTTTGTGGAATGCGTGGGAAAGCGGAAGAATTAAAGATTCCTCATTTCAAAATGTCTGCTTTGCTCTCGCTATTTCGCAGATTATCTTCATTAAACGAGAATCAAAGCTGTTCGGCGTAGCATGACTTGCTGGAAGAGAGCAAAAAATCGCAAGTGGCTTCCAGCTCCAGCCGAGAGAGACTTCCTTTCAAACGAGTCCGCCGTGACCTACTAAACTGAATGCAAAAGCGGACTGCTGCGACAGCTCGATGCTCACAAAACCGCAACAAAGGCAACCACGAGAATAAACTGTAAACTGTAAACTGCTGCCGAGAAGTAAACGCAAAACGGCTTAAGTTACAACGGCGAAACAACAACAGGAAAGGCCTGCAGAGCGGCAAAAGAGCGCAACGAAGCCTAGTTATGCCGTTGCAAAGTGTGAAGCAGGCTCGAGAGAAAGCTGATTAATCTGGAGAGTAAAAACTCTTGCACACACACACACACACACACACAGCAACTCAGAACAAGATTCAATCGCGTAACGAGGTGAGCAAAAAGCATCCTTTGAACGCAGAGAGAAAGCGATGGTTGGGTGAGAGAGAGAGAGAGAGAGAGAGAGATAGATAGAGCGAGCGGGTGAGTGGGAGACGGGGCAACAATAAAGTTTCGGTAGTTATCAGTTTTTTATGCGCTCTTTTACGCGAAAACCTGACTGCAGCGCTTGAATTGAGTTCATTCAGCTAGAAAGCTGACGAACGCGATCGACGATCGCCATTCCGGCCGGTTTTTTGACACCGCTTGCGGTTTCTTTCCAACTCATAAATATTTGGCTTCCGCTTTAATTGGCTCGGCTAATTAACTCGCATTACAAAATGCGAAAATTTAATGAGACGCGAGCGGAAGACGTTATGTTTTCTCCAACTAATGCATTCGTCGACGCGCTTGCATGAACGATGGATTGAATCATCATCAATAAAATCAACTACACGTTTGTTTTTGCTGTCTCTCTCTCTCTCGCTCTCGCTCTCTCTTCCACAATCACTCACCTTGGCATTGAAAAGCCGCTCGTTTCTTGAAAATTGTCAATATTTGCGACAACCAGTTTGCAAGTGTGGCAGAGTTATAAAGAAACAACAACAGCAACCACGTAAGTGAGACAAAAGTAGTGTAAAAACGGTAGAACGGGTTTCCATTTAAGCTTATTAAGTGGAAAATGTTTTTGTCCGTCTTGCAGGAATGTGGCAACACCGTTTGCTTGTGAGCCGCATTAACAAATTCCACGAGAAGCAACGAAATAACAAAAAAAAAACTTGATTCGTACATTGAACTTGAAGACTTGAAATAAGCGAAAAAATAACGAATGAAATTTGTAGGAAAAATTTTCAAAATAATACACTAAATTAATTTTTTTTAAATTTTTTTTTTTTGTTTTAAATTTTTTTTTCCATTAAATTTCATCTAATTCAATTTCGTTTCCAATTATTCTACGCTATTCTACTCTAACTTCTTTAATTTGAATACTTTTTAGCAACTCTTTATAAATTTCTTGCAAATTTCACGAAATTAGACGATTCAATTAAAATTGAAAGCAATTTATTTCTACATCTAAACAAGCGACCAACGATGGCCTGAATAGGCATGAATTCAATTTTATCAGTACATCCATCCGCTTGGCTGGCTTGTTGCCACCCCGTTCCTGTTCGTGACTTCTTCCGGTTTTCTTTGCTATTCTCGTGCGACTGACAGTCATGCAAATGCGAATGCAAATTCCCACACCAACGTCACACACCATCGCCAACAACTACAGAGACGGCAGCAAACGTCCTTCCCCGACGTCACTGCCAAAAACAAAAACTTTTATCACGTGATCTTCTCTCGTGTTTACCGTTTACCGTCTGCACTTCCTACCGCCGACACTACACAGTCGGCAGATTCAGTCTGCTGCTCAAGTATTGTATCAAGTTTATTTATTGTTGTGGTTGTTGTGGTTGGTGTGGTTGCTGTTGCTGTTGTTTTTACAGTTATTGTGTTGTTATACTTCCTCTCCCATTTCGTTCTTTAGAATCCCTTTTTTTGAACTGTTCTCAAAATTCTAAAGGGAATTCATTTCGTGTTGAAAGTTATTGCTGTGAAATTTATTGCATTTCATCTTTCCCATTCTGTTGTGCTGCATTGGCAACACTGGTGGTTTAGTACAGAACTAACAAGAGTTTGTTGCAAGCTTTTAGGCTGCAGTTCGTGAAGCATTCCTTAAATTCCGTGGCAAATTTACTCATTTTGCATACTTTTAGGCACTGCAAAATAGATGTTTGTCGCTCATCGACACTGCAACAGTTTTTCCTTTTTTTGAAGGACGAAACTCAGTAACGTAGAAAAATACTCTAAAAGCTGTACAAGTATCTCGAAGCAAGCGATTTTTTAGAGGACTAAAACTGCTGTCAATGCAAAGTAATATATTTGAAAAAATTTCCAAAAAATTTTTCAGGCTTATTTTAAAAAAATCCTAATATTGAATCCAAATTCTAACGTTTTAAAAAATGAGTACAAAGAATAATGCAACTTTTTCTGTTATTAAAGTTTTATTAAAGTTAAATAAGGCGTCTCATTGTTCTGAGCGTCCCTGTGTTTGAACTCCATTCTGTAGCGTTTCTGGGTTTACATTTGCAGTAGCAGCAACGTTGCTATCTTAACGCTGGTACTTGTTTTTGTTTAGTTCTATTGGTGGTGTTCATTGTCATTCAACGGCTGTAAATATTTTTTGTACATTTTTAATTGGTTTGAGAATAACCTAATTTATTAAGTAATTAAGATTCAACAAAGTCGCGTTCATATATCGAATAAGTTGAAATCACCTGGCAGGTTATTGATTTTAAAATTTATTGTTTGCCAACATGGCTTCTTTCTGCCTTAAATTTAAACAATTTCGGATAAAACAATAAATTTAAGTTTAGCATTTCGCTAATCGGTTTTTTCGCTTTTTTCGTTTCTTATCATTTTGAAAAAATGGAAACAATATTAGATAAATTTTGAAAGTTTTGTTTCAGTGCTTTTTATAATTTTTCACCATAGGTGAAAATGTGAAATAACCATGCCGCCGGTGAAGGCGCACAATCGGCTGATATCAACGGCGCAAGAATCATACGAAGATACGCAGAAGCTCGGTGTCAAAATTATCTTGTTCGCCGCGAATGTGGATTGCGGGCCCATACTCTAGAAAAATATTGAGAAAAATTTGAAATATCTCTAAGTTTCAAATTAGCCAAACGAATAACGCTTATAAGTGCGGAACATTGGCATATATTTTTCGGAGTTACGATTACTCGATGACGAACGCAAACGCCAAACGGTCGCCGTGACGCAAGGCCGCGGCGCAAGAAGCACTTTAAACGGTGTCGGTGTCGCAGCTACAGTCTGAAACGAAAACGGAGGCAAAGCCGCTGAAGGCTTGCTGTCTGGAACCATTGTATCTTTTGCTCGAGAAGAACGTGTGGCAGTTCAAACACAAAATCGAAAATTGAATCAATTTTGCTGTCTTTATTTGTTACAAGTTGGCTAGAAAAAACGAAGTTAAAAAGAAAGAAGCCATCAAAAAGTGGTTAGCAGAAAAAAGAACCCAGCCCAAAATCAAGTCAAGCATTAAAAAATAGAAGTAAAGAGAAGAAACCAGAAAAACGACGTCTGATGAAGCGAAGGTAAAGCGAAGAGGAAAAAGCAACCCGACGAATGAACCACCAAAGATTGCAGTTCCTTCGCAAATAATTTATTTAGCCGTGGAATTAGTTTGAACAATTAGAAAGGAAAGCTGCTCGTCAAACATTTTGCGATTTCGGAAGTGTGGAGTTTGCGTTAAATTGCAATAAAAGCACCTTCATTAAAGTCTCGGTTGAACCATGGTCGAGGAGCTGAGGGTGGTGCTTAGGCGTAACGAGCTTACGGGCTTTGGGTTTTCACTGTTGGGCACTACGGGACCGCCGCATGTCATCTACGACATCATAGAGAACTCCCCGGCAGCAGACTGTGGAGCGGTAAGTGGAAGAACGGCAGCTACTTTAGAAATAATGGATAGATGCTTAGCGTCCACACTATTACACTTTCAATTACTCATCCACTTGAAGTCATTTAATTTATATAGTTGCTCACATAGCGATACCGATGAATATTCAAATATCAATAATAAACAGATCATTCAGATAGGATTTTACTGCGGCCCTAAATTGTTGTCGCCGTATGTGTCACGGAAATTTAATACCGTGCAATGGTTGCTTCGTTGACTTTATTCTGGTGTCACCGCAGTGTGTTTCTTGCGTGTTTCGTCATCTACACTGACTAGCTATCCTCTTTCAGCTCTTTTCTAGTTGGGTGTTAAAAGTAATTCATGTTATTATTTAGTTTTTGTAGTTTCATACAACTGTTCACAGCCCTTTTTTTTTGCTTTTAAATACTTTAAATTCCTGAAATACAGGACAAACTAAGGAGGATATTGGGCGGAGAATGGCGTGGTAGCTCCCACCCAACCAAAATTTCAAACTTTTGATGAAATTATGAGCCGGGATATAAAAGACATTTTAATTCTATTAAAAGCTGAATTGTAAGAAACGGAATTGTTTTAAAAAAAATTGTAATGAAAAGAGTAAAATTTTCCACTCCTACGAAAAATGCCACGATTTGTTTTTGAATTTTTCGTACGAAATATTTGACAACATACACCTTGAAACTTGAATTTTTAAGAGAATCGCCGTCGACTTTCTGCGAAAAGAATCAATCCCCAAATTTTGTTCTATTTATTAGGAAATTTTCTTTTTTCTTGTAAATAAAGTTGCGTTCGTTAATTTCACAAATATATTTATATTTTTGTTATCGTAGTTGTTTATAATTAGCAATCGAACGAAACAATAAAAACTTTATATAAAGACAAATGGATACAAACGGGGTTGTTCCCAAAATAAATATGCTGTAAATAAGTAAAAACCATGGTAAAAATATCAGAATATCGCTTACTTTTAACATTTCTTAATTTAATATTTAATTTTTACACATGCGGATATAGTTGCTAAGATTTTTCATTTAAAATGCATATTAGAGGGTATTTTAACTTTCCGGCTTTAATTTTGAAACTTTTTAATCCCGATTTATAAGCGGTACGGTAGTAATTACTTGTTTAGCTGATTTCCCATGTAAATCCTGTAACAATTAAATTTATGTAAATTGAAACGAAACTCTAAACCTGTCTTGGCTACGCATCTAAACTGCATACATTGTTGGCGGTGAATACCTTTGCTTTTGTCCGATTATGTGGTTCGAAGCTACATGACGGTTTTCTAGACAATTCGTGACGAGCAACTGGATTTTATTATTGCCGTCGAGTCCAACCATATCTGTATGTACGCGTATATAATGATTTCATTGAAAGTTGATTGGGCGGAGGTTAATAATCGCCAGCGTTGCTGCTGCTGTCACATAATATCAACAACAAGGAGAATATTACTACGAAGAGTCACAGAAAGCAAAATTGTCGTTCATAAAAAGATTATAATTAAAAAGAGCGAGAGAGCGTAAGCGAGTAAAACGTACACGTTGTTAACAGTGATGACAGTATTACAACAAAAGCATTTAAAAAAAACTTGAAAGAAAGTCTGGCAACAAAAACTATCAATAGCACCAGCAGCAGCAATGACATCAAGGGAGAAAAACATATTTACTAAAAAACTTATCTATTATAAAAAAAAAACACACCTTACACTGCAGCTCAAAGCAGTGGCGCATGTGCAGCATATAAAGTTACTGGATCAGAAGTTATCAGTCGCCAGCAGAAACAACAACGACTGTTCTTGAAAAGAAAAAGCAAAATCGTCTAAAACCGATTGTTGTGCACGGTGACAAAAATAGAAGAGCATGTTAATGGACGAACTAAGCCGCTGCGATAAGACTGCCAGCTTCAATTTCCGCGTAGTTAATAGAATCTCTACGCCAGAGTTAAAAATTCACAAGTGAGGATTTGTTACTAAATATCCCACGGCAACTACAAAATTCAGCATATATTCTCACAATTATTAGAAAGTTCATCTAAAATATCCACATACGTTCTATTTCCCTTACAGATTCTTCCCACGGCAATTAAAAATCCCTCAAACTCTACCTCTCGTAAATTAAAAAAAATCTCACTTTTATTTATTTTCTCAAAAATTTGCTGTAAAAATACATATATTCATTCAGGCAATTAAAAATCCCCACATACGGCATTCTTGTTATGTGTTACTGAAAGCCCTGCGTTGTCCTCTTTAACAATAACAATATAAACTATTCTACTTTATTACACTTGTTTACTTGACGTTTGTTATGATTTGCTTATTATTTCTTCCGTTCATGTTTCTTTGGAACGCTTTGCTTAACGATTTTGTTTGTTATTGTTGTAATTGTGATTTCTTGAATGACATGTTTTAGCCTTAAAGCCAGCTAACAACACACATTTAGTAATACGTCAGCATATGTGCGTCAGTTAGCATTCCAAAAAAAAATACTTCCAACTAATTTTTTTAATATATGCAGAATTGTAAAAAAAAACGAAAATGGACGACTTTCGTTTAGAAAACTTGAAACCATTTGCAAAAAAGCAGAAAGGAAGGTAGAAACACAATTTGTACAAACACAATTTTCAAGAAGCAATAAAAATGTGCATAACCTAATAAACGTTGGCACTTCAATAATTCGTTTAGCCACCGTCATCACGGTCCAGGTGGTTGCACCTTTCTTTACGTGTAGCATTGATTTTCAATAAGATTTCTGAAGGTTCTTCGATGCTATTTTCCGAGATTATGTTATTTTGTTACATTTATTCTAATTTCCAGAAATTTCAGCTGTTTTTTTTACAGAATTTTCTAAAGCATAATGGAATATTGTGAAGTTAAATGAAATATTTTCAAACCAAGTTATAAAAACAATTGTGATTTTTATGTTTACTTGAATAGTATAAAATCATTTTACAAAAATCAACTATTGGTACTTAAGTTATTACTGATGATAATATTCCTGCTTAGATTATTGTTGCATGTATCAAATGGCTACAGCTACCTATTAAATTCACCACTTTATTTTCATTCATTAAGTAATTTAGTAATTGTGTCAGTCTTTCAATTTTCCAGTTGGTCGATATTCTGCTTAATTTTAAGTAAAGACGTCATATTAAGGAAATTGTGCAAGCAAGCACGCATTTCCATACTTGGCTAATGATATAAGATCATCGTCAACGTACTACATATAAGTAATTTTGTATTTGACGTCAATTATTTTCCCCGGAATATTGCAGATATGAAGTTAGGAAAAAATCTAATACAGTAGAGTGCATTGAACTCGAATTCGAAATAGTTAGAAGGCAAACGTGTTAAAGGAAATCACTTTTAATTGAACTAGTTTGAACAGCTTAATTCTGTGTGTTTCAAATTGTCTATGTGCAATTATGGCTTTTGTAAAGGTTTCTGCTTTTTGTTTTGCTCCACTGACGGCATGACAGGCGGCGGGACTGGCAGACAGTTCGCATAATGACTTGTAAACGCGTCGTGACCTATAAATTCCTCTAACTGCACAGCAGACAAGTTGCGATGGAGGTGAATCATTGAAGAAAGCTATGTGAATGACTTTAGTTCCATGTTCGTCTCGTCTTGTGACATTTTTGTCACATTCATTATTTATTAAATGCGTCCGTACGTGATATAGAACCCGTACTCAATGAGATGCTCCCGAGAAGTGGAAAAGTGATAATAAGGTCCATACAGGACTCTGTCGTAGTATATTTTATTATTTAACAGATTATTGAAAAATAACTTAATTTATTTTAAGAATTCCTGATTTTTGTTATTAAAATTTAGTCTTTTCCTGTATTTATGTAAATATCTTTTATATTTGATTTTTTATTGACGTCTCGCACTGTATTATGAGTTCTTATAGCAATTCTCATATTCGACAAAGATTAAAAAAATCCCACATGTAAAAGTTCCCACAAAATGGAAACTGAAGAAGAGATTATTTTAACATCTGCGCATTTCTCATGCTTCAAGGAGGATTTTCAAGGGTCGTCCGTCTGAAGGTTTGTTGGTCGTGTCATGCATAGAGTGCAAAAAACGTTAAAATCCTTACGGCAAGGTGAATAAATCCTTACGCGAGGTGAATAAAATTAAAGAGAGAAAGTGTGGAGAGAGAGGGAGAGAGAGAGAGATAGAAAGAAAGAAAGAAATTGAGAAATGGAACTTTTTGTTAGTCTCTGAATGACTGTCTAACGACAAAGCTGATAAAGTGCAAAATCGTAGTTTATATTGAGAGAAATTTTATTCCAATTTCATGTTATTTACAATTGGTAATTAAACACTAAAAGCGTACTGTTGTTATATCTGATTATTAGTTTATCAAATATCACACCTAAGCAGCAGACGACGATTTGTTGTTTTAAGTAGGAACGAAGGCGCGGTTCATAGACGAAAGGGTATCGTGTAGACGCTTTGCAGTTTATTGCCGTTGCTCTTCGATTTCGGAGTGGGAGTGTCCACTATAAAATTAAATAGTTGCAGAAATCAATTAAAGACGACGCTTAAATACAAAATACGAATAAAAGTAATGGAGTTCAATTTTGGTAAACATGTGCAGCCGCATTCTAATTTAACGTCTTAGAATTATTAATTTGCGTTTCATAAATATGTAACTGTAATAAATCGTAATAGGCACTGTATAACGTTTGGTCATCTCGTGACATTTGACTAGCTGGCGAAGATATAACTTGATGCCACATTTTACTTCTCAACAAGCTTTAGAGACAGTAGCACTATTCTTGTGATAAAAATCGCTGACTTAAATCATTGTAATGCATTTGTGTGACTTTTTATGATGCTTTTGTATGCAAGCTTTTATTTAAATCTATTTTTGCATTCTCACTTGCAAGATTCTATAAGAAGGTGCAGTGGAATACACAGAGCAGAGTAATTTTTGTGAAAGGCTTTATTAAAGTGTGTACTTGCCGATGCTGGGAATTGATTTTTCATTTGTAAATTAACGCTTGTATTTATTTTGTTGGTCTCGGTTACGTGGAATAATTCCAATTGATGATTTGGATTTTTAGGTTGAAGCTGGCGATGTTATCCTTAAAGTAAATGGAACTGATGTACATCGATATACAACGAAGGAGGGTATGTTGCCGGTTTTGGAACACTAACATAACGGTACATAACATAAGATAACTGTATTTTTCTAACTTTTTCCAGTTCTGAAATGTCTACGTTTATCAGACGATCTAGTTACTTTAGAACTTAAAAGAGGTAAGAGAGTTATGACTTCACTTCGCCCAAAAGATTTCTAATCGCCTTATCTCACTCAGATCCCAAACTCAAAGCTCACATTAAAGAGCAGTTGGCCAAAAGCAAAAGTCCTCATTATGTAGATATAGAACCTCACAACATCTACGACTATAAGGACCACGTATCGCCAACAAATTCCCAAGCAGATGCTCTAAACTTATGCTCTTCATCCTTACGCTATAAGAGTCCCACAAACTTGCCGCCTCGTCAGACTTCAGCTAATCATAGTCGCAGTTCATCGGCTTCATCGGCTAAAATACAAATTGCTGAGGGAAGCAGCACTGGTACAGTAGCTGCATCAACAACAACGGCATCGGTAACATCAACATCACCATCAACATGTCGACCATCGCGTATTCCAACTGCTTTAAAAAATCCACAAAAAAATATCGTACAGCACTCACCGCAGCATAAACGGCCACGCCCATCGCAGATACCCACAAAGGCTTCGAACGGAAATACAAGGAATTCACCACCTACAGCACAAAATCTACAGCATTCGAGGAGTTATAGCGGCGGAGGCGGCGGCTGTGGTAGTGGTGAAGTTGGTTGTAGCGGTTACAAATCGCAGCAACACCGCGACCACTATCATCAGGAGCACCACCAGCAGCAGGACCAGGAAAACGTTCGAGAACCTGCATCTGCACCACCGCAGCCGAAAAAGGCTCCCCGTTTTGAAGCGTATATGATGACCGGTGATTTGATTTTAAACCTATCAAGGACACCACAGAGCAGTAACTTGATTGCGCCGCAAGCTAAAACGGTAAGATGAATTCTTCAATCTAAAAAATTATCTATTTTTAGTTCATTCTCCAATTTTTTATTTGACTCTACATAATTCTTATAAGCTCTGAAATAAGGTACTCAAGCCAAAAACTACTAAAAACGCGAAATGATCGTTTTAAATTACTTCTTCGCACACACAATGCGCTTTTTCTTGTTTCCTTTGCTAAGCATAATTGAATTTGCACAACAAAAAGTTTTTTCTCCCTCTAACAGGTGGACAGTCTTCGTGATTCACCAATTCGCGCCGCCGCTCGTGCTAATGGTGCACTTGCGCCGCGAGCATCAGGCGAATCTTCGCCGACATCGTCTTCATCTGTGGAATCGCCGACTCATTCTGAAAGTTCCGATTCAGTGAACTTAATGAAGAAGAGCAAAGATAAGACTTACAGTCGAAGCCAGCAACCGCAGCAGAAGCAGCAACAACTACAACTGCAGCAACACCAGCATAGTATTAATAACACGCTTAGTAACAACAGTAGTGATCGACAATATCGAAAAGATTCCTTAACCAACGACACACTCTTGCTCTGTGAAGAATTAGACAGGGACGAAGAAGATGACGAGATTGCAGGCATCGAAGAGCAAGGCGAAGAAAATTGTGCCCAGCTAAGCTGTGAGAACAATAAAAAAGATCAGCAACAGCACCGCTATCGTAGGGAACAGGAGTCGAAGCAGCCACAACGACGACAACAAAGATCTTATGATGACAACTACGAAGAGAATGAGGAGGACCAAACTCACTATGGCATCACTAATATCGAAACTTACAGCAGTGTTGGAGAAGGAGCTGATGAGGAGCAGCATCAGGATGGTGATGAAGATCTAAGTGCCTGCGTTTCAGTGTCTTCGAATTCATTGGCTTCTGCCTCAGCAAAGCAAAGACTTCGTGATCTGAAGCAGAAGCAGCAGCAACTCAAACAGCATCATAACCAAACCATCTCATCAACATCACGAGCTGCTGCTGAGAATGCAAGCTTTAGTGCAGTGCCTACCATTGATTTAGTTGACTACGCGCGCGAGCCGCAACGAGCTTCTATGCAAGAGCAACAATTTTATCAACATCAACATCATCGTTCTCATCCCTCGTCTTCATCATCATCGGGCGGAACGATTAAAAGTGACGGTACGTCGCAGGACGAGACTTCATTCTCGGTGCCAAATTCACCGATTTCACTCTCTACGCCACTGCTCGACAAGGAGACGGCAAACTCAGTGCCTACCAGCCCGGAACCATCGAACATGATGGGCGCTGGTGCTGTGGGTGGTGTAGGCACCGTAGCCGCCACTGCTGGTGCAGCTGACTCGGTGGTGCGTCGCCAGAACGGCGTTGTGCGCAAGTGTGACTCAGCTGGCTTTCGAACCAGCAGATCTGAGGACCATTTGCAACAAATACAACGCGAGGGCATCGCAGCTGTTATACCCATCGATATCGATGAGGATGTAAATAGTTCTTTAAATACTTTACTAGACACTAGGCAAGATTCGGAAGACTCGCAGGTGAGATGGAATATATATATATATATATATATATATATATATACATACATATCATACATGAACTAATTGATAATTTAAGAATAAGACCCACAAATCTTTCATTTAGAAAAGTTAAGTAAAAAGTTTTATTTAAGGAATTACGAAATCGTTACGGTTGAAGTGTTTTTTACTACTGATAAAATTGAAATTTAAAACATCATACATTTTTCTCCTTAATAAACATTTCAACTTTGATGTAAAAAATACTTTACGGATTTTTGGATAGAATATACGAACTAAAAGTATAGAGAAACGAAACATGGTGTAAATTTGACAGAATAATTTGGCAGAAGTGCAAAAATTGCACGTGTAATTTTAAATAAAATAAAAATCATAAAGCTTATTTTAATCATAAGGATCGGTTCCCTCATGAATATCAGCTGAACGAAACCTCTTTGAAGTGAAACTTGTTTTTTGCACATATTATGTGAATATATTTGCTATCACGAGTAGTTCATTGTGTATGATATAATTTATCACTTCTCTGTGTTTTCTGTTTTAGCAATCATTTCTATTTTATATGTCTGTTTACGATAGGTAAACCATTTGTAGATTATCTCTGTTACTGGTTGGACCCATATTTAATTTAAAAAATGCTACGTATATGTATTAGAGACATAAATTTAAATTACGAATGTGGTTTTTATGTGGTCTTATCTTTTTTAGCTTGATTTTTTCCACCACCGATGTATGTAGCAAAAAATTGGATCTCTTTGCAAAAATCAGTTTAATTTATATGAATTGAATAGCTTTCGTTATTATAGTATAATTCCTCCTATTTTATCCTACAGCTTGCTTGTCTGTTCTTATATTCATCTGTGTCTGTTCTTTTAGCAAACACATATTAAAACAGCCGCATCTAAGCCCGGTGTCCTTTCCAGTCAAAGAAATACTATTTTAAATAAACGCAGGAAACATGTAAGAATTTTGATACCGCGTATTACTATGGGACAGCAAATACTCACGCAATCAATGCACAATAAAAGCAAAACTACAACATTAAGTTCTACTGCCACATCAGGAACACAGCAATTTAAAAAGGTTCAAACCAGTAATTTGATCCTAGAATTGAGAATTCAATATAGCAAATTTAGTTCACATAATAATATATCAAAAGGTTGCTTATATTTGTTTTAGTACACAAACATAACTACAGAAGGAACCTAAACGCTTATTTGCTACCCTAATTTGTCTCTGTTTGCTATTTTTTAGAAGTAGAGGGCATGACATAGCTTCCTAGTCAATAAATTACTTACACGCATTGTACGATTTAAAAATGTTCACCACCAGTTTAATTTTACAAGCGTGTAGATTTGTAATTACACCAAAACGGGTGAATTACAACCAATTACCATTTGTACAGCTATTAAAAATTTATAGATTGTAGGTAAATCTATTAAGGGGTTTCGGAAACTTTTAAAGGCATATTTAGAGCAAACTTTTACGAGTTACATGAGACAAAGTAAATGTGAAATTTTAACAAAAAGATAGATCTGGGTCCTTAAGTTTAATTTTTGAAACCTCTTAATGACTAATTTTATATATAGTTCTATATTAAAATGTAATGTACCATAAAAAATTGGGCAAAGTGGTAACGATGGTGACACGTTATATGACGGAAATTCATAAAGATAAATAAACAAATTAATAACTCACTTTTTAATTTTCCATTATATATTTGGTTACAAAATTAATTTCAAACAATATAAGACGCATACCCATTCCTTAAAAGGCACTGCAATAACTATTTTGGAAAACCCTGAAACACCTATTTTCTTACATTAAAACACGATAAATTGACATATTTTTTACTTAAAACGTTTTCGAAATATGATAACTTGAAACCTTTAGTGTTGGATTTTAATCTTTTACGAATATCACTTTGCCCTCCCACTCTATTAGAGTTGAAGTGTAATTCATTGGAATTTTGAAAAAGCTGTTAAATTTTTTAATTTTCAACATTAACACCTGCTCTGTACTTTCTGAAACCTGTGCGGCATTTAGGCATCGAATCGTGATCGTATTGTTTGGACCTACAACGCCCCTCTTACACCTCAACAGCTATACCAGCAGCAACAACAACAGCAGCAGAATGCTTACTATAGTCAGAGTTCTCCCAATTCGCACTCAAGTTCAATAAGCTCATCATCACCACATCACACAGACAGTCCGGTATCACCTACATCGGTGTCAAGTTCGGTAATGTCGTCATCGGGATCCAAAGGAGCAAATGCAGTGACGCCGACCAACGTATATCAACAACAACAGCAACAACATCAACCACAGTTGGCGCAAGGCAATGCCATGGGTTTGTTACCTTGTCCAGTTAATATCGGTGGTGGTGGTGGTGGTGTTCTATATGGTGACCAAAGTGTCTCCGAAGCCATATCTAACATATCGAGTCCTGATTATCAGGATGACGATAATTTATTGAGTTCTCGTGATCTTATAGGAGGCATGGTTCTTAGTGACCCCAGTGATTCAGATTCTACTATCTTAGTCTCGGATGCTGTGCACGGACGGACGAAGAAATCATCATCTTCGCAGCAGCAACAACAGCAAAAACAAAACGAACACAAACTCGTGATACAAGTGCGTGGTTTCGACAGCGGTAACAGCAACTCGCCACGTTCTGCTTATTCGGAGTTGAAAGATTCAGAAGATGAATTGGCCACACTGACTGAGGAGCCGCCGAGTTCCGTTACAGCACCAGCAGCAACGAGTACGTTGACTGCTATCGCTACCGGCGCCACTGCTGTTGGAGAAGGTATTACTGCAGCAGGAGGCCGCAACGGCGGTAACAGCGAGAACACACGTGATGCGTCGCCCCCCGTGTCGGATGATGGCAGCGATGTGGAGTCGTTGCATTCGTATCACTACTCACCAAAGGCAGTCGATATGCCGTCGGCCATAAGGTTAGCTAAGCGACTCTACTCACTCGATGGCTTCAAGAAGAGCGACGTTTCGCGACATTTAAGCAAGAAGTACTAGATTGGCATAAATAAGAAATTCCAGTGTTTTCTAACTACTACTTTTTTCTAGCAACGATTTCAGTCGCGCTGTTGCCGATGAGTATTTAAAGTATTTCAACTTCGAGAAGAAGACTTTGGATCAATCCCTACGCGAATTCCTACAGCAGTTCGCTCTCTCCGGCGAGACTCAAGAGCGTGAACGTGTTTTGGTTCATTTCTCCAAACGCTTTTTGGACTGTAATCCTGGCTCATTTAATTCGCAAGGTAATCGTAATTATTGTTTTCATCAACATTTTCCCAAGCTCTTTATGACTAAAATATATATATATATAGATGCGGTTCACACGCTAACATGCGCCATCATGCTGCTTAATACGGATTTACATGGTCAAAATATTGGGCGCAAAATGTCTTGTGCTGAATTTGTGGACAATTTAGCTGAACTGAATGATGGCGAGAATTTTGCAAAAGATGTGTTAAAATATTTGTATCAAGCGATTAAATCACAACCACTGGAATGGGCGCTGTAAGTATTCTGCTCAACTGTTGTGTGTTTTAATATTTAAATGCATTCGCTTCTTCAAGTGATGACGAATCTGTCAGCATACCAAAACCGCGAGTTGAATCTAATGTAGCCAGCAGTCACATCGGGCAAAATCCATTCCTCGACATACCAGAGTCATCAGCAGCGGTGGAGTACAAAAAGGGTTACGTTATGCGCAAGAGTTGCTATGAAGCGAATTATAAAAAAAGTAAGAACTTATTAATATATCTATTGCAGAAATCTAAAGTGTTGCAGCAACAGTTCACTGTCATCATAAGGTTTTGTAATTTGTCATTAATATCACATCAAGATCATCATAAATTACAGTTATTAAAGTGAAAATTCTCTTAAATAAAATTTGCAATAGAGTGAAATTTATTTACTCACATTTGTTGCCTTCCCTTCAACAGCTCCATTCGGGAAACGTTCGTGGAAGATGTTCTACTGCACCCTCAGAGATTTGGTATTGTTTTTGCATAAAGATGAACATGGCTTTCGAAAAAGTCAAGTGAGTGTTCGCTTATAAAAGAAATGGTTCGTTTTGGTCGCAAGAATGATTATTACAAATTGTTCTTCTAGATGTCGGACAATTTGCACAACGCGATACGTATTCATCATGCATTAGCTACAAAAGCTACTGACTACACGAAGAAGCAACATGTTTTCCGATTGCAAACAGCTGACCAAGCAGAGTATCTCTTCCAGACCAGCGATTCAAAAGAATTGCAATCGTGGATTGAAACTATCAACTTTGTCTGTGCTGCCTACTCAGCCCCTCCTCTTGAAGGTGCTGTAGGCAGTCAGAAAAGATTCCAACGCCCACTTTTACCAAGCACACATACAAAGCTACTTTTGGTTAGTTGACTAGTAATGCAGATTAGTATTTAACTCTAAAGTTTCTTTGCTTTTTAATTTATAGAAAGAACAACTTGACTCTCATGAACTACAGGTGGAACAGCTGGAGAATGATTTGGCTGAACACAAAAAAGGTCCCATTCCCAGTAAAGGACTCGCCTTGCAGAATTTCAAGGAAAAGGAGAGCTATTTACAGTATGAGGTAAATTTAAAATGCTATTAATATAATTACAAAGTTTTGAAAAACTTGAATTTGAAAATATTTTATAAAATTTAATTTTTTTAATCAATTAAAATTTGGTTTTTATTTTCAGCTCCTTCGCTATAAAACTTATGTGTCAATTTTGAACGCAAAGATTCTTGCCGACAAACAAGTGGAGTTGCAAATGCTAAATGATGAGGAATCGTCAGACACATTTGCAATAATAGGCAGTGGAGCCGGCGTGCTAGCTTCTACCAATGCAGCTAAACGCACCAGTGCGCACGTACTTGCAGGAGCAGCCGCAGCAACAAACCAAACGCAATTGAACAGTATTACTGCAGGTGGACATCCGCAGCACCCGCACCAGCATTCAGCTAACAGGTACAACTATCGCTCTGCCATTTATCGATCTGATGCTGCTCAGCAACAAGATCTTGGCTGACGTGTAATGGGGGTTTTCTCCGCTTGTGTGTTATAAGAGAATTTTTCAGTTTTTTTCCTCCATTTCAAAGTAATTCGTTTTCCACTTTCTTTTATAATGCCTCTGTTTGCTTTTTGCCTTTCAGTACGAATTTCGTCTTCAAAATGGCATTCATATCAAACTTAATGAGTTAAAAAATTTTTTTAATTAAGTTTTTTACTGGATTCAGTTCTAAATCTTAAAATTTAAAATTTGATTATTTATTAAGTTTTTGGGTTTCCATCTTTTTCATGATTAAAAATTATGTTAAACTTTTTCATGATTAAAATTATAAATTTTATATTTCTTAAAATCTTTACTTTAGAAAACAATTGTCTGTTCAATGTTAGTTATGTTTTCATATAAAACATAAATGTAAATTAAATGTGTTTAGAAACTTGTATTATGACTTTTGTCGCATTTCTTTCAGTTGCTCTCTACTTTCTTATTTTATTATTTCTTGGTCCTTTTGCCTTTTATGCTTTAATTGTCTTAATCTTTACAGCACACACATAATGTTGTATTTTTGTAATTTACTAACGTTCAGATATTGTTACCCATATTTAACATGTACATACATATATTTTAAGCGTAAGCTTTTGCTTAATCTTTAACTATAATATACTTATGTAAATCGTTTGACGATGGCTTGATTTCATTCCCAATAATAAGTTGTGATTGGTGTTGGCCACTCGTAATCAGAGTTTTTCAGAAATTAAAACATATTTTGTTATTACAACTACGCGCATCCCAACTCATGCCATATTTTGACAAACAAAAGCTATTTGATAACAAATTTTGCAGAACAACACCAGAAATTTCTCTGAATTATACATTAAGTTGTAAATATTACACTTGAATAAAAAGTATATCTTACTAATACTTTATAATTTAAATTAACTTTATTTTCTCACTTTTAGCTAAGCTAAGCTTGTTGTCTTCAGTAATAATTAAGACTTCATAAGCTAAGTCATCTACTTTCCGTATTCCGCATCTAATTTCCGTATATGCAACAATTCGTGATTCCGAAAATAATCAGTAGACTATTTTGCTTCAAACGATCTCATTATTGAATTATTCCAGCGGAAACCAAACAGAACAGGATTCCGTATTTCAAATCTTTTTTCAGCAAAAATAATTCTAATACAAAAGTTTGTGGGAAAAACCCAGGACTAATTTAACTGCAAATTGTAGAATAACCAAATCAGATAGTCTCACCAAAATAATGTCACATTAGGTCTGTACCCGCACTTGTTTTTAATTTAATTTCGTGAAAATATCAAGCTGGTTTGAAGTTCGTTTTTCAATCAAGATAAGAGTACTCGTAATATGGCTTTCAAGCTGATTGAGGTCCCTACTGGTACAGGCGTATTATATATTAATAAAGAAGAGCATTTCTTTTTTCTGTAAACATAATTTGAATACATTGCTTTTAGAATAATTTGACGCATTAATAATATTTTAAAGATATTGTGCATTAATGATATTTTGAAGACATTGTAACATTCTTTATATTATAGTAAAGCTTTGCCTTTAAAATAAATTCATATTCTATGTTAGTTACCCAGCAAATTTGACTATATCTTCTACTAACATACTACAGAAATCCAAATCCAGCATTATGAAACCCTTGTAAATATGATTTTGCCCTTAATGCTTACAATGCAATCTTAATAATTTACAACTTATTATATATCAATCCTGCCCAAGCTAGATTTTCATAACTTATCCGAATACGTATGCATTTAAAATAGTATAGCAAGCAATAAGTTAAGTTGTGTCACTTGAAATAAGCCGCTGATAGTTTTTGTAGTTTAAAATTTTAAAATTATGCAGAATTTTGCATTTTGAAGAGGAAGACGAAGGACAATTTTCTTAATTTATAAGAATCTTTCAAATTTTATAAAACATAAATTAATATGACTGAAATTGTGTTTATAAATTCATTTAGGCTGCCATTCCTTGTGTCCGCTGATAAATTTTACTTTAAAAAATATTTGCTTTTGTAAACGAATCAGTGTTTTTCTAGAACTAGTTTCAAGTTTGTCATAAATTTAGTTAAACTTGTTATTTTTAACGTTGCAGTTTTTTCCAGAAATCTTTAAAGGTTTTTTCAAATTAATTAAGAAAATATTTTTAACTTAAAACACGTAACTGAAGAAACTCTTAAATGAAAGAAAAAATATTAACAAAGGTATTTTATCAATAATATTGTATTACCCATCTCTGACCGAAATGTGAGAAGTTTTTAGCTTTTGAACGGTTATATAACAACGTAACGAATAAAGGCATTTAGTATAGAGCATTATTATATAGCAACACATGTCTGTACAACAGACCAAGTTATAATTACTTCAGCAATTGATAATATAAAAGACTAAAAATACAAATATATGAGGTTAAAAATTATGTATTCCAAATGCATTAAAATTCCACTTGTGTATTAATAAGGAACATAATAACTTGAAATGCAGAAATAGAAAAAATAATAAAATGTCTACCTTGCGTTTCAATTCCTTGTAGTTTAATTCGTGAAGTTGATTGTATTCTTTTTTTAAAGCTGTAGTAATTCCTTAGGTATTTATTATAAATAATTTTTTTGAAGTATCGTAAATATTAAAAAAAAAACAAAAAATCATTTTGTAAACAATTTATTTATTATAGCTTCGCAAGTGGTAGATGCATCCGTCATCACTTTAAAAGCTAAATCTGCTCAACTTTTTATATTTGCAATTTGTTTTTAATTTTATATTTTGCGCTGTGTTCTTTGGCAGTGCTTTTTGTTCATTTACGTCTTTAAGTGTTGTCTTTGCTTAACAAAACATGGATTTAGCTTTATTTTTAAATAAAAGAAGAAAGAATTCCTTATCTCATCACTTTGAATTACAGATGGTTTTGTGGATGTTGTAGCAGCTGGTGGTTGTAATTTTTCTGAAAAAAAATACATAAATACATACAAAAAGGTAACGCTGAAGCCTCTTAGATTAAAGTGCAAAATCACAAATTTGAAAAGGTTTTTTTTTTCGCTATTCATATGGGGAAGGGATGGGAGGCCCTTATATTGACCCGTCAAGATTCACACATGCGGTTTTGCAGGTTTTCGCCATCTAATTGATTAATTTAGCTACATAAATGCCCGTTGACTAAAAATACCTAAAATTATGAAAGGCGTAAATACTCAACATTTTCATCTATACTTAAATAATCTATTATAATGCCAAATGTAGATCAATTACTTTTAGATTCCTTCAACAACTGTAAATACATGCTTAAACTATACTGTAGATACTCTTCGAATTCTGTAAATGTTATTAAACATTGTAAATGCATCTAAATACTGTTTAAACCTGCTTCTTTAATTTCCTTAAAAAAATACAATACTTTTAGAAAACCAAAAATAATTAAAAATTCATGATGGTTTGATTTTTTCTTGGATTATTTCAAATCGTAATTTGAAATTAATAACTATAAAAATAATTACTTTCACATAGCTGATCCAATACTGTACAAAATACTTGTTGCTCTTGATACAGTAATTGTATACTTGTAATTCCAATGTTGACAGTAATAATGATAAAGTAATGTGACATATTCGACCGCAAATATTTATATTCAATACCAAATCCATATTTTGGAGTCATATTTGATCGAAATGGTAACCGATCCACCTTGTTATCTCCACTCAAATTTAAAAATGTCTCTTCTATCAACACAGACTTTCTTCTTCCAACGTTATGAAATGAATTTTTAGTTAATTTTGAGTAGATCTTTATGTGTTTGCTATTAAATTTTTAATATTCAAACGTTTTATTTGTTGATTTCTTACATGTTTTCGAATATGTTCTACTTCAAATACATAACCCATTTTATTTTTATTTTATAGGAAAAAAGAAAAGAAAAAATAAGCGTACAGAAAAATCAAAGGATGTTGTACGTCCATCCATATTTCATTTTGCTGCATTTAAGAAAGTTTTGATACTGGTAAGTTTCTTGATACTGCAACTTTCATATTTTCAAATTGTCATGTTTGAGAAAATATATTTCTTCCAGCGCCTCTGCTTCACGTGATTCAATATCCGAAACTGTTGCTGTTGAAGCCCTTCTCTACTTCCTCACTGTGAATTTAACGAACGAGATTCTATTTACAATTACGTTAGTATTCAATACTTGAAACATGCCCACTCTATCATTTGAAATGATAAAAATGTGAAAACAAAACATTCTTTTTTATAATTAACTTTACCGAAATGTGTTATGCGTACACATCTCAGAATTTGTTAACTCTTCCAGCTTAATTTTGTATTTAAATCTGGCATACAGATTTTTTCGAAGCTTGAAATGTTATAATTTCTTTGTTTATATTCTTTATTCTATAACTTACTCTGTAACAGCATTTGCTTAATTTCTCGTTTTCAAAATCTTTTGTTTTGTATACTGATGTATTTTATTTATTGATTTATTACTGTTTTTTCTATGTTAAATTAAAGTTGTACGATAAGATGAAAACAAGTTTCATTCGAAAATTTCAAGCTTTCGCTTAAAATTACAAATGTATTCATATTTAATATTAATGAATCAAAATCTAAGATTTTACTTTTCGTCAGCGTATATAGTGACAGCAAAAGGCCTTTCTCAGTGTAGATCTGACATTTATACCTATTAATATTAGTTATAATTAATATTTAAATAGTTTAAGTTCGTATACATTATAACAAAACTTAACAATGTTTGTTGTTGTATCAGCACATTATCAAAAGCATTTGTATAAATTATAATATATAATTATAAATAAAACTTTTCAGTAAGCTAAAGATTTATAATAAAACCATTTCAAATAGGATAAAGTGTTTCTGAGTGCCGAGTTTTCGCTAAACTGTGCCTCCTGCTCATGACGTTCACAGTTCCCCTTATAAACCGATTTCTCCTAGAAAACTGATTATAGAGCTCAGCTTTAGTAGTTTGAGTTCTCGGTCTACTACAAGGAATTCCTCCAAAATTCCTTACCGGAATGCGCTAAGCGCCGGAGTATGTCTATAGGAAATTGCTTCGAAAATATCATGCAAACGGCAATAAGGATTATCCTTACCTCATACCCCGGAATGAGACTACAAATGGTGTACTTTCCATTTATTTTATTTTATGTAGACACATAAAAATTAACTTTAATTCCACTTTGTGCTTAAATAAATTTCGCTTTATACATAAATCGAAAAAGGAATTTCATTAAGCAAAAGTAAATGAAGTATCTGTTTCCACAAGCATTTCTTCAAGGCGCAGCGATACCCGTTTGCGTTTCACATCAACTTCTACAATTGATGCCGTAACACGGTCGCCTATATTGAGAACAGCCTTATTCATTTTGCTAATATGTATGAGGCAATTGCATTCGACTCCAATGTCGACGAAAGCACCAAAATGCGTAATGTTCGTAACAGCGCCTGTAATTAATTATACACGCGAAATATTGTAACGAAACTCACGACACACTTACCAGTGACCACATCGCCCTCGGACAAATCTGTAAGGCGCGTAATACCTTGTTTAAAAAGCGGACGTTTGTCAAAATCCGAACGATAATCTTTGAAGAGCTCACGTTGCAGTGCTTCGAAAACAACTTCCAACTGAAATGTTATACGTTGAAGGAATTTTTTGAAATTTAATATCAAAGACTAGGCAAGTAAGTTATCTGTTACCCTTTCTTCAGGTATTTTGAATTCGACAGACAATTGAGATATATTAGATTCTTGAAAGTATTCACGGATTTTAGAAATGAAGGCTGGTTTCCCAATATCATTTAGCTTCAGATTACATTGAGAAATAATTCTGGAAAAGAGGAAGTTCTGAAAATCCACAGACTGCGTGTTTATAATTTCTATAAAACAAACTTCTTGGCAACCGCATAACTCTCTGGATGTACCCAAGTGCAGTCTAAAAGGTTTTTCACAACACCACCCAGACTTCGTGGTTCGATGCGTATGAATCTATAGAAGGGAATAAGTAACATTATTTAATTCTCTTTATCTTAATTAATAATCACCCAGCACACTGCGTAAAAGTTTTCTCTCCGATTGATTTCACCTGCAGGACATCTTTACGCGTATGGAACAAACCTTTATTTAAGCGATGTTGTATGATGTTCTCAGCTTTCTTCTCCGTTAAGCCAGCAATGTGTCTGCGAATTTAAACCACGAGATGATGAAATTCGAACAAAATTACTGAATGCACTTACTTTAGGACGGACAGGCTGGCAGTATTGATATCCACCCCCACGAAGCTAACGCATTCAGACACCACCTCATTTAGCGACTCCGTCAAAGCCTTCTCATTGATATCATGTTGATACATGCCAACACCAATATGACGTGGTTCTATTTTAACATATTCACTTAGCGGATCGTTCAGGCGTCGAGCTATTGAAACTGAAACGGGTTTATACAAAACCCGTTGCATAAGAATGTGTAAAGGCCTTGCGGGAAGTTGGACTTACCTGCACTAATTTCATTCATATCCATATTTGGGAATTCTTTCTTTGCCACCTCACTGCATGAATAAATTGAAGCACCCTGTTCGGAGACAATGCTGTAGCGTATCGTTTTGGAATCGAGTATATCGAGATCAAACATTTTAGTGAGCCAAAACTCAGTTTCGCGGCAAGCTGTACCGTTACCCAAAGCGATGATTTTACATCTTTATTAGAAGGAAAATTAAAATTAAAGCAATGTGAAGCGAACAGTTCACAAACAGACGATACTCACTTATGTCTCGCCAACATTTTGGCTAGAATTTCCCCACATTCCTCAGGATCAACTTGAAACTTATGTGGATATATAACGCCTGTTTCAAGAACGTCAGCGGTTTCCGATATCAGCGCCAGTTTACAGCCATTTGTGAAGCCAGGATCGATGCCCAAGATACGTTCACCCTTCAGAGGAGACATCAGTAGCAATTGTTTTAAATTCTTAGCAAAGACATCAATAGAAGCTTTTTTGGCAGCATCTTTTAAATCAGCACGTATCTGGCGAGTCAGCAGAGGTTGTACTGTTGGTTAAAGAACGTATTTAATAGAGAAGATAAGCAGTTATATTTAGGCTGCAAAATTAAGCTAGGTAGTAATTTGTTACTAATTGAAAAATAAAGATTTTTAAGATTTTCTTTATACACGGACCATTTCCAATCCCATCACTTACATTTCTTAGTATAGCATTCTTCAAAAGCCTTCTCAAATATATTACTGCGCACCTCATACTGAACGCCTTCGTTCATGAATGTTTGACGTATATAACGCTTCATATCATGCTTCAAGTAATCCGATATGATTAACTTTATTTTTAAAAATTTTAAACTCTCTCCACGATTCAAAGCGAGAATTTGATGTGGTTTTAAATTGAGTACATCACATTGAAAATCGAAATAAAGTTCGAATTTCGAACTATCACTTTTGTTACCCTTGTGATGTACATTAGAGGATTTGCTCGATGTTGCTGCTCCAGTAGTGGCATTCTTTTCTTTCGCTGCCGAGCTTGCTTCTTTAGCCCTGCTACTCTTCAAATATATTCGATGCACTTTTTGGCTGGTGAAAATTAATAGTAACGGTTACGAATTTGAGAAATATTAGTGAATATTTAGTAAAAACTGTCTAAAATGTCTTACAAATGGTATGAACACATAACATATACTTGGACTTGCAGAGCACTTAAAAAACGACCTTGCAAACAGGCTTGTGAAATTAATAAGATACCCTTTTATATATATAAACTATGTATAGTTCGTATATAGTTTTACGGTTGTATCACAAGCCTAATTTCCATGCTTAAAGCTTGCTTACAAATTCATTGTGAGGTTAATAGCAAACTATTTCGTTTGCTGACAATGTGATTTGCTAAGAATTGTTCATATCTTACAGTCTGCGTAGTTCTTCTAAAACTCCCGTATGTTTGCTGAATATATGCGAAATTATATGACAGATGCCAGTCACCACCTTCTCGACGCTATCGAGATCGGGGTTTTCCCGATTTACAATTCCTTCCAGGCGCACTGGTGGTGCCTCACCATTTAAAATGCGCTCCGCATAAACATCCAAACCGAGTGCCTTAGCTCGTTCTGCTAATGAGCCCTTGTTGGCGGGTTTGTAAGGCGCGTACTGAAAGAATTTTACTTTACTTATTAGATGTCGTACCTTAATTATTTCTTTACCAAAAACTCCAACTCCTCTGCAGTCTTGGCACATAACATTTCATCTCGAGCATCTGCATCGATAACTTTTTCCTTCTCCAGATGCGTAACGATAGCTTCAGCCTTTTTGCGTAAATTTACAATCTCCGTGTAGGTATTTTTGATGTCGCGCAGCTTCTCAGGCGTCATGTGGTTGATCAGATCACGGCGATAACGACATATGAACGGAATCGTATTCTCATTTTCGAATAAGTTAACAATGTTTCTGGCTGAGTTGTGGTCAATGTTTGTGCTCTCAGCGAGTAAATCTTGAATGGTCCAAACCTTACGTCGGGCTAATAAATTGACTGCTAGAACGATTGCGTCAAGTGATATTACAATATGAAAACATACCCCAAAAGGAACTCCTTCCTGTATGAAGCGGCATCGAAACATTTGCTGCATTGTCGTCGCCCGCTGTATGTGGGGGTTCATTATTATCATGTGGGTGGCTTGCATTATCGTTGGGAGGAATGTTTTCCGTGCTGTCAGTCAAGTTAGTCTCCTTAGGTTTTGGTTGCTTCGCAGTCCGACCCACTCGATTCTTTTTTTTTGTGGGTGCCAAATCGTTAACTTGCAGCCTACAGAAACGCATAATTTTATATTTAATATTTTAGATTCAGTATTTAAACCTACTTCCCCGTGTTTCCTGATGCATGGTTTGCTGCCTTGTCGAACACTGCACGAGAACTAGACCGGCTCTTCTTAGAAACAGGATCTTCGTCAGAATCTGATAACTCAATAATAGCCGGAGCCGCTGCTGCAGCCTTTCGCTTGGGTCGACCTGTAGCCATAATTTTACTATATAGTTAAAAATCGGACAGAACAACTTTAAGCAAGAACTCTACATGTTCAACAAATTATTGGTTGATATATAGAGTTGTTCTAACAGAGTTGATGTCAGAGAAGAGTAACTCTTTTAGGTAGAGTTGAGTTGGGTAATTTTCTATTTAAAACTCCCTCCTAAAAGTAGGCAATGCGGTGAATACATATCAAAATTGGTGGAATATAGGCAATTATATAGTGTATAAATACTCGTTAATATACCCCTAATATTGATGGAATATAGGCATATTATACCCTCAAAATGTTGTTTTATACCAACACTGAGAAATTACAATTGCGTCAAACTTACACCGAAAAATCGGACATAGCAATTAATGTATAACATTTTCTAATAAAGCATTCTTTGACGTTTCTTATATTTTAATAAAATTTTAATAAACGCGCGTTAAAAAGATACGGAGAATCTCAAAATAAATCATCGTCAAAATAAAGGATATTTGTTTTAATAGAAAACAAACTTTATTACAAGCTAACCTAAACATATTCTTATGGGTACCCAACCAATAAAATAAGAAGGTTAATGAAGCCTGTAAAGGTTTTACTAATATATTTTTTACAGTTAATGAAAAACCCCCAAGATGGGTTTAGTCTGGCAACATACCTTATATTTTTAACAGCTGTTTTCGCAGAATGTAAACAAAGTTTTGTTTTCAAATTTTGGATTGCTCTTCTACAAAAAATAAATAGGAAATGGCATTAATTAAAAGTGTTTTGCTTAAAGTGAAAATAACGAGGTTTGGGTTCAGACGCTTTATCAGCTCAGGGAACATACGCAACATCGGCATTTTGGCGCACATTGATGCCGGTAAAAATTTGTATACAAAACTTACGTAGCCCATTCTGTATTTTAATTAATTTAGGTAAAACTACCACCACAGAGCGTATGCTATTCTACTCGGGCAAGACCCGCTCATTGGGCGAAGTGCACCGCGGAAACACGGTAACCGACTACCTTGCACAAGAACGAGAACGAGGCATCACCATCTGTAGTTCAGCAGTCACCTTCCCATGGCGTGATCACAAGTATTCACTGACGGCATCCTCCATATTCATAGAGTCGTCATGATCTGAATTTTACAGAATCAATCTGCTGGACACGCCAGGACACATCGACTTCACAATGGAAGTGGAACAGTCGCTGCACGCGGTCGATGGGGTCGTCGTTGTGCTCGATGCCACTGCTGGTGTTGAGGCACAAACAGTAACGGTGTGGTCTCAAGCAGAGAAACATCGATTGCCGAAACTAATTTTTGCAAATAAAATGGATCGTCCTGATGCCAACTTCGAGAAATGCATTTCAGACGTGTCGCAGAAGTTGGATGCAAAAGCACTTTGCCTGCAACTAGCAGAAAAAGATGATAAAGGAAATCTATGTGTGTAATGCAGTATTTTATAACGAATACGCTAGCAAGTCTTTAAGCAAGTAGCCAAGTTAATGGTTTAATTTTAGCTATACTAGATATTATCACAATGCAACGTTTTACTTGGAATGCACGGAGCTTGGGACGTGAATATTATTCAATTCCTTTAAATGATGAGAAAGAGTTGCATAAGCTAAAGGAAAAACGCAATGTATTAATAGACCAACTTTCGGGTATGGACGATGAACTTGCCGATGTTGTTATAAGCAATGAAAGCTTCGATCAGGTATCGAATACTCTGATATATGAAGCAATCCGGCGCGTTACAAGCCAGCAGAAAGCGGTGCCTGTATTATTAGGATCTGCTTATAAAAACATAGGAGTACAGACTCTGATGGATGCTGTGGTAAATTACTTACCGGCTCCACACGAACGCAATCGTATTTACGATTGCTTCGGGTAAGTTGGATGCATTTATACGTAGCAAAAAAAAAAATAAGTGTGGGAAAAACTGCAATAAGCTTACCTTAGCAAGTAATAAGCTTGGGAATAAGGGTTTAAAAATAGTCGTATAAAACCTTATAATAATCAAGACGAATAATTCTTTCCAATCTCAATTACTGTATTATAATATTTTTAAAAATTATCCTAGGTCATATTGATACTAAAATTTTTACAATACTCGATTTAGATAATGATACTTGGGATTTTTACAAGCGGTTTTGTATTATGTTTTAAGTTTATTGCAAATTCTTCAATAATTTTTCAAATACTTTGGTCCTGCATCTAAACTTTACATGTGTATTTTGGAAGTGCCCAGAGTTAATTTGTAAAGTCTTATATGCATTTTCTAAATTTCAAAATATTATTTGAGCTTGTTTGCTAAAAATATATTGTACTGAAATTCCTTTCTGGTCGGTTGAAAAATTTTGATAAGCGTTTTCCATGTTCAAGTTTAAATCTGATTGTGAAAATTTGTATTTATATATATTTAAATCTTAATTTTATATATATTTGAAAAAAGCTGGGAAAGTATAACTTCAATAAGTTTAATTACTGAACTTATTGAATTAGTTATTAGGCAGTACTTCCCAATATTAAATCTATTTTTTACTTAACGCTCTTTAATTTCAGAAATGACTTTGTCGGCAAAGTTTTTAAAATTGTTCACGATAAGCAACGTGGTGCCTTAACACTGGTGCGTGTCTTTCGCGGTAAAATGCATAAAGGAATGCGCTTGTCTGGTACAAGAGGATCCTCAGATATTATTGGAAAAATATATGAACCACTAGCTGATGACTATCGAGAAATAAACGAGGTATCGGCAGGCGATGTAGCCATATGTAGTGGATTGAAGGTAAATAGCTTATCTCTCCTTGGCTTGTAAATGAAAACAGTTTATTTAGCTTATTTGTTACGTTGAACTAAAACTGAGCGTGCAAATAATAATAATTCGTGACTATTCCAATTAAAAAAATACTAAGACCAATTTTTTCAGTTTCAATTGCAAAAGAAATTACTGAGTTAACATTTTTTTAGAGCTTATTAAGCACTACATTGAGACATCGGATGGAAATAAAATGCTCATTAATAATAATCTAGTTCTTCATTTTTAAATTTACAGCCATTATTTTCATTCCCATTTTACAAAACGATAATAAAAATTTTAACCAAAAAGTAGTTCTGCATGAAGCTATTAAGATATTTTTGATTCAAGAGTTAATTAATTTCTTTTTCTCTTTACTCAAAGAAAACTGTGACTGGCGATTTGCTAACAGTCAGTGGAAATTCCTTAAGACAAGCTCTGAAACGATTACCAAAAATTAAACCCATAGATATCACGATAAATGTACCAAACGAGCTTGAAAGTGATGTGAATGAAGACAACGTTGGCAGTTCTTATCTGGACAATGGGCTCTTCGTTGTTGAGCCACAAATACCCGATGCAGTCTACTTCTGTTCAATTGAGCCACCTAATCTTTCGGCACAGAACGCATTGGATTTAGCGTTGAAACAGCTTCAACGAGAAGATCCCAGCTTGCGTGTAAACTATGACTCCACAACAGGGCAAACTGTTCTTGGAGGTATTCCTTTCATTGAACACTTCATTATATCTCTTGTAACTGGGTGACTTTTTCAAACATAGGCATGGGTGAGTTACATATGGATGTAATAAAATCACGAATTCTTACTGAATATAAGATCGATGTGGACTTGGGACCACTACAGATAGCTTATAAAGAAGTCATTTCACAGCCATCAACTTTAACCTTAAATGTCGAAAAGGAAATTGCAGGCTCCAAGCAGAGCGTTTCGATAACTATGGAGTTGCTGAGTGATCAGACAGACATTTTCAGGTACATTGTTAATATTTTACCTATTTCTTTTCTACTTCTGTTTCTTGGCTATTTCTTTCAAGGTCAGTTTCAATAAAAATCTGATGATATGCGTAAATTTTCATAAGTTCAAACTTTCGGCTAATCGGCACACTTTTGTGCTCTGATTTGTTACATAGATTAAAATTTCTTTGCCGTACATTTTGTTAGTTTTGAAGTTTCAACCAAGATGTTTTGTAGTTTAAATTTAGTTCGTTTTTTATAATATTAATATTTTAGATGAATATTAAATATTGTTATTCATCTATTAAATAGTTTAGATAAAACTGCAGAGAATATAACAAATCTAAAGATGCTACGCCCGCACACCCTGCGGATGATTAAAAGGGGAGCACTATCAGCTTTCGAACGTGGTCCACGTGTAGGTGGCCAAGTCGTGGAGACTCAAATAAAACTTCAGAAAGCAACAATCGAGCGCGGCACAGCGGATTCCTTCGTAATGTCAGCTGCCGCACAGTGTGTACAAAAGGTGAATTCAGTATTATTATATTACCCTGGATTAAATTACTTAGGCTAGCCACGAAAATTACAGATTCTGTTGAAAGCTGGCACTCGTCTCTTGGAGCCTATTATGTCATTGCAAATAATTGCTCCCTCCGAGCGCGTCTCCTCTATACTAGCTGATTTGTCCCGCAGACGTGCTGTTATAAATGATGTTTTGCCAAAAGGTACAAAAAATAAGGTCAGTCTGTTTTTAGTTTTGACATCTTTGAGGTTTATTAACTTTGCTGTTGCAGTTAGTACAGCTAAATGCACCGTTGGCTGAGTTAGCAGGTTATTCAAGTGTTTTACGCACAATAAGCTCGGGAACGGCCAGCATGACGATGCAGCCTTCAGGTTTTGCCAGTATGAACGCTGCTGACGAGGATGTGGCAATTAAAAGAGTGCAAGGTTTGGAATAAGGAAGGCTACTTACCTAGAATATTTATGAAAAAGTTTACTAGGCGTAATGTAAATTTAATTAATGAATGTATTTTTAATTAATCTATTTTGTAAAATAATGTTTCATCCCGCTTACAAATTTATAATTAAATATAATTTTATAAAAAAACATATAAAATTTCAATATTATCTTTTTTTCACTATTTTCTCTAACTCTTTGCAAAGCAATAGATTTTTCAAGCGTGATGGTTAATACACGTTTTTATAACGCATATGTTCAATAGGCATTGCTGTAACTTTTTAAATAAATCCGCGGCAGTCAGCTCGTCATATTTCGTATACCTGATGAAATTTCACCATAATATACTTTGTGTATCATCGTACTTTGTTTCTGTGAATTTATAAAATCTTTTTTTCGAATCTAAGCAACTTCAAAATTAATGACAAAATTTTTTATCATAAAAATAGAAACTACAGCAAACGCATTTTCTCCTCCGAATTTCGCTCGAAACATATTGCAACAAAAATTTCAAGTTTTTTATCGGCCACAATCAGTAAACAGCAATAAAAATGGCCTTCTCAACACAGAAGGACTTCTTCCACGTGCCCTTCATGAACGAGACATTGGAATTCGAATGCCGAAAAGCATGCGTTAAACTCAAAAGTTACGATTCTACCATAGATGATCGTTCATGGGCCATGGACGAAGCTAAACAGTCGAAGTTTTTATCAGATTTGGTCACATGCAACACGCCAGTGAGTATTTTATGTAGACCATTATTTTCCATCATATTACATAATAGCGGCACATAATAGAGACGTGAATCTAATCAATGAAATAAAACCATTACTGAATAACTTAAAATCTTGTATGCTTGATATTCATAAATACATAAAGAATATGTTTAATTATTGTATATTACACAAATGTTTAATTTCTTATTTCGAAGTTTCTGTCAGCACACCTATCTATTTTTCCCTTTAAAGGTCCATGGTACTGCAGTACAGGGCACTGGTGATGGCGTTGGCCTTGGCGCTGTACGTGGTACTGAACCTTCTGGCGCTATTAGTCGCGGAGCAGTTTTACCAAGCAGCGATACTATTACAGATGTAAGAATTAAATCCTTTTAAACATAGGTTGAAATTGGGAATACACT
Organism: Sicus ferrugineus; assembly: GCA_922984085.1. NCBI lineage: Eukaryota > Metazoa > Arthropoda > Insecta > Diptera > Conopidae > Sicus > Sicus ferrugineus. The sequence goes on from OV277352.1 coordinate 4,860,789, forward strand.
TAGCCCGACACAGCCAAACTTAGTTTAAGCTAAATTTAGCTTAAATTAAAATTTTCCGTCTTCAGTATTACATAGTTTTCCTAATTGTTCTTAGACTTCAAAATGCGTGAAATGTTGCGATAATGTATACGTGAAAGGTAACGATAGTGTACTAGAATGTGCGAATCAAAGCCTACGCAAATTAGAGGAAATCCTCGGCGACAAAAAAAGGCTTCAGAAGCAACTTGCCGTCTCAAATGAACGTCTAAAGTGCTCGAAAGAGGAAAATCAGAAAATCAAGGATATCCTCAGCAATAAGTTCGACAGCAATCTAAGCAAGGATTTTCATAATAAAATTCAAAAGTTAAGTGCATCGGGAAAAATTAGTAAAAGCGAGGAAAATGACCTTCTTCAACTGTATTACAAATTCGAAGATATGAACAAAGCTTACGAAGTGTCGCAAGCGGAAAGTTTGTATCTGAAACGCTTGATTGATAAACTTTCGCAGCGTGCTAACATTGATGCCATCCAAACTGAACCTGAGAAGAGTACCGATGTCAATTACTTACAAAATCAAGTCAACACAATGCGTAAAGAGGTACTTCTATTGCGTAAATTTGAAGACGAAAGGCTTAAATGCAACCAAAAGAACAAAAGCATATCGGATCAAGACGCTGTTAAAATAAAGGAAATCGTAGATGAGCGCAATGCATTACGGGAAAAGTGTAAAACCTTTAAGGATCTGGAGAAGAAAGTTCAAGACTTGCAGAGGAAAGCGTTAGAGGCTGATGGTATGTCGGATAATTTGTCAGCCAATCTGAACAGTCAGTCGAAGTATATCAACAATATGGAATGCGAAATACAGTGCATGCAAAAGTATTACGAAGAGGAGATTCAGAAACTTAAGTACAGCGAAGAGTTATTGAGGGTATGTTATCTTTTGGCCTATAAAATAACAATTTTGTTAAGGTCTTGACTTCTAAATAATTTAAGAAATTAAAAAACAATGTAAATGTACTCTGCTTTTTAAACTTATTCAAGTTTAAATCCAGTTATATTTGATTTTATTTCAAATCTAGTTTAAACGAAAAATGTAGCTAGATTGACCTTAGTTTAGATTGCTCCACGATTTTGAGAACAGAATTTTGAAAACTTTCACGAAAATTAAATGAAGTAACGTCCACCTACTCCAACTTCTATTGAATCTTAGTTGAAAGGAAACAAATTAGTCCACTATAATTTAACCGTTATTTAAACTCAAGCTGACAAACTGTCACTTCAGTTTTACTGGATGAAGTGATTAAAACCCTTATATTTATTACTTGTGAAAAATTTAATTTCTTCTGTACCATTGCTTAATTCCAGTGCCAAATAAAAGAACTGAAAGACGATCTATGTCGTGCTCAGTGCAAGGCTCAGAAAGCAGATTGTCTTCAAATGGAAATCGGTTGTCTGCGCAATGAACTGCTAAAGCGTGACCTGGCCTTGGGTGACTATGATTGTCAATACAAACAGCTGATGGTAAGTTGCTACCTTAACGTGATCGATGGTATTTCGGCAATTAATCCTGATTAAAGCTAACATATTCATCAACATAAAAACTCCTCGTTGATTAGGGTTACTGAAATTAGAGATTTGGGTATTCTATTCGATTCTAGCCTCAAATTCATTAGCCATATCGATGCTATAGTACCAAAGGCTTATTCTCTGCTAGCCTTTGTTAAGCGTGTGGACTTTTGTGATCCATATACCTTAAAATGTCTTTATCCTTATTTTATTATAATGGATCTAATCTAGAATATGCTTCCTTTATATGGAATCCGTTTTATAAGGTTCACGTTGAACGTTTAGAACATATTCAAATAAGATTCTAAAAGTTTGCGCTTAACTTTTTTGAATTGGTCGAACCTGTTCCGTCATATAGCGCTCGTTGCATGCTCATAGATTTAACATCACTAGAGCTCCGTCGTTCAATCCATAGCATTTTATTTATTTTTGATATTATTAATGGCAACATGAATTGTGAATGTCTCCTTCAGCTAATTTCTTTTAATTTTCCAAATTCTTTTAAAGATCGCTTCGGTCTTTTGAATAATTTCACATAAATTTCCATCGATCCAATTATACCCTCAATGAGCCCATCCTTAGAGCTCTAGTTTCCCTTAATAAAGTTTATTCGAAGTTTATTTATGCTTTAGTTAAGTTGTTAATCACCCAATAGTTTTTAATTATCTATGTTTAGTCTGTAAGGATCATTGTAATCATAGACCGAAATATAAATAAAAATATACAAATTTATGATCATTACAACAAGCCTAAGCCTTTCCAACTTAATTTTCTTTAAGGATACACCAAAATACCATCGATTCGTAAATTATACATATCAATATTAAACAATTTAGAAAGGCTACAATACGCAGTAAGAAATATGTGTTTAGTGTTATGTATTTTAATTTCGGTTTTTTTTTTTGTTAAATTTACAGTTAGAACTTACGAGCGGTTCTCCAGCTTTCGGTTGCGATCCTTCAATTTTCCATACTCATGATTCGAGACAAAACATTTGCGAAAATCAGACAGAACCAGATATTGAATGCGATTACCTAGGTTTTGAAACCATGATGCGTTTCTGAAAACTATAGAAAATTAGATATCCACGAGCACTTTATATTCTGACTGAAAAGAGCCTTTCTAATTTAGGCAATATTGATATGCCTTACATGCATACTTAAATTGCTGTGGAAAATTTTAATTTTTGCTTTCATTTGTTAAAGTGGAAAGCCAAATCATTTAAGAAGTGCGGCTATCGTCTGTCCCAGCAACCATCCGAAGCTGACCATGATAATACAGAATATGTCGAATGAATATTCATAGAAATACGTCCAATTTAAATTATTTATTGTACATGTTTTACTCTTGTTTCAGTTGTAAATTCAATGTCAAATAAATTTCCTTGTTGGCCAAAATTTTTTGCCACTTGAATTCTAACTGTGTTTTTATTCGGTATTCTGCTTTGGACAATATTACGGGAAATACAATATTATAGGCTTAAAAAATGATAAAAGGAAAAAAAACTTTTGTCATATCTTACGAAAGCAAAGATTTGTAACATATTTGGTTATTATATTATGGTCAGCTTCTATATTACTTCTGATACAATGCACAATGGTTCGATTCGTACAGGTTAAACGGGACAAATTATTTTATTGTCTTAAATTCAATTAAAACAATTATGATCATATAATTTATTTTGGGTTCTTTTCCGCACCCCTTGATTACATACACAATGGTTTGCGTACTAAATCTGAGAAACTATAGAAGGAAAACCTCTTGAAAATGTTTCATGAAGGTTTCCAATGCTAATATTATGTTACAAATCTTTGCATAATGAGACAAAAGGAAGTGGTGTTTCTTGCATCGTCAGAGAAAAAGCGATATTGATATATAACTCGAATATAGAGTATATATTGATATATAACCGGTATGGAAAATGTGAGATGAACATGTCCCATGACATTTTTTATCGGTAGACATTTTAAGATCGGTAAACATTACAGACTTAGTGACTTGACATTACACAGAAGCGAATTACTTCTGTAATAAAACGAGAATGGGTCGAATAAGTTGCGAAAGGGCTATAAACTCAATAAACTTTTTAGGCTTAATAATTGTTATAAACAAGGTTATACCTTTCCTGAAATATAATTAATTTAGAGCCATACTTGAAAACCCACACGGACGCAATGTATGAGTAATTCGCCTCCTATCTAATTATTTAGACCATAGTGATGCGCACGAAAGGAGAATATTATTAATATCTTCTAGATCTAATTCTGCTAGAATCGACATTTAGACGGTGTTCTTTATACAAGATGAAAACCAATTTCGAGAAAATCTTTTACCTTCGAAAATAGTACCGGCATAGAAGCAATCTTTTAACATCGAGATGATCGCGACAGTCCTTTAGTCGAAACAAGAAATAACGACTCCTTTTAAAATCGAGGCGAGCATCGAGATCGAGTAAAGGATACAGACACTTTTTCGGTTAAGAAGGTAAACAAAAATTAAAAACGCTTTATCATTCGAGCGAAGATATAAACTTTTTAGCCGAAGCCTGTGTTTACACAAATTTTTTGTCTCGTTATAATCTTTAAAATAAAAATATTAATGCACCACGGAATTGAATATCTACTTATTAACATTTATCGTATTATCATTATTTACAGTTTGTTGTTGACGAACTAAGAGGTAACACGATACAAAATCTACAAGATACTCAGACACAAACATGCGATCAATACATCGAGGAACTTGCTTTCTTTGCAAGTGCAACCCTTGAACAAATAATGAAGGAACTAAACAGACGTGGAATGTTGATTCAGCCTTCACCCGGTGCAGGTCCCCTATCTGCCATCGGAGCTCCTGGCTCACCAACGCCCATTGTTAGAGACATGCCGCGGATTTCTCAGATGGATCCGGAAGAATGCTGCCGAGAGTTGGAGCGACTCCAGAAAGTAGTTCGTCAACTGGACGAGGAAAAGGCCCAATTGCAACAACAGATGGGAATTATGCAATCTGATTATGGAAAGCTGAAGAAATCTGCTTCGTTTAGCAGGAGGGAAAATATACGGCTGAGTCAGAACTTAGGAAACGTTTCCGAGCATGTGGACCGTTTGGTAGGTTTGGTGCAAAAACAAGGCAGCGACGCAGGCAAGATCGAAAGGGACCTAAAGGAGTCAATTCAGCTGGTCAAGGATATAAGTGACGTGCAGCTTAGAAATCAAGAACTAGCCAGTGCTGTTAACGCTATTAGTTCTCGAGATGATCAGATATTAATCGAAGACCTCCGGCGTCAACTACAGGAAGAAATGGAGAAGAATGCACGCTTGCGGAAACAAAATGAGGAGTTGCGGAATTTGCTTGAAAGCAGAGGTTTGCCTGTACCCCCTTCCGCTACCGAAGAAGCAAGAGGAATTTCTCCTCGACTTGGCGAATCAACTAAGCCGAGGGAAGCCGCTGCAAAACCTACAGAGCCTAGTGCAAGACCAATTGAAGCAGCCGTAAAGTCCGGAGAGGCAGGAACAGTAAGCCCTCAACCAGGAGCTCAAACAGGAACACCAGTCGCACAACCAGGAGCAGCAAGCGTTCAACCAGTAGCAGTAGGTGCTCAACCAGGTGCAGCGAGTGCTCAACCAGGAGCAGCGACGGCCCAACCATTAGCACCGGGCGCTCAACCAGTAGCAGCAGGCGCTCAACCAGTAGCAGCAGGCGCTCAACCAGTAGTAGCAGGCGCACAACCAGTAGCAGCAGGCGCTCAACCAGTAGCAGCAGTAGCTCAACCAGGAGGAGCAAGTGCTCAACCAGGAGCAGCGGTTGTTAAACAAGGAATACCAGACGCTCAACCAGGAGCAGCAGGTATTCGGCCAGAAGTAGCAGGTGCTCAACCTGCAGGATTAGGCGCTCCACCTGCAGGAGCAGGGGCTCAGCAAGGGGCAGATAGTGTTCAACCAGGTGCAACAGTCGTCCAGCCTGGAGCTGCAGGCGCTCAACCAGGAGCACCGAGCGCTCAACCAAGAGCAGCAGGTGCTCAACCAGGGCCATCAGGCGCTCAAACAGGAGCAGCAGGTGCTCAACTAGGATCGGCGGGAGCTCAGCCAGGAGCAGCAGGTGCTGAGCCAGGCACTCAACCAGGCACTCAACCAGGCACTCAGCCTGGAGCAGCTGGTGCTCAATCAAGAGAGGCAGGTGCTCAACCAGGAGCAGTAGGTGCTCAACCGGGAGCAACCGGTGCTCAGCCAGCGGCAGGAGCAGCTGGTGCTCAACCAAGAGAGGCAGGTGCTCAACCAGGAGCAGTAGGTGCTCAGGCAGGAGCAGGAAGTGTTCAACCAGGAATAACAGCTGCTCAACCGGGAGCAGCCGGTGCTCAGCCAGCAGCAGGAGCTGCTCAGGCAGGAGCAGCTGGTGCCCAACCAGGAGCAGCTGTTGCCAAACCAGGAGCAGCTGTTGCCCAACCAGGAGCAGCTGGTGCCCAACCAGGAGCAGCAGTTGCTCAACCAGGAACGGCAGGTGGCCAGCTAGGTGCTCAACAAGGTGCGGTAGGCGCTCAACCAGCGGCAGCAGGTGCTCAACAAGGAGCAGTTGGTGCTCAACCAGGAGCAGCAGGCGCTCAAACAGGAGCAGCTGGTGCCCAACCAGGAGCAGCTGGTGCCCAACCAGGAGCAGTAGTTGCTCAACCAGGATCGGCGGGAGCTCAGTCAGGAGCAGCAGGTGCTCAACCGGGAGCAGCCGGTGCTCAGCCAGCGGCAGGAGCAGGAGCTGCTCAAACAGGAGCAGCTGGTGCCCAAGCAGGAGCAGCTGGTGCCCAACCAGGAGCAGCTGGTGCCCAACCAGGAGCAGCTGGTGCCCAACCAGGAGCAGCTGGTGCACAACCTAGAGCAGCAGGTGCTCAACCGGGAGCAGCCGGTCCTCAGCCAGCAGCAGGAGCTGCTCAAGCAGGAGCAGCTGGTGCCCAACCAGGAGCAGGAGCTGCTCAAACAGGAGCAGCTGGTGCCCAACCAGGAGCAGCTGGTGCCCAACCAGGAGCAGCTGGTGCCCAACCAGGAGCAGCTGGTGCCCAACCAGGAGCAGCTGGTGCCCAACCAGGAGCAGCTGGTGCCCAACCAAGAGCAGCTGGTGCCCAACCAGGACCAGCAGGTGCCCAACCAGGAGCAGCAGGTGCCCAACCAGGAGCAGCTGGTGCCCAACCAGGAGCAGCTGGTGCCCAACCAGGACCAGCAGCTCAACCAGGAGCGGCTGGTGGTCAACCAGGAGCAGCAGGTGCTCAACCAGGAGCAGCAGGTGCTCGACTAGGAGCGACAGTTGGTCAGCCAGGTGCTCAACAAGGTGCAGTAGGCGCTCAGCCAGCAGCAGCAGGCGCTCAACAAGGAGCAGTTGGTGCTCAACCAGGAGCACCAGGTGCTCGGCCAGGAGCGACAGGTGGCCAGCCAGGTGCTCAAGCAGGAGCAGTAGGTGCTCAACCAGGAGCAGGAACCCAACCGTTACCGGCAGGTGCCCAGCCGGGTGCAGCAGGAGCGCAGCCAGGAGGAGCAGGTGCTCAGCCAGCAGCAGCAGTTCCTCAGGCAGGTGCACAGCCCGGAGCAGCAGGTGCACAGCCGCGAGCAGCAGGTGCCCAACAGGGTGTAGCAGGTGCTCAACCAGGACCGGCTGGTGCTCAACCAGGACCGGCTGGTGCTCAACCAGGACCGGCTGGTGCTCAACCAGGACCGGCTGGTGCTCAACCAGGACCAGGAGCCCAACCGTTAGCGGCAGGTGCCCAACCGGGAGCAGCGGACGCTATACCCGGAGCTGCAGGTGCTCAACAGGGAGCTGCGGGCCCTCAACCGGGTTCTCAGCTAGGAGCTACAGATGCTCAACCAGGAATGGTAGGCGTTTTGCCTGGTGCCCAACCAGGTGCAGAAGGACTAACTAGCCAACAGATAGCAGCCAATGCGCAGCTAACAGACATAGTTCCAGGAACAGGTCAGGATGGAATTTTGGCAAGAGCAGCTCGTGATCAACGGGGTATTGCAGCTGGTGCTGCTGCTGATGGGCGGCGTGGCAAGGTATCTGCCTTGGGGGTGGAACAACCTGGAACCGGGTTGCTTGCTGCAAGAAGACAAAGAAGAGCAGTACAAGGAGAACAGCAAGAGGCTTATCAGCAATTCGTTGATCAAAATCTAGACAAGATGACATTCAATTTAAAAGCCGGAAACGACCTGGAGAAGGAAGTCCGGGCAATACTTGACTCCTTCATCGAAGAGTGCGGCTACCTTTTCTGCAAATGCACTTTGCCCAGGAGTAAATTCTACTCCTTATGCCATAAAATACTGCATCAAGGAATTAACACTTTAACGCTCAAGGAACTATTGTACGTGCACAAGAAAATTGCTTTTGCTGCGGACAAACTGAAACCAGGATGTCTAATTAGCATGTTATTCAATGATCAATATGGATCTCAAACTGATGGTGACGATAAAAAACTGAAATGTTGCAATTGCAGAAGCACGCTGTGCTGTAGTAGTTCGGATGAAATGTTAAAAGATAAAGGTAAGACTGTATTTTCTACACTTGTAGCTTTTAAAAATCTCAATTAATACCCTATTCAAGTGTGCAAACTGGAACGAGATATCGAAAAAGCTAAAGAGTATTTGGAAAATTGTAAGATTCGTTCCCAAATTACGTATCGAAGTCAATATATTGAGGAGTATCAGGAATATACCGATGGATTTGGTCAACATGAGGAAGAGAGGTAAGGAACATTCCAATTTAAATTACGATTATATATTGGTTACGATTAAGATTACTCATTCAACGGCATTCACGTTAGGTTGCGATCTTCGACACGCGAAACTGAAATAAAAGTATTCTTAAATGGAAATTTCATTTTTATATTCTCAATTACTCGAAACGAAGCAATCAAAGAGGAAAAGACGTAGACAGATATCTTCTCATTGAAATTTTTCTCTTCGTTTTTGATACGACCTACTTAAAATATTTCGTAATAGCATATCGTATAGTGTAAACAAATGTTGGACAAACTGGATACTGTTCACGAATGACACAATTATTCAAAAATTTTCTACTTTGTTTATTTTAGTTCTTTAATAATTACATGCCATATAGATTACCAGAGATGATCAAAAAGTTAAATTCTTTTAATTGTTTATATTATTTATGATCATAATTTGGAAATAATCGTTTCGAAAAACGCAAATTATTTTTACAGCTCTAGTTGAACATTGAACATACTTTAAATTTTATTATCTTTTAGGAACCTTACATATCGTCCAGCGAAGACAGTTTCGAAATGCAACAATAAGCAATTGAAGCAATTGAAGGTCGGTAATACTGAATTTTTACAGAATTCGATTTTATTAATTTCTTCATATTCTACTGCTTCTGAATAGGCACGCATTATGAAATGTTCTGATGTATTGCGCTAGATTTTCGAGTTTGCGCTGATGTATATAAACGTAGGAGCTTTCAGTTATAGCACACAAACATAAATATATTTTTGTAAAATGTTGAAACGAAAAAAAAGCGAAACAAACATGAACGTCGGATTGTATACTTGGTATTATTAATATGTGTTTAATGCTTAAACATAATTAAGTTGCCTTAAAATTATTTATGTTTAAGCTTTATATGCCTTAATAATACCAACTTATATAAAGTCTGGCATTTACTGTAACTTTAAAAAGAAGACAAAAGTTGTTTTATTGAAAAATAAGGTATGAACAGGCGGCGCGGCCACATATAGTGGATTAAGGTATTCCTACACTGAATTAAAAATTGATATTCCAATACCAGGTGATACAAACGGTCACGACTTGATAATGACTCATGAATATATTAACAAAATTTATATATAGTGTGGAATATAGACATATTTTCAATTACTCGCTAGACACAGCTAATACAATCTTGTCCTCCTTTCGAACGTTGTGAAATGAGAATTTTAGGCGTGTACCAATTCAGTTTTGGAAGCTTCTATACGACGTAGAAGAAAGGCGTTTTTAAACAGACACTTTCAACTAAATTTTTAGTTGACTTGAGAATTGAATTGAGCAATGAGGTTTTTGAAATACTTGAGATAAACCCCACGCAGATATATATGTAGACTGGGATCTTTTCTTTCAATGTGAGATTATGTGAGGGATATTGTAATTGCTATGAAGTTCCCTTTGAGAATAATTACTGTAAGATTTTTACATTTTAAAAATCCCATGTGAGAGATGTTTTAATTTGTAAGACATTTTTAGTTCACAGATTTTCACACGTGATATATTATTTGTATGTTAATAAGAAATTTCCGTAAAAATTTTATTGGCAACAATGCTCAAAGAAAATAATGCAACCCTGTTCTAGCCTCACCTCTCTAATTATTCGTATTATGAATGTTATCCGAAATGGTAAAGAAAAATAAGAATTGTCGGGTAGAACGGAATATACAATTATTTGACAGGTGCGCAAGCAGAAAATCCTTTGCTACAGTTCTTCTGAAGCGCGTATTCGTGGGTGTTGGCGGTGTAGTAAATTTGTATTTTGGGTTCATTGCCGCTCTACGATTGTTGTAATAGCATAAACTACCGAAACAGAAGAGATTGTGGAATTCCAATCAGAGTTTGGAGCATCTCGTCCAGTAACAGTGTCTGTGGGTGTTCTTTACCCACCGAAGAGCGCAGGCCGCAAGCTGTCTAACAATCTACAGGGTGTGGTTGTGAATACTAAGCAGCATACAAAAATCAGCTTCAAAAATTGCCGCTCTACGATTGTTGTAATAGCATAAACTACCGAAACAGAAGAGATTGTGGAATTCCAATCAGAGTTTGGAGCATCTCGTCCAGTAACAGTGTCTGTGGGTGTTCTTTACCCACCGAAGAGCGCAGGCCGCAAGCTGTCTAACAATCTACAGGGTGTGGTTGTGAATACTAAGCAGCATACAAAAATCAGCTTCACTAAAGAATTTTCCAAATTCATCCGTTATCAGTCTACGAATTCCAAAATATAAAAATTCCAGCAATAAAAATATCTGGACGATATTCAACTGAACGGCTAATCAAAGAATTTCAGCTGTGTCTCTTTTTGTGCGATCTGGAAGCATTTCAATTGGTCGTAAGCAGCGGTGCAGAAAACATTTTGCAAGTGTTTGCCGGAGAGATGAGGTAGAGATCCCAGAGAAATGTCCCGACTTGCTGATTATTTTGTAGTTGTCGGATATGATAACGACAAAGAACGTAAGTATTGAGTGGGTATCGACTAAGGGAATTCAGTCAACTTAAATAATGCTACCTAAAATGTCGTTTCAATATATGAACTCCCTTGTCTTATCTGTAAGAAGTTCATTGGCATCGTAACAACGAAGACTTTACTAGGCTTAAGCTGGACTAACTTCGAGAGAGTGGAGGGAACAAAATCTAAGCTTGACTTAAAACCTTGATTTTTATACTTCGAAATTCATTACTTAAGACAGAGTTTTTCACAGGAACGAATCCCAGCAATCAACTAACATGCGGCAAAATTGTGCAACGATTTCCGGAGAAGGATTGGCCTGAAACGCCCTTCATCGAGGGTATTGAATGGGTATGAATAAAACTTGTTAATGAATGCAACCTTTAATTGTTTTTTTATAAAAAAAAGAATTGAATTTAAACGGAAGACAATATCTAAAACTGTCGCTTTAGATTTTCTATAATAATGCATTTTCGCAAAATGAACTTTTCAGTATTATGAATTTTTTTATAAGACTGAAAAATAAATTTGAATTTGTTAGAGTGACAGTATTAATTTGACTCAGCTCTAAAGGACTTATTTCCTATTTCACGAGATTCTTTAGTTAATGGCATAAAAAGGCAATTAATTTTTATAAATTATCTTTTTCTATAGTTCTGTCAACCATTGGGATGGCACTTAAGTTACGAGAAGCAAGAGGCAAAGTTTTTTACATCTGTTCTCACCGATATAGATGCAAACAAGCATTATTGCGCCTGTCTGAGCTTCCACGAAACGCTGGCCATAACTTTGAATAAAACAATCGACGATGAGGATGAAAATATATCGAATTCAAAATTTTTAAACATTTCACTGAGTCCACCAACTGCCAACAACAACAACATCATCCCACATCACAGTGTCATGTATGCACCTAAATGCCTGGTGCTAATTTCGCGTTTGGATTATGCCGAAACATTTAAAGTAAATTTAATTACAAAACCATATTTACTTTAATAGTTTTTGTCAATTCGTATTTAAACGTCGCTCAATGTAATTTTTATTCTAGAATTGTTTGGGAACCATATACACAGTGTATATTGAAAATTTACCTTATTCATTGGAAACTTTAATTGGCAACATCCTGGGATGCATTCAAGTGCCTCCTCCTGGAGGTCCGCAGGTGCGCTTTTCGATTGGCGCCGGTGACAAACAATCTTTGCAGCCGCCACAATCTCCTTCACTACCCGTAACGGGGAAAGGTGTTTACTTTTTATTCAAACAATTAGGCAAGTAATAAAGTAGAAACATGTATTTGATTATCATGATTTGTTTGATACATCAAAATTAATGAAATTAAGTTTCCTTCTAGGTATAAAGAACGTACTTATTTTACTTTGCGCCGTTATGACAGAGAATAAAATACTCTTTCATTCCAAAAGTTATTCGCACTTGACCGAGAGTTGCAAAGCTTTGGTGGCGTTAATGTACCCTTTTAGGTAAATATTTTAATTGAAAAGTATTTCTTTCTAAGAAACACATCCTTATGCTATTAGTTCTATGCTTTACTTAGATGAAAATTATTTGAAGATATTTATATATCAGATGCGGCATAAAAATTGATCTGTGATGTTTTGTGGTTATAAAGTGCTAAGTTTTCTTTTGCTCAATTTACTAAATTCATCTCATTTAGATACACTCATGTGTACATTCCAATTCTGCCTGCTCCTCTTATGGAAGTGCTTTCAACTCCTACACCATTTATAATGGGCATTCATAGCTCACTGCAGAGTGACATATCGGAACTTTTGGACGTTATAGTTGTTGACCTGGACGGAGGACTTGTTACGATACCAGAATCGCTATCGCCACCCGTACCCGTGCTACCATCACCGCTTTGGGAAAATATTCAAGAATTATTGAGTATGATTCTGTTCCCTTATCTTTCACAAGCAGACTTGGCGTTTCCGTCGCTGGAGAAACCCCTAAATTATTCAAAATCGGAAGCTTTAATAGATAAGGAGTTACGTGCAATATTTATGCGTTTATTTGCTCAATTATTACAGGGGTGAGTAAATAACAGAGCACAAAATAAATAAATGTTTAATTACAAATTTGCAGCTATCGTTCCTGTTTGACGCTTATACGCATTCACCCCAAACCTGTTATAACGTTTCATAAAGCGGGGTTTCTAGGTGCACGCGATTTAATTGAAAGCGAATTTCTATTTCGCGTTTTGGATAGCATGTTCTTTACTACATTCGTTAATGAGCGAGGTCCACCTTGGCGCCCTTCTGATGCTTGGGATGAGCTTTACAGCTCAATGAATGAAACTCTTAAGTCTGAAGCTAAAAATAGAAACTTGGTACTAAATTTTCACAGTTCTGCTATTTCTATACTGTATTATTTAAATTTCTTTTCCCCATTTTTTTTTATCTTTCTATTAATGCAATTCTATCGCTTTCTAGGTTTACTTCCACATTCAGGAATTGGGAAGAACTTTATATGAAAATGAAGTACCAAATCAACAAATGTATGCACAAAAAGTTTTAAGACCTCCGGACGGTTCCTTTCATCGCATACATCAGCCTCCATTTCCCCGTATTAATGCAGATAAAGTTGAATTAATCATCAATGACGGCATACGAAAGAATTGCATATCCCAACGTTTTTCAGCTATAAAAAATCAGAATCGTATCATTCCAATGGGTCCTCGTCTACCGGAAGTATTTGATGTACGACCCAATATTCTAAATTCTGCTCGTCGTTTGGAGGTAAAAAAGAATTTCAAATATTTTGATTATTGTGAGACCTGCTTTTCCCTCCTTCTAAGGTTTTGAAGACTTGCGTTTCGTATATATTTGAAAATAAAATCGCTGATGCACGCAAGCTTGTCCCGGCTGTAATGAGAACTTTAAAACATCGTGATGCTCGTTTAATACTTTGCCGTGAATTATTCGGCTATGTACATGGAAATAAAGCAGTACTCGATCACCAACAATTCGATTTAGTTATAAAGTAAGTGTTCGTATGATGACATGTATTGTGATTTCAATGCAATTATTACTATATATTGCTTTTCGATCAAAACGCCTATAATCGACTAACGGAATCGAAAGAAACTGATATGTGATTCAATAACTTTAAAATGAATTTTATTTCAGATTTATGAATAAAACTCTACAAAATGCTTCTGGAGTGGACGAATACACCGTTGCTGCTGCTCTACTGCCAATGTCTACAATATTTTGCCGTAAGCTTTCCACGGGCATCATGCAGTTTGCGTATACCTGCATACAAGATCATCCGATCTGGAAGAATTTACAGTTCTGGGAATCGACATTCTATCAAGATGTACAAGCACAAATCAAAGCTTTATATATGCAACATCGACGTTTGAATGAGAATAACAAAGAGTCAAATTGCATACTTGACGACGTTCCATTAGAGGAACCAACAGCTTTAGAAATAACGGCAGAGCAAATGCGTAAGGGACCCACAATAGACGAAGAACGAAAAAAGGTGAATTTATAGGTTGCCATACACCGGGGGCGGGGGGGAATCAGTACATACTTTTTTACGAAATTGTTCTTGATAGGAATTCGCTCAATCCGAGGAATCGACTCTCTACAGTCAGGCAATTCATTATGCCAATCGCATGGTTTCCCTGCTTATACCCCCAGATGTTAACGCAGTGGGGCATAAACCTAAGCAGTCGTTCCGCTTAGATGACAATCAGAGCGTATCAAACAGGTATGAGTAACTTAGTAACTTCATATATTTCCTTTTTTGCACACTATGACTATTTCAAAAAGGCAATTAAGTGAAATTGACATTTTCTTTTTTTCTTTCCCTTTGTGAGTTTTTTACTATGATCATCGCCTGAAGATCTCAAATCCATTTATATATTATACAAATGTGTTTTATCCTCTGTCTTTTACATTTCATACATAATTCCAGTATTATTGGCTCGCATAGTATCAGTGAACATTCCGATGAAGGCTTCGAGGAAAATGACGTTATCGAAGTTGGTGGCGCGGTTGGAAAAATTGTGTCACGTTTTATTGATCGTGTCTGCACCGAGGGGGGCGTTACTTCGGAACACATACGCAACCTACACGACATGGTGCCCGGTGTGGTACACATGCATATCGAATCGCTAGAATCAGTGTACCTGGAATCTAAGCGTCATCCACACGTCCAGAAACCAAAAATTCAAACTCCTTGCTTACTGCCAGGCGAAGAGATCGTCACCGAACCATTACGTTGTTACCTAATGCCCGATGGTCGAGATGATGACACACAAAATTTAATACCCGCCGAAGGCGCACTTTTCCTAACCAACTACCGTATACTTTTTAAAGGTATGAAACGAAAGGAGAGACCCTGAATATCATTAGATTCAAATGATATTCAGGGTCATGCACATGCACAAAATCCCCAAAGTTTTAAAGAGTCTCTAATGATAAAATCCTCAAGAACAAACTCTCGAAGCTTCTTTTAAAAATTCTTCTTGGCTAAAGAATTTGAAAACCAAATTTCTTATAATATGTAGAAGTTTGTGCTTGGGAATATATGCTTAGGTATTTTAATTCGAGAATTTTGTATTTGAGGATAACTTTTCTGGGCAAATTTGCGAAGAATATATTAATTAGTTTTTAACGTTTAGTTACTAAAAGAGTTTCTTATCATATGTAAAGGTTCTCCTTGCGATCCTCTGGCATGTGAACAAACCATTATACGTGGTTTTCCCATATCCTCCCTGCTTAAAGAGAAAAAGATATCCGTGTTGTATCTTTCGCATTTGGATCAAACGCTTCCTGAAGGTCTCCAGTTGCGCTCCAGCACATTTCAGTTGATAAAAATCGCTTTCGATCCCGAAGTAACTGCGGAAAATATCGAGTCTTTCCGTAAAATACTCAGCAAAGCACGACATCCCATCGACGAATTCGATCATTTCGCATTTCAATCTTTCGGTACCATCATTCACGGTGCTGCACCACTAAAAACCAAAGAAAAATACTCAACTCTGAAAGGTTTTGCGAAAAAAACATTGCTACGTACCGCTAAGAAAGCGGGTTTCAAACAAAAGGTACAAACGAAAAGAAAACTGCTCACATCAGGTCTGGATTTCGACCAAATGGCTGTCGCCGATGGGGGTACTTTGGAAACTCACTCACTTGACGATGAGCTAGAGGACGACGAATTTGAAGTGACGCCGAACACCGAACTGACGCTACCAAGACTGTTGACAGCCAAAGATGTGGAACGCATACGAGAGCGCAGTTACGTTAAGGATTGGCAACGCTTAGGATTCGACAGCCAACAGAATGGTTTTCGAATATCAACAGCGAACTCGAACTATAGCATGTGTAGATCATATCCGGCATTGTTCGTAGCGCCATCGACAGTACACGATGCCGCACTCATCCACCTCGGGCGCTGTTACAAGAATCAGCGTATTCCAGTACCAACGTGGAGGCATCCAAATGGTGCACTGCTGATACGTGGAGCCTTGCCACATAGTAAATCTGTGATAGGTATTGAATTTTAGGAAACGAGACGATAAGCTTTTGAATATATTTAATAAGACTGAATTCGTCCCTAGGTATGCTAAAGAATTCCACTGGTTCCAGTACCATGTCCCACGATGTGGCCAACTACCACGAGCAAGACAAGTACTTCATGGCCCTCATAGATACAATGCCAAAAGGTTATTCCTTGGCTCTGGCACAGTATAATCTGACAGGCATGAATCTATCGATGAATTCACTGCTGCTAAACTCTTCGGATGAACATCAGTATTTAAGCCGAACTGCAGACTGCTCTCTCACGCCAGACGTAAATCGAAAAAACAAATCCACGCTTTCAGCAAGCGAATCGAGGTCGATTAACTGGTCGGATTCTTTGAGACCCAGAACTGGTGGCACCTTAAAAAATAATAACTCCATGGGATTTTATAAGATGCGACTCTATGTTTTGGGTAAGTTTTGGATTCTGTGCTCCAATGTCTGGCTACATTTAAAATCGGCTAGAGTTCACCCATATTCAATCCCAAACTGCCCTACATAACAAAGAATATTTGTGACAATTCATCGCGATATCTCTTTTTGTTCTCTCGTAATTGTGATTTCAACAGACAGACGGATGGACAGGGTAAATTGATTCATGACGTGATGATGAGGAAGAATATATTGTATATACTTTTCTATATCTCTCTCGTCTCCTTCTCTACTTTAAAAAATGGAAAAACAAAGTGAATATACCCTCTTCCTTCGGCTATAAAAATGAAAGTTTTTTTATTTCTTTGTTCTGTATGCATTTCTATACCATACATCCGATTACGATAAAACTTTGGTAAACTGCTATGCTCACGACTGGGAACATTTCGGTATATTTGCTTTAATCTAAATGATCTTAATTAATCTTAAATTCGATTGTTTGATTGTCTGGGATCCCGCGGCAAAAAATGGTGTTGATTATTAAACTTTAATTGTTGTTCGAGATTAGATAATAGATATAAAAAGACTGGAAACCATTCGAATACGCACTGCTCAAGCCCGTTCGACTGAAACATACGAGCAACGGGAAGCGAGACTGGAATCCGTTCGAGGAATACACACAATGCGTGTATTGCAGTGTCCTCAAATTTGAGAATGAAACGCCTGGTATGTGCTGCGCGGCTGGAAAAGTTAAATTGTCAGACTTACTATCACGCTGATTACTGGTACTAAATATATTATCGCATTAAATTGAAGACGATTGCAATCGACGTCGCGGGTGACAGCTAGTCTCCTAAAAAATACGCAACAAGATATTTAAAGCACAACTTCTAAAAAAGCTTCTAAAAAGCCTCTATTTTAACATATTTTTCTCTTCTTTGTAGGTGAAAAATCGCAAACAAAATCAAGCGTTAACGCCGATCTCTGTGCTGAGTTTATACCTGTTGATTATCCCGATATTAGACATTCGCGTATTGCATTCAAAAAATTGATGCGAGCTTGCTTACCTTCGACCACCTCGAATGACACCGATCAGACGTTCGCAAAAAGTGTTGAGCAATCTGACTGGTTACAGCAGATCTCTTCGTTGCTACAGCTTTCAGGTGCCGTAGTTGATTTAATCGATCTGCAGGAATCGAGCGTCATGCTGTCTCTGGAATATGGTTGGGATATAACGGCTCAAGTATCGTCCCTCGCTCAGCTCTGCTTGGATCCATATTATCGCACCATTGAAGGTTTTCGAGTACTGATCGAGAAAGAGTGGATTGCTTTTGGTCATCGCTTTGCACATCGCAGTAATTTAAAGCCTGCACACGCCAGCTCAAATATAGCTTTTGCTCCCACCTTCCTGCAGTTCTTGGATGCCGTTAACCAGATTCACAAACAGTTCCCGATAGCATTCGAATTTAATGATTTCTATATTCGATTCTTAGCTTACCACACGGTATCATGCCGCTTCCGTACGTTTCTCTTTGATTGCGAGATGGAACGATTCGATTTGGGCATCGCTTCGGTGGAGGATAAACGCAGCTCTCTGATCACCAGACATTTTCTGGGTAATGATAAAAGATAGTGTTTCAAGAGGATTCTCTCCAAATCAGAAACACTTTAATTTTATAAATTATAGAGTTTTCCACGTGGTTTAAAATTAAAAAAAAAAGATTTCCAGAAACTTCGGACATATTTCACATCGCTTAAGAAATACGTCAAATCTTATTTACAAAGATATAGAAAAAAAATCTGGTCGCTCAAATTGAAAATTGCCTAATTATCAAAAATCCTACCATTCCTTTTATTAATGTTCTACCATTCCTTTTAATAATGATATTCTTCTTACTTTTCTCCAGCTGGCAGTGGTACTGGTGGTGGTGGCTCTGACGACGAGAGCGGTGTATATCCCATTGATATGCGTAACAAAAACACGGTAAACATCAACCGCATAGGTCACTCAATATTTGATTACATTGAGCGACAACATACGAAATCGCCCATTTTCTACAACTTCATGTATTCTGCGGACCAACAAAACGCGGTCATCCGACCACAAAGCAGCCTGGCTTCCTTGGATTTATGGACTTACTACACCAATGAAGAGCTGGCTCAAGGACCGCCGTACGATTTTGAAGTAACCAATGCCGATGATGAACTGGACTTGGCTGAACTGCGTGGCAAACGTGTGGTTATAAGCGCTGGCTACGACAACATTGAAAAATCCGATCCGAACGCATTTGTTTGCCTGCTGAGTGAAGTAAAACAAGCTGAGACAGAACGCGGCTATATACCGCAAAAATGGCTACACGTATGGGAGAATCTAGAGGTACCACCAACAGAGCAACTAACGCGGAAATCATCCGTGAGCAGTATATTGTTACAATCTCATGGCAAGCTTCAGCATAAGCGCTCAACGTTGGAAATAATTATGAAGGGTCGTCTGTCAGGATATCAGGATAAATTCTTCCACCCTCATCGCTTCGAAAAGCATCCCTATACAACACCTACGAATTGCAACCACTGCAGCAAGTTGCTCTGGGGTCCTGTGGGCTATCGCTGCATGGATTGTGGTAACTCGTACCACGAGAAATGCATTGAGGTCGCGGTGAAGAACTGCAATAAGTACAAGGCAGTTGATGGCGTTGTGGTGCCACCGAATGTAAACATTTCGCAGGGCGGTGATACTTCGAGTATTGCATCGAGTGCAACTACAGCACGAACATCGAGTCATCATTTCTATAATCAGTTCAGCAGTAATGTAGCTGAGAATCGCACACACGAAGGGTGAGTTCGAGTTTATTTGAACTGAATAATTAGAGTAATCTAGAGGAAATAATATAAATTTGTAGATATCTTTATAAGCGAGGTGCTCTGCTAAAGGGCTGGAAGCAGCGGTGGTTCGTTTTGGACTCAATCAAGCATCAGCTGCGCTACTACGATACTGTGGAGGACTCTGCATGCAAGGGCTTTATAGGTATTCTCCACTCAGTATTGAATGATTTCTGCAGTCTATTATTGTATTTTTTTTCAGATTTGGCGGAAGTTCAATCGGTTACTTCGGCACAGCCGACTCAAATTGGCACGAAACGTGTAGATGAAAAGGGATTTTTCGATGTAAGCTATTTTTCAATATATTTTTTAGGACCACTCAAAATTAAAAGAATTTAAACAAAATAAGAAATTTTTACGCTTTCTTTTTTAACCGCATAATCAACATTTTTGAAAACATGTATTTTCAGTTAAAAACCTGCCGCAGAACCTATAACTTTTATGCAGTCAATGCGAACCTGGCGCAGGAGTGGATAGAAAAGATTCAAGCTTGCTTGCAGTAAACGTAGTCTAATTAATGTTTCATAAATAGTTATAATATTGTGTATTTAGCGTATCCGTTTTGTATTTATTTGTTTTATAATTAAAATATTATATAATTATTTTTATTTTAGCTACATTATCTGAATGTGAAGTGAGTTTGTAGACTTTCTAGAAATGATTATAAAAAAATTGATGTTAAATGTACAAATTTTGTTAAAAGATTTATTTACTTTATACTGACTGTTACCCGCGACTTCGTTCGCATGGTCTTAAATTTAATGCGATAATATATTTAGTACCAGTATCCAGCGCGAATGTAATTCTGGCAGTGTTTTTTGTACTTTTGTACTGGTGCAGCATATGCCAGTATATTTTTAAAATTGAGGGCAACGAAATACACACGTAATTTATCCATTTTTCCCATAACCACACTTGGATGAAGACTGTAATCATAATTAGGATCGTAATGGAATGCGCCAAGATTTAAATAGTGCAGTGTTCATCTGAATCGAGCATTGTGTACTCAAACGGATTCCAGTCATGCTTTCCGTTGCACGACTGTTTCAACGAACGGGCTTTAGCAGTGTTTACTCGAATGGTTTCCCGTTGCTTGCCTGTTCCAGATAAATGGGCTTAAGCAAAACGTACTCGAACGGTTTCCGGTCTTAGTTTTCGTTCCTCCTCTCCTTCTGAAGATCGTGATGCCATTTTTATTTTTGCTTTGGGTGTAGATCGACCAATCGATCATTTTTTCCATTTATGTGGTATTATTTATTTGAGAGCGAAACTAATGTTTTGTGACGATTATTAGAAATTCCATTAGTAAAAGCAATCTAATGCCGACCAATAATTCGAATTTCTCAATCAACACCACTTGTTACCTCGGGAAGTCTGGATTTAAGAATTAATTTGATAAAAATATTATCGTTGATTTCCTTGAGTTTTGAGGTTATAAATATTCCTTCGGTTTTTGTTTCTCATATTTGAATCCAAAACAGAAAACATCTCGAAATTACAAAGGATCTCATTTCTAAAATAATAAAAAACCCCTGTACAATATAGTTCATATTTAAAATAATTTATTAGTTATAACTACTAATAAAGATCTTTCATTATATTTACATTGTTAAAACAAATGCTTTGGTGTTTTTTTTTTGTAAAAAATATTGTGTAATATATAGATACAGTATTTACTAACTACAAAAACGTTGTCCAATAGACAATATTTAAGATAAAAAACGAAAATGGAAAGAAAAAACGCGAGAACTTATCAATATAGATGGCTGTGGCGTGTCCGTGGCAAAATGTGTCGTATTGTGGCTCAATAATGGACTCTCGATGCCGATGCTGGAAACAGAATCAGCATTATAAAAACTTGCTGAGAATTTCAATCTTAAATTAATATATGCCGTAGTTTTAAAATACTCTGTGGGCAATAAGAATCTACAAGTGTTAGAAAATAATTACGCTGACAGGATGGAGATAAAAAACTACAATTTTTTATTAGAGAACGGATTTTTACGCAAAGTCGTCTACAAAATACGAAAAAAATATATTTTACAAAAACAAAAAGAGCTTGGGGGATTTATATAGGAGCTTGCTTATGTCTGTCTCTTCCTGTATAGTTCCGAAATCTTTCTACATCTCTAGAAATACAGAATTTTTCATAACAATCGCTCCCTATTTACTTCGATAGAAAGCTATATTATCAAAAGTCTAATATGAGATGACAGATCAAAAGGGCTGCAGGGTATGTATAACTAATTTCAATTTCAGTTTAGAAATCATTGTCATCACTATTGTCGCTACCTTGAGATCATCCAGATCGTTTATATTTTCATCCGAGTAGCCTTTCATAGCTTTTGTTGCTACCGGACCCATGTAGTTGTTAACCACTGCAAATTCCATTAAGGAGAGGAACACAAATACCGAACATGATGACATCCAAACATCGATCGCTTTCACATAGGATACCGGCGGCAGGGACTGTTGTGACTGTGTGTTTTGTGTAGCCAGTGTAAGTAGTGATGTGACACCCAGCGTAACGCGCGCCGGTATAGCTTCAGGTTTTATCCAAAATGATATCCAGGACATGACAACAATCAGCGCTGATGGTATATAGGTGTGAAACAGGTGATAGCCCAAGCGACGTTTGAGATTGAAAACTATAGCAAGACAAGTAAAGTTCCCTGTAACGTAGAAAAGCATAATTAAGGCTTTAATTAAGAACGCCGCATTACGAAAATTACACCTCTTTCAAGTAGACTTCAAAGCAATAACATCGTACTTCAGATGTTTTATATCCAGTCTATTTAATTTGAACATATAAAGGCCAAAAGATGTCTGATCTATGTGATCTGTTTCTTTACGTGGTGGAGGAAAAAAGGACTTAATTTTACTGGGCTATTTCGGATAATCCTCAACTGCGAGATGGATTTAGAGGGTGATCCTCTAGTTTGGTTTAAAAATTCTTAAACCCAAAATAACATCTTCAAGCCTAACTAAAATTTCAACCTATTCCATTTGAAAATTCTGGAGGTAAATACTATTTGAAATATTGCATTGATGAACCAAATATAAATGGAAATTTCTTCAGCCCATTTTTTATGTTTAACTCAGGATTCGAAAGTGCAAATTCGACCTTTTGAGCCCAATACAAATTTTTAAGTCTAAATGAAAATTTAACTTTTCGAAATTCGAATTTATTATTTTAGAGCAACAAAGTGCTAAAGATGAGGATTAGATTCTGAAAATTCTGAAGTCGAATTAATTCTGAAATAAGAATCTAAAAGAAGTTGAAAAAATTCTTAAGTGGTGTTGAAAATTTTAAGTCTTAGCTAGAAAATATGGAGGTGAAATTAAAATTACCTGAAGATTGTGTGAAAAGTGTGCATACTGATTGTATTATAGTTTACAAATTTAGTAAGCAAAATGCTCACCCGTGGAATATTCAATGGTGCAATCGGTAGTATAGTTATTCGATATATCCAGTTGGGGCAACTCTATCTCACTATTTACCACTAAAGGATCCGTCATATTCCAAATGAACACCAAGTCCTGCACCGTGTGGGATACTGGAATTTTTATTTTACCTTTCTAAAATCGCAATATTTTATTTAAATCAGTCGAACGATTCAACTTACAACTTTCGATCATCATTGAACAGATCTGAGTATCATGAGGATATGATTCAAATTTCATTGCACAAGACAACACCAATGTGAGCCTGTAAGGATAATGTTGGTGTACTATACAGTGCTGGAGGAGCAAGGATATGTTGAGTTGCTTACTTCGACATGTACAGTAAAGTTTTGTCATGGTACAACCACAGATAATGGTTTGGTATGCTCATCTCGTGGAAGGTTACTTTTTTGGCATTTTTGAAAAAGGAATCCGGTCGCCAAATGCTGTGCAGCCAGTCCACATCGAGGATACGATATTCCTCGCTCATATTCTCAGGCAGTCGCAGCCGTGGATCACGCCAACTTTGTGCGAGGAAAACATCGGTCACATAGGTCTAGGCAAAAATTGCTAGATAATTGACCTCTGCTCTAATTAAGGATGAGTTTAA
This sequence comes from Sicus ferrugineus, assembly GCA_922984085.1. Taxonomy (NCBI): domain Eukaryota; kingdom Metazoa; phylum Arthropoda; class Insecta; order Diptera; family Conopidae; genus Sicus; species Sicus ferrugineus. The sequence continues at coordinate 4,884,390 of OV277352.1, forward strand.
GTTTCTACCTACCATTGATTCTTCATTAATCGAATCCAATGATAGAACCGTTACATGGAAGTAAACTACTGTAGGTTGACCTAGCAGTTTAGGTGCTCTATTTTTATCGTACGTTTTGGATGGAATAGGCAGAATATCCGGCAATGAGAGACTTGATTCATAATGGGAAACGAGTTCGGCACTTTCAGTATTATTTCTGAAGGATTTAAGCGAATATTAGTATTATAAGACAAAATTGATTGCAACCTAAAAAAGATGATTTCATATAATTGACAATACAATTTGGGTATTTAAATATCACTTGTATATTATATCATAAACGGTATTTGAATCTAAAAGAATTTTATTCTGGAGTATATATAAATATGTAGCTCCATCTGTGAAAATAGCTGTGGTCCGCCCACCTTTACAAAATGCTTTATATTGAAATAATTTAAACTGTCAGATTTTTCAATATAAAGTTTCTTTCAACTAAAACTATGATTTAATAAAATCTAAGATTGGTAAGGATGAAAGTGCCCCTAAATGCAAAAATAATCTTTTATTGTATTTTTAATTAATTAATTTTTTTCAATTAAGGTATTAGTATTTAAAAACCTGGTGAAATATTTTCAATATTGGAATTAATTCTATTGATAAAATATATGACTTTTCATAGGTTTAAACGCCGGATTTAATAACGAAAGTTTTCATATTAACCTCGGTTTAAACTAATTTAACGATCTGCTTTTCAAGATCTTTCTTCTCATTGGGAAATGCTAAATTTTTTATGTAAAAAATTAAATTTAACTTAAAATTTATATGAGATTCAAGTTTACGAAAGCAAGTGATGAAAGAAAAGAAGCTTTAAAGCCACAAATAAAAATTTTATATTGAACAACGATAAATGGAAAAGTGTTTATTTTCACAATTAAAGTAGAGAATGAGAGATTTAAAGGTTTTAGACATTAAATTCTTGGCTATTTCGCCGATTTTTACCTGTAGCCGTGAACACAATTGCACATCAGTATTGATTTTTCTAATATGTAGATATAAATGGTTAATATAACGAACATTTTTTGTTCGTTTAATTGCTTCAACATTTTTGGAATTTTGAACACGTTTCCCATTTTTTAACTCTAGTTTAAAATATTATATTTTTCTTTGATCCCCGAGAAGTTGTTTTAGTATTTTTTTATTAAAAGGCTTATTTTACCCTAGTTTTTGTTTACTATTATTTTATTTCGTTTTTTATCATTTTATTCATATTGTTGACACTAGAAATATTTTGGCGTTATTATATTAAATTACTACTTGAAAAACATTTTTACTATATTGCACCTATAATTTTTTACAAATGGTGTAAAATTGTTTATAAAAAGCATGCTTTTTCACTTCTTCAAGTTTTAGTCTTTCAAAAAAAAGGCAATTCACTTCAAGGCGTGACGAAAATGTTATATGGTTTCTTGCATTCCATGCTGCTTTACGTTTGGGAACGTTAGTGGTTTCGAAGTAGTTATGAATGCAGTACACACACACATACAAACACGCACACACAGCCATAGGAAGACATAATTCGAACACGCTCGCGCGATTGTTTAATCCAACACAAGTGAATTTCTTGCAGTGTTCATAGACGTTGTTTGTGAGGGGCTAGCGTGAGAGCAGCCCTCCCTCTTCTTTACCGACATCATAATGTGAATGACATCACATTCTGTTTTAATAATTCCAATGATGGTGGAATATGGGTTTAATGTTGGTAGTTGAGTTGGGTAATTTTCTATTTAAAACCCCCTCCTAAAAGTAGGCAATTGCAGTGAATATATATGTATTGGTGGAATATAAAATACTCGTTAATAGTGGATTATTTTAGTCGATTATTTGTTGCCTGGAATATGTTTTGTTTACCAAATTTGGTGGGTTATATAAATACCGGTATCTGTATTGGTGGGTTGTATAAATACCGGTATCTATTTGGTGGGTTATACTCCGTCATTATTTTCGCCTTGTCATTTGTCATTATCATTCAGTCGATAATGACATTTATTCATTAAGCCACATTTCTGATTTTATGCTTTCATAAGGCCATCTGGCGGATGGTATCAGCAATCGCAGGAACTGTCAAAGGAAAAATCGATTTACTCTGAATTGCACCAGGGAGGTTCATCAAGTCGGCTGGAAATAAAAAATGTAAAATTTTTGGTCAAAAGATATGAAAAGAAGTTCATAGAAAACTACGTGGAAGCTCTAAAACTTTTGAAGTATGGATTTCCCGCAGCGATTCGAAGGTAAGCAGATTCAAATCGAAAAATGCAGCCCCTATTGAAATCAATCATTTTTTGTCTGGAGAGGAGTGAGTGTATTCGGTGGGTGTTCCATTCTTGTTGCCTCACGGAATCTGCGACTTATTGATTTTCATAAGATATAAGGCAGTTTTAACGTTCTCATACATTTTGATTTTGTTTCACTTGTTTTTAAGACTCGTCTTATATAATAATTGGCCAAATCCCAACAACCGAAATCCATTTACTGCATAGTGTAGACTGTAATGTTTTTACAAAATATAAACTTTAGTGGAACAAGCATCTTACGATGTCGTAATGGAATCACCCATCTGTGCACTGGAGTACAAGTCAGCGCAGCAGCAAGGTGCGGACAAAATGGCATCTAGTGTTGCCAGCACCCTGGACGACACCACACCCAGTGACTCGGGCATTCAAATGCTGGACTCCGAGTCAAGTGAACTAATGATCGAGTCCATAACTTCGCAGACCGGACTGGACTTATTCGACGATTCTAAGTTGAACGGGCAAAACAAAGAGGGGCGCATTGAAAAAGCAAAAGAGCAGCAGGTGGAACTTTCCACTAACATGGCACTCAAGCAGCATGTGCACACCACTCAGAACACAGACACCAATTCCAATGTTGTCGTTATCAATCCAACAATAGACAGCGTAATGACGGCTAGCAATTCCTCGACTTTCGATACGGAAAACATTGTCTATCGACGGAAAATACGAAAATCACAGCTGGGTCCTAAGTCGGTGCCCAAAAAACGTGTCTCGTTTCACGAGGACATTCTCAAAAACACACGCACCGACAATATACACATCGAGCATGGCTTCATCACCTACAAAAGCGGACGCAAGGTGTTGCAAACTAAAGCAGGCATTCCTGGTCGTTATTCTTGGTGTTCCGGTGGGGATGGTGCTGCCGCAGCGGCTGCTGATGACAACGTACTTTGTATAAATCAGAACACCGACCAGGGTGAACGCAATCAGACACGTCGTGTCGTCTATAGAAATGCATGCTCCGATGTGTTAGATTATGGAAATTCGGATGTATTCGATACTAACGAAGGTGTGAGTGATCTACGTTATACAGATTCAGGGATTTTTGAATATGGTGAACAACAGTGTAAAGTAGCAACAGTGTGCGGCGGCGGAAATCAAAATGCTGCTTTCGTTGCTGCTCAAGGCCAGGTCTTATATAAATGTTCATGTTCCAGTTCCGACTCCAGTTTGGATTCAGACGAAAACGACAAGAATTCTAACCGTCAGCAATACGGACAGGCAAAGAGTAGCTCTTGTGATTGCATTGGCATGAGCCAAGCAAACAACAATATAATTGGTAAGAGCTGTTTTTTATTTAAACAAATCATTTCATTTTTGTTAAGCTTTTAACGGTATTAAATAAATTTAATTAATAAACATAATTATTTTTTTGTCGACTTAAAATCAAGAAATTGAACAGAGTTGTAGAATTTTTTATTTATATGTAATTAAAATGATTTTAGATATTTAAATTTGGTTATTGGTTTGTTATTTGTTTATTGGCCATTGTGGCTTTTAAATTACAGATTTAAATAAATAAAAAAATGCATCTCGTAGGTGATCATTGCTATTTTTCCGAACCGAATATTGATAACTTAACTGATACGCACAAGAAATCTGTTTGGAACAAAGAGAAAAAACCCAAATCTAGTTGTTTGAAGAAAACCAAGCGTCACACCGACATCATCCAAGAACAAGACTTGAATACAAAAGTGAAAAAATTCAACGTGCACAATATGAACCAGCTTATTGACAACAGCAGCAAAATGATTTTCGGTTCTTTGAGAAGCATCTTTACCATACCGCTTCCAGAGCGTGGTGTACCGGAAGGCTCTGAGGACTTACAGGCGGTAGTTGAGTGTGTGCCGGAGTTGGACAAAACTCTGGACAACAAAACACTTCGAGAGCAGCAGCTCTCCTCACCCTCGGGTTCAATATCACCCACAACACTTAAAGCAAAACCTTTCCTTAGCAAGAGCTTAGATGGCTCTGGTAATAAAGAACAACATGCAGCGAAACAATTTGTACACAATGTGGATGATCAGTTGCGACGAAAAAACGAGGAAGAACTTTACGCACCAACTCGTCAGAATAGCGATCAAGAACAAGAACAAAATTCGCATGAGGAAAACCTACAAGTAGAAAAAGTTATTGTAACAGACAAAAATGGTCCACCCACAGCGCCTGCGACAGATATGCAACCTCAGTTCCGCAATAAATTTATTATCAATTGCGAAAGCACTGTGTTCGAACATACTGGCGTCTCGTATTCTTACGAATCGAACACGTTTGCAGATTACGGTCAGATAAACAGTGAGCTGAAATTCGGTCTTGGTGGAAAGGAGACACCGATAGCTCAACCCGAAATAGATCAACTCCGTGGTGCTTTTATTTCCATACCAATTAAGAAAACATTTTCCAACTTGTTTCGAAGTTTTAAGGATTCTTCAATATCCCCAACAAGTGGAAATAAAAAGAAATTTGCAAGCAATTTAGAGCCTGCTAAAAAGTTTTCAAAAGAACAACAGCAGATAGAAGAGAAACTTAAAGCAAAACCAGGAACTGATAATTCTGTTGGTAAGTTTAAAAAAAATTACAGCGAAAAATATAAGTTACCAAGTACTTTTTATATGTTCAGTGAATTTAGTTGAATGCTTTCGGATAATAATTAATTGTTTTTATATTATTGTAAGCTTCTTTAGTTTTAAATTACTCGTTTTTGCAGCTACTAAAATGAATTTTAAAAACCAACAAATGCCATTCGAAACACAAAAAAATTTCACTGTGAGAAATATATCAACCGCAACATCTTCCTCAACCATATCTGAATTTACTTCTACTTCCACAAACTCCATACCACAAAAGTCTACGACTTCAAGCACTAACAGTATATCACATCACGAAAAGCAATCTCGTCATCTTCCTTCTCCGCTCAAAAGACGCCAACAAACCACTGGTGGCAGCGGTGGTCCCAATCTACACCACATAGCTACGATGCCAACACGCTGCGAATACACTAACTCGAGTCGCATCAGCCCAGATCTCTTTAATGGTTATGTGGGTGTACGAGGTGGTAGTGGTCGTGATTCAAAGAGTACCATACTAAGTGAAGAATTTGATGACATCCTCACCATCACCACGGATACTGATAAGAACGAAAGCGACATTGTAATGGTGGATTACCCAGAGTTAAATGATCGCAGCAATGCTGTAGATTATGCTAATTTGCTGAAGCCACCGCAGGCAAAAACCTCACTGATAAATAGATTCTTGCGCAATGTAACGCAAAAGAAAATAATTGAGAATTCAATACGTAAAAACAACTTCTTCGCTAACAAGTTGAGAAGCGAACACAAGCTATTCGCCAATAGCCTTTACGTACAAGGAGCAAGACCTACAAATTTCGAATTAATAGATGATCTTAATGCAGAGATAGCAATGGAGATTGAAATGTCGGGTGCGAATTCTCCACGAAAGGAATTAATATGCATTGATTCTGACTTACAGGATGATGTGTCTCGTTTTGAGCTGGGTGTTGGCGAAATATCTACTGATATTTTTAATAGGAATTTTTTACATATATTTCGTGATGCTACGGAACAACTTATGAAGGTAAAAAACACAAGTAAATATTTTTTGATTGTTTATTCGAAGATTCGCAACGCAAAAGCAATACACTGTGCTTAAGTACATAGAAATATATACAAAATCAATACAATGTAAATATGTCCATTTTAAATAAAACATGCATGTACATTTTATACAAAATATACTAATTTCCCAGAAAAATAGCGCTTCAAATGAAAAAAATGGCTGACAAGAAAGTTTCAGAGCTACAAAATAAAAATTGACGAAAATTTCTATTACTACACTAGTTAACAAGTCGATTATAAAATACTGCTTGATATATAAATATTAGCCATCATTGGAAAATTTCGTTAAAAATGTCGAAATACAGGTGTCGTAATTGTATTTTATCATTTCCATTGTATGCACATTATAGTTCTAACCGCATGTTTTTCGGATGTTATAGTCCTAACCCCATGTATTAATATCCTGCGAGTGTACTGCGTAACGACCTGTTTGTATTTTTAAATAATCATACAAAGCAGGAAAACGTATACCTTATATACTTCTATATATTTTAGGAATCAGAAGTATAGAGCGAAATAATACAGTAACTATTATTTCGTCCATTATCAGTCTAGAAGTGCTATTTGAAAGAATGAATATTTAAGCATAATTGTAATACTTAAGGAAAAGGGCCTTAAGTATAATATGTTAGATAGAGTAAGAAAATTAAGATAGTTTTCGGGTTGGTGTCATTATATATAACCACTAAATAAATAACTTTTATATCTTAAACAGGTTTTCAAATTGTACACCGGCTACAGTAAGGAAGGATTCATGACTCCGGTGCTGGTTTTTTTAACCGATAAAACTTTATATGTTACTGATTTGGTTAGAAATCGTTTATGTTCTAAATTTATGTTGGCTTATGTTGATTTGGATGTAATTTTGGTAAGCTCATTCTTCTCAGCTAGCATTTGTAAAAACTGTAACAGATTTGATTTCATTTAGCTTGGACCATTTGGCAACACTGTGCTACTGAGCAACAGCACACGTGATATGCAACAAGTGCTTCTGGCTGGTGGCCCATATCCAGCAGATAGTCTTGTGGCAAATTTAGAGTTGTGTGCTCGACGCAGTGGTTCCGCTTTGCCCGCTGTTGGACAATTGACGCTAGAACATCTTGCTCCGCTACAGGCATTCGTGCGTGAAAATACCTGTGTTACACAAAATGACACGTGGGTTTATTATGCAGTCGTCAAGGTGCCCTCTTCTGGTACCCTAGGAGTAGAGCAGGAGCCTTTGGGCCCACATATTAAAGGGTTCCTCATGCATAGGCGTGTTAAGGGACAGAGAGGTGGCAACAATAACAAGCACAACTGGAGTCCTGGTTACTTTTTGCTCAAGTATAACTTGGTCTAGTTGCTAGTATTGCGATTATTTGTAATTGTGCCTCTATTTTTAGAGCGGGTGTCTTGTACATGTTTAATGATTCTACTCAACGGCTGCCAAGTTGGGCTATGGCTCTAGCAGAGTGTCAAGGCGCTAGGCGTTCGCTAAGAGCCGGACGACCTCATTGCTTCGAAATAGTTTTGAAGGAAGTCTTATTGCAGTTAGCTGCGCCAGATGAATATGTTGCTTCTGAATGGTTGCAGGCTCTTCTACAATCGGCTAGTGGTGTAAGTAGTCAAAAATTGTTTTTAATATTTATTTATTCAGTTATGTTAGAATTAGAAGGAGTGATTTAAAAATTATTCTGTGAATTTAACTTATTCACTTAAATATTAAAGTTTGGTTTTTTATTTAACAAATTTTATTTAAAAATACAATACAATTAAATATTTACAAAAATTGTTTTTACTTTTCTCAAGCTCTTTGAAATGCAAGAAAAGCACAAAACTTTAGGCTGCACTCTTATCGTCACTCAGGATCACTTAATAACGTTACGTGAAGATTTCTCTGCACCTTTAATGGTAATTAATTGTGCTGACGGCGATAATTTACAAAAACAGGACACGGGATTAAAAGGAACTCCTGAAGAACCCCTCAAATTGTCTGAAGATAACCAAAGCTTGGTTTGTCTAAAAACCTGTTAATGAGAAAAATCAGTAATAATTTTAAAATTTTTTCCCAGATAAGCTCCACCTTTAGCACTCCCACAAAAACTTGCAGTGCGTTGCGCTCATGCTCGTCTTTAAATTCAACACCTACTAAGTTATCGCAACTGTCGCGCTCTACAACTACATTTAATACATCTACACCCATTAACGCCACGCCCACATCCAACACCATTACAACTGGGTCTAGCGCCACAACTTCAAAGGTGTTTAAAGCCGAGAAAACAACGACAATTTCCTCCAGCATGTACAGTGTTTATGGCAAAAATTCAGGATTAGAAATTCTAACATGTGCCGACATAAAGGATATGACTGGTATTAAGATACCCTCCCACAACGACACCTGGTGGTGCATTTTGGAATTTTCTTGTCAAGAAATGCGGGAATGTTCAGATGATTTAGTGATATTCTTTGCTAGCTGCATGGAAATGCAAAGATTCTTAAGACTGTTGGAACAGTTATGGCAAGCAAAAAATGTATGATTGAAAAATCGTTTTCTTTCTTTTAAAACTATCCATTGAATTTTATTGAATTCCCTTTCAGAATGATTTATTCCCCATTGCCGTACTCGATGAAGATGATATGATTGCTGAACAATGTGCGATGCTATATATGGATATAAATCGCTCATGGGAGCCTTTACTCTCAGCTGCTTTAGGTTATCCCTTGTAAGATAAGTAGTAAATGTATTGAGTCATTTAAATCATGAGATGAGTAAGACGAATATTATGATGAGCATAGACCCAACTACTAATTTTTAAAATCACTTCAAGATCAGAAATCATTAAAAATTGCACTTACAATATTGTCTGCGAAAACTGTAACAACAATGAAAAGTATAAAGGCGGGGATTTTAAACGTCACATTCTAAAAGAATAGTGATATATATTTCTTCGTCATAAATACCGTGATACCATTGACAAATCAGATCAAGAAAGAGACTTGTTATTTTAAAATTTTTTAATTTTTAAAATCAGCGGTTTTTTAAATTTTTCCGATTCAAACGAATCTTATTAATGTTTGTTTTGAATAATAAATCAATAAGTGTAAACTTTGCTTTCGGTCTTATAAGCTTAAGCTTAGCAAATTTATTTATTTTGTAAATTTATACAAAAATTATGCAAATAATTTTGTAAATCGGAAAATTAATAAAAAATAATTTTAATATAGCTTTAATTTTTCATGCAGTCTTCTATTCGGAATAATTCTAAGAAGTAAAACTTAAAAACGATATTTCTTATTTCACTTATAAACAATGACATCTCACTTTTGAAATTAAAACAAGAAACATAAATTTTACTTTATTAAATCACATGTCTTCAGATGACTCAATAATTTCGTTTGCTCTTTCAAAGCTACAATATAGAATTAAAACAAAATTATCACTAACATTAGCATAAATTTGCGTGTGCTCGTAAATTAGAATTAATATCGTTTAATTCTTCGCCTTTATATTTAAAATTTCTTATTTGTTATTCATGCTAAAAAAATATTGTGATATTGCTTTATTTCTGTTTGTAAGCTCAAAAATGTCTGGTACACTTTGAGCGTTATTGCCACGAAACATTTAGATTATCGTTTAAAATAATAATTAATACAATAAAATTAATTAATTCATAATATTAATCCGACGAATTTTGTGTAGTTTAGAGAAGTCAAATACTTTGATGCAAAACACTTGTAAATTGCACAGTTTTGCAATTATTAGCAGATTTACCTCTTTTCTGTATAAATAGGTTTTAGTTAAGGAAGTAATATTTTCATTTCCGAAAATTAAGGTTCACAATTATGGACAAAATTCACTTAATTTTAAAATAATAGGAATATTTTCCTTTACGTTAGTTTTTTTTTTATTTTACGTTAGTTTTTTGTACTGATGACGTTGATTATTTATGCTTAAATTTTAATTTATTTTGCATACGAACATGTGCTACTAAAAATGTACTGCTCATTATTCTCTCTCTCTCTCTCTCTCTCTCTCTCTCTCTCTCTCTCTCTCTCTCTCTCTCTCTCTCTATCGTATGTACTGTAATCAGCATAGAAAAAACGTGACAATTTTAAAAAATGCTGATTTATCTTTAGCCAACTTTGACGATGTGAGCTCATATGACTATAAATATATATACAGAAACTATTATTAAAAATATATCTTCAATGTTTACAACTTAATGCTAAGCTATATAAATAGAATACGCATAGTTTCTAGTGTTAAATTGTTGCTTTTTATTTATATTTTCATCTTAGACTTCCTAAATAGTAACAACTTTTGGAAAAACCATATTTTTTACTTTTAAATAGCACTTTATTTAAATAGAAGCTTCCTTTTTATTTATTGCTTTACTCATAACATTACTACCATTTATACTCATTAGTGTGAAACTTCTTACTAAGAAACTAATCCAAAACATGAAATAAAATTGCAATTAAAAATAATTGTGCAAATAAAATGTCTTATATATTTAAATTACTATATTATGATGAGGTAGCGAACTATTATGGAGGATGATTTTTCTTATTGTATAACAAAGACCTTGATTGATGGTGCCTTGTGGTATGCCCTAGTAAACTTTTAACTTTTTCATTACTAGATTCCCTGTAATAAATTGAGTTTTATACGTCGTATTTGTGAACTGAGCCACAATGTTAGCTACTGATGTGATTGATCAGCATGTGACCATTTGCTTGACAAATTTATAAATACCTTTAAAAAAAATATTAGCCATTTCTTTAAAGGATTGGAACATGGTTGGTTCCTTTTTTGATTGGATTCATTCATATACTCGATTGTGATTGAATTGTATTATTCTCAACGCTGTGTTGGCTGATTGATGATATACTCAATGCTGTGTTGGCTTCCTTACTGTATATACTGCGATGAATTTCAAATTTTTAATGAAAATGAGAAAAGTTTGATCGAAAGCACAACAAACGTTCGATTTTTTTACATTTATCCCAAAGGTGGGCAAAGGTCTCAAGGCAGGAATATTCATATACCCAATGTTGTGTTGGCTTCCTATGGATGGATTCATTCAAGCAATATGGTATTAGTCGGTTAGTTCATTTATAGAAATTCATTAATATATATCTCCGCGGTGTATTAATTATCTCCGCGGATAAATTTAAGCATGAATACTGGGAAATAAGAAAAATTATTTTCAGAGAACCATCCCATATTTTTAAGGTATTTTACTTTATTGAGAAAAAAGATTAAACATTCCGATTATTTACGAAAAAGAGTTTCATTTAAATGGTTGCAGCTGTTGAACTTGGATATTTCCCAATTGCGGTAATGTTAGGCTGCCAACTCAATTTCCATGCATCAAAAATTCAAAAAATAAATATCTTTTTTCCGACATCAATGTAAAATAGTAAGTTGACAATGGTGTGATAAACATTACTGCAAATTGTTGTATTTAGTACAAAGTGTAAAATTAACTAATAGAATCAGAAGAAAAACTAGACGGAACATACAAAATTTTGTGGATTCTTAAGGTTACTTTGATTCAAAATCTTTCGCCTATTTAGAATTTTGCGGTAATGTCGAATATAGATCTCAATATGTCCGCGCAACCCAATTTAAATTTGAACTCGAATACCCATGAAAACATCTCGTACAATTGAAAAGTGTCACGAAGTTCCAATCCGAATTTTAAAATTTCATAAAATCCAACTGAAGCTAACTAATCTCACTCCATACAGCCAACTACTTTCATAGACATTTTGAAGCCCCTGATTTACCAATGCTCTTTAACGTGCGTGTATGATCTCTACATACTATATATGCTTTCTACGACCGAATTTTTGTGTTCAGACATGGGAACAGCGTCACGCACACCGGACGCTGTGGCGGTCGCGGTCAATCTTGAAGTCTCGTGATCACGAAACTTCAGACTGTTTTATTAATTTTGGTTAGTTGACAATATTGCTTTCTACTCACACTGGAAAATCGTTTATAAAGGAAAACTTTAATAAATTTCTATTTATTTTCTTGTCAGCTTTTTAGTGTCACATTTCTTGATTCTAATCCAGGAGAAAACGTTTCTAATGTTAAAATATAAAAATAACTAACTTAAACCAATCTCTTAAACTACTAGCACTGTTTTATGTAAATACTACAATATTAATTTAACGGTAAAATATTGGTCTAAACATGGAAGCTTGAAGGCATTGTTAGTTGTGTACAACACTGATTCCATTATCTAATTTTCCCACGTCTTGTTTATTCCCGTCTTTTAATTCCCTTTTGTGATATGGTGTTCGTCGCGTTCATTTTACAAGAATAATTTCAAAGGCGAAAAAGATAACGTCACTGGAGAAAAAGATTGCGAATTTTGGAATTTTCAGTAGTCCTTATTTTTTATATTGCTGCTGAGTATAAAATTTAAGAAATTTTATAAGAAAGAAAAAATGGCTGCTGATCAAGCTCAATTTCAACAACTGCTGAATTCTTTACTCTCCACGGACAACGACGTTCGTCAACAGGCCGAGGTAGGTGAAATTACATAGATTTTTAATTGATTTTCAGAAGTTCACTTCAAAAGGCTTTGCTTCGAAGGCTTTTGTCCAAAGGAGCCTGAAATTTGATTAAGATATTATTTTCCTTTGTCCACCTGCGTGTCCATTACGGCATCACACTTATCTGACGCCATGGTCTGTGACGTATCGGTAAACGTGTTTTCCGTGCGCTTTGTGGACCATGTGGGTGGGTGCTTAATTGGTGTGTTGCGCGTCAATGAGGATTCTTTCATTAAGATCAACCAGTGTTTAGGAACATATCGCAAATTGCAAACTTTGGTTGATTCCATTTCCATGTTCAATACGAGACATTACAAACGGAAATAAAAGAAATTTGAGGAGAATGCTTTGATGGTGCTTCAGAGATTGCTACCAGGATGCTTTTTACTTAAAGTATGCTTTTTATTAATTTGCATTTAACAAATGCATGGAATTGGTTTGCAGTTTCGCCCTACAAATATTTCCATAATCCAATTTCTGTTTTCTCTATAAATAATTAATTTTTTTCTACAAGGGTGCCAGTTCCTTGGAGAAAATCTCACAAACGTAATGTGGGATGGAAGGGAGTTGAAAATTCTCTTGAACCTTGCAACTGTTGACCGTCTTAAACTTGTTTCTCCCATAGCATTCGATAATCACAATTCACTTCTAATTTGGATTAAATAACAAATTGACTGAGGGCCACGGAAATTCGTTCCTAAAAACATTATATTTATTTTTGTCACATTGTAAATAAAAACTTCACAACCATATTCGTATTTTTGTGGGAGCCACATTAAGAATTTTACAATTCAAAGCCTTTAGGTCACAGAAAAATTGCAGAAAATCCTATACAAATTCTTAAGGGTGCCCATGTATAACAATTTTTGAGATAATAAATTAAACAAGAAAATAAGCATTAATGCATCTTTCATAAACCGAAAATTATATGAGCTGAGAGAAGTTGGAATTACCCAAAAAAAATTTTATGTGGGAATTTTTCAAAGTGGCAACTATGAACTTACCGATAATCAATTCACTCAATACCCTTGACCGTTGACCACTTAGAGATCAATGAGTTTCTCCTAGCTACATCATGTATTTTAATAAAAATGTCGTGCTTGCTTTTATTCTAGGACGCGTACAACAACGTACCACGAGAAGTCAAAGTGACCCACTTATTGGCCACTTTACACAATGGTCAGCAATGTGAAGAGGCTCGGCAAATGGCTGCGGTGCTTCTGAGACGTTTATTCTCTACAGACTTTTCGGAGTTCTATAAAGAGGTAAGACCGACTTCCGGAACATTTTAAAACTAAATAAAATTTTTGTAACTAGTTGATATATCTGGTTTCGTCCGGAAATTCCTTAATTTAGACGCGAAACGACTCACAAGTTTCCACTTGAACGTACCGATCAGCTTTCCAAGTTTAGTTATAAAGCGGATCGTATCCACTGATGCTTACGTTTTTAAACAAATTCCGCCCGAATCAAACTTTCTGTTTGAAAGCATAATTAAAATACATAACTACAACTTACGTCTTTTAAGTGGTGCTCTACTTCCGCCTCTCTTGCAGGCAGTTCAGCATGTTTCGTTGTAGCCCAGTATCAAAGTCTATATTTTTATACGTATGCTAAGAAATGCATCGAAATAAAATCTTCCTTTCTAAAATTAGAGTAAAGGCTTTTAGAAGCATCAACTACCTGTTGCGATCAGGGCTTTACTGTGACAAAGCAGCAGGCTTAGTGAAATGCATCAAAATCGTAGTTTCCGTTTCAAAGGTACAATAAATATAAATTTTTAAATAAAGTTCTGGTGACTCGTCGAATCTCCTTTAATAATTTTGTAAAGTCGACACGTGTTTCATCTTTGTGCCAAGCTTCATTCAATTCGTCCTAGCCATCCACGAATTGAGAAAGAAATTTTCGTTCGAGTCTGATATGGGTCTTACTCTTTTATAGCTCCCGCAAGAATCGCAAGGTCAATTTTTGCAACAGATTCTTCTGGCAGTTCAGCAAGACGTTACACCACACTTGCGTCGCAAGATTTGTGAAGTTGTTGCCGAAGTCGCACGTAGTCTCATCGACGAGGAAGGAAACAATCAGTGGCCGGATTTCTTGCAGTTTCTGTTTCAGTGCGCCAACTCCGCTTCTCCTCAGATGCAGGAATCTGCTCTGCGTATATTCGCAAGTGTTCCGTCAATTTTCGGCAATCAGGAGACTCAGTACTTAGATTTGATTAAGCAAATGCTGGCGAAGAGTCTCGAACCGACTGGTGATATTGAATTGCGTTCCCAAGCGGTGCGCGCTGTTGGAGCTTTCATATTAAATCATGATAAGGAGAAGGAAGGTGTCGTTTTCAAACACTTTTCAGACCTGTTGCCTCCAATGATCATGATCACCGCAAAGAGCATTGAAGCTCAGGATGATCAGAGTTTGCTTAAATTATTGATTGATATGGCGGAAAAGTGTCCCAAATTTTTACGTCCACAATTGGAAGTCATCTTCGAGATGTGTATGAAAGTAAGTAGAAGGGAAAATTTTTCTACTTTGAAAGTGCTTCTTGTAAATTCCTTGTTGTACTGAAATAACTGATTTCAACTGAAGGTTTTTGGATCTCAAGAAGTTGAGGACAGTTGGCGTCATCTTGTATTGGAAGTGATGGTTTCGCTTGCGGAAAACGCCCCGGCCATGGTGCGAAAGCGTGCCGAGAAGTACGTAATCACTCTCATTCCGCTTGTTTTACAAATGATGACAGACATGGAAGACGATGACGATTGGGCCACCTCTGACGTGGTAGTCGAAGACGATAACAGCGACAACAACGTTATCGCAGAGTCGTCTTTGGACCGCTTAGCATGTGGTTTGGGTGGCAAGGCGGTGCTGCCGCATGTTATGAACGCGCTACCAGCCATGTTAAGCCATAGTAGCTGGAAACAACGTTATGCCGCACTAATGGCTATATCGGCAATTGGTGAAGGATGCCATAAGCAAATGGAAGCGATGCTCGAGCAGATAATGGCAGGAGTCCTGAACTTCTTACGTGATCCACATCCACGTGTACGTTATGCTGCTTGCAATGCCATCGGTCAGATGTCGACAGATTTCGCACCAGTTTTTGAAAAGAAGTTCCACGACCAGGTAAGGATATCAATAACACCATGATTTGATAAAAATTTTTCAACAAGTGCAAATTGAAAGCAACATGAAAATTCTAAAATAGTAAATTTCTTCGCTATGATTTGTAGAGATTGATTTCTACTTTTCATAATGGGTGCAAGTCGGATCTTAATGAAAATAATGTCGTTGAACATGTAGATCCCTCCCAAACATTGAGTTTGTCGTTATGCAAGAATATTAGAATACAATTTTAGTTTTTTAATTATAATTCGTAGTTTTTTATTGTATTAAGTCATTTATAGGTCATTAAGTTAATTTTGAAAACATGTCAACATCATTTCTACCTTTTAAAACCACATTTCCTTATGAGCTCTACAGAAAGCCAGAAAAAATTGCATCGCTCAAAACCAAATAATTTTTAAATTACTTTGTTACATATTATAAAAATGTCTTTTCATTTTTATATATCACAACAAAATATATAAGACTTAAACCACTTTCATAATGTATGGACACATATGTAAATCAGTCTCATAACAATCTCGTAAAAGCAGACTTTTTATAATTCTTTATGGATCTCATTGCATTTTTAAATATTAGGTTGTCCCTGGCTTGCTTTCATTGCTCGATGACGTTGAAAATCCACGTGTGCAGGCACACGCTGGCGCTGCACTGGTAAATTTCTCAGAAGATTGTCCCAAGAATATACTTACGCGTTACTTGGACGCAATCATGTCCAAGTTGGAAACCATACTCAACTCCAAATTCAAAGAACTGATCGAGAAGGGCAACAAGCTAGTGCTAGAGCAAGTTGTAACTACGATTGCTTCAGTGGCAGACACATGCGAAAAGGAGTTTGTTGCCTACTACGATCGCCTAATGCCGTGTCTGAAATTCATTATTCAAAATGCGAATGCCGAGGAGTTGCGTATGTTGCGCGGCAAGACTATCGAATGTGTGAGCCTAATTGGCTTGGCTGTCGGGCAAGAAAAGTTCATCACCGATGCGGGTGAAGTAATGGATATGTTACTGAAGACACACACCGAGGAAGACCTACCTGCTGATGACCCTCAAACCTCATATTTGATTACGGCATGGGCACGCATGTGTAAGATTTTGGGCAAACAGTTCGAGCAGTATTTGCCGTTGGTAATGGGTCCTGTAATGCGTACTGCTGCCCTAAAACCGGAAGTTGCTCTTCTTGATAACGAAGAAGTCGAGGATATAGAAGGTATGTACAATCGAAGAAGGCAAACTCTTGTATTTCAATTTAGATATTATACTAAAATATAAATGAATAAAAGTGATTATTCATTCTAATTAAGAAGTCCATATGTGAATATATATATGTGAATATATATATATATAATAATTAAGAAGTCCATATGTGAATATAGCTGTCGCACTTATGATTTTCATGATACCATGCCAAGGTTGAATGTTGTCAGCAGAAGTGATGACAGTAGACAATGTTACTTATTTTAAATCAATTAACTTAGGGACGATTTTAAGAAGATATGTATACATATTAACAAATAATTTTTATGCACTTGAATGAATTTTTATGCACTATGCACTTGAAATTTCAAATGAGTACTTGTAGGTGACGCTGAGTGGTCATTCATTAATCTCGGCGAACAGCAAAACTTTGCCATTCGCACCGCTGGTATGGAGGACAAGGCTTCTGCTTGCGAGATGCTAGTGTGTTACGCACGTGAATTAAAAGAGAGCTTCGCTGATTACGCTGAAGAGGTTGTACGTCTAATGGTACCCTTGTTAAAATTCTACTTCCACGATGGTGTACGATCAGCCGCAGCTGAGTCCTTGCCGTATCTCTTGGATTGCGCTAAAATAAAGGGCGTGCGTTACCTCGAGGATATGTGGCTTTTTATGTGTCCCGAGTTAATTAAAGTTATTAGCACCGAACCAGAAGCCGATGTGCAGTCAGAACTTTTGAACTCATTTGCCAAATGCATAGAAACTCTTGGACCCAATTGCTTGAACGAAGATACCATGAAACAGGTGTTGGAAATAATTTCCAAATTAATGACCGAACACTTTGAACGCGCCGATGAGCGTTTACAAGCGCGTGCTGAAGAAGACTACGATGATGACGTCGAGGAAGCCCTAGCCGAGCAGGACGAGACTGACACGTATATACTTTCGAAAATAGTAGACATTTTGCATGCTTTGTTCAAAACAAACAAAACTAATTTTTTACCGTACTTCGACCAAGTGGCTCCACATTTTGTGAAGCTATTAGACATCGGTCGTCAGTGGTCTGACAAGCAATGGGGACTTTGCGTCTTTGATGATGTTATTGGTATGTATTGTACAGTTGACCCTCAATAAACATTTCTGATTGCGGAAGAGCAAAACTGAGTCCTCGTAAAAAGCTTATTGAAAGATGGTTCTTCCAAGTATTCTCTTGAAGTGGCGATTCGGCAAATCGTCGCCAGGAAAATTTTTCTTCCAAATACCTTCCAAAATGTTTATTGAAAATATTCACTCAATAATTTTCTACTGAGGTGTGCTAATTGAATGTATGTATCGTAGAATATTGTGGTCCATCCAGCGCCTCTTACCAGCAGATTTTCACTCCAGCCTTATTACAGTACATCAGTGACAAGTCGTCTGAAGTGCGACAAGCAGCTGCATACGGATGCGGTGTTTTGGGACAGGTATACACTAATCTAATTACTTTTTTCTGTTTTAATCTACTAATATACTATTTAATTGGTCACTTGAGAAACTTTTAATTTAACTTTCGAATGAAATCTCAAGTGATTAATATTAATTAAGAGGTTGACTATTCGCTTGGTCGAGTTACTGTTGTTAATTGTTCTGTTAATTAATTTATTTGCCTAATCAGTTATTGTGGTTGACTAGTAATCGACTAGATCGATATTCTACTATGTTTGGTCAAAACGGAATAACTTGATTTTGGTGAAATTTTGCTGACCATTAGCTCGATGTTAGCGGTAGAAGGCCTCCTGCAATCAATCATACTTATTCAGTACTTCTGAACGCAACATTGCAATGTAGCGAATGAAATAAAAAACTTTAAAAAGTATGTAGCTCAAATCAATGTTTGTGAAGTTATTTCGTTTCAACGAAACGTAGAGTTACGCTCTTAATTTTAAGTTAATATATTTTGCCTATTACTTTAGTTCGGAGGAGAACAGTTTGCGATCACTTGCGCCCAAATGATCCCATTACTTGTCCAACTAATTGCCGACCCAAAGAGCCGAGAACTGGAAAATGTAAACCCCACTGAAAATGCTATTTCAGCTGTTGCGAAGATTTTGAAATATAATAACTCAGCAGTTCAAAACAAGGATGAAATTATTAGTGCTTGGTAGGTTTTATTGCAGTGGCCCGAAAAAATAACGCATTCGATCCAAATATTCTTGCAGGCTTTCTTGGTTACCAGTGGTGGAAGATGAAGACGAAGCCCCACACATTTATGGCTACATGTGCGATTTGATTCAAGCAAATCACCCTGTCGTACTCGGCGCCAATAACTCGAACTTACCGCGAATTGTATGCATAATCGCACAGGCATTTGCCGCTAAGGTTGTTGTACCATTAAGCGAAGTTGGTACACGCATGCTGGGTATCGTTAAGCAAGTAGAATCCAACCCAGACGTCTTCCAGATATGCGCTACCAACCTAACGCCAGAGCAACAGCATGCACTGCAGGAAGCATATCGCGATATAGCCAATGGAGCAGCAGCGCAACCGGCTGTATAAACGACGACGACGTGTAGCAAGGTTTTTTATGCGAAAATATGGATTCACGAGTATAAACACAACTCCACACCTTTGTAAAATTTTTGGTTCCACACTCTGCGAGGATTAACCTTTACATAATATTACAAAATATTATGCATACAAATATTCACACATACGTGAATTGTCGATTGCTGTCATCCTAATAACTTTCAAAATATTCTGCAGCGAGTAGATTACATGGAAATGTAAAGCTTAGGACTAAAATATTTCACCAACATATATTTGTATTTCCAAGTATATTTGTATGAACATTGAACTTGATTTATTTTTATTAAGTGTGGAAATATATCTTATATGCATTTAAAACTCAACGGAATTTAATATTTAGAAAAGTCGTCTTCAATTTCCCTGATCCCATAATCTTGAAATACGAAAGTATCAAGCTTAGATGGTTTTGTAATACAAATTTTGCATTGAAAGGGTAGATCAGCAAAAATTCGTTTTCGAATATTCTTCCGAATTTAAGAGATCTCGACGAGCAGCAATACCTAATTCGATCTTCCCACGAAAGTAAACTTTTAAACTAATTGGTAGATTACTTACTTTGCATACTACAAAATAAGTGATCGATGACTAACAATTAGTAGTAAGTTCGGCGGTTATGTGGAATTTCTAAGGGTAATTTTGAAATTTGATGTTTTTGGAAAATTCGGTCATTTCTACAAGCTACAAGATTCGGCGATATCTTTTATATCATCACCGCCTTTACAACTAGGGGAAGATGCCCAACCATCACACAAAAACTAGACGATAGGTTATGGAGAAATAAGTTCATATTTACAGAAGCCAGCAACGTAGTAATTTTGGATTAATATAAATGAGTTTTATTTACTTAAACACATACAATTGTAATGATAATGGAATGCAGACACAAACTGGATAATCAATTATTTCTATATATACTAAATGAAAAATATTTCGCATAAAATCGACGGTTTTTTTTGTTTTTCCTAAATAGATTTTTATTTTAATCTGTATATTTATTATTTCCATTAATTTTTTGTACTTCGTATTAGAGAAATCAATAAGTGGGTGTGGTGTGGTTACAGTTTGTAGGTCTTAATTGAAAATCAGAAATGACCAACCGGGAGCGAATACTTACGCAATCAAATTTATCACTTGTAGAAATAGTATTTGACCTCATTACTACGAAATTACGTTAAACAATGATGAAATTACGGTAAATTCTTAATAATGTTTGACTTAATTATTACGTAGATTGTTAAAATAATCAGGAATATTTCTTTTTCTCATAATGATTACGTGAAAAATAATCCAAAAGGATTATAAACTTATTAATAAATTTAAAATAGTTTTTATTTAAATATTGTATTTCCTTTGATTTATTTTTTTCTACATATATTGCAGAGTTGTAAAAGAATGAATTCAATTGTTATTTTAACCCCATAGATTTCCAAATAAATATTGCAGTTTCTGTAGGTGTAACCTCCGCAATATTCATTACTCTTAAATTGCCTCAAAGATAATCAGAAAAGTAAACCAAATATCGCTATTTGGCGGGTTCTTCACGATTGAGAAAGAGCAAAATTATAAGTAATATGGCAAGAAGTAAAAAGTTTGATGGAAACTAAAATTTTACTCTTACCCGGTTAATCATAATTATTATCACCAAGTGAATTATGCTATTTGGTTTGCTTATTACATTGCTCTTTACTTCATAACCATAATTTAATGTAATGATAATGCAATAATTAGATGACACTTAAGATCATTATTTTCTCTTTGCGAAAATTTGCTTTTGACAATTTGTTGCCAATTTATGCATTAATACCACATTACCTAATTGTAAGAATAACGCTTTAAGAGCCGTGCATTACGTCTCTGTGGAGTACTAGACTGACTAAGTTGCTCGGGTTTTTCCATAGCTTACTTAAACTATTATTAAATCCTACTCCAACAGGAAATTATCATCTGTCCCAACGCCATTTGTGTCGTCATCGGGGAAAGTTATATCATCGAAAACACCTCCATTGTTCTTTTGCATTACGTTGCGATGCTTCAGCTTCAAATGATCCTGAATGTTGCGCATGTGCGAGTAGGAGGCGTTGCAGTATCTGCACTGTATGTACGCACTGAACGGAAGGTGCTTGAATTTGTGAATCTGGAGGTCGCGCAGCTTATTTCCGCTCACGTGCTCGAAGCACTGTTGGCACTCGTGTAGATTGGAGTTGATCCGTTTGAAATTCAGCGTCTCCCGTTTGATGAAGTCGTGTGCGTTGTTAATATGATCGCGCCACTGCCGCTGCAGATCGAATTGTTGACCGCACTGGGGACAAATCAGTACAAAATATTCGTGATAACTATTGCTCTCGCACGTGTTGTTAGCTATAGCAGCAAGAGTGCTATTACTGGCTGATGCTTGCTGCACATTTGAACTGGCAGCTGCCTGATGCTTAGGTGAGTTCTTATCTTCCGCTTGCTCTACAACGCAAGGCTTGCTATCGCATTTGTTGGTCGTTCTGTTGAGATGCTTGAAAAACATTTGCTTGCGCACAAAGTCTCCGTTGCAGGTCTTACACTTGAAGGACTTGTAGGGCAAGTGACGGAACTTGTGTGACTGCAGCTGTCCTATGGCGCCTTTTGAGTGCGTCACAGTGACTCGCTTGTAACACTGGAGACATAAGAAATGATGCTCGTCAACTTGGCGGAAATTCAAACCATGTTTGCTGTTCAGATTATGCTGTTCAACGATGTGCTTTCGCCACTGCACATGGGCTGCGAAATTCTCATTACATTGAGGGCAAAAGTACGTAATCGACTCATGATCAACGGCGTTGTGATAGCTAAGATCATCGTATTGCATCGCGGGAGGAGTGATAGCAGCTGACACTGCTGCAGGTATTGTTGGAGACCTACTTGGGGTGGATCTTGGTTGCTGAGGAGTGGAATTCATGAGTTCATATGCTGCTTCCAATGGGATCCGTGTGTCAATTATATTATGCCGTTGGCGCAAGTGACTTAACATGTTGGGTTTGTGGTTGTAACACGTGCCGCACAGAATGCATTTTATATATAATCGGTAGGGTAGATGGCGGAATTTATGATCCTGCAGGCCCTTCAGCTTGCTGCTAGTTACGATTTCCATACACTGTTGACACTGATAGCGCAGCTTGTCCAGCTGACGGAAGTTTAGTTCTTGTCGTTTGTCGTAGCTGTGCACTTCATTGATGTGTCGCCGCCAGAGCATCTGTGTTGCGCACTCAAACCCACACTTAGGACACAGATAGCAGAAGTTTCTTTCGATCGCTGCTGCATCATGGGAACCAGTACTAACTTCCTCATCACCAGTCGGTACGAGGAGGTCGTTATTGGAATCGTTCGAATTGAGAAAATCCTCGCGACTCTCATTTGGATTGACCTGCTCATTTCGGTTCTCCTGCATGTCCGCTGTGGCCGTCAGCGCAGCTCTCTCCTGCATGGCAGAGGACTCTTTCTGACTGCGGTAACTACAGCGAGGGCTCTCTGGTAACGGTCGTAAGTTGTTAAAATCTAAAAATTCATGCTCCTCGTTTATGTGAGCCTGTAATTCTGATAGCGTTGCAAACACAGAGGGACACTGTTTACATCTCAGAGAAGGAAACTGAGCTAAACTGCCACTAAAGTTCAATTCGGGGACAGGAGTATCGTCATCTACAACGTCGTTGCCATTGTTGGTGTCATCCAAGTATTTGATTTCGAACGTAAAATCCGCGTGCTTAACGATTTCTTTTTGAACTGATAACTGATTTGCAGTTTTGACTACCTTTTCCAGCGTTGCAGGCGAATATGAGCGACGTGTTTGTGGCGGAATACCATCTCCAAGACGATGTCGGCTTTTTAAATGCTTCACACACCCCTTGCGATCAGTGTAGCACTTGCTGCAGAGGCGACAACGTACGTATGCCTTGTACGGCAGATGAGTAAATTTATGTTGCTGAGCGTTTTGCACACCATACGCATTCGTGATTGTCTTACTGCACTCCAAGCAAATCACCTGATGATCACTAATAATTTTGAAGTTCAGCACCTTCATATCGGTTAAGTGGTGCACCTTAACAATGTGCTTACGCCACAGGCGTTTATCGAAGTATTCCTTGCCACATTGAGGACACAAGTAGTCGATGTGAGGCTCATAACAGTCGTTAGGACGCTCGTCTCGATTTTGCTCCGAAGACTGAGCGCCTCCTTCACCGCTACCTTCCTGTTCATCATCCAACTCCAAATGACCATCCTGACTGTCAACAGTGGACTCAGGCTCCTCTCCCAAGCGATGTTGCGTTAGCAAATGCTTCATAATCTCTTTCTGACCAACGAACGTCCGGAAGCAAAGCTTACAACGCAACCACGACTTATAAGGCAGATGCGTAAATTTGTGCAGCTGCAGATTTCGTATGGCATTGACATTAAGCACTCTACTACACTCTAAGCACTGCGCTTGTTGTTTCATATTTAGTTCCCTAAAGTTGAGTGCCCTGCGCGTACCGTAGTTATGCACGTACTCAATATGTTGCCGCCACTGCGGCTGTTTGGGGAATTCTAAACCACACTGCGGACAGATATACTGAATGTAAAACTTTTCGCAGAGCTCTTCTTTGCTGAGCACGTTATTTTGCTGCAGCATCGAAGTGTCTGAAAGGTGCGATGAACTGCGGCTCAGAGATTCATCAAAGCTGCTTGCACGCTGGATGCTGGTTGACGAAGCTGGGTGTTCATCGGCTTCAGCATCAGCGTCGTCATCATCCAGCAATGGCTCGCTCTTGACTTCAATACCTTCCGTACTTTCAAATATATCGACAGCGTTCTCCTGTACGTTTTTTATTTCGAAGTTAGTTGGAGGAGTGGCAGTGACGACGTTGGTTTGGACAATTTCTCTATGCTTGATCAATTTGCTCATACTAAGCATTTCCTCGCGGTGACTCTGTCGAAGATGTACCATTATGTCTTGTCGGTATTTGTACTGCTTGAAGCATATCCTACACTTGACACGCTTGAATGGGAGGTGGGTAAACTTGTGCTTCATCAGGTTCTCCATGCTGTGCATGGCTATCTTGCGTTTGCACTCCAAGCACTGATGGTAGAGCTTGTCGAGCGGCACAAAATTCAGACCTCGTCGCGTAGAATACTTGTGAGCGGCATCTATATGACGCTTCCAATCGTCATGTGAATCCATCTCCAGACCGCAAGCGGGACAAACGAAAATGACGCCGACATCATAATCTATACGTTGATGGGAACCTTGGCCCATTCCAAAAATCTCTCCTTGTCTTCCTCCCTGAACTGCTATGTCCGCTTGGGGTTCCAAAGAGAAATTAAATAATTCATCATCATTTGATTCTTTGTGGACACGAGAGTAGTTTTTAGCGTTGCTAAGCTCTGAATTTATTGGCACATCGCCGTCATCAGCACCGTCTGTGGCTTCCCGTTTAACAACAGTCAAGTTATCATCTCCTTGCCCATACTCTGCCATCAGCTCGTCGGTAAGCAGCTCTTCTGTCTCCTCGGCAACGAAATCTCTGCTAAACATGTTCCATGGTTCCATTTCCTCCATTATATCAAATTTCTGATCATCCGGAGATTAAACTACTTATTTTTGTCCTGCAATAGATCCTTGAGTAGTCTGCGTTTAAAAAAGCTGCGTGTAATAAATGGTCTGTTTCACCCTCATTAGTAGGAGGGATTCCACACTTTCACACATTTTGTAAATTCAGATATTTCTTTTAACGATTTTAAAAGTGGAAACCCAATTTTTTATTTAACTATCTTATTATTTATTCTATTATTGGTTGATTTCTAAGAAAGGGCTATCGAGCAGAAGTTTGTGCCGATCATTTTTGTGTCTGCGGCGGCTTTTGAAAAATTTTGCGTTGGGTTAAAAGCCGGATAGGAGACGAATTTCGGCTGGCTTCACCGGTCCGCTATCGGCTAGTACAGAAAAATCGGCTGAAAAAGACATATTCTGCCCACTTTATAGGAAATATACCCAACAGTTTAAATGCTGCAGATTTTTCCTACATACACGTCTAAAAATTTCTCGATTTAAAACGCACAACGAAAGACAGAGAACTACTGAGAACTAATATGCAAGAAGTGTATATGACTATGTGTAAAGTCGAATAATTTGTAGTACGCGAATGTTTGCACAAGCCCAGTAGCCGTGAGCGAAAAAGATTAGCACCTAATTATTGATAAAAAAAGGTGCGGAA